>JANHMN010000001.1:192200010-192305313 GCA_030674055.1 Rhabdomys pumilio | reverse complement strand
CACACACACACACACACACACACAGCCTTACAGCAACCTTGTATCTACACACACACACACACACACACACACACACACACACACACACACCCTTATAGCAACCTTGTATCTATCCACACTAGCCTTACTGGCCCAAAGAATTTTGGAAGATGAAATCAAGACATTATGCAACAAACAAAACACTCTCGTTTAAAAAAGAAAAAAAAAAAGTAAAGAGAAAGAACACAAAGATAAGGACAAGTGAGCAACTGTCCTTGTGTTTCATCTTCTGAACGTCTGCTAAGCATCTGATGGGGATGAAATGTCATATCTGAGACTGATCCTTATCTCTTAATCATCTCCGTTGTTTCTTCGGTTCTTTGGGATTACCTCTCTTATTTTATTGTAAGTGGCCTGAGGCTTTGATCTTGTGATCAGCTCTGGCTCACAGCACGGATCTTTGCTTTGGTCTGACACGTAGGACGTGGGTATCCCCTGAAAACCCAAGTAGACAAGAGCTTGCTTCTTCTGTGGTGAGGACGGAGGCTAATGGGGTAACTTCAGAATTTAGTGTCTCCCATTACATGATGGGAGACAGAGAAGTCACGTGGGTATTTTGGCACCCCTGAGAACAAGTTCAATGTACAGTATCTATCTGTTTCTCATTTCACTTGCCCTACTGTCTTGAGCTTAAATATTTAAATTTCTCTTTCTGTATTGTTGCTGACATTAAATGTTTAGAATAACCTTTCAGATTCCAAATCATTTTCTGGTTAAAAAATATACAAAAAATAGTTTTGTTTTGTTTGTTTGTTTGTTTGTTTGTTTTCTTGCAGCTGTATAGTAAATATAAAAGTGATTAGCAAACGGAACCAAGACCCATACGGGTGTCTATCAGCCTAAATAATACTCAGAAAGGCAAACAAACAAACAAACAGGCCCCAGAGTTATAAATGTTTTCTTTGCAAATAACATTTCATATTTTCTGATTATTTAAACATTTTTCTTTAAGGAAAAAAGAGAGTATAATAACACAGTGAATTGTCTCCACACTATGAAAGAGCATCAAAAACAACCACTGATGGGTGCACTGGTTCCCAAGCTATGGGTCGTGACCCCCAAGGACACTAGAAAATACACATAATTACAATTTATAACAGTAGCAAAGTCACAGTTATGAGGTAGCAGAGGAAATCATTTTATGGTTGGGGGTTCACCACAACAAGAGCAACTGTAGTAAAGGGTCACAGCATGAGGAAGGTTGGGAAGCAGTGGTTGGAGAAACACTCTCAGGTGGCAGATGCTAATACTATTCTGTGCCGTGTATGTTAACCTTAAAGTTAAGGGGGTCATAAATAAAGTGCCTTGGCACTCCACTGTCTCTGAAGTTTCATGAGTGGCCCTCTGGAGGTTTTCCTTTTCAAGGAAGGTCCGTGCATACATTCATCATAAGCATGGAATCAGTGGCTTTTAATCACCACTTTGCATTTGTGTACCTTTAAGTAAAGGAGTATTCATGCATATGCGAGACAGAGCTCTGTGACTACACTACTGGTCAGCTTATCATCCGAAGTGGACACCAGTATATTTATGCTTTCCAAACTAAAAGCAGCATAGATACTCAATCCATATCCTTGATAAACAAGTTCCTAGAAGGGTCGGGGGAGGCACAATGGATTGGATTTCTGTTTATTCCTAGCCAACATTTTCTTCTTCTTTATTAAAAAATTTTACTGAATTTGAGAAAGTATGGTTTAAAGACCCAGCTCAGAAAATACAACCAGTGACACATGCAACTCCAGCCCGTGGCCCAGACATTTCCACAGGCTTCTTTCCATTTTGAGCACCAAAGACTTGTGGTTATATTGTTCTTTATATTTTCCACAAGTAGTTGGGTTTCTTTTTTAAAACTGGGACTCATGACCAGCTACCAAACAAGCCCTGAACATTATCCGGCGGGTTCATAACCCGAATTCAAGTTGTAGGTAATGTTAGTAATTCTAAAAATGCCAACATTTGTCATTGTGAATTATGTTTCCTTTAGGGAATTCCTTTACCAAAGAGAGGCAGTCATTTTTGACACTAATCAGACGCCTCTGTGCTGACCCTCTTCCAAATGGGGCCAGCTTTCTAGGTTATTAGTATTTAAAAAGAAATAACCACTCAGTGTAGCATTTCAGTAAATACTGACCTACGAGACCTGTTGGACATATTCTCCAATGCTTGCCACCGGCAGCAGTGATTAGTTTGGGAAACATTACAGGGCTTTGCTCAAGTCAGCTGAGCAAGGGTTGGTGTTCTTCATCCGCAGTTTTTCTTTCCTCACTTAATCCCGTGGCTTTGATTTTTTTTTTTTTTTTTTACTTGTTAGTTCCTACATATAAAGATTAGAAACCGCTTCTGGCTATGCAGAATTACATGCTTTTAGACGAAATCCAATCCATTGTAAAAGGCTTTGTTCAGAGCCCACTCCTTGTTGAATCTGGATGGCTGGGAGAGGGACAGTAGTGAACTGGGAACAGAAATTGTGTTGTCCAGTTTAAAAAAGCTGTGGCAATGATTTTGGAAAAGACCAGGCAAATTCAACACCAGTAGGTTTATTTAAGCCCTTTAAGGAAAAAGAGGAAATACCAGAAGATAATTAAAAGTGCAGGCCTGCCTTTGCCTCTGGAATGCCTTTGACTGCTGCCTTTACATAGGTTATGCCATTATGAAGGTGGGGATTTAAGAAGAATTTTTGGCATCTAAAAAAAATGATGGTTTTGTAATGATTCTTAATACTTTCCTTTATGTAACTTGTTTAAAATAAATCTTTAATGGTGAAAAGGGGAAATTATTTGGATGTCATGAAGAACTGGACATCGATTTCTTCCTTTTTCCTTTTTAAAAATGTAACTGGTTAAAATTTTAGAGAATTTCTGAAAATGTGTTACCTTCTCCCAAATGGTAAATTACTTGATGATGTATGGACCAGGAGAGACTCTGAGACAGAAAGGCAGACACAGGAGTGGGGAATGTGTTTGTAAGTCAGTCACAGAGGGAATTACTGAACATAACATTTGTTCAGAGTTGGGTGGAAATGCACGCTCTTTGTGGTGCAGGGGCACACATCTGTGGACAAGAACTCCAGACTCTGCTGAAGGGTCACGTGGATCCAAAGGCAACAGATTCTTCAAGTGTTTGTTACACTTTTATGTCTCTTTCAACTCTTAGAAAAGGCAAAACATCCACAAAGACCCCATTCTTGTTCTTTGGAGTCATCTATGCCTTGCATATCTCCTCCTAGATGTATCCAGCAGACTTTTGTCTTGGTTAGTGTAAATGAGTTTCATCTCAAAGTAGCCATGACACTCCTGTTTCTAAACCCACTCTTAATGGATAACCCTTATTCCCTCACTTCCTCATTTCCCAGTCTGAAGCCTTCAAGCACTTGCTGTTCTCCTGTGTTTAGCATTAGCAGTGGATGGTTCTCAGGAGTCATTCAAAGATGGGAAATGAGTTTTTTTTTTTAATTGACTTGGCTGGGAAGTGTTCATATAGAAGGGATGCTGGGAAAAGAAAATGAGCAGACATTCTAGGGAAGTGAGGTAATTGTACTGGGCAGGAGGTGGTTCCGGAAGTTTCCACTAAGATTGAACTTCAATGTTACCAAACATGAATCTCCCAGTTTTGGGTTCATCGCTATATGATAGAAAGAGCTTTGGGAACCTTTAGCCTTTCGTCCCTGTAGACTCCTCCAATCTCCAGTGAGTGTACCGACTGACTACTTGTTTTGGGAAAACGCTAACTAAAAAACTATAAAGAAAAAGGACCACTCCTCCCCACCAAAAAAGATGATGGCTTCTTTGAGCTGAAACCCAGATGACTCAGTGAAACCTTGGTTAAAGAGAAAGCTGGAAACACTGGGCTAACGAGGCCAAGTTTCATGTGAAATGAACTCTTAATACTTTGCTAGGATGAAAACGTCGCGTAGAAGCTGGTAGCACCAGGAAAAGTGCAGATGAAGGAGCTGTGGGAAGAGAGACTGGTCACTGTGCAGTCAGCCACCGCTCGCACACAGCGTGTGCTTGAGGAGCGTGAAGTATCCTGTGCGCTGCAGTTGCCAAGTCTTGGGCTGGTTCCTTTTAATGTCATTTGTATTAGGCTTGAAAATTTGCTTTGAAATCACAGGAAGAAAGACTCTATATAAACGAACTGGCTATTGTTTTCACTAATATTGTTATGCCACTCTCAATCCCCAGACAACAATTGAACCTAAGCAAGTATCTGTCAATGGAGCCTGAGGTCAAGTAAGGTCACTTCTGACTGTAGCCAGACTTTATGTAAACTCCTGAAATGGAAGCAAAGAACTCTAATAGTTTTTGAAGGTACACACTTCATAAAAACATAATTTGAAGTGAGAGGACACACAGAGAGAATATTATTTTTTTCTTCAAAGGAATATGTTATTCTCAGATTCACATCCTTCTTTTTTTTTTTTTTTTTTTTTTTCTTGGAGAGGGAGTAGCTTATTCTTAAGTAGACAGGATTTCTCTCTGTTTCTTGGCTAATGCTGAATCTCAGATGTGGCAACAGATTCTAGGTGGGTTTTTATACTGAATTTTGATGCTGTCAGGGAGAAATGAAAGCTCATAAATGTTCAGTCCCATGAGTTATGTGAGGATGGATTCAAGCTTTTAGCTCTTGTGCTGAAGACTTCAGAGTGAGAATAGGAAGTGCTCCACATGCCACAGATGTGTGTGTGCCTTCCTCACTACAGTATACCACCGGGCCTTCATGGTTTTCATCTCTTTCTATTTAAGTATTTACCTAGCATCATTATGGGTCAAGCTGAGGCCATGTAGCTATGAAGCTTGACTTCTGGTACTCCTGTGTTTTGTACTAAAACAGTTATCAATTAACAGATAAGAATTCTCACACTTGGATATACCACATTAAGATGCTAAGGAGTGCTTGATAATAAAGAGAAAGAGAGGGAAAAAATGAGAAAGAGAAGAAAAGTCAAGAAAAGAAATCATACAATATAAACTTGTAAATAGCAAACCTCAAATTCAGGGACAATGACAGTGGAAGCCAGCCCAAGTCCACAAATTCTACAAGGTTCACGGTGCCATTTGCAAATATGCTTCTTTGTAGGGTATATGTTGAAGACATAGAAAGTAGCAATGATGAGAGCCAACTTTACTCAGACCTAGTGGTGTGATGTTCAGTTCTGCCTGTTCAACCACAGTCAAACTGCAAAGAGGATTGCCACGCATCTTACATGGTCTACTAGGTACATCCTTCCCTTGATGAAGCCACTATGAAGGGCATTTATGTCAATAACCCAGGGCAGCAAAAGACTTGCCCTTGCCCAGCAGAAAAGACCACATAAACTAAGAGAGGGTTTTCTGCTTGTGCATATGTACTTCTGAATGCTGGTCTCTTCTCAGAAAGGGGTAGTTCTGATATAGAAAGCCACGCACATGAATATGAGTACTAATTGATACAAATACTGTTTAAGGATTCTCATCCAATACCTTTTAAGACAGGCAGGCAATATTAAGCAAGTGGTCAGAATGGGCTTATACCAAGTGGCTTTCCTCAGGGTTATTACAGAGAGGGAGACTCAAGTGTATACACACACACACACACACACACACACATGGACACGCATAGGTCCTCATCCATATCTTTCAAGCTTCTAGTCTTACAAGAGAAGCCATAAATTTGAGATCTGTGTATAAAATCTTTTTACCAAATTAATTTTTCTTTTTCAAACACTGTGAGGACCACACAAACATATCTGTGGTGTAGACCACAGCCATTTATGGCTTGTAGCTTTAGTGTGATTAGACACACAAGGCCTATATTTCTATGAGGGAAATAATTACGAAACATATTATTTTCAGTTCATAGTCATAAAATCTTTTTGGCTTAGATCATTTTGGTAGAGAATGGTAGTTGCTGTGTGGACTTTAATGTGTCTTTGGGGATTTTTATTTCCTATCTGCTGAAGCTTTCTTAGAGCAGGCTCTTGGGGTTCCTGCATTTGTTTTAAGTCCTAGACTATCCTTGGGGTTGCTGCTTGTCCTTAATTCATCTGAATTATAGAACAAGTGTTTCTGTCTGGTGATCAACGTGAGCATCAACTAAAGCAACTACAAAAGGCAACAGTGCTTACCAGACATTTGGGGTTGGTATGCTCCTATTGGGTGTAAATATGTTTGATAAAATTTTTGGGATTGCCAGAGAACTGGGAGCCAATACCACTCTGGGAAGAAGAGGAGGAGGAAGAAAAGCAACAACAACAACAACAACAACAACAACAACAACAACAACAAATACTACTACTACTACTACTACTACTACTACTACTACTAATTTAAAAACCAAAACTAGACTTCGTACCTCCTCCAGTGCAGAGCTAATCGTTAGGGTGTGACCTGCAGAGACCATCTGTGATCTTCTATAGTTCAGAAGTTCCAAGAGGGAGCAATGGCTCTGGCTACCACCACAGGCTGAGCTGGTCAGCAGGAAACTTGACTTGCCAGGAAAATAAGGGAAGGAAAGAGAAAGACTCCCCTCCCCCACAACTTATCCAGATGCTTCAGAACCCAGAGCTAATTGGCCAAATAGATTGATTTGAATGAATCTGCCTTTCCTAGTCTGTATTACATATGACAAGCTACATGGTGGTGTAACCAACAGCCCCCCTGCCTCAATTTCAGTGGGTTAGCACAGTAAAAGCTTATTTTTATCTTAGACAAAATCATCTGGGTACACAGGAGGTATTTTCTACTAAATTTTCCTCATCCCTTCGGGGCTCCACAGTTCCCTAGGGTCTCCTTGAAGTCCTCAACTGAGGAAACAAGGAGAACTGATGGTTATGTTTCAGAGCTGGCCCAGGAGAAGTCATTGCTTCTGCCACAGTTGTTCAGAACTTAGTCCCAAGGGGAACTGTGTGTCTTCCCACTCACCCTGAAGGAGGAGACAGTTGGTGTCAGCACCACCACCTGTCGATCCTCTAAGCAGAGAATGGAGACCTATGCCAATATGGCCCTCACTCCTTTCTTCTACCTTTCTTTATTCTTTCCTCCAATGAACCTTTTGTCTCCATCAAACTGGATAGCCCAAAGCGTGTGTGTGTGTGTGTGTGTGTGTGTGTGTGTGTGTGTGTGTGTGTGTAGGGTCTTCAAATATTAGGGAAGAAAGAATTTGAGGTCTCTTTCAGTTTGGCACTTGCAAGCTAACTTGTAATTCCTGTTGTTAATTTCTCAATTCTGTGGTGAGCTGCTTCCCAAGACCTGTCTTCTTCTTTTCTTAGTCATAACTCAAAAATATACACACTGATAAAAGATGTGTGAATGGCATTCCAATTCGCCATGCACATATATTTCCATTATGTCTTCTATTGATTTGAACAAATAATTTAATTCATTGATTTGTTGGGCTTTTCTAAGTGGCTTCAGTTGGAAGAGCTAATGGTGCCATGAAAGCTATGTCATTTTATTCATCCTAGTGAGTAGTTGGGGTTAGTGGAGCCAACGCTCTAATTCCCATCATTCATAAGGAAGAAGCTAAGACACAGAACAGGTAAGGGATTTGCCCAAGTTCCTAAGACTCTAAATCATCAAATTCCACAGCCTCACCAGCTAGAAGCAAATGATTTCTGGAATCAGATAAAAATTTGCATTTAGCTCTTCTACATTATTCATGAAAATTATATTCATGCTTCATGTATTTTAGATATATTTTTAAAAGATTTGTTTATCTTTAATTTATGTGTATGAGTGTTTTGTTTGCCTGTATGAACGTGTACCACACTTGTGCCTGGCACCCGTGGAGGCCAGGAGAGGGTTCTGGATCCGCTGAACTTCACTTAACAGGCAGCTGTGAGCTGCCATGTGGGTTCTGGGCACCAGCCTCAGGTCCTCTGCAAGAGCAGCAAGTACTCTTACCCTCTGAGACATCTCTCTAGGTATATATTTTAAACCACTACCATTAAAATAAAAGACCCTTAGCCTCAAACCAGACTGGTTGAGGCATATATTGAAAAGATTCTCTAAATCAAAAACAGTTTTCATGTTATCAGGTTATATGAGATGTACAAGTAGCTTTTGAACGTGATTCCTGGTGACAGACCATGGGTTCCTATGAGACAGGCTTAAACAACATGTCTAATTATGAATTCAGTGCACAAACAACAGTAAGAGACAGTGTTTCCAGCGCCAAATACTGATGTAGGGAGGC
The DNA here is from genome assembly GCA_030674055.1 of Rhabdomys pumilio. Taxonomy (NCBI): domain Eukaryota; kingdom Metazoa; phylum Chordata; class Mammalia; order Rodentia; family Muridae; genus Rhabdomys; species Rhabdomys pumilio. The sequence goes on along the minus strand of JANHMN010000001.1, from coordinate 192,297,102 downwards.
ATTGATGTACTCCCCAAGTCAGGTAAAAGATGTCTAAGGCATCACACACGCAGTTATTATGTAATAAAGATGGACTGACAACTGGGCTTAAAGTGGCGCTTTGGTGGGGTTTGTCGACCAGATGCAATGAATCTGAGATCAGCACATTTTGCTTTGAAGTTTACTCTTGATCCAGATCTTCAGTAAGAAGGTAGTTTCCAAATCACTGGTCTGTGAATACTGCTTGTGATTAATTACCCTTTTATAATCTTAGGAATTCTGTTCTCTGCTCTATTTTGAATAACTCAGACTCCATGGGGAGTTGTATTTTGGCTGGTATATTTGGGACTGCTAATAAACACCCACTTCCTGTTTTTCTTACTACTGTGTCTAGCAAATTGTAAAATTACTTGTATTGCCTTTCCGTTTCTTGTGTGTTTAACAAGCCTTGATTTATGTTGTGGAATTATCTGCATCAAAGAATCCTTGCCAACAAAGTTCTCATAGCTTCACAATGTGAGATACTGTATCTTTTTCTTGCAGTACAAACTTGAAAGATGATAGGAAAAATACTTCTATTTCATCAGTGCAGAGGACTTGGAATTTTCGTATTTTGAGCTTTCAATAACTCTGGAGAAGTTTATTTTTCATATGTTTTAAAAGTCATTAATTTTATTCTTTTAACAAGACATATTGCAAGACAGACAGAAAAGAACAGTCTGTTTTAAGTCTCAGGCTCAAGTCTAAGCATGGGACTTAACCAGAACAAGGACAATGATTATTGTTATTCCTGCCAGGATTTTAGCTTGCAAAATTCTCTAGTTCTTTAAATTTTTTATTTATTTATTTATTTATTTATTTATTTATTTAGTTAGTTAGTTAGTTATTTAGTTAGTTATTTAGTTAGTTTTGTTTTTGTGGTGGGTGTCCAGCTCCTGTGGTATATAGACTGCAGGTTTATGACCAAGCTGAAGAAGTTGCTAGTGTAGGAGATCAGAAATTCCCCCAGGGGAAGAGACACCCTGGGATCAGAGTGGGGGGTGGGATGTGTGGAGGTGTGGAGTGGGGTGGGTAGGTGGAGTTTAACAAGGGTTAGGAGGATGTGAGGGTTGGGAGGATGGGGATGGGATGGTGGGGAAGAGGGGTTTGTGCTTCAACACCAACCCTGAGAGGAGGTAATTCTCCTTTGCCATCCAAGGGAGTTACTGAGTGAATGTTCAACAGATACTCTTTCTCTTTGGCATATACAACGAGATTAATGATTAATGAGTTTTTGGGCCCTGGAATCTTTACCCTTTCTGTACTCACCCACCAGAGAACTGTACTTCATGTGCCCAGGGACCTGACAAGGAGTAGAAGGATTGATGGTGGTCTGGGATGGCACATGGGCACAGTCTATGAATTTGGCCTGGATTGACTGGAGAGCTACACCACCCTTAGACCTAACCCGCTTTTAGTGCATGCTCCTTTGCTTGTGGTCCTACGAGAATTAGGTTCTCCAGAGGAACAGAACCAGGTGGACACTGGTCCTTAACTGATGATGGTACTGTGTTCCTGTTTGCCATTTCTGAATTGAAAATATTCTAAGTTAAAAATGCATTTAACACACCTACCTAATCTCCTCAAAGAACACAGAAGCACACACTAGAGCATTGGTTCTCAACCTTCCTAATGCTGTGACCTTTTAATACAGCTCCTCATGTTTTGACTCTCAACCATAAAATTATTCTCACTGCTACTTCACAGCTGTAATTTTGCTACTATTATGAATCATAATGTGAATATATGATATGCAGAATATCTGATATGCAACCCCTGGGAAAGTGCCAGTCTAGCCTTAAAGGGGTCATGACCCTCCCAGGTTTAGAACTTCTAGGCTAGAGTAACTTAAATATACTCAGAATGACATACCAGAGTATCTAGGGCAAAATGACTGGACAAAAAGTGTACTTTATATATGTATTTTATGCATCTAATGAAGTATTGACTACAGTGTTGAATATAGCACACTATACTGTTTTCCTCTTATAATTAGGTTGTTGATTGGGGGCTGAAGCTCTCTGATACTTACTGCCCTACGTGAGAACAGAACACCACACCCCCTGTTACTAATTTGGAAAAATTGCTAAAAATTTAACATTTGACATGTAATTTCCGGTAAATATACAACTCTGTGTGATTGATAAGTGTGGTAATTGTAAATGGAACAGGAAAGTCTGGGGATGTATGCTTGTTCCTTGGGAGAGCCTTCTTCTTCATCAGTACTCCAGAGGGCTGTGTGGAGATTGGCATAATAAATAAAAAATAATTAATACATGAGTGTCACTACATATGCATCCAAGGTGCTCCTATACAGGGTGGAGCCAGGCATGAAAACATAGTATATAACTAAGACTCAACTCTTTTAGTGTGCTGACCATGTTAGGGGTGAGTCTTAGTACTTTCCTTCCCTTAGTATTTTCTTTTTTGTTGAATTTATTTTTATTCAGTATATTCTGATTTGGATTTTTTATCCCTTATCTCCTCCCAGATCCTCCCCACTTTTCCACCTATCCAATTCTACGCCTTCTCTCTCTCTTTAGAAAACAAACAAGCATATATATATATATATATATATATATATATATATACACATACATATACATACACACATATACGTACATATACATACACACACATATATACACATACACACATATATGTATATTCAAACTAGAATAAAACAAATCAACTGACAAACAGAAAAAATAAAGAGCATGAAACACACACACACACACACACACACACACACACACACACACACTGAAACACACACATGCCTGCACAAAAATCCCATAAAAAACATAAAGTAGGAAACCATAATATGATCGTGTAGTTTCCTTCAGTCTGTTTATGTGGACAACTATATCCATCTATTTTCATATGTTGAAGCATCCCTGCATCTCTGTTACAGCCTACTCTATTATGGTGGAAGATCCTTTTGATGCGTTCTTGGATTTGGTCTGCAAGTATTTTACTGAGAAATTTTGTATCTATGTGAATAAGGAGAATTGATCTGTAATTTTCTTTTTCTGTTGGGGTCTTTGTGTGGTTTAAGTATCGGAGTAAATATGGCCACATAAAGAGAATTAGGCAACATTTCTTCTGCTTCTATGTTTTTAAAAAAATAATTTGATGCGTATTGGCATTAATCCTTCTTTGAAGACCTGGTAGAATTTTGCTTAAATCCATCTGGTACAGGCATATTTTGTTTAGAAGCCTTTTAATTACTGCTTATGTTTCACCAGGGTGATATGTCTGTTTGAATTATTTATCTCATCTTGATTCAACTTTGGTAGGTCATATATATCAAGAAATTAATTAATTTCTTTTAGGTTTTCCCAGTTTTGTGGAGTACAAGTTTTTAAAGTATGTCTTTATGATTCTCTGGATATCTCCAGTGTGTATTGTGATGTCCCCCCTTTTGCTTCTAATTTTATTAATTTGGAGTGCTTCTGCAGGTCAGTAGATAGTGGGGAAGAACAGTTCTCCTAAGAAAAGGAAGTAGCCTTGGCAGGGCAGATCTGTTTGGCTGGGAGGACTGGCCAAGGAAACAGCTGTGAGCCATCAGTAGCCTAACTCCTGGCAGCTGTGGATGCAGCAGGTGCTGGGTGGGACACACAAAGCATCTACTACGTGCAACATTAAAATCCAGTGAGTTGACCAAAACACTGTAATTAAGAGCACTGGTGTTGAAATCTAGGCACCTCAGATTTAACACAATTCCAGTACTTATCTGGCAACTGGGTTAACTGTTCTGAGTCTTAGTCGTGCTATTATTTCAACAAGTATTTGCTGAGTGCCCAGGGATACCTACCTGGATACCTACCTACTTGAGGGGATGGAGTGAAGGAACACACACAGAGTTACTGTTCTGTGACTACCATTTCTTATTATTATGCTAAGAGCATACAGGACTTTTGATCTTTTTTTTTCAGTGTAAACCTACAAGAGACCCCCTTGGAATGTGTCTCTGTGGATGTCTCTGATCAATGGAACACTTATAATTTTAGAGGACTTGAGAGAAACCTTATTCTCTCATGTCAGGCTAAAACATGCCATAGCTATTGAATGAACCCTTTCCTGGACTCATAGGTCAGCCTTCTCCAGCCTTCCGTATCCCACAGTTAACTGTTATATTTTCTTCCTATCTATGACTTAATTTCTACAGTATACAGGGTCAGTCAAGACAAAGAACACAAGTAACTTGCTCTACCAGGTGACAGTGGTTAGCAGCCTTTGATACTAGAAAATCCCCCCACCCTCAATTTACCTGAATGAAATAAATTTTAGGGCTAGATAGGACCAAATGGATTGTATACCTCAAAGATTACACAGGGTAATGGTTTTCTGTATCTGTCTGTCTTTTCTTTATCTAGTGGGGAGAATTTGCTTCTTCTCACCTTTTGCTACCCTTTCTACAAATAAAATTTTTAGTAGCAGCTCATTATTCAAGGGCAAAAAGGAAAAAGCCCAAATCCCCAAACAAAAACAACAAACACACAAACAGCAGGCCCGCTCTGATTGAAGTAGAGGTGAGAAAACTGGAATGGACTTTCTCTAGCTGCTTCTTGTAGTTCATTTTTAAGCATCATCATCCCTGATGGATCTCATGGGTGGTAGTTACCAAACTGATCAATAAATCAGGCAATCAACTTGTTGATCAGATAATAACAAGAATTCACTGGTGCACTGCTCCAATGCACTGTGAAGATGTAGAAACGCCTGGCTATCCCGCCCCCCTTTACCTCGATGTCTGTTCTTCTCAATCCCATAAGCAGGGCATCCCCTTTCTCCTGCTGTGGCCCCCAGGACTCCATTTTTGGACCTCACTTCTTTCTACAGTCACATCTTTGAAGATTCTTTATAATCTCACTGTTTCAAATCCATTCATGTGTTCTTCCCCTCTCCCTAATGCTGTGCATCAAACCCAGGGGCTCACGCTATACAATCTTCTCTCTCTGACTACCGACCCTATACTGACCCACTTACTCCTGTTTTACAGGTTTTTTTCCTCCAGGCTTCTCCCCTTCCCAAGCTTCAGGCGTTATTCCAAATGCTGAATACCCAACCAAGAGCCTCAAGATTAGCTCACCTCGAGTGGGACGATGACCTTCTCCTGCAAAGTCTGCTCAGATGGATAGCATTGCATCCCTCTAGATTCAGACTCAAGCATCTTACTAGTCTTTTTCAGTTCTGCCACGCCCCCCCCACATGCCCACACGTGTGTGCACATGCACATGCACATTTAATCCATCAAGAATGTACTGGGCTCTCACATCAAGTGTTATCTTGAGTGAGGCCACTTCTGTTAACTGTCTCACAGCATCGTCATTTCTCATTTATGTCACTGTAATGGTGTTCCCTCTTAGTCAGGGTTGTACTATAAACTCAAAGAGAGGAGGCATTAGAGACTCCTTTGGCATAAGGTCTGGGGTTATTCTAGATAACCAGGATTTGTCTTCCTCGCCTATACTTGGTACTTTGAAGTCCAATTCTGGTATATCTGTCTGCCAGGGTACTTTCTGAAGACTTTGGCTTATCCACTGGGTGACATGAAGGGCCACAGGAGGGATAAGGACAGTATGACAAGGTCTAAATCTAGATTTGAACAAGGCATGGCTTCTTTCCTTCTATCCTCTGACTCACACTGCTCTCCCCACATGGTTTATAATTAGAACCATAGTTTGTTACTCCCCCGGTTTTCTTTCCTTACTTTAATTTTTTTCCTTTTTATGTGATACTGCATTTTTTAATTTCTTAATAATTTGAAAATTAAACCCTGTGTGATGTCTCCAAGCAACCCCTTGATTGTCTCTGGTCTCGGATACAGGGAAAGTCTCAGCATCTCCCTTCTCTGGATGATCTGTGGCTAATCTTTTTTTTTAAATTTATTTTTATTGGATATTATATTTACATTTCAGATTTTATCCCCTTCCTCCCTTCCCCTCACCACCCAGGAACCTCCTATCTTATCCCCCCTCCTCATGCTTCTATGAGGATATGTCCCCACCTACCCCCAACTCCCACCTCCCCACCCTCGAATTCCCCCCCCCCCACTCAGTGTTCATCCTTCATGGGACCAAGAATCTCCTCTCCCACTTATGCCTGACAAGGCCATCCTTCTCTTCATGTACAGATGGAGTCATGGGTCCCTCCCTATGTGGTCCCAGGCTGGTGGTTTAGACCCTGGGGAGCTCTGGTTGGTTGGTATTGTTGCTCTCCTCATGGGGCCACAAACTCTTTCTGCTCCTTCAGTCTTCTCTCTAACTTCTCCATTGGTTGATCAGATCAGTAGTTAGCTGTGAGCATTGGCCTCTGAATGTGTCAGCTTCTGGCAGACCCCAAAGGAGACAGCTATATCAGACTCTTGTCAGCATGCACTTCCTGCCATCCACATCAGTGTCTACCTTTGGTGACTGTACATGGGATGGATATCCATGTGGGATGGTCTCCAGATGGCCCCTCCTTCAGTTTCTGTCCCACACTTTGTTTCCATATTTGCTCCCTTGAGTATTTTTGTTACTCCTTCTAAGAAGAGGGCGTCAGATCCCCTGGAGCTGGAGTTACAGGTAGTTGTGAGCCAACTGGTGTGGGTGCTGGGAACCCAACGGGGGTTCTCCGGAAGAGCAGGGAGCACTCTTAACTGCTGAAGCATGTCTTTAGCCTCCTATAGCATGAATCTCCTAAGCTTAGAGTAGGTTGTTACAGAGTTAAAAGATGTTAGTGGATACGTGAAAGAACCACCATCAGAGGGTAAATCGTATTCTACAAAATAATTTAGCAAGCATTGAAAAGCCTGTAACTGGAGTCAGAGTCCCTGACTTTGTGGTGGTCTGTTTGGCTACAGCTTCAGATGTCAAGCAAACTCCAGGTTGCTCAGGCTAAAATGTTCACTTCATCTTGTTTAGACCTTGGTGCCATTTTTGGGATGTGGGTTAAAAAATGACATGCAAGATTACTTCTTAGTAGAAGCAATTCTTAATCTAAGCACAATGATGCAAAATGAGAAGGAATCCTATTAAGAGGTGGTCTGAGAAGGGTTTTGGTAAATCCTACTAAGCTAGAGGTGTCAGTAGCCCTTTGGGAAAGGGAATCAGAATGATTCTAAGGAGGTTGCCCACCCCAGGAGGTGATGGGTAGGGTATATGTAAGCTGAAGTTGGTGCTTATCTGGAAACCCGGGACTTTAGAATTCTGTAGTTCAACCTGTATCTCCTTTATTTCTTTAAAATATAAAATGTCCATTTTGCTTTTGGGCAATAATTTGGGTAGTGAGGGGATCAAATCTGCAGTACTGATAGGAAATTGCCGCTGGGGATGTGCGGTTCTTTTATTTCTTATGTCAGAACCATTCTTCCCAGCATTCCCTGTAAACAAGAATCTAAAGGTTTGCTTTCTAAGTGGCTGCAGTTGCTTTGACTCCATTTTCACGCTCTGCAACATCTTCATATTGCTTTCAAAATGCGATCCAACTATTTTCCTGAAGGTCTATTCTATATCTCCAATTTACTATAAAACCATCTGAAGATGGGGTAGGAGTCATAGTGAGTTTTGTCTGGTTGATTTTTGGTTTTGCTTGTCTAGTGTTTCTCTTTGATTCCACTTTTGCTTGTATCTTTAGTTTTCCTGTGATTATTCTGAAAGCTGAACGTATTCTTCAAGAAGAGAACACCACTACTAATCAACATTAGTGAGCAGGACAGACCATCAAACAATCACCCAGTATATATTTGATCACCTAGGATATCTCTTCTGGACCCTTACCAACTGTTCTTCCAGCTTATTCCTGTCTCTGTAATCTCATTGGTTGGTCTCCTGCAAGCTATAACTACTCAACATAGCCTGATCTCCCTATCCCAGTTGATGGAGCCAAGGCTGAGATCTTGACCAGGGAGGCTCCTTAAACTCTTAGAAGTAGGAGAAACAAATTCCAGTTTCAACTGGGGAGGCAAACTCCGAAGTCCTTGGTTGGTGGTCCTTTCCCAATCATGCATGCAGTTGAGTCTGAGAGAATGCAGTTCTCTGGTTGAAACCATAAATGATAAATAAATAAACAAATAAACAAACAAACAAATGATAACCAACAAAAGAGAGAGCATTTCAAGCTCTCGTTCTTGAGGCCCAGTTTCATTTTGGCCTCGAGGGTCAGTGGAATATCCTGGAATCCACATCATCATGATAATAATGATAATTATCTTCCTTAATTAGCTTGAGTCGGTTTCTGTTACAGCTCAAAGCATCTTGACCATATTATATGTGAGAGTGATTTGTAAAGCAGATCTAGGTGAGTATTATTAACCCATCTTTTAATTGCACTCTGCATGTTCTTATTATCTCCAAATCATTGATGGTAACAGAAATGTGCTACAAGGTATGCCAAGGGACTTTTACTACCAGTGCCATGTCCTTTGTGCTATGACAGCCTGCCAAGGATTCTGGGGCAGGAAAGAAATTGGGACATCTGTGGTATCTAGCTAAGACAGAGGCTGGGAAGAATACACAGATGTCAGAACAATGGTTGAATAAAAACAAAGCCTCTCTCGCCAAGGATTACGATGGAAAGGGTGGTTCCGGTGGGTCATGACCAGCAGAGCTGGGAGATACTATTTTATAAAGTACTGTCTTTGGAAACGCTCTGGCCCAGTGCTTCACTCCTCTGTGGTCCATTTTGGTTTTGCTTCCACTGTATGCAAATGTGAGCTCTGTGAGGCAAGATGAAGTGAGACAGGTGTGCCTCCGGGTCCAAAGGCAAGTTAGTAAGTTAAGCTTCTTTCCTTTAAGTTCATACCAAACCTTTACAGACATTCAGAGAAACTCTTACCTTAACACACATTCCCGTTCCCATCTCCGTGGGAAAACTGAAAACACACTTACTGCGAGGGATGTTGCTGTTAGGATCCAGGCGAAAGCCTTGTCGTGCCTCTCACCAGTGAAGTCAGTGAGTTAATTGCAGGCATCCTGTTGGACCGAATCCTGAAGTCAGAACAATGGTGAGCAGCGTGGCTCTTCGTGAGGCATGTGAGCACGCATGACAAGTGTCAAGGCTGGCAGGACACTGAGGAAAGCCACATGCCTCTGGTATTCTTGCTTTTGTGTTAAAATTCCCGTGCCTGGGCAGCGAGGAGAGCTGGCTCTGTATCCCATCACCGGGAAAGGAAACGAGAGTCTTGAACACAGTGGCACTGTGGGCAGAGGACATTAGCTCCCCCTCCCATTCTCCACACTCTCAGCACTTGCGGTGGGGGTCGTTAAGGCAGTTAAGGCAGGAGGATCATGAGTTTGAGGCCAATCTGAAGTACTCAGTGAGACACTGCCTCAAAAGACATAAAGAGGGCCGAAGAGGTGATTCGGTGGTTAAGAGCATTTGTTATTCCTGTGGAAAACCTGAATTCAGTTCCCAGAACTCGTACGAAGTGGCTCACAACCTTCTGTAGCTGCAGCTCCTGGGGGATCTGATGCTTCAGGTCTCCACAGCGTGTACTTACACTTACATCCTCCCCCACAACACAAAGTTAAGCATAAAACTTAAACAAATTAATAAATAAAGCTTAAATTATTAATTATTATTAACCATTTGGTGAAGTACCAATTTGAAAATATCTAATATAACAGGATGTAGGATTGCAAAGTTTACATAATTGTATCTTGAGTCAAGTATTCAAAAGTGGGACCGAAGAGAGAGGCCATTTGTAATCAGTGCTGTAGAGGAAGACAGGCAGAAACCTGGAGGTCACTAGAAAGTCATCCTAGCCTATTTGGTGAGTGCCAAGCTAACAAAAGCCCCTGCCTTCAAGTCAAGCTTGGCAGCTCCTGTGGCCAACACACACACACACACACACACACAAAGAGTGCAAAGAATGCTGTAATATCAAGGAAGAAATAATCATGCCTCTTGATTACTTTGCAAATAAAATTAAAAAACATAGAAAGGCATAGAATTAACCATCAACATACTGTCAAGTCCCAGGGCAAGTGATGCTTCTCTTACACAGATTTTTTTCTTCAGGTTAATGAGTGCCATATAGCTTAAACTTGGAGTAAAATCTAGGCATGGAGCCTAGCTCTACAGAAAGCATATCATTGTGGGCAAAGTGTATAATCTCTGAAGACCTCAGTTTTCTTGTGAATAAATTGGAAGAAAAACCCAGCTCATAGCAGCAATAATAATTACAAATTGATTAATAATAAATAGTAAATACAAAACACTAAGAATTATTAGGTATTTGCTGAATGTAGTTTCCCACTTTCTCCCTTTGCCCACTTTTCCTACAAGTTGCCTTTTTAAAAATTCCATTCACAGCGTATGTCTGTGCGTGTGTGAATGTAGGTACCTGTAGAGCCTAGGAGAAGACTGAGATCCCCTTGAGTTTATGTTACACGGAGTAGCGAGCCACATGATGTGGGTGCTGGGAACTGAACTTGGGGCTTCTCCAAGAGCAGCAAACATGCTTAACCTCTGAGTCATTGCTCCAGCATTACAGTTTTCCCATTTATTATTTTATTTTTGATAATAATATAATTACACCACTACTTCCTCCCCTCTCCTCCCTTCAAACCCCTCCATGTGCCCCTCCTTGCTTTCTTTCAAATTCTTGGCTTCCTTTTCATATTTGTTGATCTATCTATCTATCTATCCATCCATCCATCTATCTATCTATCTATCTATCTATCTATCTATCTATCTATCTATCTATCTATGTTTATAATGCATATTTCTAAATATAACCTGCTCAGTCTGTATAATGTTATTTGTATGTAAGTTTCAAGGGCTGGCCACTGGCATTGAATAAATAGTTGGTGTGCTCTTCCCTGGGGAAAATAATTTCTCTCACTGTTAGCATTCATTAATTCCTGTAATTCTTTGTATCGGGTTGAGACCTCGTGGACGGTCCCCTATCCACTTTGTCATGTCTGTTGTTGACCTTATTCAGCTCCTATTTAGACAGCCATGTTAATAAAAGTTTATGGTTATAACTTCTGACATTAGGAGACACAACCTCACAGCAAACTCCCTGGTTCTCTGGATCCAGCCATCTTTCTAGACCCCTCTTCTGGTATGTTCCTTACCTTTTTTTGTGGCAGTTGTGTTGTAGACGTATCCACTGAGACTGGGCTCCACAGTGTTACACTTTGATTTGTTGTGGTTTTCTGTAATGGTCTCTGTTTGTTGTAAAGAGAAGTTTTCTTGATGAGGGGTGAGGAATATACTTATCTGTGGGTATAAAAATAAATGTTCAGAATATAGTTAAAAATTGTGCTGTAGAGGTTGCAGGTTCTCCTCCAAGATCCATGATTTCACTAGCCCCAAATAGTTGGCTGAGTTGCTAGTATAAGGCAAAATTTTTCTCTTGTCAAGCAGGTCTTAAGTCCAATTAAAGAGCTTTTGGTTACAGCCAAGGTATACATGCCACTATTGTACCCCGAGGGTCATTGTGCCATGCTGGTTGTGTGGTGGTTTATATGCTCCCTACCCCACCTAACTGGGTAGTATAAACAAAGATGCAGAGAAACCACTGAACTAGAGCACTCCATGGGTGGAAAGACACTTTACTTGGGAATCAAACTACTGGGCTGTCTCTTAGAGGGGCAGAGAACAATGGCTGATGGAAAAGCCTTGTCAGGTTTTTGGTAACGATAGTGGCAGGAGGAGAGGTGTGGGCCAGAACAGCCTTGGATTCAGCATGGAAGCTTGGATCTGTGGTAGGCTGTTTGGGCTAATCAGGAACTAGAGGCCCTCTGTTCAAGGTAGTTAACTACTGGGGTCATTTAAGAGACACAGTGGCTTTCCCCGACAAACAGAAACCCACTTCATGATGTTTCTGAGGAATTTTGAGTGTAGGTTTTTGTTCATCTGATAGTGATTCTTCTGTTTACCCAGACAGAGTCCAGGTGAGCTGAGCCTAGACTGTCACTCAGGACACTGTCCAAAGTACTAACCATTTGGGAGCCCACTTTGAGGCACAGCAGGAAGGTTTGTTGGTCACTTTTCTCCTTTGGAAGCTTCTGGTACTAAGAAATCCAGTCTTTAGGGAGGAGGCAATCGTGTGAGTCCCAGCTTAAGGGCCTCTGGGGAACAACCAGGGGAAATAGCTGACTGTATAGATTGGGAGTTCTTGGACAAGCCTGACCAACTCAAAAGAAGTCTTCTCATGTCTGGTGGTGAGGTTTTTGTTAGGTGGTTATTGTTTCTTGGGGAGGGAGGTAGATGTAGATACCCATCTCATCTGTCAGTTCAGATGAGAAAAGTTTGTTAAAACTATGTATGTATAGTTAGTTATACACAGAATCACAAGTGTTACAACAGGTTTGTTTTAGGTTAATAATATGATTCTTTGTGTCTTTTCCAGACATCCTTGCTATTGCCTTCTTCCTTCTGTAGTTTCCTCCTTGCCCCTTCCTGGAAGATCCAGCACCCCCCTCCCCATACACACACCCCCGTTTCCTGCCATTCCACCGCTGGCTTGTTCCTCCCTCCAGAATTAGTTTTTAGACTCACAACTATCTCATAACTATACAACATCATTTTTCATGTCCTTCTTTCCCTTGAGTTAAGTTTCACCTTTAATTCCTTCTCCTCCCCTCTCCCCTCTCTCTCTAATGTATGTCTGTGGGTCTCTGTTTTTGTTTCCATCTGCTGCAGGAGGAAGCTTCTGATGATGGATGAGCAAGGAACTGAGCTATGAGTATAGCAGAATGTCATTAAGAACCATTTTATTGCTACTATATTTTTTGGAACAGTAGTTTTGACTTTATGCTAGGTCTGTGAGCTATCTAGTCTCAGGTTCTTGGTCCCCCAAGCAGTGATGGGTATAGGTTACATCTTGTGAAGTGGACCTACTGTCAAACCAGATATTGGTTGGTTACTCTCACAAACTTTGTGCCACTGTTACTCTAGTATGTCTTGCCATTGTAGACACCATTGTAGATCAGAAGTTTTGTGGCTGGGTTGGTTGGTGTTTGCGTTTCTTCCTTCATAGTGTGCAGAGTACCTTTTTGTTCCAAAGATGCTAGCATGGTGAGGTGAAGCTCTATGTGGCACCAGCTTATCTTCTCTGCGTTCAATGAGTTGTGTAGGTGTGCTCTGCAGCAATGACGCCTTGCTGTCAGTTTGTGCAGAGCAACCTGTGGGTTGGCAACAGTCCGTGTTGTTGAGGGTTCAGTGGGACTCTTTTGATCAACAGCTCAATTAGATGTAGCCCAATCCTGGGGCTAGAAGCTTAATACGGTGGAAAGAGCTGACCCACTAGTGCTCTGACTCCCCCATTGTTTTGTGATTTCATTTAGATTGCCTTCATTTATGAAGATTCTACTGTATTAGGCTTACATACTACCCTCAAATGGCCTTTAATTTTAGCTATTTCTCCCTGTATTCCCTCCCTCACCCCTCATCCCTACCCATCCCTATTTGATTCTCCTGTTTCAGTCACTGCCCCACACCCACCCATAACTGTTGATTCTAGCTCCCTTTCCTAGGGGATTTAATCTGTCCCCACCTAGTCCCTTGCTCTATACCTAACCTCTGTGTGGTTCTACAGAGCATAGATTGGTTATGATCAAATTAACATCTAAAATCCATGTATAAATGAATACATCCCATTTTTGTCTCTCTGGGTTTCTGTTAACCCCTTCATGATTTTTTCTAGTTCCAACCACTTACCTGTATATTTTATGGTTTCATTTTTAATGGCTCAGCATTATGCCATTCTATAAATGTAGTACGTTTCCTTTATCTATTCTTCTGTTGACGGACATCTAGCTTGTTGCCAGATTCTTGCTATTATGAATAGAGCAGCAATAAATGTGGTTGAGCAGTGTCTCTGTGGTAAGATGAAGCAATGTTTGGGTACATGCCCAAGAGTGGTATAGATGGGTTTTAAAGTAGATTGATTTCCATCTTTCTAAGGAACTACCACACGAATTTCCATAGTGGCTGTATGAGTTTGCACTCCCACAGCTATGGATGAATGTTCCCCTTAACCCACATCCTCACCAGCATGAGCTGTTACTCATTTTACTGATCTTGGCCACTATGGTGGGCGTAAGATGAGATCTCAAAGTAGCTTTGATTTATATTTCCCTGATGGCTAAGGATATTGAACATTTCTTTGTGTGTTTTCTCAGCCCTGTAAGTTTCTTCTTTTGAGAATTCTACTTAGACCTGCACACCATTTTTTAAATTGGGTTGTCTTCTTAATATCTAGTTTTTTGAGTTCTTTAGATACTTTGGACATTAGTGCTCTATCAGGTCTGTAATTGGTAAAAATATTTTTCAATTCTGGAGGCTACTACTTTGTCTAAATGACAAGCTGTGCAGAAGTTTCTCAGTTTCACGATGTCCCATTTATTAATTACCAATCTTAGTGCCTGTACTATAGTTGTTCTGTTCAGAAAGTCTTCTCCTGTGCCAATGAGTTCAAGGCTATTACCTACTTTCTCTTTCATTAGGTTCAGTGCATAGGGTTTTATGTTGAGGTCTTGGATCTATCTGGAGTTATGTTTTGTGCACAGTGATAAGTGTGGATCTCTTTGGATTCTTCTTACACACAACCATCCAGTTTGATCAGGATCATTTATTGAAAATGATGTCTTTTTTCCCAGTATGTTTTTCTAGATTTTTAAAATAAAAAAAATCAGGTGTGCATAGGTATATAGATTCGTGTCTGGGTCTTCAATTCAATTACACCAGTCAATGTGTCTGTTTCTGTGCCAATACCATGCTGTTTTTATTACTATAACTTTGTAGTATAATTTGAGATAAGGCCAATGGTAATACCTCCAGCAGTTTTTATTTTTCAGAATTGTTTTAACTATCCTTTTAAAAAAGTTTCCATATGAAGCTGAAGAATATCCTTTTAAGATCATTGTAAAGAATTATATTGGAATTTTGATGGAAATTGCATTGACTCTGTAGATTGCTTTTGGTAAGATGGCTATTTTAGCCATAGTAATCCTACAGTCTGGAAGCATGAAAGATCTTTCCATCTTCTGATGTCTTTATCGTGTCTTAAGATTTTGTTTTTGTTTTGTTTTACTTTAAATCATGAAAACCTGTCAGTTGCTTGGCTAGAATTACCTCAAGATCTAGTATAGTATTTGAGGCTATTGTGAAAGCTGTAGTTTCTCTGATTTCTTTCTCAGTCCCTTTGTCATTTGTATATAGGAGGGCCACTGCTTTTTGTGAGTTAATTTGTATCCAGTTAATTTGGCCAAAGAGTTTATCAGCCATAGAAGTTCCCAGACAGATTTTAGGGTCATTTATGTGCAAAATCATACCATTTGCAAATGTCATACTTTGACATCTTCCTTTTCTACTTGTATCCACTTGCTCTCTTTTAGTTGTCTATCACTCTAGCTAAGACTTCAAGTATTATGCTGGATAGGTATGAAGAGAGTGGATAACATTTTCTTGCTCTTGATTTTAGTAGAAATGCTTTGAGTTTCTCTCCATTTAAGTTGACTTTGGCTATGGACTTACTGTAAACTGCCTTTATTATTTGGAGGTATGTCCCTTATATACCAAATATCTCCAGAATTTTTATCATAAAGGGGTATTGAGTTTTATCAAAGACCTCCTCTGCATCTAATGAGATGATCTTGTGAGTTTTGTTTTTCAGTTTTTTATGTAGTATATTACATGTTGATTTACATATACTGAACCATCCTTCCATCTTTAGGATGACGCTTACTTGATCATGGTGAATAATTTTTGATGTGTTCTTGGGTTTGATTTATAAATATTTTGTTGAGAACTATTGCATTTATGTTCATAAGGCAAATTTATATGTGACTTTCTTTGTTGGGTCTTCATATGGTTTGGGAATCAGGATAACTGTGGCTTCATAGAACAAATTGGTTAACGTTTCTTCTGTTTCCATTTTGTAAAATAATTTGAGGAGTATTGTCATTAACCCTTCTTTAAAAGTCTGGGAGAATTCTTTGCTTAAATCATCTGGCCTGTTTGTTGTTTTTGTTGTTGGTTTTGTGTTTTAATTGCTACTTTTATTTCACTAAGGGTTATAGGTCTGTTTAAATTGCTTATCCAATTTCGATTTTACTTTGGCAAGTGATATTTGTCAAGAAAACTTTCTATTTCTTTTAGATTTTCCAATTTAGTGAAATTTAAAAAATTCATTCTTATAATCCTCTGGATTTCCTTGGTGTCTGTTATTTCCCCCCTTTCCTTTCTAATTTTGTTAATTTGGAACCTCTCTTTCTCTGCTTTTTGGTTAAATTGAATAACCATTCATCAGATTTATTTTCTCAACTTTTTGTTTCACTGATTATTTGAATTTTTCCTTTTGTTTGTTTTTTGTTTCTACGTTATTGATTTCAGCTCTATGTTTGATTATTTCTTGCAGTCTACTCCCTTTGGGTGTGATATCTTTTTGTTTATTCTAGAGCATTCAGGTGACTGTTAAATTACTAGCATAAAATCATTCCATTTCTTTTAAAATGTACTCACTTAGAACCACCTTCCTTGTGCTCCATAAGTTTGAATACATTGTATATTCATTTTCATTCACTTCTAGAAAGTCCTTAACTTCTGTCTTGACTCACTTTTCATTCAGTAGTGAATTGTTCAGTTTTCATGACATTGTAAGCTTTTTGTTGTTTCTGTTGTTAAAATCCAGTCAACTAATCTAGACTCTTGAGGCTCTCAGAGTGAACCACCAACCAAAGAACATACATGGGCTGGGCATAAGCCTCCACACATATTTGTAGCAGATGTGCAGTTTGGTCTTCATGTGAGTCCTGAACAACTGGAGTGGAGGTTTTCTCAAAAGTTGTTGCCTGTATCTTGGATATGTTCTTCTAGCTGGGTTGCCTTTGTCTGACCTCAGGGGAAGAGGAAACACCTAACCTTGCAGAAACTTGAAGTGCCAGGGTGAGGGGATACTCAAGGTGGTCCCCACCTGCTCAGAGGAGAAGGGGAAGGGGTCTGAGGGAAAGAATATGGGAGAGGATGACTACTGGGAGTGGACCAGTAAGCAGGATATAAAGTGAATAAGTAAAAAATTAAAATTAGATTTAAAAAAAATGTTTTTCTTATTAAGAGTTGTTATGGTTATGTGTCTCTTCACAGCAACAGAACACTAAGATGCCCACTATTAATGTATGAGGATCAACATGTGATTTAAGATGTAGCAATATTTCTTTTATGATCTTCAGTGCTCTTGTGTTTGGTGCATAGATCTTAAAAATTGCAATGTTCTCTTGGTGATTTTTTTCCTTTGATGAGTATGTAGTATCCTTTCCTATCTCTTTTGATTAGTTTTGGTTTGAAGTCTCAATTGCCACATTAGAATGCCTGTACCACTTTGCTTCTTGGGTTCATTTGCTTGGAATATGAGTTGGTTGGTTATTTATTCTTGATGTTAAGGTGTTTTTCTTGAAGGCAGTAGAAGGATGGATTTTGTCTTTGAATTCTGTTAGTCCGTGTCTTTTTACTGGGAAATTGAGATCATTGACATTGAGAGATATCAATCAACAGTATTTGCTGATCTATGTTATTTTGGTTTGATGGGTGGGCGTTTCCCCTCTAGATTCCCAAGCCTGGGATTCTGGGTTTATTTATTCCTTGTATTTTCTTGGAGGTTTCCCTCTAGTGCTTGTCTGTAGGACTGGATTTGTAGATAGATATTGCTTAAATTTGATTTTTATCATGCAATGTCTAACTTCTTCCATGTATTGTGATTGAAAACTTGTTGCCAGGCTGTGGTGGCTCACACCTTTAATCTTTGCACTCAACAGGCAAAAGCAAGTGGATCTCTGAATTTGAGGCCAGGCTGGTCTTACTTGGAGAAACTCTGTCTCATCCCCAACAAAAACATTAATGAAAATAAAGAACAACAAAGAAACCAAAAGCTCCTCCCAAACCCCACTGTAAACAAAACCCTTAAAAGGAAATTTTGCTGAGTACAGTAGTCTAGGGTGGCATCTAATATCTCTTAGAGTCTGTAGAACATCTGTGCAGACCCTTCTGGATTTTAGTCTTTATTGAGAAGTCAGGAGTTATTCTAAGAGATTTCTCTTTAAATGTTACTTGGTATTTTCCCCCTTGCAGTTCTTAATATTCTTTTTTTCTGTATGTTTAATGTTTTGATTACTGTGTGTTGAGAGAAATTTTTTTCCCCTGGTCTAGTCTATTTGGTGTTCTATGTGAATCTTGTACTTTGATAGTAATCTCCTTTAGACTAGGGAAGTTTTCTTCTATGATTTTGTTGAAAATATTTTCTATGCCTTTGACTTGGGTCACTTAGAGATTTTTGTCTTTTCATAGTATTTCCTGAATCTTTTTGCCAGATTTAAAAATATATTTAACACATTCTTTGACCTAGCCTTTCATATCTTCTATCATGTCTCTGATACCTGAGATTCTGTCTTCCATCTCCTATATTCTGCTGGTGAGGCTTGCCTCTGAGGTTTCTCTCAAGTTCCCCAAATTTTCACTTTCAGAGTTCCCTCCATTTGGTCTTATTTTATTTCCACATTTAGGTCTTGAACAGCTTTATTCATTTTCCCATTGTTCATTTATATTTTTATATATTTATTTAAGGGATCTATTCATTTTCTCTTTATGAACCTCTACAATATCAATAAAGGTTATTTTAAGATCTTTGTCTT
Organism: Rhabdomys pumilio; assembly: GCA_030674055.1. Taxonomy (NCBI): domain Eukaryota; kingdom Metazoa; phylum Chordata; class Mammalia; order Rodentia; family Muridae; genus Rhabdomys; species Rhabdomys pumilio. The sequence goes on along the minus strand of JANHMN010000001.1, from coordinate 192,278,458 downwards.
TTGCTTTAGCTGTGTTGCAATACTCAGGCCCTACTTGGGTAGGGTTGCTGGACTGTGGTAGAGACATATTGTCCTGGCTGTTATTGATTATCATCTTAATCTTGTGTCTAGGCATCTGGGTTTGGGAAGACTGTATTCTATGTGCTGATTGCCGGTCTTATCTTTGTTGGGTGGGTGTTTTATTTCTTGGTTCCTGTTGGGCACTCTGGTTTTTAGCAGAGTGTGGTGGCTATAGGTTACCTGGTAGGAAATTCTTCTGGGATCCTGAGAGTTTTAGCAACTAGTGGTTCCAGGTAAAATGTGTTTCTAGGCATTTGGAGTTGACATTTAGGAATGGGATGGGCTGAGAAGGCTGAGTGCTGAAAGAGTAAAGCAGGGTGTTCCACCAGGATCTATTTAGTCATGTGGGAATAGGGGCAGAGAGTGGGGAGAGGCCATACCAGGTAGTGGTGGATTAAACACGTTGGTTGTATTCTGAAAAGTCTATAAAAATGAGCCATACTAAAAACATTCCTTCTTAGGGTAGTTGGCTAGGGCATAAGGAAGAAATATATGAGTGTCAACATAGAATACATGCTGCTTCCTGGGGCTGGGCATTCAAGTGGGGGTTAAATGAGCACATGCATCCATTCAATCAACATTTTCAAGCAGTTGTTAGCTACCACATCCCATGCTGCACACCACAGATGTGCACTTAACAATTAGTTCACTCTAGCAATTGTTAAGTACAGCTTGCAAGAGCTGTGTGAAAGGAACTAGGAAGTCAAGTGATAGTACTCTCTGGATTGTGAGAGATCCCAGCACAATACCAGGGGTCTAGCCTAATCCTCTATCATATATGTAACTGTAAAGTAATGAGTTAGCAGGAGACTACAGTCCATGGTTAAGAAGCCAGTGTTGAGTGCTCACAGTGTAGGGCAGCTCCAGAATCACTTTCATATGGCACATTATTAAACACCTCAATAGTAAGATATTCAGAGATTCAGCCAAGCCATTGAAATAAAAAGCATGTTCATTTTATGTGACTAGTATGAAGAAGCATATTAATCTAATTTCTTTACATGTAAGAAGCCGGGCCATGATGATGGCTCAGGTAAAGGTGCTTGTCACTGAGCCTGATGACCTAAGTTTGATCCCTGGGACCCTCTTCAGCATCACTTATGTAAGCCGTATACTGTTACTGTCTCAAGTTTACCATCTGGAAACTGAGGCTAGACATCTAGAGAGGCTAGACAACTTATTAAACATCATGCAGCTGTTGAGAGAGCTAAGAAGGTGGTCTTGAGTCTTAATCTCTGACCCTAGTCATGATCCTGGCTGATGGTATATCTGCTGTGGGATGAGACATGTTGGGCAACCAAAGCACTTCTAGTATTCTGTAACTCACAAATCTTGGAGGTACTCTAACTGCTTTACTTCTTCTCTGTTCCCCTCTCTTCATTAGCCAACATTTAAACCTTAATATTTTTAATGCCTAGTTGTCTTGAATCTGTAGTCATTTCCTAGCTAATGTCTCTGTGTCTCTTCTAGTTCAGACTTTACAATGCTACTAGGATGATTGTGCTGACAATGATGTTCATGCCGTGTCTTCTTGACATTCCACCCATCATGACCTTGACCGGTTGACCACTCCTTTATCACAGTCTATGCTCTAGGTACTTTCTGCTTAATGTGCTGTGGCCTTTATGTCTCTGTCTATACCTTTCTCTATGACAAGAATGACTTCATGGTTTTCTGTTCAGAAAAACTGGCACTAATGTATCTTTTAAGACACTGTTTTCATCCCTCCAGGCAAGTCCTTCCACCTCTGCATCTGTATTGTATCACTGCACATCTGTACAGTGATGCTCATTCTTCAATAGAAGTAGTATACTCCTTATCTGGTGTTTGATTTTTCTGGGGTCGTTGCTCTTTTACTATGTCAAAGCCTATCCTCTATTCAATCTTGACATAATTCTGCACCATCTATGGAAGAGATCACATATAGATAAGATCAAACATTGTCACCAACTCTGGGTATACCTCAGAATCTTGTTCAAACAGCATTTCAGGGAGCAATTAGCAATCATTTGGAATTAACAGCTAAGAAGAGAATTATATTCCATCTTCATCCCAAAAAGTTAATTTGACTTCTCTTTTTATATCAGCCATATAGACAACTCAATATGACTTTTATTAATTTTGTTTTGTTCTCATTATGATGTCAGGCCTTTGTGGCTAAATTTGTTTAAAAATACACAGAAAACCCCCAAAACTTAGACTTAATTTGTATCAATGATTGATAAAATTGTCTTCCAAATATGGATAAAAACATCACGTGACTATTGATGCACTGGCCATTCAGAATAATTTCTCAGGCTTACTCTGCTGGAAAAACTCATGAAAAAAATCATGTAATCATGTAATAAATAGGACAAGAAATTTAAAAAAAGATATTGAAGATAATTAGACTTATATATGCAACAATTAAAGAAAAAGAGAAAAAATAATCACAGATGTGAATGTCTCAACAAACATTCTTAAGAACCGCAGAGGAAAAACCAAACAGTAGATTTCAGAGGAAATCACAAAGATAAATGTACTTGTTCTTGCTTCCATTTCAGTTTTGGGTTTGCCCCAAATTATTTGCATTGACAAAAATCTCCATATGTATGTCCTTGGAGGAAGGATTGCAAAAATATAGCAAATTAGGGGTGACAGCCTTTTGACCAAAGCATATTAGAAACCTCCAGGGTAAGTGGGTGGGAAGAGGGAGGAGAGAGAAAGAGAGAGAGAAAGAGAGAGAGAGAGAGAGAGAGAGAGAGAGAGAGAGAAAGAAATAGAGAGAGAGAGAGACAGAGAGAGAGAGACAGAGAGAGACAGAAAGAGAATATGAGTGAGCAAATCTATGGATCTAAAGGGAAGTTTTGAATGATGGTAAGTAGTCTGAGCTGAGGTCAGGGGTATTTGACTACCTGTCCAGTCTCTGAGTGATCAAAGCTGTGTGATGAGGCTGTGAAGTGTCTCTGAGTCTTACTCTTCTTCATGAAAAATGATGATAGTTACAATGCCCCATGAATACATGACAAAGCAATAACAAACAGCAAGGCACATGCAAAGCCTGGTGTAGAATCAGCACTTAATCTGTGGTGACCACTACAAGGGAGGTGGAACAATGACCAATGATGATGCATGTGGCAAGCTTGTACATTTCATTACTTAGGCAGCAGCTAGAAAGACTGCCTTTGGTTCAACTAATCTCTCAGGTCGCTGACAAGTTTTTCTAGCAAGAGACTGTTCAATCAACTAAAAAGCAAAATTAAACCAGAAAGAAGATTACCTTGAACAAATAACCCAAGTCCAATGAGACCTCAAATACAGTAGTAACCACCATTGCTGCGGCTGGCCCAGGTCTGCCTTAAGGCCTTCAATTCTTCTTATTGTTCAGCTATAAGGGACAGAGACCTTGAGGAAAATCACTTATTAGGCAATGAGTGGCTTGGTTAGTAAGACTCATCTTTCAGTCCAGATGCTAAAGTCCAATCACAGCCTCCTAACCAACTTGAGACCGAGGCTGGAAGTTGAGCTTCAACCCAAGGAGTACTGTTCTGAGTAGGAAGAACTCTGAGCTTTTTAACCCTCTTTGCAGAACCAAGGGAAATCAGAACCTCCGTTCTCATTTTATAGGCAGAAAACCCAAGGCACCAGGGGATTAAATAATTTGTATTGGAATGAGATTTTACTAACTCCATAGAAAATTGACCTAAAAGTTAAACATGGATAAACCACATCCTTTATTTAAACAATATTTTACAGTCTATGATGAAAGAATACTTCAAGATGGAATTTCCTGATTGCCTGTTCGCGAATTAACAGAAGATTATGCAACTTTCCATTCATTCAGCAAACAATTACTCAGCACATACCAAATGCTAGGTGCAGTGATAGGCCCCAGAGATAGAAGCTGTCTTAAGACCAGGGCCTGCCCTCAGGGAAATCAGGACACACACATATCAGACTGATGTTCTAAGAAGCAATACGTTCTGTAGCAGAGACAGAAATCTGTCATGTTCCTGAAGGATCCCAGAGAGAAGTTGGGTGGGAAAGATCACTGTTTTGTCCTGGGTGGACTTGGCACCAGAAAGAACACTACTGAACACCAAGAGTTTCGGTTCTTGCCAATGTCAAAGCCACAAATAGGTAAACACAGGATACCTGTGAGTGCTACATGTTTCAAGTGCTCATGTACAGAGACTGTTACCTTTTGTGCTTAGCATCCAAAAGGGTATTGTAATTATTCTCCAAATCTTAGAAGAAGGATAAAAAAGGCTTTGGAGTCCCCTACAGTTGAGGTAATGATTCTCCACTGACAGCTCTCATGCCAGCATCCAGCCTTCCTGAATGGAGGGCCTGAAATCAATCCAGAGGTCTATGGTTGGAAAGAGCGTGGAGTGCCAGGCTTTGCCAAAATTAGACACAGCCTCCAAGCTACTTACACACTCTCTGCTTAAAACACTGCCTTAGACTCTCAGTGGTTGTCAGCCTTTCCAGTGCTGCAACCCTTAAACACAGCTCGTCACCCTCGATCATAGCATTGTTGTTGTTGCTACTTCATGGCTGTGATTTTCTACTGTTATGAATTATAATATAAATATTGATATGCAGGAAATCTGATATGTGACCTATAACTCCTGGGCAGTGAGTCTTTTTAGCCAACTCATCCTCCTCCCTGTAAAATGTTCAGGCTCCTTTCATTTTCTCATTGCAATTAGGTTATTTTCATATCATACTACTGAAACTTCGATTACAATATAAATATCAATTGCTGCCACCCATCTCCAATTTATTTTTTTAACTTATTTTTTATGCTGTGGATTTTTGAGACTGACATTCTGTAGCTCAGGCTGCCCTTGGAACTTACTATATAGCCTAGGCTGGAATGGAACTCACTATGTAGCCTAAGGTGGGCTATAACTCATTATGAAGCCTAGGCTGGCCTGGAACTTACTATGTAGATTAGGTTGGACTATAACGCATTATGTAACCTAGGTTGGGCTAAAACTCAATATGTAGCCTAGGCTGGCTTTAAACTCCTGTCAATCATCCTGCTCAGCCTTCCTGAAGTGTTGGAATTACAGGTGTGAGCCATCACTCCTAGCCTTGTCTCTTTTTAGATCTTTCCTCTAACCCTCAGATATAAATGTCTAACTCTAAGCTTGATTTCACATTTGGAGGGGCCACACATTCCTTGGATGAAAGCCTAAGATGATGGAACCTAAGAACAACCTAGAGAGTCTGTTTCTGTTTTCTATCATGGGAACTACTGTCTCTGTGAGTCTGAAACTCTCTCATCTAAGTACACATTCTAAATATACTAAAACCCCTCCTTAACCAACCGAATAATGTCTGTAGCAGTCCTCCAGTCAGGTTAAAGTCTATTCTAGTGAAGAACCACTAGACATGCGTTTACCTCAGACATGGATACATTGTCCTGTTTTTTTTTTTTTTTTTTTTTTTTTTTTTTTTTTTTTTTTTTTTTTTGTCATGACTTTGTTACAGTGTTTCCTGCCTGGCCTGAATCTTTTAACTGTTCTCCTTGCCGTTATTCTTATTTCACAGCCATTTTATTATCCATAGTGCAGTGAAGGACATGAATCTGATCATATTATTTCTTTAATTATAGTCTGAGCTTTTTTTTCTCCCTTTTAAGGTTAAGTTCTGGTTGTCTTAGAACTTGTTATGTAGACCAGGCTAGCCTGGGAATCATAGAGATCCACTTGCCTGTCTTTTGAGAGCAAAGATTCACAGCGTATGCCACCTTCCTCAGCCCCTGGGCTTTTTTGCCTCCTCTTAGGATAAGTCACAGGTTGTTTAGTTCTATATGACATGGCTAGAAGGTCTCAACTCTTTTCTTCTGTTTCATAAGCAAGTCTACCCACTTCTCTGAAAATGCATCTTCCTATCCTTCAGCACCTAGTTGGGCATGTGATCTGTCACCCAGGGGAAGGCATGACCTTGCAGACTTCTAGGTTAGCAATGGTCATCTTACTGAGAAAGAGGGTAGAAGTAATGTTGCCTCTGGATCTACAGTGGGAAAGTGTAGGTTCCAAGTTGTTGGCTTTCATCCATCTTCCTCCAGATCAGTTTAATCTATTATTCTGGGCAACAGGGGAAAGCCTCTTAAAGATGACTTGTTCAAATGATAACTTATTTCCTCCCCATCTTTCTTGTTCAAGTTTTAATTGTATAGTGGTAAAAGAGCCATTTGTTTGGTTCACTGATATATCTTTGTTTTATATATCTTTGTAAATATCTGTTTAGTTGACTGAAACATATTAGCATAGAGAAAGTCATTGATGAATAAAGGGAAAAAGACTAAAAAATCATGAAAACATGATTAAATATAACAGCAACAACAACAGCAATAGCTCACCAACACAGAAATGCCAATGGAAGATTTACAGCCTTCAGATATATTTCACTGTGCTGACTCCATGAAGGGGTCAAAAAGTCTGTAAGAGCAGGTTGGCTCACCCACCTTGGTCTAGTCAGGGTTTCCACAGCCTTCTCTCCATGGAAATACTTCCTTGGGGGTTTTGACTTCTCTTCTCTGATGATGGAAAAGGTCTGTCCTGAAGGACCCCCAACAGTGATGGTGGCATCTCTGGTTTCAGACCTAACATCACAATGGAAGAGTAGAACGAGACATTTTTTTTTCAAATTCTTTTAAGTGGAGTTCTATTGAAATAATGGCGGAGACAGGTCCACAACAAAATGAAGAAGGGTCAGCAGTGTCATGTGAAGGAGCTCCACATTCTGCTCAGAGGGACACACTAATTTTGTATCATTTTTTATGATTCTTTTTCATTTACATTTTGCTTCCTAAGAGAATTAGTCCATTAATGTCCTATATGTTTGCATGTGGCTATTTGATTCAGTGGTTTTTGAGGTGGGAAAGTGTTGATTCAAACTAAACAGCAAACCCTAACAACAGATCTCTTTTAATTATGAATAAGAAGCAATTCAGGTTTTGATCTTTGAATTCCACTCTGTTCCTAGCTTACACTCCCTGGGGTAATGATTAGGTACAAAATAAAATTAGGATGGGTGAATGTCAGGATTGAGGAGGGATTGTATGCGGATGAGCTTCCAAATGACCTAAAAAATAAACTTTAGAAAAGTACACTTGCCAGTCTCAGAAAGATCCACCCCTGCTCTAAACCATAAGGCTGCCCCTGTACTAGAACTCACCTGCATTATTTTTGCACTGAATTTTTAGCTTTATCTTTGAATGGTCACTGCCATTGAATTTACTTCTAGTCAGTAAGTAGATATTCATTTAACAGCTATCTTTCTGGTTTTTTTTTTTTTTTTTTTGCTTAAAAACTCTATGAGATAAACACATTTTAGATTGAGATCTTTATTCTATAGCCCTATTCTGAGTATATATTATTTACTGGCAAAAAAGAAGACAGGAATAGAAAGAGAATACTTGGGTCTCAGTAGGATCTTGTGTTCCCTTTGCTCCATAGAACATAGGAACATCTAATGGAGTTCTTGGTAGCCCAGTATATATACATATTTAATTTACTGAGAAGATTCTTTATAATGTAAACTGAGAGAGCAGATGATTACTCTAGGGTCTGATTGATTAATCCCAATAGATTTTTTAAATACATGATTTTTGAATTTTTACATTTTTATTCATGTATATCAATCTGTGTTCTATATTAAAATTATATAGAAGGAAGCTTTTGTAAAAGGAAAGTTCTCCATGATCAAATCTGAGGTTCGTAGTGGGATAAAATTCAGGGAGCAAAGACATTTTTTGACTGTTATTGAAATGGAAACTTTAAGTTTTCATTCAGTCTAGTGTTCTTTTTAAAAATAAAAGGTGTACATATAAAATACTGTTAATAAAGCCTGCTTCCCTTTTAACTCTTCTTGCCTCAGTTTTCCTTACTGAAGTTGCCACAAGCATCCTGGAGAATAAGCTACAAGAAGGATGACTTGGGGTCCATTTAGGTCAGAGGTATATTTACATTGTCTTCAGTTCTTACAGAGCTACTTAGCTGGCTGATTTAATATAAAAATTACTTCCTGGCCATTTCCTACCATCCATGCCTAGCATTGCTGGTATCATGTCACATAAAAACACTTCTACCTATTCAGAGGAGAGCACACTACATTGCCAGTCTTGAATTTATGATCCTCCTGCCTCAGCCTATTAAGTTCTGGGTGAAAGAAACTTTTAAAACTTACACAAAAGTAAACGTGATCACCAAGGGTAGATGAAAGAATTATCTTTGTGTTGGAAGGACTGGTGTTACCAGAGCATTGGCCTGTGAAGGAGTGGTCAGGAAATATGAAGTCAGAGTGTAGGAGAGAGGCTGGAGAGAGCACTCAGTGAGTATGAGCTCCTACTACACAGCCTGAGATCTGAGTTCTAATTCCCAGGACTTACCCCAACATTTGAATAAAGCCATTTGTGCCTGTGATCCCATCAGAGACAGAGGAACACTGGGGCTGGCTCACCAATAGCTTCATTCTAGGTTCACAGAGAGACCCAGCCTCAAGGGAATAAGGTGACAGATAAGGTGCTGGAGTTGGACACCCAATGCCGTCTGGTCTCCTCAAGTATGTAGGAGTATACCCCTATGTACATATACCACACAAAGACATATAGCATGCACATGTGTGTGTACACACCCACACCCACACAGTCACAAATACTTTCACAAAAGTAAACTGGAGAAAAAATTCAGGTGGTACGCTGGAAAGTCAATAAAAATCGTTATTTTTATAATTTAAAAAATATTTCCAATACATGTTATAGGAGGAGATACATAATGATAAAGCTGCATGTATGTGATTGTCTGTGGATGATATGCACGCAGTGGCTACAAAGGCCAAAAGAGAATGTCAATCTCCTGGAGCTGGAGTCACACAAATGGTTGTGAACTGCCATGTGGATGCTGGGAATCAAACCTGGGACCTCTTTAAAAGTACTCCATGCTCTTAACCATTGAGATATTGCTCCAGTCCCAGTATCCATCAGTCTTATCCAGGTCTGAACCCAAGTGTTATGGAAAACTGAATCACTTTCTGGTTGAATTTAAGGCCGACTTCACAAGATAGAACTCATTCCTGGTATAGTTCTTGGGGTCAAGAATATGTAGATAGACAAAATTATAGAAGAAAATTCCCCAAACCTAAAGAAATTCCACACAACACATTATAATGAATTCACCAAATGTACAGAGCAAAGAATATTAGAAGTTGTAAGGAAAAAGACCAAAGTCACATATAAAGACAGGCCCAGTAGAATAATACCCAACTTTCCAGTGGAGACTCCTATAGCCAGTAAGACCTGGTCAAATGTTCTACAATCTTTGAAAGAACACAGATGCCAGCCCAGACGTCTATATCCAGCAAAACTGTCAATCACAACTGAAGGAGAAAGGAAAACATTCCATGATAAAAAAACAAATTTAAGCAATTTCTGTCTACAGCTCTACAGAAGGTAGTAGAAGAAAAACTTCAGTCTGAAGAGAAGATAAACTAAACCCAAGAGGATGCAGGAAGACATACTCCTAAAACAGTTAACCAAAGAGCTCTTCAAAAACAAAACAAAACAAAACAAAACAAAACAAAACAAAACAAAACAAAACAAAACACCTCTAAAATCAACAATATTAGTACAACAGAAAACCTCCTGGTTTAATAAACACTACTCAGTAATAATTCTCAATATTAACTGTCTCAATTCTCCAATAAAAAGACATAGACTAATGTACTGAATTGTAAAACAGAGTCCACTGAGGTTTTTAAATGGGGGTTTTACATTGAATGGGTAGCTCATAATTTTGGCTGGACTGACTGGCCTCTGAATTTCAGAGACCCTCCTGTCTCTGCCTCTCCCAGACTTGGGTTATAGATGTGTGCCAGTCACCCAGTTTTTACTTGGGTGCCGAGTACTAAACTCAAGTCTATACTTTGTCAGCAAGGACTTTATTAATAGAGCTATCTCCTTGCCCCAGGACCAACTTTTTTGGGTTGTGGGAAATCCCAGACACATGAGATGAAAGCAGCTTTTTCTCTGCAAGAGGTTGTAGTTCAAGGCCACGTGAAAAATGGAGTTTAACACTCTGTATCCAGGGCCCTCAGAGGCACAGATCAGTGAACAGATGAAATTACCAGACAGGAAAAGACATGGAAGTCTGTCAGTGATCAGAGAAACCAGGTCTGAAAACCAATGCTTTTCTTTTCTTTTGACAAAGTCTTGCTTGTAGGCCAAGCTGATCTCTAACTTGTTGTGTAGTAGCCTAGGCTGGCTTAGAATTCATGAACTTCCTGCCTCAGCATCCTAAATACTAGGATCACACACAAAAGCCACTATGCCTGGCTTTGACTATCAAATCTCAATTTATATGCTGTTAATATTGTAGTAGTTTGGACAGTCCCTTAAAATTATAGTAAACTAACTTTAACTAAATATCGGAGTCATTCTGAAGTTTGCAAAGCAAATATTTTCGGAACTTAAGTATTTGAAAGAGTTGAAAGCAAAATTTTATCACCGTGCAAATGTGTTTTCTATTTGTCAGCTTAGTCACCTGACCATATTGATTGTAACACAGGTTTCTTTGTTTGTTTCTGGTGGGCACTGTGTTACTGAGTTCTGTAAATTCCAGGTTTTGTAGCAACAGCGATGGCCCAAATGGAACTCAAGGTGGATGCTGATTTTGGCACAGGCCTATTCTCTGAGCCAAACTGCCACCATCTTCCTGAGTTCAGCTCAGCCCCAAGGCTGGGCTTGTTCATTTTTGACTTTCCCTCCCAGAAGGAAGGGCAAGGAAGGACCCACGACCACAATCATAGAAGCCACTCCTAATGAGCTGTATGGAATTCTGACCTAATTGCACACTGCCTCAGGGAGGGGCTAGACTTGTATAGTCTGGGAAGGACTTGTGCATGTGGCTCCATCTAGTAGGCATGGGAAGCCATCATGCATGTTGGGTGCAGACCTCACAGCGGGGCTGCTTTAAGGTCACCCACACTTCTGACCATTGCTCTATAAGTTAGCCTAATTAAGTCACTGATGTCCCAGAGTGAACTTGTGTGGAATTCTTCCTCTGTCATCTGGTCCTTAGGAAGAATGGTAGATGTTGTTTATATCTCCCAGGGAAGGAATTTTAACACCACTAATGGCTTTTACCTTTCACCCAGCTGACATTATATTAGTTTTACTTGATCGATAGAACCCCAAGACATACCTGGGGTTATATGATCTATTAATTTATGCTAGTCAAGAAAATGATAGGCAGGTACAGCTGTGTCCCAAGGAATCATAACATCCACTTGTGGTGACAGAGAATCTTTCAGTACTTGAGATTATTTAGTTTTTTTTTCCTGCATTAAAATGGATTTATATACTAAGGTTGCTTCCTCCTTTGTCAGTCATGATGTCTTAGTTATGAACATTACAAAGTTTTGCCTTGCTGGGAATTCCCAAAAGTCCCACATACCAGTGAAACCAGACTGTTTGCTATCATGCTCACTTCAGACTGATTGCCTAAGTTTGTCCACCAAGGGCTAGCCTAGCTTAGATGTGGAAACAAAACTCTTGATCTTAGTGCCCCTTCCTGCTGAAGATTACCCTAACAGTGCCCACACAAGGATGCTTCATGCTGTTTCAATACTACCTCACTTATCTCTTAGAATTGAGCTCCTTCTAACTCTCCCCTCTTCACCGCAAGGACACATTTATTTTCTCACCCTCTCTGCTCACATTCGGACTATTTTTCAGAGGGTCTATATTCTAATATCATTTTCTTCTTATGAGTCTCACCATTGTTGAAGCCCCCAGTAGTGATGGTTTTTCTTTCTTTTGTTCTGTTTGTTGTTGTTAATTTCCTTTCCTTTTCATTCTTGCATTTGTTCTGGTCATGGATTGAGAACTGTTGTATTTATAAAAAGATAAAAAGAGAAGGAATATGTTTTGGTTGATGTATAGTCAGGTATGGGGGAAGGGGGTGCCTTCACAGGCTCATGCTGAGGCAGGCAGGCATCCCTTCCCGCTGAGGGACCAGCCACATCACAGTATAGTATAGAATAGAGTTTATTCAGGGCATGGAGAGGGGAGTTAAGGGGATAGTAAGAATATATATATATATATATATATATATATATATATATATATAGAGAGAGAGAGAGAGAGAGAGAGAGAGAGGAGACATAGAAGCTGGCCATGAGCAAGTGGAAAGAGAGGGGGAGGGGAAAAGGAGGGGGGAGAGAAGGGACAAGAAGACAGAGAGGGAGCAAGAAGGCAAGAGCAAGAGAGATCAGAGGGGACAAGCAGCCCCTTTTATAGTGAGTCAGGCACACCTGGCTGTTGCCAAGTAACTGTGGGGCAGAGTTTAGACAGAATGCTAACAGGAACCATCTTCCTTCTCTCACCCAGATCTCCTGTTACTTATAGTCACAAAACCTGTTTGCTTTAGGTGTGAATTGGTAGCAGTATCTGTGGTCTTTGATCTGCACACGTCTCTTACTCAGACAGGATTCTCCTGAGTAACCAATGTCTTAATTTTTACATTGGTGAAAAGAAGAATCATTGACTTGTTGCCCATGCAGAGTGTAGGAGTGGGCCTTTGAATGCTGGAGTATCCAGACCTACAAATAACAACTCTAACTTCTTCATGCCTAATGTAACTCTTCCCTGGCAAATTTAATCCCAGCAGATTGATTCTTCCCTTTCTCCTTCCTTCCCTTCCTCCCTTTCCTTTGTTCAATAACTCAGACTCTTCAGGTCTTGATCAGATTGGCCCAATTCAGATCACCTGCCATCCCTGAGCCAGTGACTCTCACCTCTCACTGGAGGTGTGGAACCTGCTAATTGCAGAAGCCTGGCACCTTTGTGTCCTTCAAATATGCAAATGAAATCTAACCTTTTAGGACTTAGGTGAGGGGAGGCACAGAGTACCGTTTACATAGAAATCAGGGTACTGGCAAGGAAAAGGGACAGGTTGCTAGCCAGGAGAAAACATGCTGTGTTCATTCCAGCTTCCTTAGGCTGACTAGCCTTTTCGGATCCCTGGTTTCCGTGTTAGTGGAGTTTGAACCTTACCCATCTCGGTCAAGAGCACTATGGAACACTTTTAATTAATATTAACAGAAAATCATGACCACAGCTGGTGACAGAGCGCTATACCAATTTCCCCACTTTCAGAAATGTGACCCGTGTGTGTGTGTGTGTGTGTGTGTGTGTGTGTGTGTGTGTGTGTAACTATATATTAATATGCTTGCTATTCCCTCTGCTCCTGGTTACTAACACCAGCTGGGCAATAAGAAAGGTCTTCAGCAGGATAATGTGCCATTCACCTCTTTGCTGACCTCTCACTCCTTAACCCTGATTCCTGGTGTCCCCTTTGGTCTGAAAGCTTGGCTTCACTCCAATGATTTCCTAGTGCTGGCATGGCTCATCTCTGTGCAGTGGAGGCCTAGTGGTTGATTCTGGTCACTTAGCAGCAATACAGTTTGTTCCCTAATGGAAATTGTAATGACATACTGGCTAAGTCACACTGCTCAAGATTAAGTTAAGCTTAAGTTCACCAACATTCGGCTGCATTTTTACTTCCTAGTGTGATGATCAGGGTCTTTTGAGTGAATGTGAGTGAAGCCTGCCTCGTGGACAGTGGTCAGCAAGGGAGCTGGTAGTTGGAAACACAACTACAGAGGCCCAGCCTTCTGCTTGTGTTCTTAGATGTTTCCTCTCTGATTTATCATCACTTTGTCTTTATTTGTTCCTATGGGTGAATTCTTCACGAGCCCATTGCCTGATTTTTGTTTGTTTGTTTGTTTGTTTTTGTTGTTGTTTTGTATTAGCCGAGTACACAGCAAGTTTGTAGATTCTTCATTGGCCATCAAACAAGATTGTAGGTAGGTGGCATTCCACTTCCACTTGACAGATGGGGAAACTGAGTCTTAGTGAGGCAGAGCAACAGCTTGACAACAGAGCTCTGGAGACAAACCTGGGCTCTAAGAGCCCAGTCACCTGGTGCTTAGTGAATGAGTGCTTTGGGAACCCATGTTCAAGACTCACACTATTGCACGCACCCTGGAGCCTCTGGAGCTCCTTCGGTGAGGGATCTGGAGGGACCAGAATACGCTGTATATAGAGCATGAACTCAAAGCCACTTCTGCAGCTGGAGACTCCAGACCAATTTCAGATGTTCTTTTCTCTGGTTTTTACCTTTCTCTTTCTCAATTCAGGGGATGTGTAGCCTCTGTTGCCAAGTACCTGGTGGTTCTCTCTCCTGCCTTCCTTCCTCTTCAAACAATTCCATAACATTTGAACACCCTAGGGGTTCTAACTGGACCCCACCTTGAACACATGTGGAGAAGACCTGTACTAGGACTTCCTGGGCACAGTGCATAGAATAGGAGCTTAGTTAGTGGTTATTTTTTATGGATAATCACAACACCCTCTTCAGTTTACCTTGGCTTCCTTCAGTGGGGCTGTAGTTGCTTGAGAGAGGGCTGCTCTTCCACTGCCTTCATGTTATCTGAGCCCCCCTCCCCATTTAGTAGGTTCTCAGTGAAGACGATGAACTCATTCAGCTTTTACAGAAGATGTGTAAGCCATGTGTGTTGATCTAAGTAACCATTGAAGATTTATCATTATTCTTTTACAGGTCGTAGAAATTTTTTTTTTTCAGAACTGGAAATCTTTTGAACACTGACACTTTGGTTTCTCCTTTAAATGGTCGGAGTAGAGAAAGCAAAACAAAACAAAACAAAAACCCCTCAACTTTAGCCTCTGAGGTACAATGTTTAACTACTCAACATTCTTTGTTTTGCATAAAGAAATGTTTAACCAAGATTTCTCAGGTAGCAGTCAGATGGTTCACTTTAAAAACAAATGTGCGCATACAAATAAGTAAAAGAAAGCATCGTTTATCTTCTTCAGAGCTCAGATCTGCCTGAGTGAGTGCTTCCTCCTTTGGCCGATGTGCTTGCTGAGATACTGTGTCTAGTCATTGCCCAGGCTGCTGTAGATGGAAGTATAAAATGAATCACTTGCCTACGAGTTGTTTGTGACCCAGCTGAAGTGACAGTGAGTCTGTACAAATGTAACTGAGAGTAAACGCTGGGTTTTTCAACATCTTAAGGAACTTAAACATCTTAGTTTGAACTTCTTAATTTTAGGTAAGGAACTGCCAAGACAGACACCGGAGATATGGGTTGTGGCCAAGACAGACACTACAGATGCAGGCTGAGGCCAAAGTCTTAGAGAACATTGAATATTAAAGGCACAACCAGAATTGTTCACCAATACCTTTTCTTCTTTTTATAGCCCTTTGGTAAACCATAAGAAAATCTAAGCCTGGAATTCTTTAAAAAAGAAAAGAAAAGAAACCCAAACAATTCCCTTTCATTAGAATGTTAGCAACCTGATGGGGCTGGCCAGAACAGAAGGCTTGCCACTGAACAGTCTTATCAGGAATGATCACTGTAGACCTGTGGTCAGGAAGCTGCCTCTCATGGTGATGGATGCATGGGCTATTTAGTGTCAGGTGGGGAGGCAGGGATCAGCATCTACAGAGAACAAGCCAATGAAAACACAATCCAAGTCACAAATGCAAGCTGTGTATAGGATTTTAAATTCTAGTAGCCACAATAAAAAAGAAACCAGAAGCAGGCAATGCTATTTTTGGTAAGGTTTTATTTAATCCCTTATCTCTAGACTTTCATTACAATATGTAATTGATATGAACAAAAATAAGTTTACTTTGGCTTTTGTGTGTTAAGCCTGACAGCATGTCTTAAATGTTTCATAGTGACAACTGTCTGGCTTTTATATACGACAAATGAGGTCTGGAGGCATCGGGCCACTGGATGAGTGGGAGGGTGGCAGAGGGCCAGGTGCCTTGGCCTGCCTGGGAGTTATTAGAGGAAACTACTCAAAATGGAACTCAAGTAGAACTAGCTTGCAGGTCTGACTAACGTGCAGGTTCCGACTCACAAGGCTTCGTATTGCTGGATTCCGAGTCTTTCAGAAGTTTTTACCTGTACCGAGTTGGAGTCCATCTGGAGCATCTACCCAGCGGCCAAATGGAAGGGAATCTTCTAGCAGGGAAGATTTAAGTGGTCAGTAAGAATTTTATGAGCAGGTAGAAGAAATGTTTCTTTTCACCTGATTCCTGGTGCCAGGAAGTAAGAACTGCTAATCCTGCCTGCTTCAAAAGTGAAGGCTATTTCCGGTCTGCCCCACACTCCCAGTCCCAGAGGACAGAGTGGGTACATCTGATGGAAGATTGGACCGCGGTTCTGTTTGTGAGGGGCTGATTTCTCCTGCCTTCTTAAGCTTAGAGACACACCTGTCCTCAAAGCTTCCTATCTTCCCTTCATTCTCTTTCTTTATGAAAGGGTCCCTCAGGGGTGACCCCCATCTGAAGTTCCAGTGACTATGGCAGCAGTGCCATCAAGTGAGTGGAAAGACAGAATGGTCTCAGAAATGTTGATAAGATGGTAATTGGTCTCTCTCTCCTCTCCTTCTCCCTCTCTCTCTCTCTCTCTCTCTCTCTCTCTCTCTCTCTCTTTCACACACACACACACACAGACACACACACACACACACACACACACACACACACACACACGGACAGAATCAGAGCCATGACTCAGAAGGCTCACTAAAGCAAATCAATCCCAAGCAGGCACCCAGCCTCAGCCTGGCTTGTAGTGGCCTAAATATTTTGAGGAAAATACACAACACCATCTTGACTCAAGGACAACAGAATTTCAACATTTCAAAGAAGATGTTGATAAATCTGATTAGGTTACAATTAAAAACAACAAAAGACAACACAAAGGGGTCAAGTGACAAGTCATAGACATCTGGAATGTATGAACTCCTGTTACCATGGCAATGACATCACAGGGTGACATTGAAGAACTCCAAAGTCCCCAGCTGGCCTGTGAGGAGCTTTCTGAACTTAGTTAAATGGCTCAAGTAGCAGGGAGCCTGAGGAATGTCGCGGAAGTCCTCTGAAAGGAGCCTGAATGAGAAGACTGAGTGACTCCACTTATACCTTGAGAATGGTGCAGGATCTCTGGTGCCCCAGTTGCACATTTTATTAGAAGAGCTCTTGTCCTGCTCATAAGAGGGCTCACTCTAACTTTTTAGGGATGAATATGCACACTGGAGTCACTTGCAGAATCTTGCTTTTTTTCTGTAAACAATCACTTCTTCACCCCTCTTTTAAGCACTTTCTCTCTGTGATTCTTATTAACAATTGATTATGTCGTTTCATATTTCCCCAAAGCTCATATAATTCTAAGACATCTATGTATCTAATTATAGGCATTTGGGCCTCCATTCAGTTCTGTGGGGAAGCTATGTAGCATTTAATAAACACAATAGCACTAATGTCTGCACATCAGAAAGGAACTTTTGTCTATACATAAGTTTGACTGGAAAGAGAAGTGCGTACAAGGGTCTTCACTGCTGCATTGTTTATGGTAAACAATACTTTAGAACAGGCTGTAGAAGAAACTGTAGTCTATTCAGAAGTGAATGTACTAGATAACATATTACCTAGATGTGTAAATAGAAACAGCATGTATGCATGGCATCTGCTACTTGCATGTTTATAGCAAAAGTACTACACAATACTCTATGGTCAAGTAAGAGAACAAGCTTAAAGAAAAAAGAAAGCAAAAACCCATAGCAATTAAGCAGGAAATGAAGGAGGGGGAGAGGGGTAGGAGAGGGATGGAGGGAGGGAGAAAGGGAAGAGAAGGAATGGAGGGAAGCGAGGGGGGGGGAGTTGAACACTTATGGGGAACCTATGTTGGTAGAATGCCCAGCTACCTCTAGTTCCTCTCCCTGTTTTCTGCATGCTGAGATTGTACTCTGATTGGTGGCAGTTCATGGAGCATGATTGCAGAAGCTGTAGGCTAGCCCACATTCCTGGTCAACAGTGAACAGCTCTGGCACTGGCCAAAACGTTTTTTACCTGCTCTGAGATTAAAACTCCTGGTTCACTTGACACGGTCATCACTGCACTGAGTACTACATCCATTGATACACTTTCATGCAGAAGATTTAATTTAAAATATGAGTTGAGTGGGAAAGAAAGGAGAACATTTTCTCCCCGGTGTTAGAAAACTTAATGCTCACTATATATTTATCAGAAGTTAATTGTCCAGATATCTTCAGTAACACTATGTGTCTTTATCAGAGTAAGTGGTAGGGCAGACAGATTTTATAAATGCCTTTCAGACTGATGGATAGGGAGATGGCAGGACCACTTAGAATATTGAATGCCATTGATGGTCACCATGTAAACAAGGTCAGTCAAAATAGCTGCCCTCATTGGCCACTATGACTCCCTTCACTTCAGTGTTGTCTAGAACCACAGCACCCTAAGAAGTCACATCTGGGCTATGGGCCTGAGCTTGTGTTGTCAGCCAATTGGCTCTGGTGTGTATACCTAGCTCAAGCTGGACGATCTCTTTAGAAACTCGAATCTGGGGTTGGGAGGCAATGAATCATTGTTTGAAGCTGAGGCCAGGGAGTACAAGTTTACAATGGGAATGGGATTGTGGGGCGAGGGGTGGGGGTGGGAGGGAGCTCAGGGGAAAAGAGAGAGGGAGTGGGATGGGGTGAGGGGAGGGGTAAGGAAGAGGGAAGGTGAGAGAGGGAAATAGACAGACAGACAGATAGACAGACATTAGGACTTCTTTCCACTTCCTGTTCCAGGCTAAGCTATGTTCTTGCTGGTGGGGCTAACCATGCATACAGCATAACTCAAAAGTCCTTTTGTTTGAGCCGGTTTGAAATGACAGAGGAATTTAGAGAAGTGGGTCAAAACTTCAAACATGCAATTCTAGAAGAATCTAAATATTTGTGAATTCAAGCACTAACTTAAGTGTGGCTAAGAAGCATAAAAACTCATGCAATGTGGCTGTTCTAGTTAATGTCACTTTCATGGTTCTATGTACCATACAATATATGTTGCAAAATAAATTTCAGTAAAAATAATGTTTGTGTGTGTGTATGTGTAATAGAATACAAATAATACACTCTGCTAAGAAGTAATACAATAACATTATTTTGAAAAATTCCAGTTGTTTTTCTTTAATGCCACCCTCTCCACCCCAAAGGAAACCATAAACTGAATTTTATGCTATTTTCTTTCTCTTATGATTTTAATCTAAATATCTTTCAGATATAATATTTAGTTTTTAATACTGTTGAAATTTGAATAAAATGCCCAGTCTTCTATGAACTACTTTTATGTCCATTTTATGTCTGAGAAATTAATTTTATGTGTGTAAATACCATCATTGTTTTCATTGCTGTGTACTATTCTCTTTTAACAACTGTGCTCTGTGTGTGTATACCTGCATGTGTGCATGCATGTGTGTGTGAATATGCGTGTTTGTGTATGTGCAGGTTGTGTGTGTGTTCATACATGCATGGGGCCAGTGTTTTTCCTCAGGTACCATACTTTTGAGACTTTGGTTTTTGAAGACAGAGACTCTTGCTGGCCTGGGACTTGCTAATTAACCCAGGCTGTCTTCTGTTTCTGTTTCCCCAGGGCTGGAATTACAGCAGGTGTGACATGCCCAGCTTTAAAAACAATTCTACAAAAATGTGTTTGCAGGAAAGTATATACAACAAATGGCACATGAAGAGAATTAAGATGTCCTCCGCCAATCCAATGACAGGAAATCCAGTAGGGAATCAGATCGGGGAAAACAAGAAAGGGATGGAACAACAGCCGGGCACAGCCTCTCTCTCTCTCTCTCTCTCTCTCTCTCTCTCTCTCTCTCTCTTTCTTCCTCCCTCTCTCACACACACATAGAGTCCTGAGACATAAGAGCATAGCATTGTTTATTGTTTTGACCTTTTTTTTTTTTTGAGACATTGACTCAAGTAACCCAGGCTGGCCTTGAACTCACTATGTAGGATAGGATACTTCCTCAGAAATTTTTTTTTTTTAAAAAATGTCTCTATACTAACTAAATATGGACCTTTTTCTCTTCTCCTTACTCCCTAGATCATACATTAAAACAACTGCCCACCTAATGTTTACTTCAGATTGAGTACTTTACACTATTTAGGAATGTTTTGAAACATACAGGAAGATGAGCTTGGTCACGTGTAGAGCTGCACGGATTGATGTAAGAGACATGAGCATTCCCAGACTTCTGGTATCAGCAAGAGTCCTGGGTTAAAACCCTCACAGAGACTGAAAGCAACTGTATGTTCAAGCGTCTAGTGTACATATGAAAAAATACACAAAGGAAATCCAAACTGGATATAGAGTGAGACTTCGTACAACGGGGAGAAGGCTGAAGAGGAAAAGCATTGACAAGACCATAGGTCAACCAAGCACTCACTCCTGTCAGGAGTAGTAATTGTTTACCTCTTGGATTGTCATTTATGTATTAATATATATTAACTATGGATAATGGGTTTTGCTATGACATTTCACATATGTGATGTATAGCTGGCTATTTTCTTTTACATGTATCCTTGGGATAGAAATCAAGTCCTATTTATTGCCCCTTCCTGTACCCTATTTCTATCTTTCTTTTTTCCATTGGATATTTTCTTTATTTACATTTCAAATGTTATCTCCTTTCCTGGTTACCCCCTGAAACTTCCATTCCCCTCCCCCTCCCCCTGCTTCTATATGGGTGTTCCCCCACCTACCCACCCACTCCTGCCTCCTAACTCTGGCATTCCTCTACACTGGGGCATCGAGCCTTCACAGGACCAAGGGTATCTCATCCCATTGATGCTGGACAAGGTCATCCTCTGCTACATATGCAGCTGGAGCCATGGATCCCTGTAGATGGCAGGAAATAATCAAATTCAGGACTGAAATCAACCAAGTAGAAACAAAAAGAACTATACAAAAAATTCAATAAAACCAGGAGCTGGTTCTTTGAGAAAATCAACAAAATAGATAAACCCTTAGCCAGACTAACTAGAGGGCACAGAGACAATATCCAAATTAACAAAATCAGAAATGAAAAAGGAGATATAACAACAGAAAACTGAGGAAATTTAAAAAAAAATCAAATCCTACTACAAAAACCTATACTCAACAAAACTGGAAAACCTGGATGAAATGGACAATTTTCTAGACATATACCAGGTACCAAAGTTAAATTAGGATCAGATAAACCATCTAAACAGTCTCATAACCCCTAAAGAAATGGCAGTCATTAAAAGTCTCCCAACTAAAAAAAGCCCAGGACCAGATGGGTTTAGTGCAGAATTCTAACAGACCTTCAAAGAAAACTGAATACCAATACTCTTTAAACTATTCCACAAAATAGAAACAGAAGGAACACTACCCAATTTGTCCTATGAAGCCACCATTATGCTCATACCTAAACCACACAAAGACCCTACAAAGAAAGAGAACTTCAAACCAATCTCCCTTATGAATATCAATACAAAAATAATAAAATTTTGCAAACTGAATCTAAGAACACATCAAAACAATCATCCATCATGGTCAAGTAGGCTTCCTCCCATGGATGCAGGGATGGTTCAATATATGGAAATTAATCAATGTAATCCACTATATGAACAAACTCAAAGAAAAAAACCCCACATGATCATCTCATTAGATGCTGAGAAAGCATTTGACAAAATTCAACACCCCTTAATGGTAAAAGTCTTGGAAAGATCAGGAATTCAAGGCCCATACCTAAACATAGTAAAAGCAATATACATCAAACCAGTAGCCAACATCAAACTAAATGGAGAGAAACTTGAAGGAATCCCACTAAAATCAGGGACTAGACAAGGCTGCCCACTCTCTCCCTACCTACTCAATATAGTACTCGAAGTCTTACCCAGAGCAATTAGACAACAAAAGGAGGTCAAAGGGATACAAAAAGAAGTCAAAATATCACTATTTGCATATGATGTGCTAGTATACTTAAGTGACCCCAAGAATTTCACCAGAGAACTCCTAAACCTGATAAACAACTTGAGCAAAGTGGCTGGATGTAAAATTAACTCAAACAAAACAGTAGTCTTCCTCTACTCAAAGGATAAACAGGCTGAGAAAGAAATTACAGAAACAACACCCTTCATAATAGTCACAAATGATATAAAATACCTATGTGTGACTCTAACCAAGCAAGTGAAAGATCTGTCTGATAAGAACTTCAAGTCTCTGAAGAAAGAAATTGAAGAAGATTTCAGAAGATGGAAAGATCTCTCATGAGCATGGATTGGCAGAATTAATATAATAAAAATGGCCATCTTGCCAAAAGCAATCTACAGATCCAATGCAATCCCCATCAAAATTTCAACTCAATTCTTCACAGAGTTAGAAAGAGCAATCCACACCCTATTTCTGAGACACAGTCTCACTATCTGGCTTCAGCTAAGCCCAGTCCCAAAATCTTATTGCACTAAACTCTCTCTTTTAAATACTGTTTAAAATTTTTAAAAATATATGTGTATACATGTACCTGTATGAACGTATGTGCGCCAGGTGCAGGTAGGGGTTCTCCGAGGCTAGAAGTGGGTGCCAGCTCCTCTGGAATTTGGCTTACCAGTGGTGTGAGTCACCATGGAGGTGCTGGGAAGCAAACTGAGGTCCTCTGGAGCAACAGCCAATGCTTTCAGCTGCTGAGCCATCTCTCCAGCAGTTTCTCTGTCACCTTTCAGTGAGTATTTGCAAGTGGAATGTCTGGATTCTGTGGTTTATACATTTAACTCTCTAGGTAACAGCAAGTTATGCTGAGTGATGTGTTCTAGCTATATAAAAATTCTCCTTTCCCCACATCCTTGCCAATATGCCTGTATGTTTTCATTAGCCAATTGGTTCATGTAAAATTTAATCTCATTTTTTTTTTTTTAGGTAAGAACATTTATTAATTGCCTAATATGTATTTGGGAAGAGGTCTGGAGAGGGAGGTATTTTGTACTCTGGTGACTGGTGAATTCTAGGAATTTAAATCAGACTATAGGACCGGATGAGACTGTGCAGGGGTAGGACTGAGCCTCTCTGAAGGGATGCGAGTTTGATCAGACCCCAGAAGGTGAGCAGAAACTATGCTGATGTCATTTTGTTTTGTTTGATGGATCATTTAGGGTTCAGCTAGGATGCAGAGCCGTCATCCCTTGCTCACTGTTTCTCTCCATGCCTGCTCCTTCAGAAAACAGTGTTCTTTGTGTAGTTATGCTTCTGTCTGGATTCTCTAATCTGCCCCATTGGCCTTCTTGTGTTTTCTTTAACAGTTTATTATTTTAGTATTGCAATGTAATATTTTAATATTACAATGTAAAAGTGTACAATCATAATTTAATATTACAATCTAATATTTTAATATTATATCATAAAAGTGTGAAATTTAACATGATGTTTAAAGCTTCTATTTTAAATACCAATTCTAACTATATTTGAATTACTTAAACTGTATAGATTTTGGGTCTGATTAATTTTTGTGTGGATTTTTTAATTTATTTGCATGTTTTTTAATAGTAAAGTTTTAGATCGGTTTAGTTTGTGTGTTTGTGTTTGTGTGTGCACACTCATGAGCTCACATACAGAGGTAAGAGAAGAATGAATGGGAGCAAGCTCTCTCCTCTACCATATGAGTGCCAATATTCACACTTAGGTACTCAGACTTGGCCGTAAGTACCTTTATGCTCTGAGCCATCTTGCTAGCTCAAATTGTAATGATTTTTGGAAAACAGTTTTATAATTATTTTTGTTATGTGGTAGATGAAATATCATTTTTCTCTTATATCTGTTAGGGGAGCGAATAATTGCCAACCCTTTTATTTGTTAGTATTCTATTTCGTTAGTATATATTAATTAAAAGTAATGGGTTTCGCAATGACGTCTTCATGCATTTTTTAAAGCAGTATTTTGATAATTCTTGGCTCTTTGTACTCTGCATATTAGAAAATTATCTTGATAAAAATTCTATACAAATTTTATGAGGTATTAATTGAAATGATATTAGTTCTCAAAGTCAAATGGGAAAATAAGCCTAGTTTTCATTATTGAATCTTTATTTGTATGCATGAACATGTTATATTTCTTAATTAGTATAATATGTATAACATA
This sequence comes from Rhabdomys pumilio, assembly GCA_030674055.1. NCBI lineage: Eukaryota > Metazoa > Chordata > Mammalia > Rodentia > Muridae > Rhabdomys > Rhabdomys pumilio. The sequence goes on along the minus strand of JANHMN010000001.1, from coordinate 192,254,360 downwards.
TGTATGCATTTTGTAATGTATCCCATGACTTATTTTGATAGATTTAAAAAATACTTTATCACCCAACGCTTTGCTATGTCTACTAGAAAATTTTCTATGTACTTTATTTTTTGTTCTAAATAGCATTTAATATATAACATAAAAATAAAGTTTTGTAAATTACACACATAATGTAACATATTTTTTTGCCTCCAATTTTTTCTGGTGTAAAAAAGTGCGATCAAGTTTGATTTTGCGTCTAGAAAGTTTGCTAAGCTTAATTTTCATGGGTCATGTGAACATTCCCTGGAGTGTTTCAAAAGATAATCTTCATCTGCCAGTGTTTTCTGTTTGTTTCTTATCCCCACTCATCCCCATTGCTTGTCCTGCACTCCGTTTTTTCAGTGGGTGACGGTGACATTCCAAACAGAACCTCAAAGAGAAGAGTCACACTGGATCTGGAGGCTGACAAACCACCCGTTTAGATGAGAACGTGTCCTTGTACTGGTTTTCACATTTTTGTTTTGTTTAATCTCGAGTCTGGATTTAGAGCCCAGGCTGGCCTCAGACCCACTGTCCACCCGTTCCTTTTGCCGGGTAGTAGGCTCATGCCGTCATGTCATGCTGGCTTTGAAATTTTAACTACTTTACCAACAAGTGTGCAATTTTCTCTCGTTATAAATTTATATACGATATTTAATACTTAGGTATGAGTGTGAATGTGTGAACATATTACACATAGTGATACTTTCTTTAATTTAAAGTATCTTACCTGACTCCTGCTTTCTGAATTATAAATAAACATGTATCCTGGATTTTCTGCATCTATTAACTGGATAATTTCCCTCTCAAACCGGTTATTCATGAGGTAAGTTAGAGATTTTCTAATATGAAGCAACTTTGCAAACCTGACATAAGCCCCACTCAGTTATAAAATAGTGCCGTTGCGATTAATATTCATGATGCTATTTGCATATAATCTACATATTTGCATAATTAGCCAGTGGCGTTCCTTTTTTGTGCTGTCTTTACCTAATCAGATGCCCCTGGTGTAGTAGTAATTTGGGGGGGAAGTTTCCTGTTTTTCCATTTGAATATAATTATAATAACCTGATATTGGGATGCTGGGAGAAGTAATTTATTCATTTTACTGAATTTCTAAATGTTTATTAGCATAAAGCTATTCATTTTTCTTGTTATTATTTTTCTGTAGTAGTTATAGATAGGCCTCATTTTCATTCCTAATACTGTTTATTTATGCTCAGTTTCTTTTTTTCTGATCCATCTTGCAAGGATTTGGTTAGTTTTGTAAATATATATATATATATATATCCACTTGCATTTTCATTAAACTTAAAAATATAAGATCTTTGATATATTCTCATATGTTAAGAAGTAATTACACAAAATGTGTATTTTAAAAATAAATACAGTTTTAATATTTTTGGCTGTAAAATAATTACATTCACATTGAGCCAGTATGATAAGATATCTTTGGATGATGTTACTACATAGAAAATTTAAATAAGCTACTGAGTACATACAAAATTCTTTAATTCCAAACATACAGCTTCTTAAAATTAATTAATTTTTACTTTATATCACAACTATAGTTTCTGCTCCTCCTTCTTTTCCTCCTAGTCCTCTCCCCACCACCTTCTCTTCTCCCCACCCCATCCACTTCTCTGTTTCTCTTCAGAAAAAGGGAGGCCTCCCATGGATGCCAACCAGCCCTGGCATATCAAATTGTAGTAGGACTAGGTGCACCCTCTCCTACTGAGGCTGGACTAGGCAGCCCAGGAGACTTAGATTTGTCATCTGTCCTGGTTTTGTTCTCTAGCTCATCTATTTCTTCTACAGTCTATATACAGTCTCTCAGTGTGAGTATATGTACACATGTATATGCATATATATGTGTATTTATATACACACACATTCTATGTATATATAAATGATGCATACATGCACACACATATACTCTATATAAATAAACATACATTCTCTATCATATATTTATCTATCAACACATAGTCTGTCAATATATATATATATACATATATATATACTCTCTCTCCTCCTCTTTTTCAATGTATACGCACACACACTCACTCTCTCTTTCAATGTATAAGCACACACAGACATACACACACTCCCTCTTTCACCCTTTCTTTCAATGTGTACATACACATACACATGCACACATACTCTCCCCCTCTTTCAATGTGTATATACACTCACACTCTTTTTCTCTCACCCTTTCTTTCAATGTGTACATACATGTACACACATACACACACTCCCCCTCTCTTTAATGTGTATACACACATTCTCCCTCTGTCTTTCAATATGTACACACACTCCACACACTCTTCTTTCTCTTTCTCCATACACATTCATATACATATTTACTACTCCTTCTCGCCCCTTTGTTCTGTTCTCTTTGGTTATTCATCTCTTTATACACCTGTACCAGTACTATTAATAATTAATAAAAATAGATTGGATGAATTATCTGATACATTCATATGAATAAGTACAATAGAAAAATCAATTTGATCTATGTGTATTAAAATCTCATTAATACAATGTTGTGTTCCCTCCAAATTGATGAATGAATATGTTGAGCATTAGATGGCATTTTTATGGAAGTTAAAGAGATAAAAATCAGTATAGTAAGTGCTTTGAGATGAATGGAAAAGATATCAATAAATGAATAAACATCTACACACATCCAGATGATGCTGCCTCTGAGGGATGGGTGAAACATGTTGAAGATCAGTGTGTCTGATTGATTAGATTTGTAGCAGCTCTTTTCTTAAGCATGGTTAAGGTTTGATATTCTTAATTAACATGATTTTATCGTTCTTTGTGAGTATGTGCTTCTGGAGATTGCCTGCAGGAGCTGGCACGTGCTTAACTGAGCTATCTCCCCGTCCTCTTTTGCTTTATTTTGAAACAAAGTCATTCTAGCTTTCCCAGGCCAGCCTGGATCATTGTCTGTAGTCCAGACTGGCCTAGAACATTTGCTGTGATCTAGGCTGGCCTTGAACCTTCAGTCTTTTGCCCGAACCTCTCTAGTAAATGAAGTTATAGGCCTGGCTATACTTGTATATTAAAATTTCCCTACTGGTTTTAAATAATGATAATGATAATAACAATAGTAATAATTTATTGAAATAGTATACAGAATCTTTAATTTCTAATATGTTGTAGAATTTATTTTATATATTTATAAAGTGTATAATTTATATATTATATGCTCATATAATATATAAATATATAATATAAATATATAATATGTAAGCTCAACATTGTATTCATGAGATTTTAACATAGACAGAGCAACCTGATTTCCTTTCACTGCTCTATTGTACTTATTTATGTGAATATATCAGTTTATTCACGTAGCCTCCCCTTTTATTAATCATTAACAGTACTAATACAGATGAATAAACAGAGTAATCAAAAAGAATCAGAGAATTTACATATATATAATGTACATAATGTAAATTATATTATGTATTATTAAAATAAATTATATATTTATAAAATAAAATTAAAATTATAAATAAAACTATATTATATGTAATATAAATTATATATAATAATTTGTAATATGCATGAAATCTTTAATTCTACTGACCATGGAACCCCAACAACCTCTATTGGTGTTTTGGGATTAGCCTTGTTTGTGGATCCCACATTCAGAATACATATACTACCCCAGAATACTTACAAAGATGAGGCAAATCCAAGCCCCTGTGTTTGTTTAGCTCATCATCTGATTACAATAGTGCTTTAAACTTAGCAGGATGGAGAGGAGGTTGGTGTATATATAGCTTATACCTTATCAGTTTCCTTCAACTTCCCGGATGACTTTAACTGGTTGAGTATGACTGCCTCTTGCCCCATCCTGTTGACATAAAAAAGTTGACAAAATATACATTTTCCTGGTCAGAATACAGCCAGATCATGACCTTGTGTTTGCTCTAAAGTTCGATGCTAATTACATGTAGTGTAGACAACGCAACAGGAATGGGGGCAGCTGGAGGCCTGCATTAATCAGGAATACGCTGTCACTATATTAGATCACTCTCATAAGTAACTGGTACATAGACCATATCTTCTTAGTAATGAAAATCATTGTAAAAATGCCTTTTAAAAAAAATTGGATATTTTATTCATTTACAATACAGATGTCATCCCCTTTCCCCATTTCCCCTACCTTAGAACCCCATCCCCTCCCCTCCTCCTTTATGCTTTTATACCATTTTAATTACATGAAAGTATTAAGGTCAGTTCTAGGTTGAGGGTCTAGCAATACAATAGATGCAAATAGTCATGGAATACAATAAACACAAATAGTCATAGAAAAAGCAAGGCATTCAACCCAATTCTGAGAACACTCCCCTGGTCACTGTTTCTAAGGGCTTATCAGGATGACCAAAGTATCTGAGCCTACTTCCCTGTCCTAGCCCAAGGTCATTTTCATGTCTGAAGCCTACTTCCTTGTTCTAGCCTAAAATTTAGATTCCTGTCTGAAATTACTTCTTTGTTTCAGTCTAATATTTAGGTTTCTGCCTGAGATTACTTCTTTGTTCTAGCCTAAGATTTAGATTCCTACCTGAAGTAAAAATGCCTTTTTAAAATTAGTTTTTGTTAGTATTTAAGATGAAACTGATTCTTGCTTTTTCTTTTTCAACAGGAATGCTTTATTTGGCAGACTTTTTTTTTTTTTTTTACACATATATAAAAGAATGTATAAATAAAGCTGCTGATTTGACCTGGCAGGCTTCAATTCTAATTCAGCATACTTTCCCTATTTTCATAAAGTACAGAAAAAATGTTGTCCCTTAGAAACTGATATTCCCTGGGTGTGCTAATGAAACTTCTGGTGAGCAATCTCCAAGACTGGACCTATCACAGTGTTTACTGTACTTAAAAAAAAACATGGTACTTTAAAATGGTAACATCAAAAAATCATTATTATTGCTCTTAAAATACTGGCAAAATTCTTATAGAAAAACTTTTGGCTGGTATAAAATTTGTTCTCATATAAATAAAAGAAACAGATTATTTTATGGGTGTCCTTTTAGAGACCATATCCGACAAATGGAGAGTGTGGGTCTTGTGTGCTCTGGTATACACGCTACTACAATCTTGCATTATTTTGATTAAGTGTAGATACTCCAAAATGAAGCTAGAGGCAAATGTGACTATGTTTCCAGGCACAGGCTGGGTGAGGAGAATGCTGTGATCATGTGTCAAAAATCCTAATCATCTGGTCTTATAATGAATGGATTAGTTCCTCGTCTCTGCCAATAGAACATGAGCGAGTGAAAACTTTGAAGTGCAGGAGGCAATGGCAAAGAAAACAAGAAACTGCGCATGTGAGAGTTGGTGATTAGGAGACGAGGGCCCCACGGGTCAGCTCCCCATAGGTACAAACAGATGTTTGCGCTGTTTCACAGCTGCTAAATATGATATAAATCCAAAGAATTTTTCTTGTTTTTATAAAGGGAAAAAATACCCAGACAGCAAATTTTTGGTCATTCAGATACTCTTACCAAATGACATCTGGTTTCTGTACTGCTTATTTAAGCTGTCCTTAAAAAAAATGTTTGCCAAGGGGAGTAACTCTAAACTTTCAGCCCTTCGCCATACACAACAGTACACTTTAAATTCCAGCGTAACATGCACAGCTTATTAGAAGCAATGCCATTCTGTATTAACCAGCAAGTTTTACTTTAAAGGAAACTGGTTAGATAGTATGTAATTAGTTAAGGGAAATCTATGATGGGGTTACATGTAGAATATTTTAGGATTCCTATCCTAATGATGGCGAAGAAAATGAATGAATTGCTTCCATATGCTAAGGGTAGTGGAGAGCAAAGCTAAATTTCAGTTACCTAAAGCAGAAAAGTCAGCACTCTGGCACGACGCTCTTTCGACTTGCATCAAGGTGAGTGAATACACGAGGCAGAGGGAAACCCTGACAGGTTGGAGATCAGGACAGACGTGGACGTGAGCAGAAGACTCGCCGAAATCCTGGGTGAACATCCAGATACTGTCTCTGCATCCATAGTACCTTCAAGTTTTCTCATAACAAGGGGTTTGTGATTGGGCCCAACAGCCAACATGGTACCGAGAGTTGAAGGTACTGAGACCCCAACGGGAGTCTCAGTACCGTCACCTGAGTCCACTGAGTATACCTGAGCCTCAGCACACTCACACCTGTCCAGTGTGAGCCCCCAGAATGAAGATAATTCACCGCATGGATCTTTCTTTGCCTTTTTTATGAGACTGATTTGTTCACCGTAGAGGAACTTGTATTGATAGTCTGTGGTGTGAGGTCAAGCACCTCCGAATCTATCAGGAGGTTGTGCTTGTATCTAGTGTGCTTCGCTATGCAAAACTTAGACATGGGTTCCACCTGGCGTAGGAGTAATCTCTAGTGTCTACATTGAGTCAATCCCAGATTGCTTACCATTTCCTCTGAGTTTTGAGCGGGAACAATGGTTCCCTCCAGGTTCCGTGATGATGTTTACGTATCTCTCAGAACCATCAGTTCTGTGTTTACTAACACAGAGATGTTTCTCCTGTCCGGACTTTCCTATATCCCAACTGTTTGGAAAGTCCCGTGTCGAAGCTCATGAAGAGTTCTGTATTTAGTTGCTCCTCGACGGAAGATATCTAGACGTCCCCAGCCTCAGCTTCTCACACGAACAGCTTCCTATTGATTTTTAGGAAAACTGACTCTGTAAAAGAAATACAGTGCCCTTCATTCCCCGGGAACCAGGATATTTAGGTTCTGCAAACCCCTGAACCCCAAAATAAATTTAAGTAGCTCAATCCACATCATAAACATCAGGTTTCAAGAACACACATAAGCTGGGAGAATAGGGAGATTGAATTTTAAACTTGAAATTTGCAAAATTGTGCCCCACGGGCCATTGTTTTATTTTACACACGCCAGGGACTTCATGGCAAGAGAAGTTCTCCAGGGATTCACACCGATTTAAGTTCATGTGGTTGATTGAAAAGGGAGACGTTTCCTCTCGCTATCAAAGATGTCATATTTCACTTCTTATTGGGACTCCCCAACTATTCTGCTTACCTCCGTTTCTCACACAGTGTTCCCTAGAATGGGCTAGTAATATTTAGCATTTTAAAACTTTTTTCTCTTTCCATCTGTCTCAACTTCCTCTTTTTTTCAATCCATTTCTTCCAAATAGCCCATGAGCACATAGCCACTCCTTGCGGAATATTATTAAATACAAGAAAATAATTGCTAGATTAAAAAAAAATTTATTCTGAATAATTACTGTAGATTCACAGACAATAGTAAGATACCATGCTGAGAGGGCTCACCAATGAAAATAAACTGAAAATTATTGTATAATATATTATTGCATAATATATTATTGTATAATATATTCCAACCAGGATCTTGGCACTTCTACAGTCAATACCCAACACAGTTCAATCAATGCATGATGTCATCATTTGTCCTTCACCCACAGCTGTGTGTCCAGTTCTCTCTATGGTCACTGTAAACTATTAATCTATGATTTGTTCTTTTAAGAATGTTATTTAAGTGGAAGAATGGGGAGATGGCTCACTGGGAAAGCATGTTTGCTGTGCAACTATGAAGACCTGAGTTTTAATCCCTAGCACCTATGTAAAATGCTGGGCATGGTTGTGTGTGCTTGAAATCTCAGGATGGAAGGGAATCGAGATAGGTAGATCCCAGAAGTTCTCTGGCCAGCCAGCCTTCCCCAAACTACTGGCTCAGTAAAAGACCCTGTCCAAGAAACAAAATGGAAAGCAACAGAGAAAGAAAGCCAGTGTACTCTTCTGGCTTCTGCATGCTGCATATGGATTCAGACACTTGCACACTCATGTGAATACCATGTATACAAACACATTGCACAAACACACACACACCTCACCCCACACCACAACACACCACACCACAACACATCACAAAAGAGGAAACAACAGATTGGTATACTTGGAATCTTCTGGAATATGACTTTTGGGCACTGACTTTTCCTTTTTTTCTCGGGATAATTCTCTGAATATCCACTCAAGTTGTTCATGTACGTTCACGTACTAGTCATTCCTCCTTATGGCTCAGTGTGATATAAATGAACCCCAGTTTGTCTGACCAGTTCCTGTTGGAAGGCATCAGTGTCTGAAATGAACATTTGTGTGGAGGTTTTTGTGTAAATATAAGTGTCTATTTCTCCACAACAAACCCCCAGAAAACAACCATTAGGTTTTAATAGTTAAATTAATGGATAAATCCATTGTCCAATGGCTAATTTAATGGATAAATCCATGGGTCTTGAAGGAACTGTCAAGCTTTTTCCTGGAATGACTGCACCATCATTCAGTCATAGAAGTCATATAATCTGGCCACTTGGTAGCTGTCACTCTTTGGTTTTCAAGCCAGACTAATGTAGTGATATTTTGCCATGGCTTTAATTAGCATCTCCCTAATGACTACGAAGTTGTGTATCTTTCATACACTCACTTGCCATCTTCTTATTCTCTGATGCCGTGCCTTATAGTGCCTCTCACCCTATATTAGTTACCTTTCTCATCACAGTGATAGAACACCTGACAGTAACAACTGAAGAAAGGAATGAAGAGAGGGAAAAAGGGAAGGAGGGAAGGAGGGAAGGAGGGAAGGAGGAAAGTGTTTATTTGGCCTTTTAAGGGTATGTTCTTTCTATCACGGTCAAAAAGGGCAGTGGCAGGAGTGAGGTCGATAGTCACAATGCATCTGCTCTAGGGAAACATCGAGAGATGAATGCCAGTACTCAACTAGCTTTCACATTTTCTCTATGCATTTCCTCTAGTTCCTAGGATGGTGTACACACATTTAGGGAGGGTCTTACCATCTTAATCTACCCAAGATAGAAAGTCTCACCAATATGCTCAGAGCTCTGTTCCCCAGGCAAGTGTATTGTGTATTTTTCCAAGTTGACGGCACCTGTAACTGGATGTTTATTTTGCTATTCCCTCTCAAACACACATCACTAAATTGTCAAAAGAGAGTCTTGAAAGACACGAAGTTTACACAAGATGAAATCTAGATTTGAATTCAGGTCTGGATGACTTGACATTTTTTGTTTTTGTTTTTAACCCCATAACACTCTGTAACTACCCTCTGGGATTGTGAGATCCTTGCCTATATATGAGCATTTTCTCCTCTGCACTATTTCTAGCCAGCTGACCAGCTCCTACTGATAATTCTTGGATTTACAGCCCCAGGGCTAAACTCCAGACCCATTCAAAATGGCAGCCAAACCCACTGTTCCCCAAATCTGATGCTGAGACCTGCCACCCACAGAACATTCCATTGTTCACTTTTTAAATTCTAGTAGCACAACTAGCATTCTCTCTTCAGAAGTCAAGTATTTTTTTTCTCCATTAATTTTCATAAACAGTACAGCAATTGATGATTAGAATCTACAGTGTGCCTCTGATGCTCCCCAGAAAATGACGCTCATTTGTACTTAGCCTCTGTCTCCACCATGTTTAGACTCAACTGCTTCCACTGCCCAATATACTCGTAGTTTCTTTTTGATCTTTCAACATCATGGTCCCTTTCATCTACTTTTCAAAGGTTTATTTGACATATTCTTCATGGCCCATCTCAAAAGCCACCTCTTCCAAAAATCCTTTATTGATTTGTCAAGTGGAGGACATCTTTCACTCTTTTAAAGACAGATCCTTTGTGATACCGTTTGCCCTTTAATTGTTGAGGAGCCTGTTACCTTAAATAACTCTCATTGTCTCTGTGGACCAAGTGCCCTGTTCATTTCAGGCAGATGTGGATTTTGTAGATGTGGATTCTGTGAACAAGTCAGTAAGGACTGAGGCTTTTAGTAAAATTTGTTCTACGTTGTTTGGCTATGATCTACAAAATATGCTCTTATTGAGTGCTCTTGTGTCTTCTGGTGATCTGGGTAGGTCACATCAATAATCTAGACAACAGGACAGTCACTCCACACTGAGTATTCCTTTCCCACTTGCCATCAGAATGACCCTCGAAAGTATGCCAGCGGCACCTTCCAAGCCAGGCTTCTGAGTACATTACAAATGCAACCCGCCATATTCTTCATCTAGAAAAGTTCACTGACAATGTTTTTTGAAATGTGCTAGAATGTTTATTCTAGATTGTTGTGGCATGCCAGAGGACAGAATGATCCCAGAAACAATCACTCTAAACAGTATTTTAGGGGCTGGAGAGATGGCTCAGCACTTTGGAGTACTTGTTGCTCTTGAACAGGACCAGTGTTAGATTCTCAGCACGCGTGTGATGGCTCACAACCACCCATACGTCCAGTTCCAGGGGATCTGATGTCCTCTTCTGATTTCCTGAAGGACCAGGCATGCAAGTGGTGGACATAAATACGTTCAGGCAAAATATTCATATATGTGCAATAAATCTTTTTAAAAGTATTTGGTAATTTGTAAATATCTAGTAACGAAAAGGTATTAAGTAACACCCTTGTCAGTTTTTAGCTGTGACTGTGTTCCTTTGGATTTATACGTTTCCAATTTTTCATGGAAGGGCAGCAATGGCTTCTAACATTGTAGCGTTAGAGGCTATGCTGGAGGACCAAAGATGCAGAGCATCTTAGGGCCGGTGGACTCTGAGTTGTGATATGAAACTGTCAGTTCACAGAACACATTTTTATTTTGGAGAACATGGGGATTTGGATTTATAACCTGCATTATTTATTAATTTTGTTCAATAAATGAAAATGGCATCATGTTCTTTGTACTTGTAAGTCTGAAATTGCAAAATGATACCAGGGAAGACTGTTCACGATGAAAATTAGGGCCACTAGTCATTCCCTGTTGTGTCCGGAGAATGGATGGCAGTGCCGTGGATATAAATATTTTCCAGCTGTGGAAACTATCGATAGCCTTGGTGCCAAGCACAGATCAGACACCAGCATTCCAGCAATGCATTCTCCAGTGCAGACTTCACCCTCCATTTTTTTTTTTTTACTCCCCATTTTATTTTCTTTCTAACACACTCTTTTTGTCATCATTCAGGCTTGCTACTACTGATTCTGAGTCCAAAGAGGCCATTAAGAGAGCAAGCTCAGACCTGGGCAGACTGTCTTCCAGCCTGATTCTACAACACTGTAGTTGTGTCACTGCAAACAAATAGCAAGACTAGATCCACATTTCCGCATATAAGATGGGAGCATAAGTCACAGCTATTACATGGCCACGGTGGGATAAAGAGAATGGTGGGACAGGTATGCACTAGTGCACTGCTACTCTTGATACCGGTTGTTGCTTATCTTTACCTTTGTAATTGTATTTTGGATTAAAAGGCACTGAGGTTTGCCCCCAAACCTTAGACTCTACATACAGATGTACGAAATGTTCCTGAAACAAGAGGAACATGCAGGCACTTACTCCAGTGCATTCATTTCAAACACAGCACTCATTCAAATGCAGCACCTTTATTCTTGCCTACACAGCGAGTGGGGGTTGCAGAAAACATGTAAGAAAGACTCTTAAGGAAAAGTTGCATAGTTAAAACCTTTCAACTCGATGGCTATTTCATTTATTTTGCCAACATTATCTGGGTACCAGTCCTAGGCCAGCAATGTACTGGTACTGAGATCCAAGCCTGGTATTATTTGAAGTCCATTTTGCAAATAAAATCCATCTATTTGACCCCCTCCCAACTTGTTTTTCTTAGGTAATGCTCAGAAGTTGGCTAGATTTAGAAATCAACTTAAATTTCCCTCCTGGATTTGTATCTTTGCAGGGGAAGGTGCCAGTCACCAGTGAGCATGGTGGCCTAGGAGTCACCTCTGCTGACCCCAGAAATATGTGCTCTCTCACTAGCGTTCCTGTGTCTGTAACTTCTGGGGACACAAAGGCATGGCCGTGGTGGGATGCATGAGTGGCTGGTCTTGTTCTCTACAAGGATGAAGGACCTCATGCTGCAGAGAAAGGAGCTGGCAAGGCCTCTATCAGTCTGTTTGCAGAAGAGCAGCTGGCTGAAGCTTCACTGAAATAAAGTGTTAGGATTAATAGCCTTCATCTGTTTTCATTTTGCTAACCCACTACATCAAGCACCACAAAATAAATATATTAATTAAATGTCCCTCTCTTGGAGGCATTTGGAAAATGGAAAAATGTTCATTTGCAGCAGGGGGGAAAAGCAGGGAATAATTACAATCTTGAAACTTCTACAGTTGGAAGAACAAGAAAAAGAGTAGAAATGACTGTAAAATAGTCTGTTCTTGGCATCACTTAATTGGCCTATTTATTTTTCTGTCTCTGAGACTGTCTTTAGTGACACCTACTGATAAGAGCCAATCGGAACCGTGGCCGAATTCCTTCAGATTGGACCTGCCAACAAACTGCTCAGCCCTCCAGATGTTACCGCTTTGTGAGAAATAAGAACTCAATAAACCAGGCTCACCCTTCCTCCTGGGGTGAACACAAAGACAGTCAGATATGGAAAATCACGGCTCAGCACCGTGAACAATGCACTCGAGTGAGGGGTTGGGGCCGGTCTTATTTGTCTTGGTGGAACAGACAGCCATGGAGCCTGATGCAAGAATTTTAGTTGGCAAGCATTCAAACTCTGACTATACATTGCAATTGTTCAACCAAAAGAAACCTGGGAGCTGGGAAAAAGGGGCTTTTAACAACAGGCATGAGACACTCGTGCAAAGGGTTAGGTATGTATCTCACATGATGTTACCATGCAACTGTTCAACCTTCTGTGTTTTCCAGATTCCATCCTCTTGTGTTATGTAACAGATCAGAAAGATGCAGCAGTAAACAGCCCTACGGCACTTCCGATTCGTAGATGAATAATCTCCAGTAAGCACTTGCTGTTCTGGGAGTAGAACAAAATGAACTAGAGTGAATTAGTTCTTGTCCTCAGACCAGCGTGTCCCAATCTTTCTTAACACAGGACACACTTGTGACCCTGCTATGGGGGAAAAAAAATAAAAAAATGTGTTGTCATCATTTTTCCTGGGCCACCCCTCATCCAGCTGTCTGTTCATGCAAACCTTCTCACCTTCCCTGTCTATATCCATACTCACTGAGAATATCTGATGTAGGATAATCTAAGTACCGGATGGGAGGCCATTTTCTCATTATGTAGTCCCCAACAAGCCTTTGTCAGGCTAATATATAGTATATATAATGGATATTGGTGAGTTTAATGTTTATAATATTTAATTCACTGTCTTAGTCTCATATAAATGTTTAACATTGTATCTAATATGCCATTAAATTTTTTGAATTCACAGCTAACAAGGTCATCTTTATTTGAACTTGTATTTTGTGGCTGTGGCCATACCAGCTTGAGTGTGCCTAATCTGACATGAACTTATGTCTTGAATCTGGGGACATTCAGGAAGCAGCTAAGCCTTTGCCATCACTTAAGCTGTCCTCCGAGTTGCTCAGTCCGGTGTTCTAGAGAGAGCTACCTTCACCACTAGTTCATGCTTTTAATCTGAGTGTGAAAGACAGGACTTTTCATTTCAGCCATACCTTCAAAAACGTGCATAGCATTTAGATGATAGTTTATTAAAACTAGGAACACACAGTGATGTTTAGAATGTATGTAGAGCAAATATCGAAAGTCTTGCTAATGGGTCACACAACATGTATAAGTGACAATACCTAAGGATAGCAACTAAATAAGTGATCACAGTTTTCTTAAAATAAAGTACCATGGCTGGGCAGATGGTTTTGTGGGTAAAGACCTTGTTATAGTGGGAGGACCTGATTTCAAATCTCCCAGAACTAACAGAGTAGCTAAGTAGCATTCACCTGTTCTGAGGCTGGGAAACAGCAAAGGGATTCTGTCTCATATGATGTAGAAGTTGAAGACCAATATCTATCCTGGTTCTCCAACCTGTACTGTGCACTGTGGACATGTGTGTTATCCACAGGAGAGAGAGTACACACACACACACACACACACACACACACACACACACACACTGTCCTCAGAGGACGCAAAGTGGGTACAGAGATGTACTTCGATAGGAATAATCTCAAGTGTTCTAGAACTGGGAAAATTATGGCTGATGGCAATCAACTGAGTATTTACACAAGCGAATGGTATGCCAGAGCTGGCACATACATGAGCATCCTTGATCTGATCGCCACACACTGTATGCATATATTGAAATGCCGCATCCCAATATCTGCAAATCAGTGCAGGATTGCCATGTGTCATTACTAGATGACTTTTGTAGGCTTCCAAGTTAGAATCATTTGAGATTCGGTTTAATGAGTCTTCATCCAATGGTGTTCATTATTTTGAATAATATAGATATTGAGGAAGAATTCCCATGGCTTGAGATGTTTGTCATGAAGACTGTATAAAGTGACTCTCTAAAGAGTAAAGCTTTAGGGAGACTTTCCCTGATAGTCAGATATAGAGCATAGGATGGCGCTTCTTCACCCCATCATGCCTACACCCATCATCTCCATTTTGCACTTCTCCACTTTGAAACTGGAGGAGGGAAACAGTTTTTCTTGAAGATGACTGCCTTGTAGTTGGAATGCTGTAGTCGTGAAGAAATGCATTAGATGGGGAGGGTTTGAGACAGTGGTTCTCCACCTTTCTAATGCTTGCGACCCTTCAATACAATTCCTCATAGTGTGGTAACCCCAACCATAAAATTATTTCATTGCCACTTCGTAACTGTAGTTTTGCAAGTTATGAATTATAAAGTAAAAATCTGATATGTGACCTCCAAAGGGGTCAAGACCCATAGATCGAGAACCATTGGTCCAAGAGGTTCAGAATCAACCAAGACAACTTCTTAGCAGGACAGATGTGCAGTGCAACAAGCGAACAATAAGGTGTCAGTCAAGTGCTCTGTTTCCTAGTGTAAACTGTGAATGCTTAGATGAATTTCTGCGTGAAATGCTCCTAGTTTGGGGAAGACGTTGATATGAGTGATCACTCAGATGAAGCAAACATGGCCTCCTTTTAAGCTTGGTGGGAAGACTTAGTAAAAAAGGAGGACTTTTGAGGTCTCTGACAGAGAGGAGTCAGGATGGGTGCCTTCATGTAGAGGAGGTCATACAGGAGACAAGGTTTATAAAGCTAGAACATACTTCACCCTAAAGCTGGTTTTCTCTAGACACCCCCTAAGCAGTTTCTATAGTTGATGTTTCTAACTATAGGCCTTTCAAAATAAGAACCCAAATAAAGTAATTATCAACTGAAGAATTGAGAAGAGGAAAAATTTCTAGAAAGTGGAGATACTTCCAACTGCACATACTTTGAAATTATTCTTAATTTTTGTAAGCAATACTCCCTATTTTCAGACTAGTCTGGTCAGAGTGGGGAAAACCCTGGAACCGATACAGATTTTAATCCTGTCCATATCCTTCAGCAGATTTGTAACACTGGAAAAATTGCTTAACCTCCAAACCTTTATCTGTAAGTAAGAACAATGACGTTCAGTTCAGAGCGAAAGAGATCAGCCACAGGATAAAATAAAAGATCGCCAGCGACCGGAAGGTGTGGCCAAGGATGGGAAAGTAGTATACAATATTAGCTGACAGATTCGGTAGATTTTCTCTTGTACCATATGGAGATGAAAGAAGAAATAAGGATAGAATTGTGCAGGATGCATCTGATTGAGGGAGAAGGGGGGAGAGACAGAGAGGTAGAGAGAGACAGAGACACAGAGGGACAGAGACTGAAAGAAAAGGAGAGAGAACTGAGAAATCGCCACAAAGTTGTCAGCGAAATAGGAAGAGGGATAAAGACAAGTGTCAGGAAAACAAAGGGACAAGGGTGGGAAAATCCTGGGGTGACCTAGAATAAGATTAGGACAACTCAGAGAGGTGGTAAGAGTGATCAGGAAGAGAAGAACATTTTAGATAGTTGGGGAAATCTGAGCTCGGTGGAAAGGATGGCAGAAGTGAACAGGGCAGACATTAACAGGAGATGCTGCTGAGTGATCAGAGAAGCAAATTGTGCTTTGAAGCTCTGAATAGGAAGATGGAGAGAGCCAAGTAGGCTGCAGGTAGCAGCAGGCTCATCCGAGAACTGCGGGAGAAATGCTAGCTGTAGAAATCAGACGATACAGCAAAGAACCTGGAGAAGGGAGAGCCCAGTTACCCAAGAGCTCCACAGGATGCGATGCAAAAGACCAGTGGAGGACTGATTTTAGATCAGACAGAAGTTAACTTTCGGAGCTATGGTGGATGGAGGGAGGAGGTGACACTGAGATGTGGGGTTGGACACAGGAGTGACAAGCAGGTTCAACAACAAGCTCAATGTCTCCTTAAGGAAGGGAGGGAGTGTGTCTCATCCTAGTCCTACTGTGACTGTTGTTAATGTAAAATCAGTCTTATCCTGCTGACACACTTCTTGAGCTTTTAAGCCTTTCTGCAAACAACAGTCTCTCATGGTCCACGGCTTAGAAAGAAGCTGGAGAGCAACAGTTGTATTTGATGCTATGAGGTTTTGCTCTGAGTACATCATTGAAAGTTGTTCTGAAGAACTTTTGCTGGAAGACTTGTTTCAACAGTTTACTTACTAGATTTTGTCCATGGATTTAGTAGCTTTGTGGAAAATAGAAAGAGAGAGGGGTATCTTGACAACAGGACAAAACACTGCTGGTTTTTATGAGTTGAGTACCACTCTTGGAATTTTTGTCTCATATCTTCATACTGTGCCTTTATTTAGTTAGTATTTCTTTGAAATATTTACTATTAAAATACTTAATATTCCCTAAGCATTAATAATACATGGAATCTTGAACTTACGGGCAATTTAGATGTTTCCCCCAAATCTGCAGATATAGACATTAAAGGTGCTTGTACAAGATCTTTGCCAGGTCCTAGAAGACTGTAGAAAGGATTAAGACAGTCCATCAGGCCTGAATTACTGGATTGCTGAAGTAGAAAGGCATCGAATGCCCCAACGGAAGCAGCATGGAAGGAAGGAGCCCAGCTTGCATGGGTGTATCCAGGTAGAGATTTCAAAGGGCAGTGGATTGTTGGGATGTGAAAAAGCCCAAGCTATCTTCAGGACAAAGGCATACGTGGGGGGATAGAAATAATTTTAGAAGAGTCATATGAAAATAGAGGACTGAGGATATCCTCTATTATAGACAGAGCTCAGCGACAGATTGCTTGGCCCTGATGTACAAGGCCAAGTCAGTCTTCAGCACCAGCAACAAAACAAAGCAACACAAGAAACCCGAGAAGAAAGATGAAGATAGACCTAGGGACAAAGTGTAGCAAATACAAAGGAAAGAATGAAGCCAACAGTTGGATTCAGCTACTTAATGCCTGGTCATGAACTTCGGATGTGCGTTTGCAAGGACAATAATATTTGACTTATCAACATGAGGATTAAGGAGAACAACAAACTGTAAGGAGACAGTGAGCAATCAGTAGTAGAGGAGAAAGATGAGTTTAAGGAGTTTGGTGAAATGACAACCCTGTAAGACATGATTGGACATGAGCATATGCTCTTGGCCCAGGAGAAGGAGCTGGAAAGGTTGCTACCAGGAGAACACAGTAGATGAGGGCAGACCTCCCTTTTCGGAGAAGTGAAGAGACTCAGCTTAGAAAAGGAGGTCAGTGTTCTGGAGGCGAAGGCACTGTCATCACCAGGGACCGCAGCAGACACCAAAAGAGTGTGTTGAGCAACACTCGGGAGTAAACCGTGGTAGGGACAGCTTGAGAGACGGTGCTGAAATGAGTCTCCAAGGAAGCCTGGCAAGAGACATAATGACCCTTTGGTAAGGAAATGATGGCTCTGCACACCCTGTTAGGTCCTGGGTTTAGCCCCTAGAGGGTGGCACTAGTCTAATGTCTTTGTCATTGACTCAGATTGATCATATAAGAATATATAGGATCTTGCTATAGAAAGACAAGGATGGCTGAGAAAGTCACATATGTACAACACATATGAACAAGTTGAGGGACTTGTATATGACTAAAATATATTTTAGTTAAACCGAAGGAAATTATAGTTTTAACATTTAACAATACTAGCAATAACCTGGATGCAATTAGGGCTTCTTTGGCTCAATTTCCATTTGAATGTTTTGCTGAGTTTAGGGATCTGTGCCATATACTCTATAATTTCCCAAACATCCAGGTTCAAATGAATTTGAGATGAAAGAACTGGTATGTACTCTGGCGTCTATAGGAAGGACCTCAGTGTCACATTGTGCTTCTCAAATACTCAAAAGTTTCTTAGAGTCAGACCCTAGGGTTGGGTTCTTTCAAGGTTAGACATGATACTTTGATTCCAAAGATGTTCTTATCGTTAAGAAGGGCCAGGCAAAGGAAGGGGGTGGGTGGTGTCTGGTCTGGAGCATTTTTCTTTCCTTTGGAGCAGGCAGCCATCGCCCCATCAATTTGATCCCTGTTCTGTGACCACAGAGACAAGGATGATGGATCTCCTTTCGGGGAAACAATGCAATTTCCTTGGAAAAACATCCACTTTAGACAAACAATAAAAGCAGCCCTAGTGGGGCCTTGGCTGCTCTCCTGGTATTACACTTATGCTTATGCCTCTGGTGCTTGGCAGCAAAGATTTCTGGTTGCAAAACTAGCAGACCACCCTCCAGGGACACCCAGCCCTGCTCCTGATCAGCAGACCACCCTCAGGGGACACCCAGCCCCCTCCTGACCAGTAGACAACACTCTGGGGACACCTAGCCCCATTCTTACCAGCAGACCACCCTCTGGGAACACTTAGTTTCTGATCTGATTCAAAAATCAAACTTGAAAACTCTTAGCTCAAGAGTGAATACAAGTTTGAGCCTCTACATCTTGATATCTATGGGTGGGAAGGGCGATGAGTTTCTCTCACTCCTTAGTCTACTAATCCCTCACAGGGAGAATTTTCAGGAAGCTGATTGAGCAGATGTGCTGGAAACAGAGTTGTATCGTGTTGAAAGACATCTACTCAGCCACACAGCCTTTGTTGAGCCTGGGCAGGGAGCTAGCCCTGCTGTCCTCTCCTCTGAGTTACTGCTTGCACTTGGCTGCCTTTGAGGCAATTTTACCTAATTCTACCTAGTATTTGATTTATTCTCTTGTATCCTACTTTCCCTCCCCAATTGGATTTCTTTTCAACTTTGCTTTCCACACTTCATAATCAGTAATCAATATAACCTCGGCTTTTGGGCAATTTATTTTATTCAAACATTCTCAGAATCCTGGAACATGCTGGGTATCAGAAATAAGTTGATTTTTAAAAAAATTTTTGTTTTATATATACTCGTCATTTGCATCGCAAAGGAATAACTATATTTATCCTCTTTTTATGAGTGAAGAAACACAGATCTAGAGACTGTAAATGATTTTCCAAAGACAATGTAACTTCCAAGTGCCTGAACTGAAATTTTAGCACAATAGAAGAGCAGAGCCATGTGCTTAATACCAGGCCATGCAGCTTCCCTGAATGTCACTTTCTGAAATAGACTTAGAACAATTCAAAACAGAGGACCACAAGCCAACGATTGATACTGTGGTAGAAAAGGCAGACTTATAAAAACGTATATTTTTTTTTTTAAAAAAAGCATGTTTAAAAAAATATAAATGGAGTTAGTTCTTACCGGTGAAACCTGCTCTTATTTTACTATTTGAAACAGTTCTGCCAGACAACATGGAACTGCAAGGGTGTCAGGCTGGAGTGGTACCCTCTTCGAGAGAGGTGGCCTCCTGCTGCAGTAGTGCTCAGGTGGTGACTGGGTACCGTGGAGACCACCTGCATCCGACAACACTTGCTATAGTATTCAAAAACAGCTTCTTTACTAGGAAAGGGAAGTGAGATTCAAAGCCACCACCGAGTTTGTTCCCTTTGCTGTAAACGAGGGAACAGAAAAAAAGAATACAAGGGATTCACCAGGCGTCCAATTTACCACAGTGCAGAGAAGCTGTCAAATCCCAGTGGTGAGCCAAACTTTTTCTGAGTGTACACTCAGAAGTAAAGAGCGGCTGTGAGAGGGAACCAGGATGGAGAGGAGGAAAATGATCTGAAAACGAAGAGGAGGAAGAAAAGAAGCAAGAGAAGAGGAGGAAAAAGGAAAGAGGGAGGAGTAGGAGGAGGAAGGGGATCGTTGGGGGTGGAGGGCTTAGAAGGAGGAAGGGAGAAGGAGGAATGAGAAGTGATTACACCTTTAAAAGCATGGCATTGTAGTACCAAGGAAGTGTTCATGAACCCTGAAAGATCATTCGAAAGGTGACTACAAACTCATTGTAGCAGAAGAAATGAGACTACACACACTTCAGAAGATCCCACTGCTCTTCCCACACGGGTGTCTGGAGAATGAAGGATTTGATACAACGTGCTAATATCAAGATCAGAGATGCCAACTCAAAGATAGCTGGGATTGTCAAGAACTGTAAAACCTACGAGTAAGACACAAAGCCTACAGTCTACTGAGAGACAGACTTCACAAAGGTAAAACCAGAAAAATTGAGATATAAATATTTACTGCTGTTTATAGATACGTTTTCAGGCTGGACTGGGGCTTTCCCCACCAAGCAGGAAACCACATCCACAGTGACAAAGAAGCTCTTAGAAAACAAACAGCCAAGGTATGGACTTCCTCAGATGATAGGCCCAGACAATGGACCAGCTTTTATGTCCCAGGTAAGTCAGAGACTAGCCAATGTTCTGGAGATTAATTAAAAACTTTATTGTACATATAGACCCCAGAGTTCAAGACAGGTAGAGAGAATGAACAAAACCCTAAAAGAGACCTTAACTAAATTGACCTAATAGACTGGCAACGACTGAGTTAACCCTCCTTCCCTTTGCTCTCTATCAGGTATGAAACTCCCCTTACCAGATGAGACGCACCCCTTTTAAAGTCATGTTTGAGATACCACCCCCACTGTTCTTAGCACACAGGTAGAGGTCACTACTGAGTTTGAAGATCTCCAATTGCTAGACAATCTCAAAGGTGTCCAACGGTCTCATAAACATGTTTGGTCTAAACGTTGTATTCTCTATAAAACAGACCTCCTCCCCTCATCCCCCTAAAGTCAAGATATTGCAGCATAAAATCACAAACCCATTTGCAGTTGAAGATGACCCTGACTGACAGGAAGAAAACTCAACCTCAGGATTCCCCCATTTCCCACTGATGGGGCCCCTACCCAAGCCCCAGGGACACCATGAGGACTGAGTGATGACAATCCTGACCCCTCTAAAATATAATAATAACTTCAGGAAGTCCCATGGTTGGGCATTCTAGTCACCAGAGAAAGGGGGAAGCGAGAGACCAAATTTTTTGGGTTCAGACTTTATCTTAGAGAATGTGACCTAAGACTGAACTCAAGTAAACTAACAGGCCAGTACCTAGTACCAGGTTATTTCCCCAACAAATCTGCACCCTCAGGTTACAAGCCTGACCTGACACTTCACTTCCTAACATCCACCAATCAGGAGGAAAGCAGAAGTTAAGTTTATGGTTTGGCTCCCAGCACTAGCCAATCATATTAAAGACCATAATGGCCCCCAGTCAGATGTATGACAGTTTAGATACCCCTTTCTTGCCTCTATAAATGCTTGCCTAAATCTAGGCTCAGGGCTCCACCTTCTTGCAGTGTAAGGGTTTGATGCAGGAGGCAGGGGTGGTCGGGGGGAGCTCAAGCTTAAATAAAGAGATCCTAATGTGACCACATCCAAATCAGCTCCTTCGTGGTCTTTTGGGGTTCACAAACTCACAACAGTGTGGTAGAGAAAGACAATAGTGAAGCCACTACCTGAGGACCTCTTATTAGACTACATGCATCTCTTAGTTTGAAAACCAAGCCCACCCATCACACCTTCTGATGCCCACTGGCTGCTTCAGATGCTTCTGAAATGGAGAGAAGCATGACACCACGGAGTTTGGTAGTTGTCTGGGCTCCAAATGGCATTTCAGTGGTTACCAGTTTCCCGTGAGAAGATAGATGTAAGGGCTTCAGGGTGATCACGAGTCCAACTCTAATTCCTTCCTTTTCAGTGGAGCAGATGCAGCCTCTACAGGTGGGGTACTGTCCACTCTGGTTAACTTCCAGGTTGCAGGTTGACCTATTTTCCTAAATTTCCTTGACCTCACTATGTTCCAGGTTAATATTGCTTACACTTCACTTTTCTGTTATTCTCTCCAAATGGATTCCTTTCTCATGTGCATTTGATTCTTTGGAACTTTCTCTTTTGTTCTTCCTTAATTTACTTTTTATTCACTTTACACCCAGTTGCCTTCCCCCCAACCCCAGTCCCATCCTCACAAATCCCTTTCCCCTTTCCCATCTCCTCTTCTTCTCAGAGAAAGGGAAGACTTTCCCCCTCTGAGTCCCTGCCTGCCCTGGGACATCAAGTCACAGCAGGACTAAGTGCATCCTCCCCCTCTGAGGCCCAACCAACAGATTCTTTTGAACTTTCATGTCCTTTGAACCTCCAGTATGAATTTCGCCTTTCAAGATATGTACTTGAGCTGAACTTCTCAAAAGCTAATGCTTCATAGTTAAGGAGATAGAAATGCCACACAGTCTGTTTTTTTTTTTTTTTTTTTTTTTTATCACATAATTTCTAATCTGTACCTAAAAACAAAGTGTGTTGTATTTATGTGTATGGTATGTGCATGCATGCGTGTGTGTGTGTGTGTGTGTGTGTGTGTGTGTGTGTGTGTGTGTGTGTATGCTTGTGGAGGTCTGAGATTAACATTAGATATATTCTATCTGTCCTCTCCATTTTTTTTTTTTTTTTTTGAGGCAGGGTCTTTCACTGAACTTGGAGCGCGCTGTTTTGGCTAGATTGGTTGGCCAGCAAGTCCCAAGGATTTGTTTCTGACCTCTTCTCCTAGATGCATCTTAGTTTTAGAACTCTGAACTCATATACTTATGCCTGAACAGCAAACACTTTACACTTTGAGCCATCTCTTAGCCCCTACTCTCCAATTTTAGTAGCCATTTATTGTATATGTAAAAATGATAAATTATTATGGAGTAAACACATACAGTGCTAGACATTGGAGTTATAATTGTTTTTCAATCTCATTTTGTTTATTTAACTACCCAAATTCTATTTGTAGTCTATCACTTGTTATGTGTGTTAATAAATTCTCTCTCTCTCTCTCTCTCTCTCTCTCTCTCTCTCTCTCTCTCTCTTTTCTTCTCTTGCCCCCCTCGCTTTGTGTGTGGTTATGTACATGTGTGTGTGTTTGCATGTGCATGTAGATACCTACAGATGACATTAGATCCCTTTGGAGCTGGAGTTACAGGTTTTGCAAGCTTCTTGATGCAGGTTTTTGGGTCTGAACTCTGGTCCTGAATAGGTAAGGAAATTACAAGACTGCAGGAAAATGAGCAAGTACTTTCTGCTGGATTTACTTTGCTTAGTGAACTACGTAAATGAGACCAGTAAAAATTAAGTTTGTCTTATTTTTGAAACTATGCTACGTGGCAGCATATTTTTCAAAAGTATTTTATTGTAGTATATTAATTGTTTAAAGCACTCTGTTTCATTGTAGCATTTTTGTGTTGTAACGAACCCTGATGCCCATTTTCCTCTCTTACCCCGTTTTGCTCCTTCCATCATCATCTCCCAGTTTTCTGTAACACTCGTCTTTCATTTCTCTCCATTCCCCAAATTACATCTGAAACAAAGCATTCTATAGTTGTCTTTCCGAGTCTGATTAATTTCATTTAATACGATTCCCAGTTTCACCTATTTTCCTGGAAATAACATGACCTCATTCTTCCTTATGGATAAACTATACATACTATGTTTTCCTTACCCGTTCATCTGATAAAAGAAACACCAGGTGATTCCATACCTTGGCTATGATTAACAGTACCACGGTCAACACTGGCTGGCAGCCACCACCTCTACTGCGCACTGACATTGACTCCTTGGGTTTTGTACATAGCAGTGGCACAGCAAACAACATGTGGTATTTTTATTTTTAGTTTCATGAGCAACGTCTATACTCATTTCCACAGTAGCCTCATTAATTTACATTCCCACCCATGATGTGTGAGCTCCTTCCTGTCTTTTTCCTTGTCACTATAGAATTTGCTATTTTTGTTGTTTGTTTGTTTGTTGTTATCTTGATGACAACCATTCTGACCAGCATGAGATGAAATCTTGGAATCTCAGTGTAATTCCTGTTTGCATTTCTATTTCCCTCAAGACTAAATGGGCTGGACATTTTTTCATTCGTTAGTTGATTCTTCATAGCATTTTTGGAGAACATTTCAGTACAGTTGTTGATTTGGTCACTGGATTCTTTGTTCCCTTGGTATTTGGTCTTTGAGTTCTTCAGAAATTCTGGATATTAATCCCTTGATGGTTAGCTGGAGATTTCTCTCATCTGTAGGTTGTCTGTTGATTCTATTGGTTGTCTCCCTTACTGACAGAAGCTTCTTTTATCACAATCCCACTTGTCAACTTCTGCCATTATCTCCTGAACTATCCAAGTCATACTGTGGAAGTCACCTACTTGTGCCCACATCTACACATGCTTCCCTCCAGCAGTTTCACAGTCATAAGTCTGTACTTTGAAGGCCCCCCTCCATTTTCTGAATTGATTTCTGTACAGGATGAGAGACGGGAAGCTAGGTTTATTCTTCTACAGATGAACATCCAGCTATTCAAGAACTATCTGAAAAAGAGACTGACTGTTCTCTAATGGTTTTGGAACCTATATGAAGAAGCAGATGGTTAGAGCTGCCTGGGTTTATTTCTAGGTCCCCGTCCTAGTCCATTGACCTATGCCTGTTAGAGAGAATTTCTGCACCCATCATAGAATATATACATGGATGTAAAACAGTGACAAAAGTGTAATTTTAGTGTGTTTTACTTTTCACAGTCTATAGTTTGTATGACTTGAGTGAATTGCTGGTTTGTGTAGTAAGTATAGACATAAGTTTTTCACAACCTACTTTAATAAACATTCAACTTCCCCTCTAGCCCGTCACCCACCAGAGGTAGTGGGAAAGAAAGGTTATTAAGATACAGGGAAGTGGACCTGTTTAGCAATAGTTCTTTGATGCGATTCCAATCTTTGTTGTTCTTAGTCCAGTTCACTAGCAAACACCAAACACGAATCAACAACAGCAGTCCAGTCCACTCAGCAGGCACCACACACGAATCAGCAAGGGCAGTTCAACCCTGGCCAAGTCTGAGGAATCAATCAGCAAGAAGCCACAGGAATCTCATGAGAAGTTCCTTGGTGGGTTTCTTTCTATGACGTCATCATAGGTAAAGCTCAGCAATGCAATGTAATGTGAACCAATCCAGTGAAGACTAGAGAGGCAGAGCAAGGCAAATCAATGCTAGAGTCCCCACTGTGTGTGGGGTCAAATTCATATTCCTTCTGAACATCATGCATCCTTTCACATGTTTGCTATAGCAAAACATCCTCTCACCTGTGTCTGCTTCAGCAAAACATTCTTTCACGTATCCACTTTAGTAAAACATCCTTTTACCTGTCTGTCTCAGCAAAACATCATTATAACCTGAGTGTCCAGAAATTTCCACTTTAAGTTCACTTATTTTAAATGTTTTGATTCTGTTATATTTTCATTACAATTTTTTAAAAATTAAATTTGATATCAAACTGAAAAAAAAAAACCCTCAATGCTGTTTTTGTTGCATGGCTCTACAGCGTGCTTTTATGTTGGATATACGGCAGCTCCAGCATTGCTTTTTTTTTTTTTTTTGTGGTTTCATATGAATTTTAGGATAATTTTTCTTAATTCTATAAAGAGTATTGTTGGTAATTTGTTAGAGATCTCACTGGATAACAGATCATTTCCAGGAATGTGGCTATGTAATAATAGCAGTTTGGACCCATGAACACAGGGGGTTCTCCCACTTTCATTGTAGGGATTTTGCTTCATGAGTTATATTTATTCCTAAAGATTTGATGTTTCTGAGGCTAGTGTGAACAGGATTTTTTTTCCTATTTTCTTTCCTGGTAAGTTTATTATCAGTATCAGAAAAATAATACCTTATGTTGAAACCATTTTCTGCTTCTTTTCTGAATTTGTCCACCAGCTCTAGCTATACATCTTCTGGTATTATATTTTTTGTGTATTTAGATTATGTCATCCATAAAAACAGGTATCTTGATTTCTTCCTTATTTGTATCATGTTTATTGTCTGCCTTATTTCCCTGGCAAAATAACTGCCACATTTTCTATTGCTTAAGAGTGATATGAGGAGATACCTTCAGCTTCTTCTGTCCACTGTGAGGTTGGTTATAGGTCTGCTGTAGACAGCCTTGCTGTGCTGGGGTATTATTCTTCTGCACAGGGCTTTTATCATGAAGAGTCGTTGAACTTTGCTAACTGTGTTTTCTGCATCTGCTGAGATGATCACGTGACCCTGGAATGACAGCAGCTCGATGGTGGTTGAATCCTTTTCTTAAATGTGTTAGTGGATTCTACTTGTACCTATTTTCTAGAGAATTTAGAACATTAGTTTTTGACTGTTTTCACAGACTGTATTATAGGTTTGAGTTGCTTTTGTCACCACCCCCCCTTTCCTTCCCAACCAGAGTCCTTCTTCTCAACAGTCCTCCCCTCTACTTTCACATCTCTGTTTGTGTGTGGCTCATTTATTTAAGTTAGCATTTCTTGCCTTAGCATAGGAAGAGGGACAAAGCACAGCTTATTAGGGGCTCATCAACTGACACCTCTTCCACCGAACAACTGTTAATTGCTTGGTTCTGTGTCCATGTTCATGAGAGATCTGGCTCTGCTGCTTTCTCTTTTTTTGTTGGGCTTCTATCCAGTCTCAGGTTTGTAGTCGTTTCACAGGACAAGTTTGGAAGCATCCCTTCCTTTCCTCCTTCTTGGCTTAGTTCAAGGAGTGAGCAATGCTATTAGCTTTTCATTAAATCTAGTAAAGCTGAGGAGTTAAGCTGTCTGGTCCTGTGATGGTTTTAAATTACCACATCAATCTCATTGCTCATTATTAATGAGTTTAGAGAGCTATACTGTCTTTGTTCAATCTTAGCAATCCATATGTGTCCAGAAATGTATCTGTTTTGTTCTAGATTCTCCAGTTTACTGAGGCATAATTTTCCAAAGTCATCCCTAATGATTTCTGGATTTCAGCGTATCTGTCAAATACACCTTTTTGCCTTCCAAGTTCATTTATCTGAGTTGTCTCAAGAGGCACAGTCTTAACTCAACCTTCCTCATAGAAAGTCTGAAATGTAGGCTGTAGAGATGGATCAAATACTTGCTTCTTTAAAACAAGACCCTGAGTCTGGATCCCCAGAACCTATATAAAACTTAACTTGGTAGTGCATGTCTGCAATCCCAGTGCTCCTATGATGACCTGAGAGGAAGAAGCACGAGAATACCTAGAAGCTTTCGAGCCAACTAGCCTCGCATACACAGTGACCAGCCAGAGACTCTGCCTCAGACAAGGTGGAAGTTAAGGACCAACACCCCAAGTGTCTGCCTTCCACACACGCACGATGGCACTCATTCACCCGCACTCAAACACCAAAGCCCAGCACACACACACACACACACACACACACACACACACACACAGATCAAAAATAAATAAATTAAAGGATTTGAAGTGCACTTGCATCTTGTGCTTGCCTCAAGCACCAGCATCTAACACAGTAAACATGCTGGTTTGAAATGTCTACCAGAAGACACTGCAATTAGAATAGCTGTTGCTTTTGCCACAAGAAATGCTCTGAGCTCAGTTTGTTATCTAGACATGTCATCGTGTGACTAAGATGAGTCCAAAACTTATGGGTATATATTTTTAAATTCTTCAATAGAGAAAAAGTATTTATTTCAGACCGTATCATTCATGACCGGAGGAAGGCTTTGTATCATAAAAATGATGGAGGGGACAATGGAAAAGGAACCCCTTTCCCACCACTAGGGCATCTACCTAGAAATCAGATTGGCATCCTATGATTAACACCATCTGTTCAACATTCCTCGCTGGAGGCTGGGTTTCAGGAAGGAAGGATTTATTATATCCTAAGATGTCCATGAACAAACTCCAGGGACAGATGTGGTCAAGACAGGACTTAAAGCATTTGGTGAGAATATTCCAGTTATTCTTCAAGGAACTTGTCAAACATTAAATTAAGTGAAGCAGAAGGTTTTTATGATTGTTCTACCCCTTGTCCTTAAGTGGAATGTCAGAGTTATGGTATTGCAGTTAATGCTACCAAATTTGAATGCTTGAGTGCAGTTCTGTCTTGAAGCATTCATCAGGGGCAAGGGACTATTTGAGGCTTGGCAGTAGCTTCACACACAGGCTGCTCTAGTAAGAAGCTAGAGAGATACAAAAAAAAAAAAGCTCCTTCAAAATATTATCAAAAATGAGGATTGTTTCTATTTTTTAATTACTGCAGAATCTTGGTTTAATGAGTCTTGATATATAACCCTGAACTTTCTAAAGGTGGTGTCCATAGCCACTTTTATCAGATTTAAAAACCAGAATAGCTCCACATTTTAATTGTATGCTATGCAGGTGAATTGGGAGTAAGGGCATTTTGCCAGTTAGTTCATTCAAGTGGGGAACGTACTTGAATGATGAGGATAGACTTTGGGCATGTGGCTGGCGACATTGCTCAGTGGTAGAACACTTGCCTAGCACATGTAACATGATAATGAACATCCATCAACAGCCCTGCGCACATACACGTGTGCACACTGCAGCGTTACAAGTTTTCAGCTCAGTGTGACTTGGGATAGAAAAACCTTCCTTATTGTTCCTTTTCAGCTGAAATTATCTATCTATCTATCTATCTATCTATCTATCTATCTATCTATCTATCTATCTATCATCTATCTATCTATCCATCTTAAGCACCAGGTCTCTATCAAGGGTGACACTAGTTTCAGAAATCTTCCTGCTATTCTCCCTAAAGACAGAGGACAGGAACAATGGTGAGAAGTGGACATTCCCACTGTGTTGGTCTTTTCCTTAGAGCTTGATAAGTCTATCGAACACACATAGATCCACAGTACAACATAAACAAAACCCTCCCTGAAGCATGGTCCACCATCACCTGATAACATTTTAACATATATTCCTAGGACCAACACCCAGTCCCCAGAATCAGAATTTCTGGAGGCAGGCTGAATATCTTTTTTAATCTGATTGTTCAAGGAATTTTTATATACTCTGAACTTCTGACAGATTCGGATGCTCTGTTCAGCTTACGAATTATAGGTTGTTCAGGCTAGGTTGTTTTGAAGGTAAGGCTTTCAGGGAGGGATGAATTGTAGATGGAACACTGACTCCTTAAAATGATGATTTTGTGGTTATCAAAATGTGAAGCTTGGGGAATAGCTGAAAAACAGAGATTAAAGAGCTGTGGCATGCACATATATTGTATTTGGATTGCGCAGAAGTTACGTTTAAAAATAAAGAAGTGATTTTATAATAGGAGTGTCCTCTTGCGCCCTCCACATCCCACCTCTGCTGGCTCATGTATGTCCTTGCCTCTGGAGGCATTTGATCCTTACCTCCTGGGGAGGACTACCCCTCCTGCACTTTCAAATTCATGGAGTGTGAACTTATCCATAGCAGGCAATCCTTGAAAGAATGAATAGGTTTCTTTCCTTGATTTGTTTTTAGATTAAACTTTTGGTTTCCCAAGAGGGGCCTGTAAAATCATACTTAACAATGTGTATTAATGGAGGGTCTCAGCTGTTGTATTCTCCACCTCCCACCCTCCTCCCCATCTAAACTCCAGTTTCCCCCTCCACAAAGTGGCAGAGTGTTTGTGGAATCTTCATCCCACACTCACCTGCTGGAGGAGGGACAGGTGCAGCACAGATTTTCTCCATATTTAGTGTAACATCTTTGTGAAATAAAGGTCTAGGCTTCAGGTCTGGGAAAGAGGCATTGCTCATTCCGTGATGTTTTCATGTAAACGCTTTAATTGGTGGCAAATCTGTTTGTTCATTGTGTTTTTCAAGTTGGCATAAACCATAGTCCACTGGGCCTTGAGATGAGCCTGCTAAATACTTTCAGATGTTTCTTATTCCCTCAGCTAAGAGCTGGATTTGAACCAGAGTTTGGGGGTGAAAGAGCACTGTGTAATATACAGAGACATGGAGTTTGACATATGAAATAAAATAATGTAATGTTTTTAATATTTAAGCTGAAAAAAAGCAGCAGTAAAACATGGCGAATGGAGAAGAATGTGAATACCTGTATATTTGAATTTTAAATGCCTGCAGATGTTGGATTTTAATCAGAGCATGTTAGAGTCTGACTCTGACAGAGGCAAAACTGTGAGATCTGTTTTCTTGAATTGCTTCCACATTTTATGCTTGAGATTTTTATTGCATCTAGCACTGCATCGTCATGTATTTATGTAAAGTGCCAGCATCCATTGACTCTGCATGTCCTTGATGGTTAACGTATAGAACAGTATAGAGTGGAGGAAAGACACCCCTGTCCTGGCCCTGTGCACATTCTCTCTGTGACCTCGTGAGAAGAAAGGCATTTAACTCCTCTCTGCTTTAGCTTCCCTATTCACGGAACCCCCACATTCTGTTTTCCTTAAGTGGCTGGGGTGCACTGGGGTTTATTTGATGTGTGCACTGATCTTAATTGATCTTGCATTACAAATGCATTGTTAGGGAATTTCATCATTGTGCTCACATCACAGCATGTGCTTCTACAAATCTAGACTGAGGAGGTCAATAACATGACATGACCTTGAGATGCAATCAAGAGACACAGTAAACGTGAGATGAGATGGGTATAGCTGATGTAGCATGACACATTGTTTGATAGTAAACTGGGTTTTATGAAATAATGGGCAAAAATCTAGAATGTTGGGTAGACACAACACCTAAAGCACTGTTGATTGTCATCAAGTATATGGATGATACACACTGCATGTATACTTACAACCAACAGGAAGTTTGTTTACACCCAAACTACCTAAGACATGAAGAGTACCTTGCACTGTGAGGTTTTGATCACTATGATGCCATTAGATGAGAGAGTTTCCAACTCAATTACAGTTTTGTGGTCCTTTGTCATATACATGATTTGTCAATGACCACATGGCTATAAGGACATGTGTGTGAATATTTATTCAAAGTGACTGAAAGAGAAAAAGACAACTCTCAGAAACTAAAAAAATATGCTTCTTCTAGTAATACTAGATATATGTGTTAAAATCTAAATTTCCTTAACTGTTATGCATATTTATGAGATAATTTATTTCTCTATCCCTGTATCATATTTCCTAAATAGGTCAGAAGGCCAATGATGTTAAATTTTACAATGTAATTCTATTGCTGAAAAAAAGGTTTATACATGATATAGTTCAAAGAAACATCTATAAGGCCTCATATTTTTTTCTGAACAGTTATAACACAAGATGTCCTAAGATAAAGGAAATGTAAGTAGTTACTCTGGTGACTGTCTTCAAAACAGGTCAGTCTTTGCTCTGTTGTTTGCATCCTTGCACATTGCATTGTCTTGATAAGCATACGTCTATTTTGTGTTCCTATAACAAACTACTACAGATTGGGTTATTTATAATGAACACAAGTTTATTTACCTATGGTTCTGGAGATGAAAAGTTCACGACTGAGGCTGAGCCCCTGATGAGGTCCTTCATTCTATGTCATTATAGGAAAACAAAGAGAAATCAGGAGGTTGTCAACCCATGTTAATGTTCAATGGCATTAGTTACATAAAAAATGAGAGCTAATCTCTCTTCAGCTCCTATGGATGTATTTTTAAAGAAAGCTTATAAAATAATGTCCCCTGTTCCCTTTCCAAGCATCTTAAGTGTTATTTGCCCACACTTCCCCTTTGTAGTGGGAGGTAATAGAAAAGAAGGCAGCCGCCTCGCTGCCGGCTCTAAGTTTCAGCACTAATGGAGGCACTGGCTGGCTACTAATGGCACCTGCCCAGGACCCAGGAGATGTTGGCATGACTGCTGCCTCTGCCAGCCAGCTTTGTGGTCTCCATGGCTTTAGGCATGGCCCCTGGGTCAACTCCTCCACACCCATGGTGCTCCGCTTAATGCCAGACAACCCTCATGGTTGATATCACAATTCACAGTACCCAGTAGAAATAAGACTCTTAATGCTTAAACTTAACCGATGGATTTACATATTAGCAAATATTCAATACACAAGATGCCCACACAATTATCCAAATTATCTAACCTTTTGATATGAATAACTATTAGAGACTGTTAGAGACACATGGGTACAAGTCTGTCACCATTTCGCCTCTCTCCTGTCTTTCTCTCCTCCCAACTCCTAGCTCTGCCTCCCTCTTCCCTGTCCGATGACAGGGCTCCCGCTGCTGCAAATACATTGGGCAGAAAATTTCTGCCACACTTAACCCTTTCTGTTAGAATTAAAAAAAAATATTTCTCTCAAAATATAAATTGAACACAACTATTATCAATTTGTAATTGTAAGGTACAAGATAGACCTAATACCCAGTCAAACATTATTGTCAATAAAAAGACCATTGTCATCTATCCTAACTTAAAAGACTAAAGTTCTGCATCTGGCTTTTGTCCTGACTTTAGATTGAATGCCATATGAAAGCCATCCTCTCAAAGTAAATAGCCTGGGTTGGCTATGATACTTTAAGTCTTCAACCCCATCAGAAATCCAGAATGACTGAATTAACTGAAAACATGGGAAGCCTAGCTTCCAAAACTTAGCCAATTTATAGAGACCATTGATCACCTGGACAGTCCCTAATACTTCAAAATGTTGGATCATCTGATCTTCAGCCTTCTGGGCTAGGATCATCTGTCAGGCCTAGTAATGCATAATTTTTAAGGGATGATTACAACGTCTTGGCAGAGATTATCAGTTGACTATTCTCATAGTGTGTCCTTTTTCTGGATAGTATTTTTTCTGTAGATGAAAAGAGGCAATTCTTGCCTATGGCTGTCTCGCCACTCCTTTCTATATTCCTGTCTTCTCCCCAACCCAAGTAAAGTGTTTCCCTGTTTCCCTCTCCAAATATTTCTTGTCCCCAGCTGTTGAGATGCCTCCATACTTACTTTGTGGAGCATAGACTTTGCTTCTTGACATTGCTTTAATTAATGACTCCTCAAATCTGAAAGCTTTGCATAATGGTGGGTTTGAATTGCTGAATTCGAGTGCGGTTTGTTAGGCAGCAAGGGAGGCTGGGACTGCCTGCCATTTCCACTTTACTTAAAACACCATAGAAACTTCTAATTAAGCTTTGGAAATGAGTAACAATCAGCGTGAGGAAGCTGTACGTGGGTCTTCACTTGAATCTCACGCAGCGTTTGTTACACACACATATATTACGTGGTTTTCCCTGAAATAGAATTATCAAATGCTTTCTGGAAAGTTCTTGCTGTCTCAAGGAATTTCAACGTTTTGATCTCTATCTGCTTTCACTGAGTAATGTTCCCAATGAGCTAACACTGGTTCAAAGTTAACATTTCTGCATCAGTATTACCATCTGTGAAATGTGTGATTGCCTCCTTGCAGGGTATCAAAGAAACTGAATATTTGCTGCTGGTTCATTTGGTTTGCTTATCTTGTGAGAGGGTCGAGCAGGGCAGTTCTAAACTGTCATTTGTTATGGGGCTTGACTTTGACAGAAGATAATTATTATGATGTCCTATCACTGTTTTCTGAGGACACAAGGGCGAGAACACAGCACCCTACATACAGAGTCCCTTCCTAAATCATAGCCTGGCTTTCATCATGTTTGTTCCATGTCCGTGATAATTACAAGATCATTGTCTCAGTGATGGTTTCATGCTATAAATATTTACTTAATCAGAATCATTAAGTTAGCTGACTGACACCCAGAAATCTCGTGGCTGCCAAGGAAAGTAGACACAGTGCTAAGTTTGTCATCAATCTCTGAGTCTGTCAAACTTCATCAGACTTCTGCTTCTGTCTGCATAGCCTGAAGCTGATGTGCAAAAATTCACAATTATATTTGATATTGTTCACCTACAACTAAAATTAAATGTGAAAGTAGTTTCCTTGAAAGTTTTTTTTTTAGAAATATTTTTTAATTTTTTTTAGAATATGTAACTTGGGTAGATCTGTATATTGTCTTACCTTCAACTATTAAAAATGGCTAGTAGATAATTTTAAAAATGTTGGTCGTTTCCCCTGTTGGGTTGGCACGTCCAAGTTTGATATGATGGGTTTGCTTTATCTTATATTTTGTCATGTTTGGTTGTTATCTCTTAGAAGCCTGTTCTTTTCTAAGGAGAGACAGAAAGGAAGTAGATCTGGAGGGGGTTGGGGGGTGGAGAGGAACGCAGGGAGAGGAAACTGCAATTGGAATATAATGTATGAGAAATAACTATTTCTAATAAAAGGGAAATAATTTTTTAAAAAGAGGAAAATAAACAAAAATGTTGGTCCTTAAAAGTAACATTAACGCTGAGGAATTATCTTCTTCTGACACTTCCTAAGTTTGACTGGTAAAAACATTGTGCAATTGGAGCAATTCATTATCCGCTAGCGTCTTCTTTTTGTTTCCAATGTTCTTCACTAGGCTTGTGATCAGGGTTAACGGGGGACTTGCAGGTGTGATCCTTACCTTTTCTCCTGGTTTCAGAAGATTCCATCCGTCCTTAGTTCTTGGGGCTTACTGGACTGGGCAGAAAGCCATGATCGTAGGAATGTGTAGAGCAGATCTGTCATCATTACTTGGCAAAAAGGAGACAACGAAAATACAAGGGAAATACAGGAAGAGCCTGGACACCGCCCTCGGGGACACGCCCCAGTGACATACTTCCTCCAGGTAGGACTCTCTCTGTGCTGTTCACCACCTCCCAGTAATGTCATTGTTTTATGAATTCAGCACTAGTTCTGGGTTCTCCTGATTTATTCTAGGCAAATGCCTTCAGAGGTGTGAGTCGCTGACCGATACACTTCTTAATCCAGTCAAGTTGACACTCAAAATCAAATACCACAGTAAGGTTGTTATTTTAGTTTTCCTTATCCTTGTGGCTTAAACAAAATCTTTCTGTTTGAAATTTTGAATGACCAGGGAGTCAAAAACAGAGACAGTACAGGTAGATCGGTGAATGTCTCCTCTAGATCCCACCAGCACCCACACTGAACACAGTAGACAGTAGCCACAGCGGGAATACACTGTGCATAGTGTTTGTATAGCTCATGTCTGCCTTATACTGCTGTGTTTGGAAGTGCTTTATGTAGTCTAGTGCTTGCTAGAGATGCTGTTTGTAAATATGTCGCCTCCTGAACCGACCAGCAGACAGAAGACAACAGACACGGGATTTCCTTTCCAACACGGTTTATTCAGGAACCTTGAAGTACCGCGAAAGGCCCACGAGTTCTAGTTCCCAGCCCTTAAATCTCTGTGTCCTCTCCAATGAGAACCTGCCATTCTCGATTGGCGCTGAGCACATACGTCACATGGCCCGATCTTATGTAATGATGAACAAGCAAAATGCATGCGCAGTAAAGCCTAGCCTACGTACCACCCAGGCTTCCTGAAATGGTGAACCAACACGCCAGGGGCATATGGCACCCAGCCAGGAGCCATCTTGAGTTCCGCTCCCCACATAAATACTTTCTCCCAGCCCATGTCTCATGTCTCCCCCCACCCCTCCATCTCCCTCTCCATCTCCTTCTCTCCCTATCACTCTAGCCTGACTCTGTTTTTTTCTGAGACAGGGTTTCTCTGTGTAGCCTTTACTGTCCTGGAACTCACCCTGTATGTAGACCATGCTGATCTTAAACTCAGAGATCCACTTCTGCCTTCCCAAGTGCTGAGATTAAACATGTGTACCACTAGGCCCAGCTGTCTTTCCTCCTTTTAATGAAACATTTAATTTTGATCAAGTCTAGCATAACATACTTTTCTCTAGTGAATTTTGTTTATGTTTTATGCCTACGAGCAGTTCTTCAAGCCCTAGGTCTAGAAGATTTTCTGCTCTGCTATTTTTGAAAAATTATTATTTATTTAATAAACAAAAAGGTATAATAAATAGAAAAGGGCATTGGATCTAGAACTTGAATAACAAATGATTGCGAGTCTCTGTATAGGCGCTGGGATTCAAACCTGGGTCCTATGCAAGGGCAACAAGTGCTCTAACCACTGAGCCACCACTCCAGCCCCTATAATTTTCTGTTTTACAGTACATTTATGATCATTTGAGTTAACAATTTAATTTCCAGATATCCTATTTAATTTAGATGCTTTTTACCTATGGATGATGAATGGCTTCCATACCATTTATGAAAAACAACTCCCTTCTTCCACCTAACTACATTTTAACCTTTGTTGAAACTCGGTTGGCCACTCTCAAGGATATTTCTAGATTTTTAAAACCTGATCCATATAGGGTTGATTACTGTAACTAAATAGTTACAGTTTTCTGAGTTTTGACTCAGAAAAAGTGACTCTTCTCACTTTCCTCCTCCTCTTTCAGTATTGTTTTAGTTTCTCTTTACATTGAATATAAATTTTATGACAATTTGGTAAATATCTACTCCCCCAAAAGGTTTTTATAAAACTTGTCATAAACATAGATATTAGCTTTTTGGGGGGAGGGGGATTGAAATCTTTACTATATATTGATTTTGAAAGATTTATTTACATCAAAATTTTTTTTTGCCTTTTCAAGTTTTTATTTTTATACATTTTTTTGTATTAAAAAGAAAAACATAATAATTACCACCAATTACAAAGGACTAGAGCAGGACCAGAATAATGAGTCACTTCAGCCTGGGAAGCAGACACTCTCAATAATATTAATGTTATAATACAAGCTCATTCAAGTATTTTACATTTTTTTGTCCTGTTGAATGTGATATCCTAGCACATGGTAAAGACAATGTACGAGTGTAAGGTGGAACCTTCTCTACGAAGCCCATCAGTTTTCCTTTCCTGTGAGAGATGGGCTCAAAGTTTTCTTCTGCCTCTGCCATCACCATGGCTGGAGGAGAGGGTAGGAGCTGGGGGGAACCTAAAGGCTCTTTAACAAGAGACTCTACTCTGGGGTCCCATCCAGGGGGACCAGGTAACCCAAGTCTCTAGCACTCCCCACCATTAGCCTTGTCTTCATGCCCTTTCCCTCACATCCAGACCTTCCAAGCAGCTTGCTTTCATTTGTAAATGTCATCAAAAAGGAGTGAGAAGGAGCGACAGAACAAAAACATTGAACAACTTGACATGGGGCTCAGCACCTCTGTCTGAACCTGGGGTCCAGGCTGGAGCAGGGCCAGGCAGCCTTCTCTTCGAGTAGCAAATCTGCTCTGAGGTGCAGAGGGCAAACCACAATCTGCCCCTTGCTGGGCCCAGGTGGATGACCAACCCTGCACAGGCAGAGGATGAAGGCGGTTCCATTTGGCAGGCTGTGTGTCTTAGGTCTTAGATTCCATGGGAAGATGGTGATGGGGAAGTGGCTTGCTCTGGTGGCCCCCACCACTCCTGGCATACTTGTCACAGATAAATCCGTCCTAAATTCAAGTGTCTTCAGAAGGTGAAGATGTAAACTACTCTGCAACATCAACTCTTAACACGTGACAAAAAATATAAACGGACACACACACACACACACACACACACTCACGCACACACTCACACACACTCCCACCCCTTCTCAGCCTATGTTGAGATGATAGACTCACCTTCCCACCCAAGAGGGGCTTCTTCCCTCAGAGGGTCTGGGAGGATCTGGGAGAGGATGGCAAACCTAGCCTGGATAGTCTAGATGGAAACCACCTTCCCTGACACTGGGCCTCAAGCCCTTAAATATTTCTTTAATTACTTAAATATTTTTAAATTTCACTCACTAGCAGGGAAATCTATTTTGATTGTTAGGCTTAACCTAAGGGTTTTTTTATTTTGAAAAATTGCAAGTAATATCACACTTTTCATTCTGTCTATGTATATGCCGTTGCTGGGTCGTAGAGGCAGGATTGATTTTTGTGTCCCTTTGTTTTGTCTTACCAATGTCTCCAAATCTGAGTAATTTTGAAAAAAGGGTGTTAATTAGCTGACAGTTTTAGAGACTAAAAATGTAAAATCGGGCAGCTGTTTCTCTTTTGACAGCTGGTGAGGCCTTTGTTGGGTGTATCACAGCCAAGTGGAGCAAAGGACAGAGGTCTGTGTTCATAATAGACCAAACATGGAGGGTGGACCCACTTAATTCTTCTAAAAAATTGACTTGTTTTATTTTTGCTTGTATGGGTGTTTTCTCTGCATGAATGTAAATGTACCATGTGCATGTGGTCCCTGAGGAGGTCAGAAACCAGCATCAGATCCCTAAGATCGGGTGATATAGATGGCTATGAGCTACCATGTAGGTGCTGGGAATTGAACCTGAGTCTTCTGCAAGAGCAACAAGGGCTCTCAGCTACTTAGACATTTCTCTAGAGCTGTGTTCACATTATAACAATCTATTCCTTTAGAACTAACTAACTTTATACAAGACCAGAATTCATCTCTTCTAGAGGCAATGGCCTTACGAGCTGATTATTTTTTTTTCTAGATGTTGTATCTCAAAGACTCCACGTTTTTTTAGCATCACCATGCTGGGGACCATGGTACCAGCTCACAAAACTTTGGAGAACAAACCACATCCAAACCATAACATTCTGCAACCTGCTCCAGTTTCTAAACTATGTATTACTTCTGAACTAGTTGCTCTTGTTGCTGACAAAATGCCTGGCATGCAATTTAAGGAAGAAGGGTTTCGGTTGGCTTACAGGTGAGCGCATATCTCACTGCGGAAGGGAAGCATAGTGGCAGGAGCTGGAGGTGGCTGGTTACGTTATATCCAAACTCAGGAAGCAGAGAAATGAATCCTGGTGCTCAGCTCACATTCAGCTTTGTATTTCGTCCAGAACCTCATCCCATGGGATGATAGGATTCACAGCTAAACTGACACCCTAAGTCAGCCTTAAAAACCTTCCTGAAAACACCCTCATGGACACACCCACACCGTGTTTCTATGATGATTCTAAATCCAGGCAAGCTGAAAACAATATTTAGCCATCCAACCTCCCTGGATACTTTTTAAAAAGAAGGGTTCAAACTTCCCATGTAAGCTATAGTGTCTTCTGTAAATAGGAACAGTCCTGTTTCTTGCTTTTAGATCTATGTGCCTTTTATTCCCTTTTGTTATACTACTTCAATGGATGGAACTTCTAGTACTGTGTTGAATGAAACAGTAAGAGCACATCTTCCCTTGTCTGCAATTGTGGTGAACTGAGGAGAACAGCTCCCACAAGCTCATATGTTTGAATACTTGGTCTCCAGTTGGTGGAACCATGTGGGAAGGATTAGGAGGTGTCTTGTTGGAGAAGGTGTGTCACTGGTGCTTTGACATTTGCATGTTTGCATGTCTAAATACTCTTCTCCATATTTTTTCTCTTTATTAGCTTGTCGATACTATATTTTACCTCCTTTACTTACCTTAAAAATATTTGGCCCTAATTTTTAAATTTTACAAGATTTAATTTGTGAAATATATTTATTATCCATCCAAAGAATATAAATATCTTACAATAGTTTGTCTTTGATGATATCTTATCCTGTGTGTCTGTAATAGAGTATTTGAGTATTATCTTTTTTTTTCTCTAGAACTATGCAAGACACTGGTATTGTTTATGTTCCCAGTGTTTATTTCAGTTCATACATTTATTAGTTTCTCTTTTGGTTTTCTGCATCCAGTACTCATGCTAGAGCTGAGGATACATGAAGGCTCCTCTGGTTAAGTTGGTAGCTAACTCTCACCTTTATTTTATGAAAATGTCTTTATTTTGCATTCACTTTGAAAGATAATTTCACTGGAAGTAAAATTCTAAGTTAGTAGCTATTTTCTGTAGTTCTTTTGAGTATATTCTGTCATTTGGTTTTCATTATCATTGCCCAGAAGTCAGATCTTCGTCTGTTCTTTATCCCTTTGAAGGACATTTGTCAGCTCTCCCTACTTTCTTTGAAGACGTTCCCTGACATAACTGTGTGTGCACCAAGCAATACAGTTTCAAGAGACACAAAGCAGTAGCAGCAGAATGGCAGGGAAATGACAACCTGCAAATTTTGCTGGAAGTTTCAAAGTGTGTTAGTCAGGAAATAACAGATCGAAGATGGTTTTAAAAAACAGACATCTTTAAGATCTGAAAAAAATAATTAGTAAGTTCAGGCTACTATAATGGACTTTTGGCCAGGAAGAAATTCAGGTTTTCTAGTATAAAGGCAGCATCTATGAAAGTTTATTTTATAATAATCTGAGAGATCTCAACTCCATGACAAAAGACTACGTTCTTAAAATATATTGCAGTAAAATTAGGAATTAGTAACAAAAGATTAACTTACAAAAGCCTAAGGTTTAAAATGAAATAACCATTAGGGATTAAAAAAAAAAAGGAAGTTGTTTGCCTCTGTGTAGGAAGATTTCTCATCCCCGCATGGTATAGCTGAGTGGGACAGGACCTAATCTTAAGTAGCTGACGATGGAGTCCTTTGGCATGAGGCTGTCTGCAGGGATTGTAATTGAAAGTAGGATGAGAATACTTTTCGTGTTGCCTGCTGTGGGGCCAGGGTACATTTATTGTCCCAGAATAATTGTTTACAGTTCTCAATTTCACTCCAAAATGCCCTAATTTGATCACTCTAGTTAAAGTTGCTGATTTCCTCCCATTAATCCTCTTGCTACTTCAGAAATGCCCACCACTGGGAACCTCAAGTCATTCTATTTGTTAAGGTTATTTACAACTACTTCCAAATTTTCTGAGAACCGTCTGTCTTCTTGTTTCCTTTGGATGGCCCTTTTGTGCCTCTAGAGTTATTCTTTCCTAGCTTGCCTTTATATGTGGTCCATTTCTGATCCAGGAGAGACACTCACGCATCCTTTCTTCAAACTACTCTAAAACCACAAACCAACACTTGGTAGCGACTTCTGTTTCACATGTTACAGGGTATTCACACTCTTGGTGTGTTAATTAGCAGTTCTCCATGCTCCCTCCAAATAAGGAATATCTACGTGTCACCAGGTGATCTCATGGAAGTCCAGCCTTGTTGCGGCCCAAGCTGCCCCACAATGGGCGCTCAAAATGTTGAGAACTGCACTAGCCCACGTTTGGGGGTCAAAATGTTGCAGACCGCTCTGTCAGTGTTGGGACCCGCACTGCCAAAAGCCTTGGGGGCTAAATTGTTAGAGCCCGCACTGCCCTAAGCTGCTCCTGTCCACGGGTCAGGGTTCAGCAAGAGAGAGAGCGAGGACGGATATGAAGAATGGAGACCAGACAGAGCGTGATTCAATCCCATTTATTCTTCAGTCTCTCTTCTCTCCAAGTCCCTAGTCTTGAATTCCTAGTCCCTAGTTCCTAGTCCCTAGTGCCTCCAAGTTCCAAGTTACTTCTTCCAAGTGCTAAGTGCCTAATTCTAATGCCTAATTCTCTGTTGCTTTCTTCTGAGTTCTCTAGTCCAAGTGTCTTCCACCTAATGCCTAATAACTACTCCAAGTTGTACTGAACTCTTCTGTCTGCCTCTCGATTTTTATATGGCTCACTTCTAAGTCATGCCCTTAAGTCACATCCTTAGGTTTTATCTCTGAATCTGATCTCTAAGTCACGCCCTTAAGTCTCAGCTCTAAATCACACCTTTAAGTCTCACACACCTAAGGGAAAATCCTGAGTATCTAATATAAGATGTTATCAGAGTGTGCTCAGCTGTTATAGGCTATTGTAATCAAGTCTCTTGCCAGGGTATATGGTTCAAGATGGCTGCAAAGATGATAGCTGCTTTCTCCCCACACAGCCTCACAGGAATCCCTGCCTAAGAGCAGCAAGCTGGACACGCCCCCTTTCAATGGAGTAATGGCTGCTGTGCATTTAAAGAAATACCCCTTATCCAAGTGTGGCAGTAGAACCTGTAATCCCAGCAGTTGGGGGCTGAGACAGGAGAGCATGAGTAGAGGACTCCTAAGTTACGTGGTGAATCTCTATATAGGAGACAAAAAGACAGATTAAAGGATGATGAGAAGGAGGAAAAGAAGAAGAGGGGAAGGGG
The DNA here is from genome assembly GCA_030674055.1 of Rhabdomys pumilio. Classification (NCBI taxonomy): domain Eukaryota; kingdom Metazoa; phylum Chordata; class Mammalia; order Rodentia; family Muridae; genus Rhabdomys; species Rhabdomys pumilio. The sequence continues at coordinate 192,212,338 of JANHMN010000001.1, read as the reverse complement.
AAGAAGAAAGACCAGGAGGAGGAAGTGGAGATTTTCTTGGTCTTTAGAATAATCCCAGTGTAAATAGATGGTCCCTAAGTACATGACCTGGAACTCAGAAATGTGGACTTGACAATTTTACTTCCAAAGACAAAAACGAGGGAAACCTGCCTCACTCACACTCTGAATCTATTCCATCAAAGCCCTCAATCACAGATAACATGTTGACTTACAACAAAAATAGTTATTTGAGTAAAATAAAACCATCTGGGAGTAGTTCTTTGTGACTCACAGTTAATATTTTCCTGCTAAGGTCATTCATTACAATGAGAGAGAGAGAGAGAGAGAGAGAGAGAGAGAGAAATAAGAAATATACCAATAAGGAACCCACTGTGTGAACATCATGGGGCATTTAACCGCACTGACATGGCTCCAATGTTACCCAGCCATAATATCTTATAGAACTGCCATCATGTAAGACATTCATCATGGATGGGTGTCCTCATTCTCTAGTGAGTATGTTGTGCAAATGAATAGGTACCTCTTTTCATCAGCTAACACAGTTTCAGTAGTTAGTCAATCCCAAAGTCATAAAATCTTTCCTTTGTCCCTTAGCATGGACTCTTATGAGAGGCCACAGAACCACACAGAAGTCCAGGCCAGATCAGGTGTTGTCTGTGGTGTACACAGGGGGCTGCCTCAAACTCCAGCCTGGAATCTGTCTTCCTCAGGTGGCACTGGAGTGCATGCTGCTTATTGATATAGTGTCCAGATGAACCAGTTGCTATGGTCTAATTCACCCAGCCATTAGTTTAGTATTCTGCTGAAATACCCAGGGGTGGGTCTGGGTGAGGTTTTGGGAAAGAGTGATGGGAACAAGCCTTGGAACATAGCTTTGTCAGTGTTAGCAGATTGTTTGATATTTTTGCTGCAGAAGAAAACCACACCTGTTTCTATGAAGAAAGGAGAGACTTACTGAACAAAATCTTGACCTGATAAAACACCCAGTGGAAATTTTTATTATTCTGTTAAGTTGTTCTTCTTCACAAAAAGCTGTGTGGACATTGGGTTTTAAAAGAATGTATATCAGGTTTCATATTCTGAAACCCAGCTAGAGAGGTGTGCTTTGGAAATCTCAAAATAAAGACTTAAAATTGATGCCAAATCAACCAGGGAAGAAAAATGTATTTGGTTACATTTAGTTACATTAGATCATCTTGCCCACCCCACCCGATCTCGCACACACCCGGAATATCATTTACGGTCTGTTTCCTCATTCTGTCATATTTCCTAGCAACCGTTCACTCCAAAACCATGTGTAAAAGCCACCCTCCATGATAAAAAGCTTCGCTTGGACAAGCTCCTTTATTTGCTCACTTTACAAGCCCTTCTATGGACTCCCTCAGGAATGGCTGGGGGAGATTTCTTCTCTTGGGCTCATTAGGTCTACAAAGGAAGAAAAAAGTTTGTATACCCTTACCTTTCCATTACTTTTCCATCTTCCCAGTTCCCCCTCCCGAGACTTTGGTCTCACATCCTGTGTTCCTTGCTGAGACTAGATTGGCCCCGCCTCCAGGTCTCTCTGAAGGCCTTTCTATCAAGTCAGCATTGCTTACAGAGCAGATGCGTAGGAGCTGGTGAACTGGATAGTAATGAATCAACCTAGCATTTTTTTCACTAATCGCTCATTTGCTCCCCCTCCAGGTACCCTCCTCTTTTCCTGCTGGCTCTAGGAAAGTGCTGGAGTCATTGTCATGTGAATAGTCAGGGACAGGATCTCGTCTCATTCCTCAACCCAATGGGCAGTGGGCCCTCAGTCACCTGAGAAAGTTCATGGAGTCCTGGAAGACTGCTTCCTCCAGTGTCTCTGAATGGTCGGAAATGCCTTTAGCTCACATTCCCCAGAAGCTTTTGGAAAAACATACAAGAAATTTCACTTAATTGTCACTTCAGATTCACTAGGTAATTAAGACTATGGAAAGTTCTGAGTGTTAGTTCATGTGGCTTATTAACATAGGACTCTGTGACTATGTTTTTATAATTATAACCCCACAAATCACCAGTGCTTTCTGTGGTCGGTGATGAGTTATCTTTCTTTACATAAGAATACACTGCTTTTTATAAATGAATTCCTTACAATATTGCTTCCTCATAATCCTTGTAGGCATTATGCTGGAAATTGGTTCTGTGGTCACATAAGCTTGGAAAGGGCTTTTGAAAATAAACTTAAATGGGTTTACAAAAGAGTCTCATAATGCTGCTCACTGTGTTGTGGTACTTGGTGAGTGTGTGGAGGTGCTAGGCAAATATGTAGCCCTTCTCAAGTTCCTGTAACTTTATTCTCTAAAGAGCCTTTGGGTATTAGTATGACACGAAGCATGCTTTGGGAAATATTATCTTGCAAAACTCTTACAGGAACAAAAAAGCATGAGGATAAATATTCTTAAATAAAAATTACCTCACCTTACTGATATTACATGAGAGCGTCTTGAAAGTCTGAAAGTTATTATTTTCATAATGTTGATTCACTTTCTAAGAATTCTGACTTCAAGAACTTTTCTTAGCATTTCCCCTCTGTGGTCGTATGTCTATTCCCCTTAATGCACAGGGCAGAGAGGCAGGCTATTGTCCTAGAAACAGGCTCTATGTTTCTCCTAGTGAAATGCAAGCCACTGTCAGTACCCAAGTCGCTGTTAAATAGAGTGGGTATGATCATGCTTTCCTTAGCCCTGAAAATCTGATTTGGTTGGTCCGAACATTGGTATCTCATAAAACACCCGTAAGTGTCACCTTTGAGCTTTGGAGTCTCTAGGTATGATAAATTATTAAATTTAATAACTCAGAACTCAACTCAGTAAGTAAATTCAGTAGGTAAAAGGCCATTTATACTTTTTTTTAAAATAATAGTAAATAAATATCTATGAAAATGCAAAACAAGATAATTTAGAAATACTCATTTTTAAGAAACACTTTTTGGGAGACCATTTTCCATGTCTTAACACTAATTTTCCCCTTCAATGTTTCTCTGCCCCTTTCTGAGTCACTCTGTGCTCACGTTCCCGTTGTGTGTGTGTGTGTGTGTGTGTGTGTCCGAGTCCTTGTTGCTCACACATACACACCTGCCTGCACCCCCGTGTCTTTGTCTCTGTGTGACTTGGCCTCCTACTGCCACATGCATGTGGTGTCTCCATCGGCTCAGCTGGGCTTCTCTCAGCCTCCTGCAGTTTACACAGGTGTCTGGCTCTTTGGCCTGGCCTGGTCGGCTTCCTCCAATCCTCGAGGGCGCCTCTGGCATGCATCGTCTCCTCCAGCCCATGCATTCTGTCTGTCTTCCTTCTGTCCCACAAGGACAGGAATACCAAAGGCCGTCCAGACAGATGGTTTGGAGTCCTGATAATGGGCGTGCCCCTGGGAGAAACCTCTTCCAAGACTCTGGTGCTTTACACAGTAAAGGCAGGCAGAGGGGACTGCATGCAGTTCTAGCATGGTTTCCTGTCAGCCAACCTTATCTCCCCCTCTCCTACTCCCTCCTGGCTCCTTTTGTGCTGGCCTCATTTCCAACAACCTCCTCCTACATTTGCTGTATTCTCTCACTCCCCACCCCATGTTTTGAAAAATCATCTCGCTTTTCTTTCTCACTCAAGGTTTTTTGATGGGGAAATTGAAACTACGGACTGTAAAGTAGCTAGGAAAGATCTGAGGTTGTGAGATTTGCATGGGGTGACTTCCATTCATCTCTAACAGGATAGAGCACGTGTGCAGATATCTTTCTTATCTTAAATCTGTATACAAATACTAGGCATCTCATTGTGGCTCTTTTCAAGAATTTCACTCCAAACAAGGGACAAATTTGAATGCATTCCCCAGACCTTGGGTTTCATACTAGAAAGTTAGACATCCAAGGATCAGAAAACAAACCAAACTAACCAAACAACCAAACGACCCCCCTTTCCCACCAAAGAACCTTCTAATAATATTTCTAAGCAAAGATGTTATTTGAATGAATTCCACAAAATCCCTCAGTATTTCTTTTGGGACATTGTTCTGTGATTAAGATGATCGGGCTCCCAGGAGACTCTAGGGTAAAAACGTGTGTGTTCACAGTGCATGGGGATCCTGTCAGACAGACACCTGTGGTAAGAGTGTAGCGATAGCCTTGCACCTCTTGCTCTGCCCTTCCTGCCCCAGCTTAAACTCTGCCTGCTATGCAAAGCTCATGTCTCAGGCTCCCTCTGCCTCCATGTTTTCCCGTTCTCTCACAATTCAGCACTTGGGGCATCCATTTGCCTTCAGCCCAGCAAGTTTCACCTCTCTTCTATTATAACTGCTCAATTAGTTCATTTCCTCAGCTGGACCACCATAGTCCTAGGCGACCTACTTACAGTTTTTATATAGCGTCAACCACTTGCTGAGCCTAGAACAGTTGGGAGTCTACATACCAACCCCAGAGCAGTGGGAAATACACCCACGAGTTCGTCACAGTTAGAGTTAAACACCATAGTGAAAGCAAGTGTGACCTTGAAGAGCTCTTGAGACCTCTTGGGATTCTGGGGTTTCTTTGGACCTCACTTGAGAATATTATGGGCTTTTTGTACACAGTAGTATTTACCAATTATTTAGACAGACTCACATGGTAAATTATTTTTTTTTTCAAATTTAAAACACTTTATTTATCAATATTTGTATAAACATATATACTTAGATACTGCCCGGGTTAGAGCTCCTGGTAGCCCCGTTTCATCTAGGTTTTGTGAGATTGGGTGCAGAGCTGCCACTGGTGATCCCGCTCAGTTCTCGGGTCCAGCACATGGTAAATTATTAACAATGTAATTTCTAATTCATATGTTTGATCTTTTATTATAGGCTACAAGTTCCTCATGTGTGTTGTGTATAGGGCTAAGCTTTGTGCTTGAGAGGCACAGGAAGGCAGAAATGATGAGAATGTTAGTAGTTCTGTTTGCTTGTTTGTTCTGAGACAGGGTTTCTCTGTAACTGAGTCCTGGCTGTCCTGGAACTCACTCTGTAGGCCAGGTTGACCTTGAATTCAGAGATCCACCTACCTGTGCCTCCCTAGTGATGAGATTAAAGGTGTGTACTACCACTGCTTGGCAGGTTGATAGTTCTTAAGTACCATTTCTTTATTAAAAATAAAAAAAAAAAAAAGAAAAAACATTGGTTTGTTTTCTGGCTACACTATGAAAAGAAACCTCAAAATTTGTATGTAGAATTTCTTAAAGTCATATTTTTGTTTAAAAAGCAAAAAAAAAAATTTAAAATCTGTTATATATGTATTTACTCTGATTTTTAATGGTTTTTTGGTCTTAAAGTCTAGATTTCACATGATCATATTTTATTGGCTTAGCAGTCAGAATAACTCGAACTTGAATTCCAGTTCTACCACAAATTGGCTACATAAGCTCAAGTAGGTTATCATGCTTCTTATATTTGGTTTTCATTTGTATAAACCAAGGCACACAGCAACACGTGTGTCTCTCTCATCAGATTCTGGTGGCATTGGAATGAGAGTGTCTTTAACGTGCCTAGCATAGTCCTTTCTTGTATAGGACAGATGTTCATTCCATGCCTGTTGTAGAAACGATTATTCTACTGAAGTATGCACTACAGTGAATTACAAAAGGCCCCTTTAGGAAATAGGTTCTGTGTCTGTGCCTTCTTTTTATTTAACCATCTGTTATAAAATTGCTTCAGTTGCGTTTTCTATACTCTGTAAGTGTTTCACATCTGGGCCTTGGAATGTGTGTATGATGTGTTTTTCAGGTAAAAGCATCAATTATTAGAGAAATGTGTGCACTTGCCCCATGTTCCCTATGCTTATATTCTGTCCCCAAATTAGGTAAACATATTGTGATATTATTGTAGCTCCCTTTAAGTTATTGCTCTTGTATTAACCATCATCTTTTGGGAATTGTGACCCAGACTTTTCACAAAGCACCCATTTGGGGGATGTTTTTAGGTACTAAGTTTGCCTTGAAATTTTTTCCAGTCTGTGTCTTCACTCTAAAAATGAAAATTAGCCAGCAGATGTCACGAGACCTTTTCCTCGTCTCTAACTGTTCTCACTCTCTCCACACCTGACATTAGATGCATGTGCCTGTGAGTGACCCTTGGTTTCTTCTATGACTCACTGTTAATCATTATAAGGAATGGCTCCATCAGTTCATAAATTTGAAGGAAACTCAATTTCCCACACAGTCTGTTAAATGATCATCAGCAAGCTGTTTGAGTTGATTCATAAGCTCCCAAACTCCCATTATTTGGCAGAATTTTGAGGTAATATTGACAAACAAATTTACATATTCCTGGTTTGTCCAAACTAGTGCTTTTCTATTGGCTAGTGTGTATAACTGGACTTGGAAGCATCTTGTCCACAAACTAAATATTTAAACTCCAAGCCCATTAAGTAAGTGCAGTTTTTATCTACATCTCATGTTGTAATGGGAATGAACTTGGAAGAATTCTACTCATTATGAGGTCAGCATCCCTTCCCAAGCACCTACTGTAAACCAAGATCACTTAGCTACAGATCACTGTAAACAGACATCAATCCACCAAATGGGGGCCTGTCACTAAATCACAGGGCAGAGAACAGCTTCCAAAATTCACAACACCCTTGTTTTGTAAGGCAGAGGTCATACTCAGGAAATCACAAGTTGTATGTGTGCATATACATGTGTGTAAAACTGCATTTTAAATTTCTTTGGGTACATATTTACAGTATCAGGAGACATGAATGTTTAAAAGAAGCCACAAAAAAAAAAAAAAAAAAAAAAAAGCAAAGTGTCGATCCTGCCTGACATTCTGTCAAGAAGAGATTTTTGTTGTGTTCTTCAGTTTATGAATGAGACCTGTAGTTTGGGCGTTTTGAAGTTAGCATGCTATTTTATTGCTGAAATAAAGGGCACAGTTTATTGCTCATATTCATGTGTGATGCAGACTAATTTGATAAGTTTAGTATTCTTTATTCCTTCCTTTAAGAATATCCATTCTTGAATGTCCATGGAAATAAAATTATAGAAATTCAAGTAATAAGAAATGCTGTGCTCCCAGCCGCAGCTTATTTCCTTAAATATTCTCTTGTATTCCTTCAGGATCAATTTTTAAGAAATAATTTACGTATGATGAAACTCACGCATTTTTAAGTGTGAATTGTCCCATCTTGTTGACAATCTACAACCAAACAGTTGCCAATGTGATCATTATATAAAACTACTCCATCACCTAGGGTCCCTTCTCATTGTATAAAACATCTCCATCACCTAGGGTCCCTTCTCATTGTATAAAACGTCTCCATCACCTAGGATTCCTTCTCATTGTATAAAACATCTCCATCACCTAGGGTCCCTTCTCATTGTATAAAACGTCCCCATCACCTAGGGTCCCTTCTTTGTACTCCCTTGTAGTCAAGCTCTCTTTTCACCCCATTCTTGAGAACTGCTTATATATTTTTGTTTTTACTTTTCATTTTTTAATAATTGTACATAAAAGGAGTTAGATGCTGTTCATCTTTTGTATCTGGCTCCATTTGCTCTGCATGGTTTTAAGAGTTCTCTTATGGCATTGTGTAAATCATTCACTCACTCACTGACTCACTCACTCACTCATTCATTCATTCATTCACTTTTATTACTCAGTTGTATTGTATCGTGTAGATAAACCATAGTTTGCTTGCTCATCCAGTAGTCGATGGACATCTGTGCTATAAATGGATTTTAGATTATGGATATGAGGCATTAACTTATTGTACAACACTCTTGTACAAGTCTTTTGTGAAACTGTGTTTTGCACCTTTTGTATTGGATCAGAATCTAAGTGAGAGTTCATTGGTCAGCAGCTTTTCCTTGTCTGGCAGATAAGTTTACATTTTGTACATCTGGTGTGTATGGTAATACACATGGTTTTAATTCGTATTTTCCTAATGATAAAGGATGTGGAATACCTTTTCATGTAACTATTTGACATCCAATATTCTCTGAGGAGGTATCTATTAAAATTTTTTACATTATTATTAGGTTGCGGTTTGTTTTTTTATTGTTGAATTTTTTAAGGGATGTTTGTCTGCCCAGGACACAAGTTTTCTACAAGATACATATCTTATAGGTTCTTTTAGGCTACTGCTTCTTTTTCTTGATCTTAATATTGTGCTTCAATGGATGAAATCTAATTTGGTTGAAAATTATTTATCACCTTTGTCTTTTTTGAGTTGTACTCTCTGGTGTTGAATCAAAGTTTTCGCCCTAAATGAGGAGCACATATTTTTCTCATATTCTCTTGCTTAATTTCAGTTTTTAATGTGAAATCTGGGATTAGCTGAGAGATAATTTGGGGGAAAGGCTCAAAGCTGTCTTTACACTTACTTGTATAATCACTTTAGGAATCTTGACAAAAACTATCTGTTGCTCAAGGGATGGCTCGGAATCTCTCAGAAAACCAATTGACTTCACACCAGTGTATGTCATTCTACCTGGACTCTTCTTCTGTTTCATGTTTTGTATGCTTTATCTTACGTGGAGATCATGGTAACTTGATTTGTACAAAACTTCTCTTGACTTTATACTGGAGTCTTTTCTCCACCTCATGGCCATGACTTCTCTTGCTTTCTTGGACACACAGAGCCTATTTATGACATCTCTTAAATCCCCTCTGCTTAGTCACATCCCTTCTGTGATTTCTGTGGTCCCTCTCAGCTGGTTGATTTCCCTTTGGGCTGTGAATACTGTATACGTCATTCTTCACATCCGAGGTAATTTTTAATTGGATAACATGCATAGTGGAGTTTTCACTATTGATTGCAGATTTGTTTGGTATTCATTTAAATAGCGTTTCAAACACTTGGAATTATGCAATGCTGAGGTTGGTCTTGTGTGCTGTGTATTCAGAGGCTGAGTTCTGTGCCCCCAAATCAGGTTGCAGTCTAGACGTGAGCATTATATTTTTGACCAATGTGCTATAAAGAATGTTTTCCAATAATCTTTGATAGTATACAAAAGGCTAGAGCCCACGATTGGGCAAGGGAGAGAGTAAGGCCAGACTTGAGATTGAGTAGGGAGTCTCAGGTAGATACCGTGAGGGGAAGGAAGAGAGGAGAAGAGGAGGACATAACCATTAGGAGGGATGGACCAGGAGCAAGTGACCAAGAGAAGCACACCCTGAGGACAGACAACTAGAGCAGAAGCTGTCCAGGAGCTCATTTGCTGAGTAATGGGGCATTCACGTGGGTTTTATCAGAGTGGAAGATTAGGATAGCTCAGAACCTACCCAGCATCATGCCCGAAGCCTATTAATAAATTACAGTGTTTCTTGGTAGCAAAATAGGCAAGAGTGGGGCAGAAAGTCCCTATAAAGTTGCTTGAATTATGCAGATTACTATGAATCTTTCAAGACATTGTACAGTTTAGTTTGGGCGTACAGTGAGTGCAAGGCTATGTGAGCCCCATCTTCTACTGATGCAGTAGGTATTACCCCTTGCACTGCAGCAGGCAGAGTAAAGATGACAGCTGAGGGTCCCCGCTCCAGGGTCTGTTCTGGACACATCCTTCCAGTGAATCTTTTCTCTGCCTTGTGCCTGACAGGTAAGTATTCATCTTGCACTTTTAAGTGTTTTTCTAAACGTAGCTGCTCATTATATTGCTATCCCTGGATGTACCATGACCAAATATTCAAAGAAAATCTGAAATAGCCACAGTTTCTGCCTCATGTCCTCCATGGAAGTCCACTTTAAGTGTGTGTGTGTGTGTGTGTGTGTGTGTGTATTATAAAATAGTTGGGTTTTATTCTTTGTGTTCTTTTCACTGTGTGGCCCCAGTCAACTACAACAACAGTATTTTGGGGCTGGGAGATCAGTAAGTGTACTGATCTTATAGAGGACCTGGGTTAAGTTCCTAGCACCCACATGGTGGCTCACAACCACCTGTAACTCCAGTTCCAGAGAATCTGAGCCCCTTTTCTGATCCCTGTGGACACCAGGCACGAGTGTTATAATAGACATCCATACAGGCAAAACACTCATACACAAATTAAAAACAACCAACAAGTTGAAGGAGGGAACTGGGAAGGGAGAGAGGGAGATACTTCCACTGGGGGACAATCTCTTTTGTCTCTTTGTATAAGTTTTCTGGATTTTATCTTCAGTCTTTGTCTTTTGAAAATGCACAAGAGTGTTCCTAAGAGAAGGAACACTAAGCTGAGTTAGGTAAATATCAACAGCATATGCTTTTCATAAACCTATTGATGAGCCGGGCGGTGGTGGCGCACGCCTTTAATCCCAGCACTTGGGAGGCAGAGGCAGGTGGATTTCTGAGTTCGAGGCCAGCCTGGTCAACAGAGTGAGTTTCAGGACAGCTAGGACTACACAGAAACCCTGTCTCAAAAAACAAACCAACCAAACAAACAAACAAAAATCCCGTAAACCTATTGATGTTGTTACTTTTATAACCCCTCCTCTGACCTCCCTTTTCTTGTCTGGTTGACTTTCCATGGATCTTATTCCCTTTCTCTCCCCCAATTTTCTTCAGTTTTCTGTTTTCAACTTATTTCCTGGCAATTTATTCAATTTTATCCTTTACATTTTAAATTAAATTGTTTCATTTTAGAATTCACCTTGTAATATTTACAAGGTCTTTTGTTTGTGTATTTATGTTTTTAATCCTTCTTTTATTTTAAGGATAAGTATCTTCTTGACCCTCCTTAAAGATGTTAATTAAAGTTAGATCTCCATCATTTACCTTGACAGCTCTGTAGTTCCTCCTTCCTGGACTTTCTTTTCTGGAGACTCATTCACACCTATGGTTGAGTTCTGAAAGATGTTTCTGAGCTGTCACAGAGGCATCTGGCTCTGGCTTTGGCTGGCACAGAGGCATCACTGGTGAAGGTTTAAAATGCATATATGATAATATATACATTTATTATATACATTTATTGTATATATGTACATTTATTCAGATATACACAAATTTACAATTAGCAAAATTAGCTTTTACTTTTTATTAACGTTATACTAGTGACTAAAGAGATGGCTCCTTTTATAAAAAATATTTCAAAAATATTTTTTGAGCACATGAAGAAAAGTTTAATTTCTTTTTTTATTGGATATTTCATTTACTTACCTTTCAATGTTATTTCCTCTCTCATTTCCCCCCAAAACCCCTTAACCCATCCCCCCTCCTCCTACTCCTATGAGGGTGTGCCCCCACCATCCACCCATTCCCACCTCCCTGTTCTCGAATTCTCCAACACTAGGGAATCCAAACTTTCAGGAACGAAGGCCCTCCTCTTCCACTGATGCCTGACAAGGCCATCCTCAACTACCTATACAGGTGGAGCCATGAGTCCTTCCCTTTGTGTTCTCAGGCTGGATGTTTAGACCCTGGGAGCTCTGGTTGAGTATTTTGATATTCCTTCTAAGAAGGACCAAAGCACCCACACTTTGGTCTTCCTTCTTCTTCTTGAGCTCCATGTGGTCTATGCGTTGTATCCTAGGTATTGTGAGCTTTTGGGCTAATATCCACTTATCAGTGAGTGCATACCATGTGTATTCTTTTGTGATTGGGTTGCCTCACTCAGGATATTTTCCAGTTTCATCCATTTGCCTAAGAATTTCATGAACTCATTGTTTTTAATAGCTGAGTAATACTCCATTGTGTAAATGTACCACATTTTCTGTATCCATTCCTCTGCTGAAGGATGTCTGGGTTCTTTCCAGCTTCTGGCTATTATAAATAAGGCTGCTGTGAACATAGTGGAGCATGTGTCCCTGTTGTGTATTAGAACATCTTTTGGGTATATAGGAGTGGTATAGCTAGGTCCTAAGTTTAATTTCTAAAATAAGTAATGATATCCTATGTACTCTAATCACAATGAAACAAACCCAACAACTGTTTGTAAATATAAAAAATAAATTTTAGCTTGCTCATAAATGGACCATGACTTTTTAATACAATTGCATTTTTCCCTTTAATTTCTACCTATGTTACCTTCAGTTATTCTAGCTTTTACATGGCTTTGTTGTTGTTGTTGTTGTTGAAGAATTACAATGAGCAATGCTTTTCATTTTAAAAAGAAATTTGCTTTTAAAAATACACTTCATTTGTAAAATATTTTATTAGAAAGTCTACAAACATTTTTTAGTGGGAAATTTTAATGTTTATGGCTAGAATAACTGCAGCTAGAACTATGAAGAAACATCATTAGTGAGGTAATTATCACAAGATTGGTGAAAAAAATCCATGTTTAAGGACAAAACAGTGCAGAGGACAGGGAGATGGCTCTGTTGGTAAAGTGCTTGCCACACAGCATGAGGACCTGAGGTAGATTCCGGGTGCACACATAAATG
>JANHMN010000001.1:192154108-192192380 GCA_030674055.1 Rhabdomys pumilio | reverse complement strand
AGAGGGAGAGGGAGAGGGAGAGGGAGAGGGAGAGGGAGAGGGGAGGAATAAAATTGCCACATGCAAAAGTTTCTGATTTAGGGAGGAACAGAGCAGATCAACTTGTGTTTCAGAAATTCCTTTCTGGAGGGTTGTGATAAGATACTAGTCAAAGCTCATCCAGGATGTTTAAAAGACTCAGGAAGCAATGTTGAATTTTATGATCTTTGTGTGGGTTGGGATAATACCTATAGAGAAATAACTGGGGTTGATTTGGGAGTAGAAGAGTAGTTACCATCTTGAAACTTAACCCTACAGAGCTTACAGTTTTCTTTCCTTTGTGGAAGGGTTGTGCTACTCCCAATGACTTCATGGGCATTATATAGACTCTCTCAAACCATGTGGGTACATGGGCTCCTCATGTCATTAAGTCTGTGCAGCAGACATACAGACATACAGCTCATTTATTCTTAACTCAAAGGCCCCAAAGAGCCAGTGCTTAAAAATGCAAAAGTTGATGAAGATGGTAATAACATTTTCTGTGAAGGCATCTTTGACTTGGCAACAGAGCTTAGAGACTCAGCCTAGTGGGAGAAAGGGCGACGAGTCTTACTTGATAATAATTGTGCACAAAGCAGAATTATTGGGAGAGACACAAATGGGAAATGGGAGATGGACAATGTGGTATGGAAGCCACCACTGAGTTACACACTTAAGAAGCATTTTAGTTATTTTTAATGGTTTGGGGCTTGAAAAACGTTGAGTATTTGTAAATCATAGTTTTTGAATTTTAACATTTCTCAAGTCACTTTTTATTATGCTATATCCCAAATCCTGAAAGTGGGCAGATTATATTTCACTCACTCGGGTATCTGAAATAACTGTGGTGGGTGATGCTGATGCTTTGAAATCTCCGAGGAACTATATTTGAGAATTGTTCTTTCTAGTTGTTACAAGCAATTTCCCCATCAAGTCCTATAGGACCTCTTTGAAGCCCTCTAGCTCTCTGATGGCAAAAATGTACGTTAAGCCATTCATCCTGGTGTTAATCGCAGTGATTTATGAGGTCTTTCAAGCTTTAATTCTCTGTCTGTCAGGACTCTTCCTTGGGAGTGAGTTGACAGTTTAAATTAGTGTGTAGACACGGCTTTTATAATGTCAGCTTCGTTTTGTCTCATGAGCCTTTTGAAATTCCTTCCATTGTACCTCAAGTGACTCATGGCAGTAAATGACTCCCTTTCCTTTTGTTCTTAATCAGGGAAGAATGGAATGAACCACAAAATGTTTGTAAGAGAGTAGCCTTAATTAGTTTTCAGTTGTAGGCAGAGATTCTTGTCTTGACTCTTCAGCAGTCAATGTAGGAGGTGGTGCATTCAGGTGAATACACACCACTTTCCTAAAAAGCTTCCCTGGGTTCTTTTCTACAAAAAAGGAAACACTTGTGCAGCAGACACATTTTAAAGCTGCCTTCCCAAGCTGGCAAGGGAGAGCCCTCAGCTACCTTCCAAGACTGTATTAACTTCAGCTTTGAGGCTGACTCTTGGAATTGGATGACTCAACCACAAAATGAATGAAGGTTTTCTGCAGGGAGTTTCCCCCGCTCACCCTAAGCCCCTCCTACCCTCTAGGGAATGGTTCCAGCATGTGCCCAAGGCTAAAGATGCCTTGTTTGCCAACTGCCATCCAATTCCTCATCATTTTAAATATAAGAGTAAATCCCAGATTCTCAGGGGTCCAAGCTTGTTTACTGGCAACAACGTCTGGCTCACGAAGAAAACTGGTGAACGAAAGTATAAAATTGCGTTTAAAAACCCTCAAGGATTCTCGAACATCAAACAACCCTTATGACACAGGCCTTTGATGAGTTCCATATAAATGAATCAGAAGCATATGGACAATGCCCGAGCTCAGATGCATACACGTTTAAGACTTTTAGGAGAAGTTAGCTTCGTGACCTCTCCCTGGAGCAGTTCCAGCGTCGGAAAGAATTTGGAAAATCACTTCTCATGAGTCAAGACGTGGAAGAAATGATTGGGCACTTCTTAAACTGAAAAGCGGGCCCTTTTGGCATTGGGCACTTTTGGCAGTCCGTTTTGTGTGTGTGTCATAAACACAGTAGCAGAGGGAACAGGGTGGTTTGGGGCTACTGATGGAGCAAGGTGTTCCTGTGTCTTACCTGCCATCTGCCTGTACCTGTGCAAGACTGTTTCACACTTGAGAAAATGTGTTCTCTGGACTCACTGAGGTCTTCCTAAATCACATTGTGTACTAGGATATCATAATCTACTGGTTTTGTAGTTTCCAGTCATGTAGTAAAGATAAAATGCAGTCATGGGGCCCTATCTCTGATGGTACCAATGGTGTGTGTGCAAAGAGCAAGAGCATTGTCACATCATATGACATGACCCAAAGACCGTAGCATTTGTCACTGTTAGCTAGGCCCCAAATATGCCATTTTAAAGGAACTTTTTTTTTTGCCCCAAATCTATGGAATCATTTGTGGAAGAAGCAAATGATAAAGGAGACTAGGTCTTCACACATACTTTGGTTTCATTTCTATGGCTGCAATAAAATATCTTGATAAAAATCAATTTAGGATAAAAGAGTTGGTTTTAGCTGAGAGTCCAAGGTTCCTGTCCACCAGAGCATGGAAGTGACAGCAGCAGGAGCTCAAAACACCTAGTCATACTGTCTCAGTCTCTACTGCTGTGACAAAACACCATGCCCATAAGCCACTTGGGGCAAGAAGGGTTTGCTTGGCTTATGCTTCTAGAGCATAGTCCATCATCAGGGAGGGAGTCAGGGTAGGAACCTCAAGAGGGACAGGGATCTGGAGAAAGGAATGAAATAGAATCCATGGAGGAGCGCTACTTACTAGCTTGTTCCTCATGTGTTTCCTGTCCTGGTTTCTTATTGTTCTCAGGGCTGTCAACTCAGCGTTGGCACTACCTTCAGAGAGCTGTGCCCTCCCATGTCAATCATCAATCAAGAAAATGTCCCAGGCTTGCTCACAGAGCAATCTGGTATTGACATTTTTCCAACTGAGGCCCCCTCTTCCCAGATGACTCTAGTTTGTGTCAAGTTGATATAAAAACTACTCAGCACACCTATCCACAGATCAGAGCAGACTGAGAATGGTTGCATTCATCTCTGCTATTCAGCTACTGTACTGCTACTCTTATAAAGTCCAGGGCCCCAAACCAGGAAATGTTGCTGTCCCCCAACACTCAGATTGGTCCTTCCCACATCAATTAAAGCCGTCAAGACAATCTCCCATGCATGGGCCCTTTGGCCAACCTGATCTAAAGTAAGATGACTACTTTGGAAGTGAAAGCCTTCTCAGTGTCTCTTCATAGCTTCATATTGTGGAAGAAAGCAGTCATGGCCTGTTCACTGTGATCAATATACTAAAGGAGCTAAATATTTGCTACTGTGTAAGTAACACTGCACATGCAGCTGAGAGTATAAAATATGCAAATGGAGTAGGACCTCTATCTGCAAAGAAGTTAAAACTGAGTGGCGGTTATAAAGGGTGTAAGATAATATCATTGGTGATATGACATTGCAGGTGCCAAGTCACTAAGCTAGTGATAAACAGCACTGTTGCAATGAATTGAGGGCTTTAGATCAAATGTAAGTCATGTAAGCTCATGAGCAATTTGAGCACGCTAACAAAAGCGGAGTCCACTGTATTTGCTAAGCTTTTTCGAGATGAGTACTGTGTGTGTTGAGATGCCTTCAAAGGTCCCTTAGTTGATTAAAGGTGATAGAGTTAAAAAGGCCTGCTCTGTCATGAACCAATTCTGCATCTGTCCAAAACAGCCATTTGAGCTGTTGCAGCTGTGAAAGAAAAGTATATGTTAAAAAAAAGTATAAAAGTATATGTTAATACTTGCTGTGTCTTTACTAAATCTCTCTCTGAGTGCCTGTTATATGCCAAGTCCAAGGAAGAAAATGGAACTACAAAAACTTGCAAAGCTCCATTGTGCAGCCTGGTAGGGCTGGTGGACCCAATGGGGCTGGGTAGGACTAAAATGGAAGCAGAAGTTGAGTTAATGCTATATACTAGACAATTTTTATGTTATCTCATAGAACAAATGCTTTAAAAGAGAATGCCCAAGAAATACCCCCATAACGTATTGTGAATATTGTTTTTTTTTTCTGAATCAAGATCTGTACACATAACTCACTTAATTGCCGGACTATTTCTTTTTTTTTTTTAATTTTTGAGATTATAATATAATTATAATATTTCTCCATTTCTTTTCCTCCTTTCATAACCTCCCAAATGCCCCTTCCCACTCTTCTACAAATTCATGGCTTCTTTTTTTCACTAATTGTTATTGCATATATATGTTTATATATATACAGATATATTTCTGAACATATCCTGTTCAATACATATAATATCTGTTTCCAGGGCTGACCATCTGGTACTGGACAACCATTTGGTGTTCTCTTCTTTGAGGAATTCCACCTTGCCCAATTTCGGCGTTATTCAATTGGATTTGGATCTCTGTGTCAGATTGGGGACTGGGGCCTCTTGGGATTTCCACCATCCACTTTGGCACGTCTATTGCTGTCTTTGCTCAGCTCACATTTGAGCAGTCATGTTAGTGAGACTTTACGGGTATAGTTTCTAATATAGAGACACAGTCTCACAGCAAATTCCTCGACCCTCTGGCTCTTACCATCTCTTTGGCTCATCTTCCACAATGTTCCCAGAGCCCTAGTATGAGAATGTTTTGTAGATAAGTATGTTGGGACTGGGCTCCACAGCTCTGCACTTGATTGGTTGTGTGTTTCTGTGATGGTCTCTATATCTTGCAAAGATAAGTTTCCTTGGTGAGGAGTAAGGACTGCACTTGCCTGCGGGTACAAGGACAAATGTTCAGAGATTGCTGGTAGAGATTACTAGTGCTCGTTGGCTGTGCTCCAACAGCCATGGTTTCACTTTCTTTACTTCTTGTTCTTCCACATCCTCTCAGATGTGTGTTATGATGGGAGTGATAGGTAATGCTGCTGACCGTAGCCTCTTGCTTTTATTTACAAGCTTGGTTCTCAAATGGAACTTGGTTTAAACATGGCCTTATGGGATGCCATGCTGCTGTTCTGCCGTTAGTGTCGTGTGTGACTTTGGGAATGTCCAGTATCTCTTTCTGTGTTGATGTCTCTTCATTTCTTTTAGACTTTATTATCCTGATCTTTGTAAGACACCTGTCTTGCCTTGTGATACCAAAGGAATAGGATGCAGCAAAAAGAACTGACATCTTGTGAAGCAGGGCAGAGAGTAGGGCACTGGTGTGGGGTAAAGAAATTGGAAGTCGGAAGGACTTTGATGACACTGCATTTCAAATGTGGTAACCATACACACATATATGTGTGGATATGTGGATATATATATATATATATATATATATATATATATATATATATATATATATTTCATTTGATCCAGTATAGCTCATTAAATAGCCTGCTCTAAATGTATACCAGATTACTATGACAGCTAAGGACCCACTCATATTGGAGTAGCTTTATACTAAAGAAGCCATACTCTAAAGAGACATGATGAGTTATGGGTAATAGTAAAAGAATCAAAGAGGGAGAATATAGACTCTCTTGCAAATTATCCACAGATTCACATACACAGGTCTGTATCATAACCTCAATGGGAGACTGTTCTTCAGAATAAATGGCCAATAAAATAGTAATGTTAATTGTGGTTCCATTCAACCCATTCTTTCGTTATATTCAATATAACAAGTTTCCCCAGTGTTCTTAGAACCATGGAAATGCTGAAGGGTCACAGGCCTTATTTTCCTTCCTTTTCTTGCATTGAACTGTTCCTTCGGATCATGGGAAACACACTCAAAGACTTTGAAAGGCGTCATATGATTAGCCTGACAGGAGACAGGTGAAGCTCAGAGAGAGTCCTCATGAGGTCTGAGCCCTCTCAGCACTGAGTGAAGAAGATAAGCAGAGAGAGTTGGCTACTACACCACTCACACATGCTTGGCACCTGGTGTTATTCAGTCCTTAACAATGGGATCGTGTGGGTACATTCAGTCAGGGTAAAAATAAAAGGATGTCTAGGCAACCAGCTTGTCTTCCTGAGAGAGGCATAGGTTTCTAGCAGTAATATTCAATCCTCATGAAATATCTCAGACCTCCAAAAGAACAGTGAAGTGGAGTCTGAAGCGTTCTTCAGAAAGTCAGTTGTGTTGGTTGGTGTTTTGTTGGTGTAAATACATGAAGGAGTGTTTTCCTGAAGTGGACACGAGTGAAAGGCTAAAGTACACTCATGAAGGAATGTTTAGCTGAGCCAGACACAGGAGAAAGAATGTTCTGCTAAAGTAGACATGTGAAAGGACCTGTGATGAAGGATTCTTCACTAAGTACACACATGTATTGGTCTGCTTTACATTGTGTAGTTGAGCTCCATTTGTTAGGACTCAGCAGAGGCGCCTGGGGGAGCTTGGCTTACTGGTAGAGCTACTTGTGTAACTCTTGTGGGTCTTGAGTCTTCACTGATCTTCTCTTCCCTGAGAGAGGCACAGCGGAGAACTTCTCCTGGCATTCCTACTGGTCTCTCCTGCTGACTTGTGCTGAGGCTGAGGCCTAGCTGTCTCTGCTAGGTCATGTGCTGTTGCTAACCTGACTCTACCGAACTGGACTGCTGGTGTATCTGTGAAGTGTTTATGAGCGGATCGAGCTGCTGCTGCTGACCTGTGAACCAAACTGCCGATTTCCAAACAACACAGATGGGATTTGCTCCAAACAACCTTTCTAAACAGGTCTACTTCCCCTACGACCTTTCTCTTCCACTATCTCTTGTGGGTAGTGGGCTAAAAGGGAGGTTAAGTTGTTTTTACAAACCATCATTAAACATAGGTGTTGAAAAACTTAAAGTTACAAATAGGCTCCACCATCACCCCTAACACATGTTGTCTTTCATTAGGGGATAGGTAAAATGCATGTCAGTGTAAATATTTTTTGATTTAACTTTATTTTTAACATCATTAAAATATAGCTACATCTCTCCTGAACAACAGCATGTTGAGATAACAAGCCTCTCCATTCAGTTCTGGGAGCCTATGTCATATAGTCCTTAGAGAGTCTCTGTCTTTCTGGAGCTCTGCTTCCTTGTCCATTCACTGGGGCATGAGGATAGTTCTATCCCTCACATTCTCTGCTGCTGGCTGGGCTGGGATAAATGGTAACGTATTTTATCGTAATTTCTTCGGTCTATTTGCAGGATGTTGTTCTTCTTCAAAGCCCATACATATATTTTCCTATTCATGGGAACCAAGTGAGTACTAAGGCTTCTTAGATATGAATTTCCACATATTTGCACATTGAATTATTTCCACGTTTAGGCCAGAGAAAAGCCAAGGTATCAACATGGCATCAGGAAAATTTACTGTTAAGCATACAAAAGACCTACAGGTGCTGTTTTCCTTCCTCTCTGTACGACCTCCTGTTTAAGTGTGCCGAAGAGTGACAGTGGACCATGAAGACTACAAGTCACTGCTTGCCATTAAAAAGTAGCAATAAGGATCTAGCTAAGCTACTTCAAGGCAGTTCACTAACATACGTATTTCATCTCAGTACATGGAAATGTATTATTATTAAAATCAGTGGTCATTCTGTACAATAAATCTAATTCTTTCCCCACTCCATTTCTATTTCTCTCCCCAGAGCTCTTAGTTCTGAGTCTCTGAAAATGAAGGAATTGGTACAATCCCAGGAAGTATATTAATCCACAGCAGGAACAATGTGACTTCCGTCATGTTGTCCACTGTCACACCCAATGTTTTCAGAAAAGTATTCTAGTTCTTAACTGACATTTTGACAGCAGTGCTGTAAACATTATTAACTAAAGTCATAAGTAATTTCACATTCTTAGCCAAAATTCAATTTAAAATTAACCATGTGGGCTGGAGAGATGGCTCAGCAGTTAAGAGCGCTTCCTTTTTCAGAGGTGTAGAGCTGGGTTCACAACAGCCACATGGCAACTTACAATTTCTTTTGACTAATGCTCAAGATTACCTGACACCCTCATCTGACTTCCAGGGATACCTGTGTACATTGTGCACACACACACACACACACACACACACACACACACACACACTTTTAAAAGTAACTATGAATTTGCCATTTAAAACACAGTTCTTTAAAATTCTAAATAATTTTGGTACTGAATTTTAAAAATATCCTAGTTTCTGGGTTGTTATTCAAGACAACTGAAGCGTGAGTAACTATCCTCATCCCTGGTTAGCTACATTTGTGTCATTAGTGATACTTTCAATCAAGGGTTTTGCATTAAAGGACATATTTAGTTTTGTCCATATTGTGCAAATGGACATTATCACGAAGTGAAGTCACATAGCTGGATAGAGCAAGGTTTCAATGGCTTGGAATCCACAGTAATACCTATGTCTGTGGCCTCCTGATCTAGGATTACCCGATTAGGATTTGTCTATGGCATATGCCACATAATATACACAGTATAGGCTTCCTTGTCGATCTATAAACAATTGAAGGCAATACATATATAATATACCAGCAGAAATTCTAGAGTATTTATGTACCCGATGGATCATCTCATTACTGTTTTAGGAGTAGCCTTTGAGAGTGTTGAGAAAAATTTATTAATGTTTGTGGTCACTAAGTATGACCTCTGTTAAATATTACATCATTTCCTGTCCCCATTCCAGATCTTCACATCCTTCTGGGATGGACATTCCTAGACTGGCTTAGCATTCATTAATATCTGGTTTTCCTAATGACTCTGTTCACTTCAGGGTGTGGTGATGGTAATTCATTGGTGTGTAAGGCTTCTCTATGATGCCTTTGATGTCTGTTGATGTCACCGAGAAGCTATAGTTGGCACGAACGCTGACTGACAGGTTACTGGCTCAAGAGAAGCAAACAGGAGGCTTCCCAGTGAGGATGTGAAGCAGAGCTCCACTCTCAGTGAGGCTATTCTAGCAAGTTTACCAGGCCAATAAAAGAGATTTTGATGTAAAAATATCTGCTTGTAACATGGCCAGAAGAATGCTGCTTTATGTAGTGTTCTCCTGGTTCTCCCTACTTACTCTCTATATTCTGTAGGAATTGGCATTAGCTATTAGTGGTTACCACAGATAAATCTTGCAACTTTGTAACACCCGACTTTTGTTTTTTGTTGTTTTGTTTTGTTTTGCCTTTTTCCTTTTTAAATCCCACAATGTCACAGGTATTGATGTGACAACAAGGTAATGTTGGAAGAAATGTCACAGTTGAGTCTGTTAATATTCTCACCCTTCTGGTCTCTTATCTGAAAGAATCCTGTGTAAGTTTCAACAATCTTAGACAGTCTCAGACACGTGGGAAGGTTTTCAGACTGTTTAATAAGCAAGACCAGGTGGCTTCTTAAAACTAGCCTTGCTTGGACAACAGGCAAATCTTAGAGCCTTGCCTCGGCTTTATTGGGTATGGTTCAGGTGACTAGTACTCTCATAACTACAACCTCTCTTTTCCTACACAGAATGGAGACGGCTAGCTTAGTCAGTGAGTCTTCAGCTATAGTGGGGATGCCTTGAGGAGGTATCACGCCACTGATTGCTCCCTGCTAAGCATATCCTTGTCCTTCTCTTCCTACTGAAGGGTCTCCTGGAACCTTGGGCACCAGTACAGCTGTGCTCACTGCCACAGATACTAAAGCTTTTAGTGACGGCTCTGTACAGGCAAGAGTCTTCCTTGAAAGTTTACTTCAATCTTCCTCTGCAGTTGCTTTTCACTGTGGGATTCTGGAGCAAGCACTGGAGGACAAAATGGAGTGGCAGGTGCTAGGCTGCTCCAACTTGCCCAGCTCTTCTGACTATTGGAATCCTTCTGAACCAACTGTTTGGCCCTATCTTTCCCTCAAGAGTTCTTTCCCAGGAGCCTCTGGGACTCCTTTTATAATTCACGAGGGGACCAGGCCTGTATAAACTTGTTTGTAGCCTGTTGTAAACACAACTGTGGGTGTGTATCGGGGCATGGTAGTGATGAGCACACCTTATCCACACAGCTTTAATAGCTAGAATCAATTACTAATAAGTATATTTTCATATTTTCAGATATGTTCAGCTTGTTTCAGATGTGTTGAATTTTGTTAGAGTCTGACAGAAAAAAATGGTACAATGGCAAAAAAAAATTTATAGCTCTTATTTTAATTACTCCCAGATGTTTTTTTTTTTTTTTTTTTTTTTTTCTTTTCCGGAACTAGCTGGCTGACTGATTCAATGTAAATGTCCAGAAGGGTGGGGCAGTTTATAACCATAGAAACAAATACCAGACACTTACCATCAGCTCCACTGGGCAGATAAACAAACACGGGAAGGGACAGCTGACACCTTTTTAGTCTTTTAGGAATTGTTTCTAAAGAACTCACTCTGCAGAGAGAACTCCAAGCTCTTTATCCTACAGCAGATTGGTTCTTTTGTCAGGCAATTGTGTTATGTGGAATTTTTCAAAAATTTTATAGAGCATATTAAATAGATGGGCTAATGTCAAAATCAATTATTTTTATAACTCAGTCTTGAGAACTGAAACATTATTTATTATAGTAACTATGAAACAGATGTTGTAATATATGTCCTAATTCAATAAAAGAAAAAAAAAAGTTAAAGCAGTCATTCTATAATTTCTCCAAGAACACCATGTTAAGGTTGATGTATGAAGCTTAAAATAAAAATTCACATGAAGTTTGAAACAATAAACTTAGGCTAAGAAATACGCAAGTTTTGGATCCAGAAGGGGGTCTGAAAATAAAACATCTGATAGCTCACAGACATCTAGAGAGCCTGGGCTGGAGGTCCCTGCATAGTCCAGGAAGCATCGTCCATCAGAGAGCATCGTCCATCAGAGAGAGTTACAGGTGGCTACAGGTGAGGCACAGTCCGTGAGAAACGCGCCCAGCCCAGCTGTGTTCTACCAGGACACACAATGGGGATCTGGCATCGCTGGGGGTGGAGTTAGAAAAACACCTGCTTATGGTTATTGCTAGTGTGACAGTGAAGTAATGGGTAAGGTATGAAGGCGAGCCATTTCTTCTCAGCCTTTGTCACTTTGTCTTTATTTTTTTCTTTTTCTTTTTTTAAATATCTATTTATTTATTTATTTATTTGGATATTTTATTTACATTTCAGATGTTATCCCCTTACCCCATTTCTTCCCCCCTCCAGGAACCCCCCTATGTCATCCCTCCTCCTCCTGCTTCTATGAGGATATGCTCCCACCTATGTCCCTACTCCCTCCTCCCCACCCTCGAATTCCCCCACATATGGTGTCCAGCCTTCATGGGACCAAGGATCTCCTCTCCCACCTATGCCCGACAAGGCCATCCTCCCCTACATATACAGCTGGAGCCATGGTCCCTCCCTATGTGCTCCCAGACTGGTGGTTTAGACTCTGGGAGCTCTAGTTGGTTGATATTGTTGCTCTCCCCATTGGGCTGCAAACCCTTTCATCTCCTTCAGTCTTCTCTCTAACTCCTCCATTGGGAACCCCTTGATCAGTTCAATGGTTAGCTGTGAGCGGCTGCCTCTGACTATGTCAGACTCTGGCAGACTTCTAAGGAGACAGCTATATCAGGCTTTGTCTTCTCTGAAGCTGTCTGCATTTTGCCGTTAGCCTCAGCAAGATTGACGCGCAAGTGCTGAGGGTTTTAGATTGGTAGAATTTTTTATTTCAAGACTCGATATGGTGGCATGCATATGTAATCTCAGCATTCAAAGGGCTACGGGAGCAAGCTAATGGGGTTGATGTCAGCCTGGGCATCAGCAAAACCCTGTGTTCAAAAACAAAACGAGAAAGGCTGAAGAGATGGTTTTGTGGGTAAGAATGCTTGCTGTGTAAATTAGGTCCAAATTTGACCAGCCTAACACCAAGTTCAGTAAGAGATCCTTTTTCAAAGGATTAAGGTAAAATTCATAGAGCAGGACTCCTGGTGTCCTCTGAACTCTTTAGCTGTATGTACAGGGACATATACCTGCATGAATGCACCTCTTCTCTCTCTGTCTATCTTTCTGTCTATCTATTTTCCTTCCTTCCTTCCTTCCTTTTTTGACTCCTATTTCTCTCTCTCTCTCTCTCTCTCTCTCTCTCTCTCACACACACACACACACACACACACACACACATACACACATACACACACATACAGACATCAGACACAGACATTTGAATCATACATGAATCATGATTAATTTCATGACACTGAAAAGGACTTTGTTCTACCTAAGTATAAGAAAGAAAACGTGCGTTTAAGATGGTATACACCAAAATTACAAGAAAATGAAGAATTTATAAAAAACAAAAAACTTCTAGACCAGTGGTTCTTAACCATTGGGGTTGTGTGACTCTTTCACAGGAGTCTTATGCCAAACGTCCTGAATATCAGATATTTATATTGATATTACAATTCATAACAGTATCAAAATTATGGTTATGAAGTAGCATGAGGAACTTTTTTTACTTATATACTTTACATCCTGCTCACTGCCTCTCCCCCTCCACTAATTATTCCCCCTCCCCCATCCTTTTCTCCAAGGTATCCTCCAACCCTGGTACATCAAGTCTCTGTGAGGTTAGGTGCATCCTCTCCCACTGAGGCCAAACAAGGCAGCCCAGTGAGAAGAACGTATCCCACATACACGCAAAAGCTTTTGGGATAGCCCCACTCCAGTTGTTCGGGACCCACAAGAAGGTCATGCTATACATCTGCTACATATCTGTGGGGAGGCCTCCAGCCAGTGAATGTTCCTTAGCTGGTGGTCCAGTCTCTGAGAGGCCCAAGGGTCCAGGTTAGTTGACTCTATTGGTCTTTCTGTGGAGTTCCTACCCCCTTTGGGGGTCACAATCCTTCCCCCTGTTCTTCCATAAGAGTCCTCAATCCCCATCCACTGTTTGGCAGTAGGTGTTTGTATATGTCTGAGTCAACTGCTGGTTGGAGCCTCTTAGAGGATAGCCGTGCTAGACTCCTGTCTGTAAGAATGGCAGACTATCTTTAATAGTGTCAGGGATTGGTGCTTACCCATGGGATGGATCTCAAGTTGGGCTGGTTATTGGTTGGCCATTTCCTCAGTCTCTGCTCTATCTACTGTGCCTGTATTTCTTGTAGACAGGATAAATTTTGGGTCAAAAGTTTTGTGGGTGGGTTGGTGTTCCTATTGCTCTACTGGGGTTTCTGCCTGACTACAGGAGGTAGCTTCTTCATGTTCCATATCCCCAGTGCTGTGAATCACAGCTAAGGTTGCTCCATTGATTCTTGGGAACCTCCCTTATCACAGGCCTCTGTGTTGTCCAGGAGATATTATCTACCTCCCTTTTCTCATCAGTTGCAGATTTCCATTCATCTCTCCTGTCCCTCCCCACACCTGATCCTGAACCTCCCCATCCCCTTCTCCATGCCCTCTTCTACCCAGTTCCCTTCCTTCATCTGCCTCTTATGACTATGTTATTCCCTCTTCTAAGTGAGAGTCAAGAATCCTCATTTGTGCCTTCCTTCTTGTTTAGCTTCTTTGGGTTTGTGGAGCCTGGGTATCCTGTGTTTTTTGGCTAATATCCACTTATAAATGAGTGCATACCATGCATATCCTTTTGGAACTGGGTTACCTCACTCAGGATGATATTTTCAAGATCCATGGGGACATACATGGATGTCCATACATGGACATACATGACATCTGAAATGTAAATAAATAAAATATCCAATAAAAAGAAAAACAACAGCTGAGTAGTATTCTATTATGTAGGTGTACCACATTTTCTTTATCCATTATTCACTTGAGGGATCCTAGGTTGTTTCCTGTTTCTAGCTATTATGAATAAAATTGCTATGAACATAGCTGAGCATGTATTTTTGTGGAATGGTGGAGCATCTTTTGGGTATATGCATAGGAGTGATATAGCTAGGTCTTGAGGTATATCTATTCCCAGTTTTCTGAGAAACTGCTAAATTAGTTTCCAAGGTGTTTTTTACAAGTTTAGACTCCCACCGGCAATGGAGTGGGAGACTTTAGACTTCCCCTCGCTCCACATCCTCAGCAGCATGGGCTGTCTCTTGAGTTTTTGATCTTAGTCATTCTAACCAGTGTAAGATGCAACCTCAGAGTTGTTTTAATTTGCATTTCTGTAATGACTAAGAACTTTGAACATTTCTTTAAGTGCTTCTCGGCCATCAAGATTGCATGAAGAGCTTTTTTAAAGACAGCGTTCAGAAGGTTGAGAACCATTGCTCTAGATCCCTTTTTTGCTGTGATTCACCAGATGTTGAATCCCCCTTGATTAGTTACTAACAGTCTCATCCTATTTTGTAAAATATATTCCTAAAATATCTGAATGAATACTGAAATAAAAAAGGGAAGAATCTGTAAGAGATTGTAGATTCACAATTACGTTGGACATTTAGAGCTGAGCTCGGCTTGTGATTTGATTTATAAACTGAATGATCAGACACATGTTTGGGGGCTATTTCCCATCACAGTACAAGGTGTCCACTTCTTTGTGGGGTCCAGGTAAGGAAACTGCACAATTTTCTTTGTCTGCTATGTCCATAAGTTCTTGGGCCTTGTTTGCCTGATAGGATTTTAATTATGCCCATGTGGCCTGCAGCCACAGTTCACCTTGAAAATTAAAAGGCATCACTCTCTTTACTTCAAGGAACAACAGTCATTATCGGTATGTGTTTTTTTGGGGTGTAGACAGATATGGTCATTCATGTACCCACCCACTGCACAGTCATCTTCTGTCCTTAAAATGTTAATCAAAAGCTGTGCATAGGATGGATAAGGCAAGGCTGTAAGGACTACATTCTATTATACAGTGTGAAATAGCTTGGGGGTGGGGCAAAATCTGGTCTCAACAAATGCTTTGCCCTCACTTCTTTTGTTTGTATTTCTTGAGCTCTTGCTTCTCCAAGCCTTGTGAATGTACCTCATAAGACTGATGAACAGCTCCAGAGCCTTTCCCTCAAGGGGCTCCCCTAGGTTACCAACTTCAAAGGTTTGGAATAATGCAAATACACTCAATAGAAAAAAAATCATATTGAATCAATTAGTCTGTGATGATTCATGAGATACTTCCTAATCTTGCAGTAATCAAGGTCATATTATGAGCACCATTTATCATGGAATAAGCGGAGCCTTGCTGTTCTAGCTAATAAGATCCAATTTGGGAGGCTGCAGCAGAGATCCCACTGAGTTTAGCACATTACACTTTATAACAGAATTTCAGAGCCAAGGACACATGAGGACAAGGACTTTCAGAGCTGCTATGGAGAAAGGAATGGACCATTCCTTTATAAATAAGAAAGTGGTTCGTATCCAACAGAATGCGAGAGCTTCTTGTTTAAAGCAAGATATCTACTGTGCTGTGCTGAGTGTCGGGTTCAATGTCAGCCCTCCAAATGCCAATAATGTTTAAATGTCTTAAATGATGACTAAGGTCAGCCTACGCAGGACTGACCCTGATTAAGTTAACAAAAGGATTACTATAGTGTAAACAAAAACCTAAATATTTTTCATGAATCTCACGAGGCAGGTTTTGGTTTGCCAGGAAAGACACCACTTCCTTTATCTGCTCCCAATGGTCAACTACTTCATGCAAAGGGCATCTAGTTCCTAATTAACCCAAACAGGCTGCAACAGATCAAAGGCTAACTCTCAGGCCTCTCTGGTTCCCAGGTCCTGTCCCACCACTACCATCCCAATAAAATTGGCTTTTTCTGCCGGGTGCAACCTGGTAGTTTGTGTCCTCCAATAAATTGTCTTTCTACCCACAGAGTGATCCAGGTTGGTGGGTTTCCTGCATCTTGCCTAATTCATTTGGTGCTGAAACCCAAGAGGAATGCTTAGGCTCCCTAAATCACTGTCTGTACTGTAACAGAACAAAACTGCTGACTTTATCCTCCTGGGTATAGATCATTTGTCTCTTCTAACTTCTGCCACCTACCATATTTGATTTCAGATTTAGAGTCCGTCTCTTTACCTGCTTTCCTCTTCTACCTTTTCTAATCACCTTCCTCTCCTCACAGCCTCAGGTAAGTGTTCCCTTGGAGCTACCTTCTCTGCCTCTCTTTGTTCACTCATCAAAAGTAATGCTGGTAGGTCAGGCAGCACCCCATCAATGGGCAAAGGATGCCTGTTCACTGAGATACTAGGCATCTCTCTTACAAATCTCCATTTCCTGAAGGTGCTCTTGGATTTAGACTCTGTCCTATAACACTTACCCCTTACTGTGTTGCCTTCTATGTGTCCCTCTTCCTTCCTATTAAAACA
Organism: Rhabdomys pumilio; assembly: GCA_030674055.1. NCBI lineage: Eukaryota > Metazoa > Chordata > Mammalia > Rodentia > Muridae > Rhabdomys > Rhabdomys pumilio. The sequence continues at coordinate 192,176,091 of JANHMN010000001.1, read as the reverse complement.
CTCCTTCTGGGGAGACTCTTTTTGATATTCCTTAATACCTGGATTTGGAAGGAAATATCTTTCTGAAATCTCTCCAACCTCCTCTTGGCTCTGCTCCTCGGAATTCTTTATTGCTGCTCTTTCTTCAAGGGAGTCTTCCTCTTCCTTCTAACCAACCATGGGCTCTTCCCATTCAGAATTAGATTCCTCTGGCCTGCCTTCTCCAATCTCTTAAACTTCTTTGACTTGGGGATACCATTAAGCCATTTAATTTCTTACTGTAATATGACTTGGCCACAAAACAAGCTCAACCATCAGACTCAATGGCCAGAAAATGGCACATTCAATTTCCAAATTCTCATGAATTGTGACATCTGCCACTGAACAAGCAGTAATCTGAAATGTCATATCTCTAAGTCTTCTTTGCTCTCCACTCTTGTCCCTCCCTCTGATCACTGGGTTTAATCTTAAGGAGTTTCTAATGTCTTTTATGTACAGATAATATTGGAAAATTGTCTGAAAAGCTGGCTCTGGAGATGGGAATTGGCCTGCCAACTTTATTTGTCTAAAAGTTTCCTCCAAAGACTCTCTCCTGGGTCTTGCTGGTCCCTTAGTTCCATGAAAAGGAAAATAACAGGACAGTCTAGGAAAAAGGCACTACATGCTTGAGAACACCTAGGAGGTAAACTATTTCCCATAGAAGCGACTACTGCATATTTCACAGTACATAAAGATTTGTAATTAAGAAAAATTTATGTATAAAACTAAAATGGCTAACTATAATCAGAGATGTTTACATTTTTGAATATCCCTCCCCCATTTTCTTGGTTTTATTTACTAAAATGTTCCTGTATTCAAGGTTATAGATATATTTGAAGACTTTGCTGAATTGTAAACGTGCTTTATTTCAGAATTTATGAGACCTTGGGGAGGGTTATTTATTATTTTATTTTAAATCTGTAAAATCCCAAACAGAAAAAAATTAGCTTCAAACTTATAACCAAAAAGGATTGAGAGTTAGAAACTCTTTGTATAGGTGGTCTTAATTCACTACAAGACATAACTTAGATATATATGTAACTTGGATTCAACTCTTGTTTAGAAAAATCGTTTTTGTTTGTTTTTGTTTGTTTGTTTGTTTGTTTGAATAAGGAAGCAACAGCAGAAACCCAAGGTGTTTTGGATTTTTTGTTTGTTTGATTTCCTTAGACTATGGAGGCTACAAGAGGTCTGTAAAATATTTTGGATACGAATAGATACTGTATGATGATTTTTTGTCCTAAAATTTAAAAAAACAAAAACAGATGAAGACAAAACCATAAACAGGTTTATGGAAAATGGGAGTTACCAACAACATATGCTTGATGATTAAAAGTTATAAATTCCCAAGGTTATAGTGTCTATTCAGGCTCACAAGGCTATCATGTCTACTCAGGCTAACAAAAACTGGCCTACAGATGTGTGTCTAACCGTGTATGCCTTTGGTAACTTTGTTATGCTTAGCTATTTGGAGAAACTGAATCATATCGTAAACTGTGATATTTTGTAAAAGTATGCTATAAAAAGATTGGGGAAATGAGGTTCCTAGTGTCTCCACCAACTGTACTTATGGCATAAAGTTTATTTTGATGCCAAAGAATCTTCAATGCAACAATTATACATTTTAAGGCTCAAACTTAACAGGGATAAAGTTATGAAATCCTAAACTTCTAAAAGTTACTCACTGTAAACTGTCGAAGATAATTAAGATATACAAGGTAGTGGTCAGTCATCATATAAATAATCAAAAATTTGAATGTGCTCAGAAGTATGTTTGCCGTCATGCTATACACAAATGCAATCACTTACAGGGACAAGCTTGAATGGAGGGGTCAATTCATAAATCCCATTAAATAGTCTTCTCTATCTGTTGAAAAAGCTAAGCCTGAATCAAGTAATTGAAAACAAGTTTAAAGTAAACTTGAAGTTTGTTTAGTGTAAATTAATATTTAAAATAAGATATACTAAAAGACTAGGTTATGGTTCTCAAACCCTTCAGAAATATCTGTTGAACATGGCATTTAATGTGTTTAACAGAAGGCAAGAGTAGGGAAAGGCTTCTCATGATAGACAGTTTCTGGTCGCAGCCCTGAGGCATCCCTCAGAGAAGATGGGACTCCATCTGGATCTCCAAGAAGATGACTCCGCCTGGAACCTGCTTCAAATGTGGCAGCATTAGTCACTGGTTGCAGAACTTTGCTTCGTTTCAGCTGCTGCCAGGACCTTGCCCAAACTGTGAACAGGCTGGAAACTGGAGGGTCCACTTCCCCCTTTGTCTTGTCAGTGTAGATAGACCCCCCAATTTTTGTCTCTACAGGAAAATCTCATGAATCTTCTGGACTTGGCAGCTGAAGACAGAAGCCGCATCTGGAACTTCAGCCCCTGACAAAACCATCACTATTACCACAGAGGATCCCAGTAAAACTGCCTCTGTCATTTTTTAACTGACAGAGGCTACTTGTCATACTTGTCATACTTGTCATACTTGTCTATACTTCATGCTCACTCTGATATCCTTCTGTGATCTATGTGATGAGTGTTGACAGTTAGCCCCTGTGTGTCTCAAGCCTATCTTCATCAGACACTTTAGCTGCTCTGCCACTTGCTGTTATGGTGGCAAGCAGGCCTCAGCCAACTCCTCCCTGAAGGCTGCCTAGTCACTCCATTTATAGCTAAAACATTCTGGCTTTTCGATAACTTTGGGTATAAAGGATGGACATGTTTCTTGCTGATGATACACTTGAGAGCTTTATCAAAAAAGTTTGAATAAAGTGAGTCTCCTAAATAGAAAACAAAAAAAAACAAAAAAAACTCTGAAACTGAGGCTCAATCACCTGTCAGCCTAAATTTGCTAATAAACAAATCAATGGAGCTTTCCACCAGGCTCACAAACTCGGTCACAAGAGTCTGAAGTACACGAGTGAGTGGGTGAAGTCCCCAATCGGTAGAAGTTATGACGAAGGTTAAATGGTAGAAAAGTTTCAGATGGAAAGCTGGAAGGTTTATACAAGTTATGGTAAAAATTAAGGTGGCTGGATAGTTGCAGAGAGAAAAGGCAAAATTGGCTTATACAAGTTGTGACGGTCTGGGGAAGTGATTTAAGGTATGTTAAAAATGAGACTTAGAATGATATGATACTCAAATTTTGAAGTTAAAAATTGAATCCATAATGATAAACCTCAACTTAAATCAATATAGTTGTCGTGCAATTCATCTACTTTTAGTAACAAATGTAAGAACTGGCTTCTAAAACTTAAAAAAACAATTATTAAAATCATAGTCATAGGCTCAAAAAATTTAAATTTCCTTATTTCTTTTTAAACTTGCTTATGTTTATGCTGATAGCTTTTCAGGTTTTATTTTTGCTATGGCTCAAAAACGGAAGCCTGCTCAAGCTGATTTTAGACATGTATTCACTGCTTCCTCTACAAGGATTTTAATGTGGCTTAAAAAAAATGATCCTACTGATATATCTAAAATGTTTTTCTCCTTTGTCAATTTTCTAACATTCACGTCTCCCGTGGCATTCTCTATAACCCCTAAGAAGAAGCTGTAACTTGTCACTTCTCTGGAGGAGGTGAGATCTGCAGGAATGAAGTCAATAAATTGGACAGACTAAAGTCTCGCGCAATAGCCAACTGTATTCTGAGCATCAGACGATTTATACTGAGGTCTAAGAAGAATCACACAAGCAAAGTTCTCATGAGTTCAAGCTGTATACAATCACAAGGATGAGCCATACATGGTAAAAAATGTCCTTTTAAGAAGGCATACAAACATTTAATTGAATAAAAAGTACAAGCAATAGTGAATAATCTGAAGTAAACTCACTCCTGCCTGCTATCCCTGGGAGGAACACAAAAGACACGTTCCAAGAACAACTCCATGTTTCGAAGAAGTTGAGATCACAAGACTTGTCTTGTTTTCTTGGAGTTTTCTCACAAACACTCAGAATTCTCACACATCTCCATTATTGGACTGAGTTCTGACAATAACTGACCAAGTTCTATTGGCACATAGATAAATCAACCCACAGCCAAGCTACCCCATTCTATGTTGCTACACTCAGTTGGCAGACCCCATCCAGAAGTCAGACTCTGCCCTAAACTTCCCAAACCAACTTGCCTCTATCTCCCTAGTTTTAGTGCCCCCACAAAACTGAGAACCCCCAACTTGCTGACCACTGAAAGGGTCTTTCTTTTGCTTCTTCCTCAATAAAGTGGGCTGCTACTATATGAACCAGTCCAGCTAAGTGGAAGAGAGAATAAAAGACTTACATGAGCTGACACTGAGTGAGCTCTTACTTCATGGAGACTCTATTCCTAAATTGGAGAGTCCACAGAGAGAAGGAAAGCACGCCAGCATTGACTGAGTGTCTATTTTGTTGGAACATAATTTCAGCATGCTACAAAAATTTCTCCTGGTCCTTGTGAAGCAATGCTGTATATATCTTATAATTCTCATTTGTAGAGGCAAATTCAAAGTGGTCTTGACAAGCTTCCTTACATTTCTCCAGTACTGAGTTATAAGCCAGTGTTGTAGTGCAGAATCATCTGAATTTATTTTGATGACGATGTGTAAATGCTGTAAGATAAAGGAGAATTGTCAGCCCAAGTGATTTAACTGTTTTTAAAGATATATGTATGTATGTGCACATATATACATACAGTAGAGACATACATATACATATGTACATGAATATATAAGCACTTGTGTTTCTGTGTAATTTTCTGTACATATTAAATAATATGACTCCTTGAGGTTTTGTCAGACAGCCTTGGTTTGTCTCTCCTTCTCCTTCTGGAGTGCCCTCCTGAGATTACACACTCCACATCACATCACCTGTATCTTGCTATTCACTGCCCAAGCCTCCTTCACAATGTTTCTTTATACTCTCCTGGTTTCTGTAATTCCTCAATGTTGTATACTCACATCTGAGAATTTGGAGCTAGGGACCTCAGATGGAGAGACCATGTGGTGTTTGTCTTTCTGGATCTGGATTGTCTCATTCAATATAGTATTTTCTAGGTCCATCCATTTACCTGCAAATTTCGTGATTTCTGTTCTCCTGACAACTGAATAGTATTCTTTTGTGTACATGGACCACATTTTTGTTATCCGTCTACTGAAAGATACTTAGGTTGCTTTCATTTCCTATCTGATGTGAACAGAGCAACAATGAACTTGGCTGAACATGTATCTGTGGAGTAGGGTGTCAAGTCCTTTGGTCATATCCCCAAACAACACTACCAACTGGGGACCATATGTTTAAATACATGAGCCTACGGGAGACATTTTCATCCAAACCCCATAGTGAGCTTGTCAAAAGGTTTCTAGTCTCACATTCAGGGATTCAGAAAATAAACTCTGATGTACAGCTGCTGCGTTTCTGCTTTGTTACACCAGTCTTTCACTAACCACTGAAAGATTTCCTAGTCCCTGTCTGTCCTCCAAGACCAACCTTCAGTCTTTACCCAGATTTAGCAAGTACTCTTAGTTAAGAAAATGGTCAATGAACTTTCTGCCAGGAGAACCTGCTCCTCCTTTCTGTAGCTCATCCAGTTCTTTGTTCAGCTCATACATTCAATATCCCCCAAGTCACACATGTACATATACTGATAAGTGAGACTATGTAAAATAAACATAAAATACAAAGTGATTATATACAGAAGTAAAAATCATATACATGCAAAGTCAACTTTCATTATGTGAAGTATTTATCTTCTTTAAGGTCATCATGAAGTGTACATTAAAGACTACTACATTTCTGCCCTTGGGGGAGTGTAGGATTACAGTATACATATTGTTGACCCTTTTGTTTGGAATTACCAGGTAATACTGACACTACTATTACCCCTAACTAGATGAGACTTGTTGAACATACCTAATTATTTTCCTTAAGGCACATAGAGCCTTCTTGCATTTAGAAGCACTAGCTAACACCTTAGGCCTGTATTTGGGAACATTCCGAACAGTAAAATCATGCAAATAGAAATCACAAAATGCTAACAAAGTAGCAGTAAAGAGACCATGAAAGGGACACTTTGTAGTTGAGCACCAAAATGAGAGAGAAAGCAGACACCACCTTTATTTGAGCACTTGGGAATGTCAAACCTTAGAGCAGCAGTTCTCAACCTTCCAGATGCTCTGACTCTTTAATATATTGCTTCGTGTTGTGGTGACCCCCAAAGCAAAGTTATTTTTGTTGCTACTTCATAACTGTAATTTTACTGGTGTTATGAATTATAATGTAACTGTGTTTTCTGATGGTTTTCAGTGACCTCTGTGAAAGGGTTGTTTGGTTGTCAAGGGGGGTCATGACCTTAGAGTAAGATATCAGTTTCCACTCTGCACATATATATGTCACCAAGGATTTTAAAACACGGAAAGTTTTGATTTTGACATTAGAAAATTTTGACAAGTAGGAAAATTTAAAAATAAGGAATTTATCAATGATCTGTATAAATATAATTCATCATAATATAATAAAATACAACATGTGCTTTTAAAGTGTTTACATGTAAAACTATATTTTATACATTCTGTATGTTCAAAAATAAATCACACATGTTGCATTCCACATTCTTTGGCTCTTTTAGCTCCTGTACTAAGACTTTCTGCTTCTGACTCTGTCCTTGTTAGAAATAAGGGCTCTCAATTAACATTGCAAGTTTCATTCACTTTCTCATTAGTACCATGAGCTACCAAAGCATTTCTTTCTAGAGCCTCTGGGAACTTTCTGCTAGACTCACATTTGGCTACAAGCAGTGAATAATTTATGGCACTATTGGATTATTTCTTCTGATGACCAGTGTCACCTTCCCAGCCAGCTTCATCCTAACCTAGGTAACTCTTATCTCTTTACCAAATCTGCTTTTAGAAGGGTGCTAATATTTCCATAGTTACTGGTGTGTATGGGCAGTTATTAAAATGGGTACTGTTAGTCTCAGCTCCCCTGTCATTTCCAAGAACATTCTATTATAGTTGCTGGGAAGAAGGTTCTTATAGAATTGTGATATCTAAACTAGATTATAAATTATCCCTGGATGAGAGAAGATCTACCCCCCAGTGGGGGATGATCTACAATGGAAAGCAAATGCCAGAGCAGAAGGGGAACAAATGTTATAGTTTAAATATGAAATGCCTTGTCAGGCTCATATATTTGAAGATTCAATTCCCAGATGGTGCTCTGCTTAGGGACTTCATAGTACCCTTCACCCTGTGGACTAGCTAGCAGAAGTGTATAACTGAGGTACAGTCATGGAAGATGATTTCTGTTTCTGGTTCTGCTCTTTGCTTCCTGGTCCACCAAGATACGAACCATCCATACCACTAGTTCCTATTGCCCTGGACCTAGATCATCTTATGGCTTCGTCTTCCCTCCCATGACAGACATGAAAGAAAACAAAAAGAAAACCTTCTCTTACAAGATCCTTCATCTGAGTATCTTGTCACAGTGATGAGGAAGATAAAGAACAATTTTTCTGAAGTCATTTTCCATCTCAACTCTACCTCCTTCCTCTCTCCATGGACATATATAGATTTTCAGGGAAGCATGGAAGTGGGCAAAGCGTAGAGAAGATGGAATAGATAGGAGAAAAGCTGGCTAGTCAAAGTAACCTAAAGCTTGTCAGAAGCTGATGTAAGAGCCCCAGGTACAGGAGGGTCTTCTTGGAATATTAATTTGCTGATCACTTCTGGGCCCCAGGACAAATTCACAAGGAGTTAACCAGAGCTCCCCCAACAAAGCTGCACAGAACAACTGTGCCAGGTATCTCTCTACCATGTAGAAGACTTAGGCTGCCCCACTAGAACTCTGGCCTAAATTATTTCCTTTCAAGAGTTCTTATAAAGCAGAGCAGACAGAGAGGTGAATCATTTCAAGATGATAAAATGGCACCAAGCCCACAATGGCAGGAGGAAAGACTTTCCCCTTAATCAGATGTAAAAACAGTAACATTTAACCATAATATAAGTAATCTGTTTATAAACACTCTGTACTCACACAGACACACAGAGTGAGACACAGATACAACCACACACAGACAGACAGACAGACAGATGATGATGATGATGATTTAAAAAACTTTGAGAGAAGAAAAAAGAAGAGGAAAGACCTCATACACCCCTAAAGGAATGATTTCAAGGTACGGGTATCTGGGAATCTGGAATCTAAAACAGAACTGAGAGCTCAATTATTTTGACTTCTCAGAATTTGACCCACACTTCTTTGTGCACATTGTGACAAAGGTCTGCTCATATGTCAGTCTGTACACTGTGAATTTTTTTCTAGGAAAATAGGTTCTTCCTTCCCCTTTCAGCTTCAAGATGACTGGAGCACAGCAAATGCCTGTTGAAACAGTCCCAGGAATCTTGTTACATCACCCTAATTGAGGGTGAGTTAATCCTAACCCAAGTGTTTTCAGTGAGTAAGGGCACTCTCTCCTTTTTGAGGCAGCCCATTCCAAATCTGGAACACTGTAATTATTGCAAAAATCACCTTCATATTGAGAGTAAGTATTCTTCCCTGTAATGCTCACTCCTGGACCCGAGCCCCACCTTACAGAACACATAAATGGAGCTATGATGTCTCTAATACAATGACAAAATAATGTGGCTTCCCATTATGTTCTTATATATGTACCCTCTGCCCTCACCCCATCACACTCGAGACAAAGACATTTACTCTTCCTTGGCCTAAATACCTATTTCCCCAAGGACTCTTCATTTAAATGGGCTCTGGATCTGCTATGGCCCAAAGTTAGCTTAGGGATGCTTTCTACCGTCTCATGTCCATCCATGTCCAGTGGCTTTTGTGATCAGGAAGCACATTCCTGTCCATGAAGCACAGGCCTTCTTTTGAAACACACACACACACACACACACACACACACACACACGCACGCACGCACGCACACACACACACAACACAACACACACACAGCTCTAGTGGGCTGACGCTTTCAAGATTTTTTTCAGGGGGTTTGTTCTATGTTCAGTGGAACCTCCCCTTCCATTGCCAGCCTTACTGTTCAAGGACTGAAGAAATGGAGACTTGAGGCCAACAGAGAGTGTCAGAGAGAAGGCAGAAGGGCAATGCAACGTTTTCATTGTTTGGTCTTTTCATCTTCATCCATGTCCATTCATTTTCTTATGGCAGGGATCATAGCTCTCTGACTTAGCATCGCATTGATGCAACTAGGACAGAGCCTGTCACATCACAGGCACTTGGTGAACATTTGTAAATGACAGACACAATGTGTGGGCTGTTTTATGTCCAGGATATAGGAATACTGACTGTGTGCTACTCACAATGAGTTCAGAAGCTCATAAGTAATAGATCTCAATAGCAGACAAATAATTGGTCCTCTACAATGCTTTAAAATCAAGTTCACAAGAGTGAGTGAGTCATAGGCAATCAATCATTCAGAATATCATTTATAGAGATGATTTATATAAATAAAAATATTTTTACAAATATCTAAATGATATTTTTGTGGGTCTCCATACAAAATTTCCTTTTGAAGATACAGCTCTTTGGCTAAGTCTGACTTTGTTTTATGCAGTAGTGATATTGATTCTCTAGTACCTTGCCTGCCATGCTTCTTGCCATGGCAATAATGGGCTAAACTTCTGAACTGTAAGCCAACCCCAATTAAATATTTTTCTTTATAAGAGTTGCTGTGGTCGTGGTGTTTCTTCACAGTAACGGAAACCCTAACCAAGATACCCTAGAAAAGGGAGGAGACCTCCCTTTCTCTTGAGACATTCTTGAGAACAGCTGAAGAAGTGAAATTATGTAAACACTACCCTTCTCTACCTGCCCGCTGAGCCTCTATTGCTCTCTAATGGGGCTCTGGTTAGGGAAGACCTCACATCAGAGCTCACACAGTAGCTCAGTGAACAGGTGAAACCTCCAATCTAGTCTCTCAAGTCGAGAGAAAGCAATGGCTTCTCCAGATGTACCACAACCCTTTAATTTAGGGCAAGTCTTAATTTCCCAATTTTCACACCTCCTCTGAGGAGTGTGATCTTGAAAGAAGCCATCTAGAAAGACACTAATTTGAGAGTTCCATGTGGCTCCTCAGCAGCCTGTGAGTGGCAGTGCTCTTTTCCCAGTCAAAGCTACATCTTCTCAAATGGAAATTCACATTTCAGACCTAAATGACATCTCAGGCCCAAAGCACAAGCTTCATGTGGCACCAGGGTAAATACTGAATGATTTCACAGACTTTATCCAAATTAAACACTGGAAAACCCTAGAGGCCTTAGTTTCCTGAAGTAAAGAAAAATCATACTTCCAGCTTTCATTGGAAAGATCACACAAAATCCCAGATGTACGTACAATTAATACACACGCAAAGGACCATTTTCATTTGTTTAATGTTGGCGAGCTATTCACCCAGAAAGTGATGACGTCACGAATCCCAGTATTCACCCTGATTCCTCACAGCTATAGACAGGCTTCTTGCTTTACTCCCCAGTTTAGGGTGAACTCTTACATTAGTCGCTCACGTGGCCAATCAACATACCAGAGCACAATCATTTGTCTTCACTTTCTGAAACGGTTTTCAGGAACACATGGTGATCAGCATATGCTGACTTTTAGAAATATTAGCTGCAAAACTGGCAGCCAGCTTTGGATCCATACCCATCCATATGCTTATTAGATCACTTGCACAAACGTTTAATTGTTGTTGCTCTCAATTCCCGGCAAAGTGTTTGAAAGCAGTTCTTTTATGTTGCCTTCCCAAGGACTATGGGCTTCGGTCAAATTTTAATTGAAACATGACCCTGCAACTGCTTTGCTAAAATTAATTGAGACTAAGATTTATGAATATTCCTTGAGGTTTGAAAGAATTGTAGTAGTTTCAATTTAAAACGTTAGTCAGCACTCAGGAGTGATGTCCAATTTCTAAAATGCATGGGCACCGTGGCACTTTGCTGCTGTTTGAACTTGAGAATGGTGTGAGCATCTGAGCAGATCTTCATGGCGTGATGAAGTCAGAGAGCCAAGGGGAACCTGGAAAGATTGCCTTACCGCAGCATTTGTCTTCAGGTCTTTTAGGACCACCCAAGAGAAATGAGATTTATTCTACTGTGAAAGCTCATCCCCAAGAGATGTTTCCCTTCCTTAAAAATAAATCATTTGTCAACCTTTATTGACAAGAAATATTTGTATAAAAAGACCATGATGAAATCCATTGTTTTGTACAACAACAACAAAAACCTTTCAGAATGAGATAAAAAGATTACATATACATATATATGTCTTTGTTGCCTTATTTGTTTTGAAATAACCTTCACACTCATGAGGTAAGTTCAAAAATCCCCTGGCAGATCACGTGGGCTACCATTCCCATTTTATAGATGAAACACTGAGACACAGGCATTACACAGTTGCCCTCAAACCTCATTAGAGAGATGAGTCATAGTTGGGAGTGAGAACACACAGCCGAAACCTTCATTCCAGAGTGCTTTGTCAACCCTACATTCTTCCCGAATACATCTAAAATCAAAAACAATCACATCAGAGTGGCCAAACAACGCTAATCAGATAGTCACAAACCGCTGGCTACTGCCAAAGGAGCTGGCCACCCTACAGAGCGGAGTCCCTCTGCATATGGGCTCCCACTTGCCTCCTTTCCGTAGGATGAAAAATGAAGAGTGATTAACTGTCAACAAAACAAATGCAACTTCACATTCTTCTAACCCAAGTCACAAACAAGTGACTCTCAGATCTGCCTGGGAGACAAATTCTTTTAGTTGACTTTCAGTAAGCAACGCAAATGAATCTGTGCTCCTATCTGACTGGCTACACTGCTATTGTTCTCCTATCAGGTCTCCTTGGTGAGCTTTAATTAATATCAGAAACAGCACAGGAAACATCCTTAGTTATTCCTCTTGTGTTCAGAGTAAATGGAGCCCACTAAAGGCAAAGGAAACGGCGACTCTTTGAACTTGAGCGTTATCTTTGTCCTCTGGCTTACAAGGACTCGGTGTTATCAGACATGATAATTTGTTCTCTGTGATACCCTCACTGAAATTAATTTTGTTGTAGTCTAGCATACGTTTCCTCTTGCTGATACTTTCACTCTTGGCAAGGTCTTATCTGGGCAGTTAGGGCAGCCCTCGTCTGGCTCTGTCTGCTGAGGTTCAGTAGCTGCAGGGGTAACAACGTTGTTGTTTTAAACATAGATGTTTACTTTGTTATTAATGTAAAATTCAATCCACTTCCCCCCTTTTAATCTTCTCACAGTGCAGACAGAAACCCCACCCTCCTTTCTTCTTTTTGTCAGAGATGATGGTCTGGGACTTCATTGCTAAGTTTCCTTGGAAACATCCTCTCAGATCCTTCCAAGTACATTGTCATCACAAGGGAGGAGCCATTTTCAGACTCTGCTCTATGCACTCTGGTTTAAACTCTATTGATATCTATCATCCGGGGATAAACATGGCCTTTCCTCCCTTTTCTCTTTTTCTTTCTCATGTGGTAAATGTGTGTGTGTGTGTGTGTGTGTGTGTGTGTGTGTGTGTGTATGTCTTGTATACCTGTGCTCATGTGTGGGGATTGATATCAGGATATCGTCCACAACTGCTTGTTTTTGAGATAGGCTTTCTTATTCAACCTGGGGCTTACTGTTCCATCTACACTAGCAGGCCAATAGTCACCAGAATCTTCCTGGTCTCTGCTCCCTAAGTGCTGAGGTTAAAGATACACAGTTATGCCTGGTTTTTTTTTTGTTTGTCTTCACTTTTTAATATAGGTACTAAGACTCTGAACTCAGGTTCTCGTGCTTGCCAGCGGGTGTTTTGCCCCAGGAGTCATCTTTCCAGTCCCAGTTTCATCATCAAATATTAAAGTTGTATATACTTAATGAAAAAAATAATCCACATCCCAACACCAGTGCGGCTTAGCACATGCTGTGTATAGCAATGTGATTTTTGTTCCAAGGAAAGATTAGTATATGGACAACAAACTTTATGCAAATGAATTACGATTACTATTCTTCAGTTAACTTGAAAATTTTCTTTTTAGTCTTTGAGAAGTTCATATATGCATATAATGTTTTGTGTATACTCACTACCCATTCCTTCTTCTTCCCAACACTTCTTCCGTACCTTTGTGTATTTTTAATAGTCCATTGAGTGTTATTAGGGTTGCTGGCATGAGCATGGATGTGGGTTTATTTATTAATTCATGGGCAAGAGGTTACACTTCTCAAGAAAAATTATTCTCCTTATTCCCTAGGAACCACTAACTGTCGGTAGTTTCTCAGTGACAGCAGAGCCTCATGTACCTCTCCTCTATCAATCCCAGGGTGTTGTGGAGCTATGGAGAGGAAACTGCAGTTCCCATGAACTCAACATGGCAACAGCCATGTCATGTCTGGGTAACAGTGTTTCAGTGCACTCTGCCCATCCTCTGGCTCTTACGTTCTTTCTGCTGCCTCATTGGGAACATATTCTGAAGTGTGTGTGTGTGTGTGTGTGTGTGTGTGTGTATACAGAAACACATGTGTGTGCTTTTATATGCTCATGTGTATGGAAGCCAGAGGATGTCCTCAGGTGTTGGTGATCAGGCACTACCCACATCAGGCTTACAACTTGCAAAGTGACTTAAGCTAGCAGGTCAGTGAACACTACAGGTCCACATGTCTCTTCCTTCCCAGCACAGGAATTACACAGCTACAACCATGCCCAGCCTTTCAATTGTGGATTCCGAGTATCAAACTGGGATCTTCATTCTAATAAGACAAGAACTTTACTAACTAATTAAAGTTAATCCTGACCTTTTCTTGGATATGTTAAAAGTTTAATTAGTGTTTTTCTATTTGCTCAATGGAAAAGTTGGTGTTTTTCCAACTTTCCATGATTCTTTGAGTACAAGAAAGATGTTCTAGCTTTGGGAATTTTGTCTAAACAAAAATTATGTTTTATATAAACTTAACATGCATGGTCTGAAGGTATTTTATGCTATACTTAAAGCAATTTTGTGCATAAAACACAGGCACAGGAAGGAAGGGCATCACTGACTGTTCACTGTGTGAGTGGTTTGTGGCATTACTGTTGCTCATGACGCATCTCTGAAGACCAGCAACGATGCTCTTATGCTTACACACATGACTACTTTGAAGAGAAGAAAATTTGGTGCACCTCTGTTTTCCACGCATCACAATGGCTTTGTAGTAGCAAAAACAACTCAGCCTCAGTGTCTGCCTACGAAGCTGCATTGCATGTTCATTGACAGGCTGGGTCAGCGAGATAGCTCAGATGCTTGCCATGCAACCCTGACACCCCGATTTCAACCTCCAGCACTCTCACGGAGTCAGGAGATAAGCGACTCCAGCAAGCTTCCTTATGACCACCACATAAACACCATCACTCACACATGCCCAGCGCCCCTCCCCCTCAATGAATGTATAAATATACACACATTTAGATGTTTGGTAACTTGGCCTGTCTTTTACCAAAATAATTTGTTATACTGGAGCTTGAGAGATGGCTCAGCAGCCAAGAGCACACTGGTTGCTCTAGAGAACCCAGATTTGATTCCCAGCACCTGCACAATGGCTGGCAATCATCTCTAGCTCCAGTTCCAGGGAATCTGATGCCCTCTTCTGGTCAGTATAAATTTTGTAATTGTCTTGTCAAGGTTTGAAAATGAAACATGACAATTTTGCTTCTCTGTATATTTAAAGTTTTGTAGAATTAATGTCTTTGCAATTCAAAATAATCTTTTATGTTATCTTTCTGAGTATTTCTCCATAGTTTATGCTTTCTTTAATGGATGTGGTTCACATGCTTCCCATTTCTTGTTTAACATCATTTTTTTTTTTTACGCTGTTGCACCTAAAGCAAAGAAAAGGAAAGAGGAAAGGAAAGAAAAGAAAAATTTGACAAATTAGACATTGTTATATAATTTCTTCAAGTAGGATATTGTTTCAAACACTGGAGTACTTACTAAAAAATGGGAACATTTTATGCTTCCAGGTAACACTATGAAAAATGCTATGAATCGTTTTCTTTTTATTAAAAGAGCACTTTGGTAATTTAGTCTGGAGTTGGCCAAGAGGCATTTTTTTTTCAATAATAAACTTTCATCTTGTTGCGAGCACATTTCTTGGGATGAAGTCAACAATGTGCAACCACCTAGAGAAATGACCAGTGGCAGCATGTTCAGACCACACGGGGACCAAGAGAATTCTGGGGTCTGCCAATTTCACAGAGTGGTGAATTTGTTGTGAAATTTTGGGAGTTGTCATAACTCCAAAGAAGATCTTCTGAACCAGGCTGGCAGCGCTGAGAGTAATGCAAGATATTAGTAGCAGCTACAGGATTGGGGGCGGGGGGGGGGGGGGGGGGGGGGAGAACGTCAAAGCAAGCACAAAAAGCGCTAGTCCACAATTTGACAGTGGCTCAGAGGGCCCAAAACACTTTCTAAAACCTGTGCAGACTGATGATTAATGCTCAACACATTTCACTCCGATTTCTACAGAGCTGTCCAAATGTTTCAACACCTGCTTCACATGAGGGGAAATCCTCTTGTAAACAGGAGTGAGTCACTACCTAAGGCCTGTGAGCAACGGACTCTTGGGTATATGCACATTTTCTCCAGGTCTCCTTTGATGGACACTGACTGAAAATAGGGCATAACCTTCTTTGCCCTGGCAATGTTTGCTGGAAAAGGGGAAACTCTAGAGAGGAAAAAGCCCAGGACACGTTGATACACCTAAGCACATAAATAAAGCCCTCCCTTATGTATTTATATAGGTGGGAGTCATGATAATTACATTTCCAAATGGTTTTCAAAAACTCCATAAATGTGTACTTAAAAAGTCATAGCAATGAACGGAGACTGGATGGCTCATTAGTCATGAGGTAAAGAAGCATTCCCTTTGGATCACCTAGTCCAAGAAAGATGAGGCCAGACACAATTTGATTGAACAGCACAAAAAGTATCCTTTGTGGATGGATCCATGAGACCAAAAACCAATATAGCAGCTTTCAGAAGAATTATTCATTCGCTCATACCTTCAGCCAATGTTTATTGAGTCTCTCTCGTGTCCAAGGTACATTAGTAGGATAAAAGACTTGAAGATTTTGAGGAACAGAGCATTGCCAGACCTCAGAGAGCCCCTCAGATACAGGAGGAAAGACAGGTGATCTGGAGTCGTAGGGACATGGCATGAACACCACCATAGAGAATTAACAAAGATGAGCCCATAGAAACCGAGAGTAGAATGGTAGGTACTGGAGACCAGAGGAAGGTGTGTGAATGGGTACTAAGTTATAGACAGATAGGAGCATGAAGCAGTATGGGTATGATTAATGTAACATCTATTTCAAAATGTTGATAGGAAGAATTTTGAATGTTTCTCCATAAAGAAATGACATGTTTGAGGAGATGTTTAAGTTAATTTAAATATTATACATTTTTGGAACATTCACCATAAAGAAATGACAGATATTTGAGATGTCTAAGTTAATATTATACATTTTTTGGAATATTACATTTTTCCCTCTAATATGCATTTGCAAACATTTTAATTTATTTTTAGAGATTTCTTTTTTTTTAACTGTAAAATTCTATTTATTCTTTGTAATTAGCAAGCATATTGTGAGAAGATATTTTGAAGGACACTTATATTTTGATTTCTATAATTGACCATGATGGGGCAGTTTTCTGAAAGACAAATGTACTAGTCAGGACCAGCTGGTCTATGTTGAGATGATTTAGGTAACCCTGTGCTCTGCGAAGGGAACGGAGATATGTATCAGTTCATTCAAACTTCCCACTTGGGCAAGGGAGCACTCTGAAATCCTGGACCCAGTTTGGGTTGGGGAGGGCTTCCACCATCCAGAATCATTGATTTGCATTCTTTCAGGTGACATCATAACCAGGTATGGAACCTTGAAGGCTGTGACTAGGGGCAACCCCCTGAGTTAGACATCACTCGTGAGGTTGCCCCAGATGTGTTAGCTGCTAGGTTTAGGCCTGGTGTCTTACTAGTGATTAACTAGGACGATTAGTCCGATTTCAGAATTTCAGGTAGCTGGTTACAGCGCTCTAGAAGGATACTTCTGAGGAAGTATTCTTAGAACTCCTCAGAGTTTGCCAGAGTGGACCCTGGTGAACTGCCAACATCTGACTATTCACCAATCGGTTTTCAATATTGACAACTTAATTATCTCCATTCTTTGACTGACCCTGTCGTGCAAAGTCAAGTCTGTTAAGAAGAACTTTCCTGAGACATCAGGGTGAACAACCCAAGAGTACCAACCCAGAGCCAGGCATACGGCTCTTGGAAATCGGAAAGGCCGGTACTGTCAAAAAAGCAATCCAAGCAGTTCTCCATGAGGCAACCTAAATAGCCTGGGGAGGAAATGAAGCCCAAAGCTTCAGGAAAAGCTCAAAAATGGAAATACCAGGATGGAAATGAGACAGAGACAGAGTTTGAAGCTTTGGGACAAAATCCCAAAAGGAAATGCCAGGATGGAACAGAGATGCTATTTAAAGAACCCGACAAGGCTTGGAAGAAGACCCCTTGGGAGCATCAAGACCTAGAGCTTCAGAGAGACCAGCTGGGCAAGGATCAGGTACAGAAATCCCAGGAAGAGAGTACAAGACTGAAACTAAAACCCTTAGAGTGTACTAAAGGTCTTCCAGAGCAGGCTGTAACTGAGAGGAAGCCTGCTGATGATCGCAAGGGGCGAAAGCACCCCTATCCGTCATGGAGGAAAACGAACAACGCTCTCCTCCCAAAAGGAAAAGCACAGAAGGTTATCACAGAAGAGAGATACAGAAACATCTACACAAGACGAGAGAGAGGGGGGAGATGTTCAGAGGAGAAATCTGTTACACAAAAGAAAGGTGGTGAAAACCATGAAGGAGGAAGGGGGAACAGCTTGGAGCCTGACTTACCGGGAACACCAGCTCTAATCATCCTGGATAGTGGCGGAGTTGATAGGTTACTCCCCAACAAGATGGCAGCACTTACGGCAGAGAAAAAGCCTCTCACAAACCAAGAAAAGGGCATAGAAGTGGATCAAAATTTTCATGTTACAGAGGATATCGAGAAGGAAATTGAGTGCACTGGGTCCAGGACCCCAAGAAGAAATTCTAAGTAGGGGATCCAAGTTGCAAATCACCTGAGGAGATATCCAGACCCTCGAGAATGGTCAGTGGCTCAATGATGAGGTCATCAATTTCTACATGAACCTTCTGGTTGAGAGAAATGAAAACCAAGGCTACCCAGCTCTTCGTGTGTTTAGCACTTTCTTTTACCCCAAGCTAAAGCATAGCGGTTACAGTTCTGTGAAAAGATGGACTTGAGGAACCAATCTCTTTGACAAAGAACTTATATTGGTGCCTATTCACCGGAAGGTTCATTGGAGCCTGGTGGTAATCGATTTGAGAAAATGAAGTATCGTATACTTCAATTCAATGGGACAGACAGGAAAGACTATCTGTGAGATCATCTTCTAATATTTACAAAATGAGAGCAAGCAACTGAATGGGAGTGACTGTGGGATGTTCACCCGTAAATATGCAGATTACATCGCTAGAGACCAACCTTTCACCTTCTCTCAGCAGCACATGCCCATCTTCAGGCAGAGGATGGTAAGGGAAATCCTGTACAGTCACTTACTGTAGCAACAGCCACCTGATTGCTGTGGTCACCACCTCGGTATTTTTCTATCGATGTTCCTAATATACCTCAAATAGGATGAGTTGAAGAGATTTAAAACAGGTACTGTCTGACCAGATGAAGCCCACTCTCTTTAATATAGTCCTAACTTGGGTTGTCAGACTGCTACCCTAATGCCATCTCTAGGATGCATGCAAGGACTACAGGCTTAGATACTGCTGCTGTCCAACCAACAGGAGACGACGTGTTCAAAAAATACTGTTTTAATGCTGAATTTAGTCAATGAATTGCTGTTTTTTGTTTTATTTTTGTCTTGTTTTGTTGTGTTGTGTTTTTTATTTGTGTTTTGTTTTTTGTTTGTGTTTTCGGTTTTGTTTTTTGATTTTTGTTTTCTAGTTTGTGTTTTGTTTTTGTTTATTTTGTTTTTAGTTGTTTGTTGTTTTTTGTTTGTGTTTTTTGTTGGTTTTTGTTTGTATTTTTGATTGTTTTTTGTTTGTGTTTTGTTGTTTGTTGTTTGTTGTAATTTTGGTTTGGGTTTTGTTTTTATTCTAAGTTGTTTTGTTTGTGTTTCTGGTTTGGTTTTGGGGGTTTTTTTGTGTGTGTGTTTTTGGTTTTTTTGTTGTTAGTTGTTTGTGTTTTTGGTTTTGCTTTTTCTTATTTTTTGGTTTTTTGTTTGTGTTTTTGGTTCTGTTTTTGTTTTTGTTGTTTTTTTGGTTTTTTTGTGTTTTGTTTTGTTTTATTTTGTTTTTGTCTTCCTGACCCCACCACAGTGATTATTTTCCTTGACTCACTTGCAAACCTTGACCATTATCATTTTCCAATCCTCTTGTCCTTGTTCAAACTACTTCCCAAAGGAATGTCCATCCCAGAGCCATTCCCTGCTGAAGATGAGGAGGGACATCAGCAGGAAGAGGCAGAAGCTGTTCTCTAGCATCTCTAATGCTGGCGTTGGATGCTGTTCAGTTAAAGCTGGGGCTAATGGTGGTGGGTTTTTGTTTGTTTGTTTGTTTATTTTTATTCTTGGAAATAGTATATGAAATGAAAATGAGTTGCACATTTCGGTGCTGCTCTGATCCACTGTACTCTACTGGACTTGTAAGGATGTAGAACTGCAGCCAAACTACTGACTGGACTCCAGAACTATTAAGAAAAGCACCATGGTCATTTAAAGACTCAGTCTTTTACAGACCTGCCTTAGTTTTGGAAGTTGATTTGAAGTAACTATAATGGCAAATGTCCATTTTTATCTCAGGTCTCACTGAATACAAACCCCATCTAGGGCTGTATTTTTTTTTTCAAAAGTTCTATTCAATTTAAATTTTTATTCTTAAAAAGTTTTGGTATATATTAAGATGAAATTGAGATTTTTTTTCCTCATTAGATTAACATCCCTACTGTGAAAGTTGGGGATTTGATATTTAGGGTCGATACCGCCAGTTATAAAATAACCTATTTTACATGTGATAGTTTGTATTTAACTTTTCTATTCATTATCTTATAGTTGTGTTTATGCAATTTTTACTTAATAAAGTTTAAAGTTATTTAAACATTTCACAAGTTCTGGTGTCTCCTGTTTCTTTTACGGTGTAGTAATAAAACCTGGATTGTGAGGAGAAACCCAAAAAGCAGGTGTCCAGGGCTTGACTCACCAGCTTAAGCCTTAGGTACATTGTGCATATCAGTGATTGTTATTCTGTTCTGGGCCTCTGCAATGAAGTCAGAACATTCCAGAGAGCATCCACTCCTTTATCTTGGGTTGTAGAGGGAGAATATACATGGAGTTTAGTTGAGCAGTGTCCAGCTGAACTGGAGAGTGGTAACAATGGACAAATGTATTGATGCACATGGGGACACTTGTCACTGAAGCTACTCTGCATTACTGTAAAGGGAACTCAGGGAGATCTATTGCTCACTGCTACCACAGACCCTGGAAAAGGAAACAGTATCTTCATAGTTTTGGCCAGATGTAGGGAGAGAAAATGTCTCAATTCTCCTTTATCTATAGCAAAGAGATGATGTATAGAAAAGACTAAACAGAGCAGGGGAAATGGCTCAGTTGGCAAAGTATTTGCCAGTAAGTATAAGGATCCAAGTTTCACCAAGAACCCTATTAAGATAAATCGTGACAGGTGGCCATGAGAAGGAAGGACCGGGTTCTTTATGGCAGAGTGGTTTTCCATCTCGTCTCTTACCTCCAGCCCTCCTCCTTCCTTGTGAGCATGTTTTTTCCTAATTAGCCATTCTTGCTTTTTATGCAAGTAGAAGTCTCTAATCGATTTCTTGAGAACAGAAGATCCTAGAAATCCTCCATAGGGTCTTCTGAACCTTGTTACCATCCAATATCAGTGGGGTCTATTATCAAATACTTAATGTGTACACTTTTCTAAAGAGGATAACATGAGCTGGAGTGATGGTTGCAAAACCTGAAGCTTGGTGGTAGATGGGAGACCTTACCCACTTATGATGTTTAAGTCTATATGTTCAGTCCTCAGTACCTGCTCGAGACCTCAGATTTGCCACTCTCCAGTGTGTTCCTACAGAAGTCAGCTTCCCAGCCAATGCACCAAATGTTAGACTCTAGCAAGCAGAACCTTAGGTTGCCAGTGACCCCCTGAGTGAACCATGCGGAGACATGAATCGATGCAAAAAGCAAGAGGAATTTTAAGGATCCAATGCATTGGGGGTCATCCTGCACCCGAAGAAGAGGCGACCTTATTTTTAGAGATTTCATACACATATAAGACATATTTTTATCATGTAAGTCCTGAGACTTCCCCTTTCAACTCCTCCAAAATATCCCTCTCCCAAGGTCATGTATTTTTCTTCTGTTTTGGTTTGGTTTTTATAACCCACTGAGTTTAACCAGTGCTTTTAATATGTGCATGTAGGTAGGGCCATCTATTGAGCATGAGCAATTATGAGTGACCACACCCCCAAAGAAAACCAAGTCTCTTTCAACCAGTAGCCATTAATTGCTAAAAGCTCCCTAGCTAAGTGGGCATGGGGGTAATGCTCTCCCTCAACTTACTCCTTGACACCTGAGGTAGTCGGAAGAGCTGGGACTGAGGTCATGAGAGTGAGAGAACTAGCCATACCCTTCACTCATTGTAGAACTTGGGAGAGCAGGCCCTGCACCTCACCTGGGCAATACATTAGAGCTGGCCCTGATAGCAAAGGTATGGGTGAGCTAGCCTTGAGGGTATAAAAACAGGAGAGCTATTCCAGCCCCTCACTGGCTGCAGCACTTGGGGGAGAGAGTTCTATACAGAGACTGGGCAGCACAGTGGAGCTGGTTCTGAAGATGTGGGAGCA
>JANHMN010000001.1:192146608-192149108 GCA_030674055.1 Rhabdomys pumilio | reverse complement strand
ATCTATCAAGTCTAACAGTCTTCTGGTGAAGTCATGCAATTTTTATGTATATGGAATCATATTACCTGCAAACAGAGACAATTTGATTTCTCTTATCATTTATACAGGGTTTTGTTCCTTCTCTCTCCTTCCTAATCGCTCTGGATAAAATTTCTATTTTGCCCTGAAGAAAACTGGTGAGCTTCACCACCCTTGTTGTGCTCCTGATCACAGAAGATATGCGTTGTTTTACTTTATCCAGTGTTATTTGGCCATTGCCATTGCCTTTGAGGCACAATCCTGTCATTCCTAGTCAGTTCAGGGATTTGGAGTATTTTACTGCATCCAATGTGGATTCTGCATTTACTGAGATGGCCATATAACTTTCATCTTTCCTTCTATTTACAGGACCTGCTCCAGCTATTGCTCCCTGGAGATTGCACCATGTTTGCTTGTGTTCCCCAGAATGAAACCAAGTAGATCATGGTTATGGACATTTTGATGTGTTGTTGAATATATTTGCCTGTATTTACTCTTAACTTATGCATCCCTGATTCTGTATTCAGAAGAGACATTGATCTGTAATTTTCATTTTCGCTGTGTCTCTGTCAGAGGTTGGTAACAGGAGAATGCTGGCCTCAGAGGAAGAGTCCAGAAATGTTTTCTTCCAGCCATTCTCATGAACCTGAACAATGTTTTTTTTTTTTTTTTCAAAATTCCAGTCAGATGATTGAACCCAGGCTGTTTTGTTTTGTTTTATGTTTTTGTTGTTGTTGTTATTATTGTTGAGAGACATTATTACTGATTCAGTCTCATTACCTGTTAATGATATATTCAAATTTTGAAAATTTCCTCTTGTTTCAATTTTGCTGAATCAAATGTGGCCATAGATGTTTGCATTTCTTCTAGATATCTTAGTTTTTCGAATTAAGCTTTCCATTTGACACTCAAGAGGTGTTTGTTTTTATGAGTTTGGCTGATTGCTCCTAACGTACTGATTATGTATCACCTCCATCCACTTTCATGAAAGCATTTTGATTTCCTTTTTCCTAACCGAATAAAATTTCATAATTATATGTACCATCTTCTCTTTATCACTCCATTCATCAGTAGACATCTAGGCTGGTTGCTTTCCTAGTACTGTGAACAGTCCATCAATGATCATGGATTCACAAGCATCCCTGTGGTGTGTTGAATTCGAATTTTTAGTTTTTTTGGAGAATGCCAATACTGATTTCCATGGTAACCCCATCAATTTACATTCCCACCAGCTGTGTATCTTTCACTGAAACCTCAACACTCAGACTACACTGAGATAAAATCTTAAAGAAATCATAATTTTCATTTTTTTCTAATACATGTTGGACATCTCTTTTGAGAACTATCTATCCAGTTTGTTAGCCTGTTAGAGGATTCTCTTTCTTTTCTATGGTTAAGTTTTAAGTTCTTTAGATATTTTCTCCATGCTGCCTTTTAGTTGGGTGATTGTTTCCATTAAAGGAAACATTAAAGTACAAAAGTTTTTAAGTTCATAGGATCCTATTTGTCAACTCCTAGCACCACTTCTGGGATCCTTTTCAGAAGGTCCTGGCTTATACTTATAACTAGCCTTTGCCTCTTTGCCTCTGGCAGTTTCAAAGTTTCATGTCATCCGCACAGGTTTTTGATTCATTGTGAGTTGATTTTTTTTTTTTTTTTTTTGCAGCGATTAGGCATACAGATCTAGTTTCCTTCTTTGTATATGGCTATCCAGTTTCCCCAGCACTACTCATTAAAGAAGTTGTCTTCTTCCTAGTGTGTGTTTTTGATACTCTCGTGGACAATGAAGGGTTGTGATCCCATGAGCCTATCAGGCACGAGTCATCACGTTGGCTCTGTGTGTGATATTTTGAAAAATCTGTCTTCAAGTTCTGAATTTTTTCCACTTGATCTAGTCTATTTTTGAGGCTTTGAACTGAATTTTTTTATTTGGCAGATTGAAATTTTTTCACTTCTAAGATTTTTTTGGTTTATTTTCAAGTTCCTTTTTTTTTTTTTTTTTTTTTGCAGGAGTTTTTATTTGTTTCTTGATTTTACCTAATATTCATTTCTATTCTCTTGGATCTCAATGGCTTTTAAAAACTGTTTGTTTGTTTTTTTTTTTAGTTCCTTATTAGACATCTCACCTCTTCAATATGTTTGGAATCTGAGAGATGACGTCAAGAGTTATCAGATTACTTTATTTTTAAATGCTTCTCCTGTATTTGATTTGACCATCTGGTGGTTTGTTGGACTGGATATCTACCACTTTTATAAAATAGCCCTTTTACAATTTTTTAATCTTTGAAAGTTTCATATATGGATACAATGTTCCTTGGTCATATTCTTCCTCACTTTCTCTTTCAACATTCTGCAGTGCCTGCAGCACATTTTCTTTCCAACTCCATTTCTTCCCTTAAACATGCACACATGCGAGTGCATGCGAGCGTGCGCAAACACACACACACACACACACACACACACACACACACACACACACACA
>JANHMN010000001.1:192055592-192146598 GCA_030674055.1 Rhabdomys pumilio | reverse complement strand
ACACACACACACACACACACACACACACACACACACACACACACACAAACACGTACCATTCCCACTGAAACCATATGTGCAGGGAGGAGAGATTGAGGCCATCTGCATGGACTTGACAAGCCTTCTAGTGGCCACAGCCCCAAAGAGGAGTGATTCTCCCTCCCCCAAGTAGCCATCAACTGGCAGTGGCTCCTCAGCTAGGAGTAAGACACCAAGAGTTCATCTCTCATATATGATGGAGTTTTAACAGCCTCGATCTTATGCAGGAAATCATCACTTATCTGGGCTCATGTGTGCTATAGTTATGTCATAATCCACCACTGATATAAGCTCACGTGGGCTATGACCAGGTCATGTTCACAGACAGCATTTCCCAACATTCTTTCCCACCTTCCTGCTCTTACACTCTTGCCACTTCCTCTTCTATGATGTCTTCTGAGTTAGGGGGATGGGAAGGGTAGTTAATAAAGACATCCCATCTATGGTGGTTTGAATGTTGTATCTTCCATAGTCTCAGACATTTGAATACTTGGTCTTCAATTGATGGCACTGTTAGGAGGTTTAGAGGTGTGGCCTTGTTGGAGAAAGTATGTCACTGAGGAGGGCTTTGGGTGTTAAAAAAGAAAAACAAAACACATCATTTCTAGTTTGCCAACTGATTCATGCTTGTTGTTCAAGGTGTGAGCATCCAGCCTTCTGATTCTGCCACTGTATTGTTATTCCTCTCTCAGGAGAGGAATAAATGTGAATAATACACCAAGCTGTTAATCTATTTAAACTCACTGCAAATGACTGAAAAACAAAAGCTGAGTACTTTCAAGTCAAATTTCAGATATTCTGTCTATGTTATTTCAGACTCTTGCTTGTGGGCTCTGCAGAGAAACCTGGAACGGAAGCACCATGCCTTTGATGCAGGGTTCTTGGCTCCAATAAGACCCTACCAGCTGACCACTATGTCACCCTTCCTTCTTTACCAACATTGATCTTTGTAATGAGTTGGTGGTCATTCTTATTGGTTTAATATTTACTTTATTAAAAACACTCTAGTTCAAATAGTTGGTTTGATTTAAACTTTCCAAAGATATTAGGAATGTCCATGATACCCTTTGGAAAATTTGAAGCGCCCTTAGCTTCCTCATTCCTAGGAATGAGGTTTTTCTAAAACACCAGCAGTAATGCTTAACTGTGACTCTTGCTTTACATGAGCGGTGAACAGCCTATGTCGAGATATGCTGGTTTTTATCAAATTCTTGATAAATCATAGCAGAGCATGGCATCTTGTATTTCAAAGATAGGAAGCAATCTGTTTTGAAAGGCTTCAGTCCTATTGGCTGGTCATAAAACGTGAAGTTTTGTGGTTAAATCTGGTTTCTCTACTGACACCTGTATTGATACGTGTTGGACTTAAGTCCTTCTGGAACTGCTCTTGGGAGTCAGAGCTCTTCATGAATTAATGTGAATTAATGAATTTTCTAAAGCTGACCAACCAATTTTTCACTTCAGCTGGATGGTTTGCTTTGAAATAAGTGTATAACTAACTCTTCAAGTGAATTAAATGTTTTCTTCAAAATAGAAAGTCAGACGTACTTTCAGTTTGCAGGAAGTTCAGACACTCCATTTGATGCACTATTAAACTCAGAAGAATTAAGTATAGTCGGATCAATAGGGTTAAGGCTTGGGCTCTAAAGTAATCTATGGTTTCCAGAAGTAGCTCCCCCACTGGGATTTTCTTCTTCTCAGTGCAAGTATTGGTTCTCAGAACCCAATACTTTGTCCATGCTGAGCAAGTGCTCCACACACAGTGACATCTCCATTCTGAGAAGTAGGTCTTGATGGAGTTTATCAATGTGTGTCTTTAGCATTTAGTGAGTAATATTAATTAATTTCTTTATTTAACATACATGCATTAACACCATTATATCATTAGCATTGTCATGGATGTTAGAACATCAGAGACACAGAAGAGCTTCTATCTCTAGGGTGTGCCAGTAGTGGAAGATTACGCTTTATTCTACACATCACATGTCACTCAAGATTCCCTCCACTGTGGTAACAGTACTTAAATCTTGTCAATAAGATCCTTAATACACATAAAGATTTCCTGAAAACTCTCTAGTTTATCTAATATTAAGGTTATGTTTAACTTTCCATCTCTTTATCCAAACTTCTGTGGCTAGTCAGTGATACTCACTATGTCGACCACAACTGCAGCCAAGGGTTTTCCTAGCTCTCCTCTCAAAGTTCATGTCTCTTCTCTAAGTTAAATAACCAATGAAATCAATATTTTCAAAGTTCCTTTTTCTTACTCCCTCCTGTCAACTTATTCTTTACCACATTTGTCGTCTTGCTTTTTTATTTCGTAAGTACTACCTGCTTATTTAGGAAACTTAGGAACCGGAGAAGCACAGAGAAAAATAACTTACTTCGGTAGTTTCTTGTTCTCTCTGTGGTAGCACTTATCAGTTGAATTTGAAGTTAGCATGAATTGCTGTGTCTAGTCCCCCAGACTAGGAGCACCTCCAGAGACGACTGCATGCATCCAGCAACACATCTCAGCTCTAACTAATGTTCAGTGCGTCAGAGCCATGCCATAATCTTGAATAAGCCTTGTGGCAAACTCTTGTCTGAAGAGACGATAGTTTATACTTTTATCTCAAATTGTGTTTTCTTGGCATCCAGGTCCTTGGTTCCTTGATGTTGACTGTTTTTAAGAAACAAACAAACAAACAAAAAAATTCAACTCAACAAAAACAACTTTACAAGAAAGTTTTATTCAGCTCACAGTTCCAGGTCACGTTCTATCACTGTGGAGAAGCCAAGGAAGAAACTGGGAAGAGCTGGCCATATCTACAGTTCAGAGAAAACTAGGGTAAGTGCATGCTTACAATGTAGCCCACAGACTCTGCTCTAGTATGAATGGGTCAGGAATCAAATGAAGAGACTGCTATGACCTAGGTGGGCTGGGGCTTTCCATGTCAATCAAAGCAACAGAAAAGCATTCCACAGAGACATGCCCACAGGTCACACTGACCCAACAGCTCCTCACGGAGCCTCTCCTCCCAGGTGACTTTATATTCTGTTGAAAACTAAAACCATCCATTACAATGAAAATGCATATACTAAATATATGTGGTGATATTTTATAATAATAAAATTTGTTTCCTAAAACATAGGTGGTATGGACCGCGGATGATCTAAACTAATAATAACATTAAAAAGATTGGCAGAATTTGAAACTGGGTTATAAAATATTTGGAGTAAAGTTTATTTGGTTGAAAAATTATTAGAGAATAAGACTGTAAAATGAAATTGTGTGGATGATGAGTAGGTTGGTTACAAGTTTCCTTAATGCCTTTTGAGTTCTCGAAAGGACCAGAAATTAAATTCAGCACAAAGTCATAACTACTCCACGTGGTTTTAAGGAGTGAAGTTTTTAGTTAAAAAATGTCTTAAGTTACAACGCTTGAGAGAAATCTAAGTGAAATTTCTATTCTCTCTTCCTCTCTCTCTCCCCGCTCTCATTTGTGTGTGTGTGTGTGTGTGTGTGTGTGTGTGTGTGTGTGTGTGTGTATGCGCATGCACGTGTGGCATGCATGGTGTGAAGGGTGCACATTTGCCCTTGTCAAGCAGAGGTATTCTTCCTCTATTGTTCTTCACATTATTTTTTTTTGGGGGGGGGAGAGGGTGCTTTTTAGAAATATTTTCAATTGAAATAGAATTGCATCAACATCCCTGCTTCCCTCACTCATCCCTTCCAAGGTATACTTCCTTCAACTCTTCCCATGACCCCACCCCCACTCTCAAATTGATAGCCTCTTTTTCTTTATTATTGTTATATACTCATATATATACATAAATATGTATGTGTATGTACATGTATATAAACCTGCTTAATCAATTTTTTTGTTGTTTATGTGTAGATGGTTTCAGGCTGACCACTCTGAATTGGACAACCAACAAGGGAGCTCCTCCCTGGGAAAGGTAAATTCTCCTTCTCCAAACATCCATAGAGAAGTATAGCTACCACTTCTTAGCAAAGAAGTCTTTCTTTACAGTGAACAGAGTTTGTCACAGAAAACCACACTAGATACAACACAGAGTTCAGTGGACTAGGAGGAGTACTTCCCCAACTGATATATCTGTATCACAACACTTTCCTATTGAAACAGAGTTTCTAATTGAACCCAGAGTTAGGCTGGCTGGCCAATGAGTTCTTGGGATCAATCTGTCTCCACCTCACACTCCCAGTATAGGGTTATAAACAAATACTACCATGCCTGGCTTTTAAAGAAATCTGAGTTTAGGGATCTAAACTCAGGGACTCATTCATTATTCAATGATTTGACCACACAGAGAATTTATAGTTGAAATTACATCTTTCAATCTCTACCCAACCTGAGGTTAGTCCAATGGAAAAAAACTGACAGAATAAAAAAAAAAAGAAAATATGTTGGCAGAAACATTTTTTTCAACATTTTATTGCACAGTGAAATTGAGTTCTCCTTTGTGAATTCATACGTGTGTCTGTGTGTTGTTGTTTCTGGTGCAATAGAATTTGTGTAGTGAGAGGATATTTCTCTATATCACTATTTCCAAACTATATGGAAGAGCCTTGGCTGTTACATAGAAGTTACAGACTCCAGTTGCCAATATATGCAAGCAAAGAATCATTCTACAAGATTTCAAAGATGTGATTTGCTTATCTTTCTTTGCTTTTGTATGTTTCAGTGAATTTAGTGGATAACAGGATAGCTTATTATTCTTGTCCTCAAGCATTCCTTTTAAAGTACTCACATAGCATGGAGCCTCTGAACAGACGACTCGGAGAGCTACAATGGTAAACACAAAGATGCATAACATGAAGTAAACATGTCTGAATCCACTGTTCAAAGGGAAGATATTCACGTGCTAAGCTGCTAACCTCAGTTTCTATGGTGAGTTTGTTTCAGGGGTATCTTCTTTACAGTAGCCGACAAATGGAAAAGAGATGGACAGTTGCTGATATTCAAGGAGACAAGAAGGTTTAAGGGAAGTTACACTGATGAGAAATTTGCATACAGAGTCATCTGATCTTGAATTGTCTCAGCCACGCCACAGTGAATTTTTTAGCGATTAAGTGTGTCTATGCTAGGAGGAACCTAGTTATCTAATGTGTCCAGTGTTATGTTTCACTTCTGAGTAATTCAATACCCAGTGCAGTTAAGAAAGTCATTAATTGAGAGTGAAAAGGCAATTGGGGTATTTTGGAGTAAGTAATGGTTCTGGGTACTGAGCAACCAATTCAAGGCAATCAGCCAAGTGGAAAGACAACACTCACCTAAGCCACTGGCAAAAGAATCCCAGGGCCCTCAACCAGGATGGCTGCTGAGTTGTCGACATTTCATCCATATTTTTGGTTGTTCTGTCTAAGTCTTTAAAAGAAAAAGAGAAAACTGAGAACACTTGATTTACATCCCCACATACAAAGACAACACTTACAGCTGCCAGGCCTGGCCTTGAGGGGCCTGCTTTTTCTGTGCACTCACTGTATTCTCTTACCATGTATGCAATGTTATTGCAAGGAAGGGAAGAGAGATGCCCAGGAAAACTATTGCTGCTTTCTAACCAAGAAGAGTGATTCTAAATTTAACCTTAAAAATCATGGTTAGCAAATAGCCCACACTATTTCCACCTACCAGAGAAACTTGCATGCTTAACGGAGGGCAGGGAAATGTGGTGATAGTGGCATTAGACATCTCTCAGTTGTATGGCAAATAACATCAGCATTTTTATTTCAAGGACAATGTTTTATAAAGTCAACAAACTCTACAATCAACCATCTGAATCTTTACAGTGATAAATCTAAAAGACTTTAGTCCCAAACATTCATCCACAAATCAAAAATGTTTTCTAGTTTGATATTATAGGGAAAAAAAAAACCCTCACAAATGTCAAGACTCAAAAATACGTTGTTAAGTTATACACAGTGTTTTTTTTGAGAGAAAAGAGGATTAAAGATGAACCGTATAAAATAATTTAAGTAACACTTTAATAATAAGAAAGGCCACCTCAGAATAGCATCTCACTCATAACAGTCCATGTGCCTGGGACCCCAGGATAATGATACAGAAAAAATTTTGGGGACTCAATTCAGAGAAATTAGAGAAGCTACATGGTGGCTCATCATGGCAGGAGACCTTTCTGTGTTCAAATGAGAAAACTAAATTCTGTGGTCCTCTGGGAGGGTAGAAACACACAGTCACCACACAGTTTGAAAATGACCTTCCAGAGATAATGTACATGTTAGGTGGTAACTATCAGCTTTCTGGACACAAGGGTAGCATATGTGAGTACAACTTGTGGGCAAAATTGCCAGGTCTGGGACTTTAATTTAGAGTCAAAGCATGTCAGGACCAGGAAAAAAAGCGTAGACATTCTTATCAGTTTCTCTTCTGTAGCTGTGAGATAATTTACTGAAAAAATAAAACTAAAAAGAGAAAGGCTTTATTTAGCCTAAAGTTTCAGAGTGGGTACAGCCATTACGGCAAGAGAGGCATGGCGGCGGGAGCCAGAGAAGGTTCTGTCACATTTCATCAGTAGTCTGGAAGATCAGAAAGAACAGGAAGTGGGGACTTGCTGCAAAGCCTCAAGGCCTGCCAACAATAAAGCACTTCCTCTACCTCCTAAATGTTCTTTCCCAAACCGTGTACCGGCTGGGGACAAGTGCATTCATATGATCCTATAGGGGACATTTCACATTTAAGTTACAAGAGTCCCCTTAGATTTCTCATTCCCAAACTTTAAGAACCATTTAGGGTACTGGGTAACATTGCAATCTCCTGAGCTCCACCCTGAAGATAGCTGACTCTGGGTAATCTGCTTTGTAATACCATTGGAAAACCAGTTCTTAGCCAACCCCAGTGATTTACAGAGGAGAAGCTGAGAACCAGAGGGAGAAAGTGTCATATACTGGGTGACCGGCTGTATGATTATACTTCTCTCACCTGAGGTCTGGCCTTTGGAGATGTCTGTCCTCACTCACTACTGCCTTGATGGGAACTTCCCACTTCTTACCAATAGCTACTGTTGTTGTTAAGAGCAAAGGGAATCAGATTCTATATGTGACTATGTGTCAAGGTAGGGAGGGGGATGCTGTGAGTAAAGTCTAAGTCTCCTTCTCCTTGGCTGAGTCTATCTTGAATGCAGAGAGGCTGTGATTATCCAGGGAAGACACAAGATTGGGTTCTCTGACATTCCATTGTGGAAAAGAGGAGGACTCCCAGAGTGTGTGAATATCCCAATCTGAGAATATATGCCCTATTAACAATTGTTGGGGGAGGAAGACTCTTCTTGGGTGGTAAAGATGCCCTTGAGCTGTTTGTGCTCCTGTACACCCACGTGCCTGTAAGTAATCCCATCCAACCTCATTGGCTGTCCAAGTTAGACTTGGGTGGGATAATTTCCTTGGTCTCTCATTACCCTCTGGGGTGAATAGAAATAGAATCCCAAGGAAAAAGTCAACCACAGCAAGACACTCTGCTGAATATTTTTTTGTGTCTGGCTAATGATGAGGCTGGGCTGGGAGAAGTCTCCTATCTCTCCTAGACCTCAAATTATACGTTTTGCTAATGTGTGTAGAAGAAAGATTGTGCTCTCACGATTTTAGTCACTTAATTATTATGTGACTCGTTATAATTACTCTAATCATTGACAGTTAATTAGTACTAAGTACTAGATAATGTCCCAAACAGAGAGAGAGAGAGAAAGAGAGAGAGAGAGAGAGAGAGAGAGAGAGAGAGAGAGAGAGAGAAGAGCTATACCCATTTTTCAGATGTGGAGATGGAGGCACAGAAAGCAGAGTAAGTTGCCTAAGATCACTCGACTAATGAATGGTAGAGCTGGGAAAAAAGGCATAAGGAAAACAAAACAAAACAAAACAAAACAAAACAAAACAAAACAAAAACATCCCAACCCCCAAAATAAAAAATAAGACATCAGAGCGGCACTTTTCTATGTTAATTTTTCTCATGTTTTATTTTGCCTTTCAACTTTCTCCACTTAAGGCACCTAGAGTCATCTGTGTTATTATTTTTGATAATCAGACAAAAGAGACACTTCTTGAGTCGTGTTTTTCACTTGATTAGAATTTTAAAGGAAGTAAAAAAAGATATTAGATCAATAATTTAGGAGAAAACATCCAGTAATGTTTATGTAAACATGTATACACACACACACACAGCACACACACACACACACACACACAGAGAGAGAGAGAGAGAAAGAGAGAGAGAGAGAGAGAGAGAGGCAAGAATGGAGATAAAGTCTGAATTTGCAGCCACTGTTCTCTGGCACCTGTGTTTTGATTGTTGCTCTAAGGAGAATCCCTGCAGAAATCCCAGGAATCCAAGAGCAGAGTGATTTATATTGTACTTCTCAGGAGTGGCTAGAGATGAGCAGTCAGAACACAGAAAAAAATAGCTAGCATCCTTCCTGTCTCTACAGACCAATGTGACAAGAAAGAAAAACAATTATATCTTCCCAGGAGCAGCATCTGCTGGACCTAGGAGAACACGTCTGCTGTAGCCTTTTTCATAAGTGTCAGAAGTAGGCGAAGCCAGTAGGCCACGCTGGCTGTGTGCATGGACACGTGGCACAAGGTAGTATGGACATTTCCAAACCATAAGCACCATTACGCGGCTACAACTTAGAAGGAAATCATGTGAAGCCCAATTGAGCTTCCTCCACCCTGACAAGTCTGAGTTCATCATAGAAATGTGTACAATTTTTACTTTCTGAATAGTTAAGCATATGAAATGATGTTTATGCCCAAAAGCGTGCCAATGGCTCCAAATTTGAGATGTATTGATTTGCTTTGGCTTTGTTTTCTGCATTTGTATCCTTCTAGCATTTTGATAAAGGGAGGACATGACTATAAAAAAAATCTGTTACTTATGCATGGAGAGAATAGTCACAGATCTATAAAATACAAGCAACAGTATTGCTCATTCAGTATTGCTCATTGACAGGAGTCAAAAACAGTCAGAAAATATCTAGAGAGCTCAAGTAGCAGCTAGACGAGGTGACCATGCCTATCCCAGCAATGGGGAAGATCAGGAGTTCAAGGCCATCCCTGGCTACAGAATGAGTTGGAGGCCTATGCTACTCAAGACCCCATCTCAGTAAAACTAAACAGGAAAAAACAGGCTCAGCAGCATGATGGCAATTCTGTCCCCAGCCGTGGGTGCCCTGGTTCCTGCACTGAAGGACTAACTCAGACGTGAGCAGCCTCAGCTTCTGAACTGGGAGAAGGAACTGGGAGGAGATGGGAATGTGACAATAGGGAATGGGAAAAGCCTCCCTCGAGGTTGAGCACTGGACAGGCATTAGCAAAGAAAGTGAGCTGACTCGTATCTGTCAGTGCTGTCTGAAGTGCCTGGTAGACCCGATTTCTGACAAAGAGTGGTGCTACCTGGATGCTAGTCAGCAAAGGAAGGTTATTCGCAGGTAACAATTCCCAAAAGCCTTTCTACTTTATTTCATGTTTTAAAGGTGGTGATGGTCGTGGTGGTGGTGATGGTGGTGGTGGTGGTGGTGATGGTGATGGTGATGGTGGTGGTGGTGGTCGTGGTGGTGATGGTGATGGTGATGGTGATGGTGATGATGGTGATGGTGATGGTGATGGTGATGGTGGTGGTGGTGGTGGTGGTGGTGGTGGTGGTGGTGGTGGTGGTGATGGTGATGGTGATGGTGATGGTGGTGGTGGTGGTGGTGGTGGTGGTGGTGGTGGTCGTGGTGGTGGCGGTGGTGAGAAACAGGAGGAGGAGGAAGAAGGGAAGGGAGAGGGGAAGAGAATTTCTATTTCCAATCAAATGGAGTAATGAAGACTGAGTTTTCCTTCATCTCTGAAACAACAATAAAACAGGACAAACGATATAAAATGATGAGTGTTAAAACCCTGGGTCTTAGGCAAGGATGGAGGCTGATTTGAGTAATAGGAATCACAGGTGACTGACCAGACAGAGTTTACAGAACATAGCAGACTCCTTAAGCGGAAGGGAAGTTGACTAATACAGCTAAGAAACAGGCAGGAACAGAGCAAACTGTCAATAAAGAATTTAGGCCCAATGAAAGTATGTTCCCAAACAGAAAACAGCTACTCTTGTAGACATAAAAAGCTGAAAGACTTCGCAGACACAGCATAAGCCGCCCGTCAGGCCAGGGGAAACGGGAGCCCGGAAGAGAAGGAAGTGTACTGAAGTGATAGCCACCTGGGTAGGCATTTTATATTCTGTTAATTTAATTTGGTTTTAACTTGTTTATTAAAATAAACACATAATTTATTATGTAACACAAGAAATAATTATAGAACATATAAAAATAAAACATGACAAAAATATCACACAGGCCAGTTTGGAAGAGGTGGAATACCACTGTTGTAAAATATAAAGTGATGCCTAATTAAGTAAATTACTAAGTTAACTAAAGAGTGAATCTACAGTTGGTAAGTGCAAGAGAGGTGCAGACAGAGTGCTGTGATCGAAAAGGAGACAGAGAGACAGGGAAAGAAGAAGAAAGACCAAATGGGGAAAACAGAAAGCATCCCACACCATAGTTGTGGTGGTGGTTTCATGGGTGGGGACACATTGACACTTATCCAAGTGTATATCTCATATACATTCACGTGTGTGTGTGTGTGTGTGTGTGTGTGTGTGTGTGTGTGTGTGTGAATGCAGTCTATTGTATTCATACCTCAGTGAAGCTGTTAGGAGAAAGGACTGGTTGGCAGGCAATTTGTGTCATAAATCTACCTTTTCACATTGGAAAGAAAGGAAAGGGCTACAAATAGAGTCCCCCCATTTGTGCATTGGAATTCTAACCTGTAATATCACAATACAACTAACTTTACAGCTCTTATCATGCTTAAAGACAGTGAGTCAAAGTCAGTTCGGCCTCAGTCTTTATAAAAAGGGAATTTTACATATAGGCACCATCTTAGTTTGTTATAACAGAATACCATAGACTAGGTTGCTTAAATAATAGAAATTGTTTCTCACAATTCTGAAATGTAGAAAATCCAAAATCAAGGTATTAGTTTTATTCTGAGGATTCTTTTGGATTATGCATGACTACCAACCTCTTGTGTGCTCACATAACCTCTGTGCACACGTGGGACGAGGATGACTAGTTCTCTAGGCTTTCTTCTTAGATCTCCACCAAATCGTCAGCTTGGAGCCACACTCACTCTCCTGATTTCATCTAACTCGAATCATCTCCTTCTAGAGACTAGGACACTGGCAGTGGGGCCTTGCAGTGACAACATTTAGCCTAAAACAAGTACATGGAAGATTATGCTATAAATATGAAAGTAGCTACTTACAAACCAAGCAGAGGAAAGGATTGGCCCTCAGGAGCCAACCTCACCAATAAACTGATTTGGGAATTTTAGCCTATAGGCATGTAAGACAATACCTGTGTGTGTGTGTATGTATCTATGCTTGTGCGTGTGTCTCTCTCTGTCTCTTTCTCTGTCTCTGTCTTTCTGTCTCTGTCTTTCTCTGTCTCTCTCTCTGTCTCTCTCTCCCTCTCTCTGTCTCTCTCTCTTTCTCTCTCTCTCTCTCTCTCTCTCTCTCTCTCTCTCTCTCTCTGTGTGTGTGTGTGTGTGTGTGTGTGTGTGTGTTTATGCTTGTTTGGGCTACTTAGTTTATGGTACATTGTAATAAGAGTCTTAGAAAACTAATATAAAAATGTATTGGATAAGAAAGTAAAAGCACTTGATCTAGTCATTGGGAATCTGCAGCAACTGCTTCCAAAGATAAGATACTTCTGGTCCAGCTATGGTCCAGTCATGTACACAATTGCTGGAAGGGCTAGCCTAAGGTAAGAACTCTGCCATGGCTCAGCACATTTAGCACAGAAGATCAACTTAGAGAGATGTTTCTTTTGTCTTTGATCCTTACAGACTTCTTTAAAGACTCAGTTCTTCTCATTTACCTCTAAAGAACTCACCCGCTCACTGCTGTCTACAGCTATGTATACCTAAGATAGCCATACAGACAGTCATATAGAGCAAAACTCCAGAGTTCTGTGGAAGCCTTTTCTGTCTAGAAAAATCTCCCTCTCTAATCCATCTCTTCCACGTCCAGGAGGGACAAGCACCATGTGTCCATTGCTCTTTATAGTGAGTCAGTTTAAGAAACAGTGGCAGTAGAGCAGACATCTTCAAGACCATCACTAAATGAAACTACTCATTGTTGTTTGGTTAAATAGCTGACTACATTAAAAAGAATTCCAATGCCTTAAGAACAAAGAAACAAAGAAACAAGCAACAACAACAAAAATTCACCTCGATTCCTTTCTCACAAGATTCAGATGTTTGTTTCTATAAGCTGTTTAGAGTGTTGTATCACACACCATCATCAGACACAACTTCATATTGGCATTTTCCACCTGTCTGATTCTTTTGTTTGTTTGGCTTAGAAAATGTTCCTTGCTGATAATGTAAAACCCCAAAGCTTTTGAGTGCTACATCTTTTTACAGAAAAACAGATAGCTGTGAAAGTTCTGTGGGAAAGTCCAGGCTGTACTAAAAGAAATAAAGGGAAATGAGAAAACTGGAAGGAAGGAGAAGGAGGGGAGGGAGGGAAGGAGGGGATGGAGATGGGAATGGGTTTCATCATAACAGTCTTTGCACTCAGTAGGTAAGCACTGTGTGGTTTTCTTTCTATTTCATTATGAAAGTTTGTGTGAATAAGTAGTATTTTATATCCTATTAAGGAGGATGGAAGAGAAACAAGTGCCTTTGCCTCTGCTATTATAGTCCAGCACTCCCAAATGTACTGTACTGTTGGTTTTTTTTTTCTTCAGCAAATCTTGTGTGGTTTCACTAAATCTTGAGACTGAAACCATTCTTAGGGACAGTGGTCACCTAGCCAGGCAGTGTCAAGTGGGCTCTAGCTCAAATCTCCAAGTCCATGGTCTTCTTGTCTCCTTGTTTCTCTCAGGCTATCTGTCTGGAAGCCTACCTCTCACACCGCATCTTTCAAGGAAGTTTGGCAACTGTGTTTATGCTATAACCAAATATAACTTTCCTGCATTGTCCCTTGATCCTGAGCTGTATTTACCGACCAAAGCCTATTTGTGTCCAGAATATTGATAAAGGCAAATAATATCCTTTGATCTCATTACACATGATATGTTCCCAAGCTTCCGCTCCTGAGGAAGACACTTGATAAAGAGCACCTAATATTAGAATGACGGGCAGATATTTTATTCCATTTGCTTCTGTGCTCAGATAGAATGGTTAAGAAACAGCAACCAAACTGTATTTGCATTTATACTGAAAAACGTTATCATTGGGAAGTTGTCAGATTTGATACTATCATCTCTGTAATTATGAAAGAAATATCCACCCCACCGGCAGTTCCCACAATACAGGAGTAATTGCTGTGCTATTACGGAATAGTTGCACGATATGGTTATTCTTGTCATATAAACTATAAATTATGTGTTAAGCATAATATAATTTATAATGAAGAGCTTACTGTGCTCCAGTAGCTACCCAGCCAAAGTGGTGCTCTGTGGCTGTACAAAGTAATTACATAATTATTTAAGCCTCACAAACTTAGAAATTACAAAGCACTTATGATGAAAAGCATTACCACCAGACACTAAATGGAACTTAAAATAGTTAGTAACCCAGTTCGGGTAGTGATTTTTTTTTGGTTATTGTTGTACCCAATGGCAATCCCATCATTATCTTTCTCTGAGATAGCATCTAAAATATTTCAAAAGTATAAGCCAAGAGAGTGGAAAGACTCAAGGTTACTGGCTCTGGGTGTGGGAGGAATGTGATGTGTTTAACAGATGCTGAGGTCTGGGGACGTGGCTCAGTCAGTAATGTACCTGGTAGGAAAGAGTGAGGATCTGTTTACTGCTCAGCATCTACAATAAAACTTAGTGTAGTGATACATTTGTGATCTCAGAGCTTGGGAGGCAGAGACAGGTAAATCCCTGAGGCTCAACAAGTAACCAAGCTAACTGCAAAGTTCCAGGTCCCAGTGAAAGAGATCCTGCCTCAAAACCCAAGGAACAATTGGGGTTTACCTTCAGTCTCCACACACATATGTGCATGCACCCCATCACACATACACACAGTGGTATATGTGGCTTTTAACTTTTTGAAAGGTAACTGCTTAAATTTTTTCTCTGTTGGATTTGTTCTCAGATATACTCTTCTTGTAATGGCAAAAAGCTCACCAGAAGAGCCAGGTATGACTTCTATAAACTAGTAATTCCAGGGGAGGGAACTTTTCTTTCCTAGAGGGTCAAGGGAGAGCTAGACTGCTCTGACTGGTGTGTTGGCTTGTCTGTGCACATGGTCACCAACCACCATCTGCAGGTATTATCTTAGTGTAGATCAGATGAGTGTCCCTAGGTCCAGCAGGGTGGGGTCATTCTCATAGGAATTCTGTGTAGTATATGCTGTATAGGAATTCTGTGTAGTAACGGAAGAAAAATGGATACTGAACAGAGAAACAGAACAGATGATTCAACAGGCAAGACCTATGGTCTTCCTCCAACAGAGATATTTTGGCTTTTCTTTGATAGTTGAGACTTCAGGGAGATGAGTTCTAGTGGGGGTCGGGAGGAAACCACATCGGGTGAACAAGAGGGCCCAAGCTAGAAGGTGACACCTAAACTATCACCATTTGCCATCAACCTGTTCACAGAGCTCTCATTTCTCATTCAAAACACCAATCCTCTGGAGACAGTACTCTTCAGCCCTGATCCTCAGATCACTGATTCACTAACACTAGTGTTTCCAGAGCACTTAACGTTTTTCTTCTGTCCTTCGAAATCCCAGCCAGGCATGAGTCAGCACCTCTGCTGACACCACTCACCATCCGCAGGACACTTTAGTGAGCCACAAATCCCTGCCACATACGCTGATGATCCTAGATCCACAGGCCAGGGGGTAAGGTGACCCTTTCACTCATCTGGAGCAAGGACTAAATTATATGGTGAGAGAAGTTTGCCACTCCAGCCGTCAGGTGCAGCAAGTTAGTCCTCCTGGATGCCCAGTCTGACCTTCATTCCCAGGGCATAATTATCCACCCATGAGTTTTGGTGGGAGGTACACAGACATTCGTCATCATAGAAGCTAAATGTGATCTGGGCCAACCTTCCAGTCCTTCTCATCGGCAATGTATGGCATCTTACCCAGCTCCAACAATTAAACATGCCCACTCCAGTCTTTAATAACAGAATCAGAGATGCAAGAAAACAAGGATTGTGATGAACGTACTCTGACAGTGAAATCAGTTTGCCATGAGGTCAAGTTTAGGGGTAACAAAAGGACAGTACAGAAACCATGCCCAGTATCTGAAGTCAGTTGTACCATAGTGTTGTTGCGTGTCTGCAGTTCAGTCTCAGTAACTCCAGATTCAGCCTCCGTGGTTTATTTTACAGGGCAATTTTGACCTTGTTTCTACCTTCTGAACGTCCAGAACGCCCCAAGTGTCTACATCCTCTGTATCATCTTTATATTTCTTTTAAATAACCCAGAATTAAAATCTATGTCATGGGTCCAAAACTCTAGGCAATAGAAAAGTTCTCATCATATGCACCACCAAGGCTACGAATACTATCTCAGAAGATGTCATGGTACAGGGGAGCTGCTGACTTGTCTCCGTCACACAGTCACTTTGCAAAGTTACCTGAGATCCATAACTTCTCTCACACACAGACTTTTTAATGATAAAGTTGGTTTAGTGGCATCCACATCCAAGATCTCTGGAAGGTGAAACACAGCATCCTATATCTTAGAAGTGAGTAAAGCTTCAGTTGGAGCTTTGTAAATTACTAAAAAAATTTTGTAGTGCTGTGTGGCCTGCCTTGACTTGGTAAATAACATCGACTTCCTTTCACAGAGGAAAGACATGAACGGCTTACATTTCAAAATTAAAACTTTGTCATCAGGAACACTTAAACATTTAAATTTACTATAATTTTCTAACTTATGCAAACAAGCTTATGAATAGCAGTAGCTTTGGCAAAGGGTCAAGGAGTGCCCTTTGGTGGTGGTGGGCATGGTGGTTTATCTTCTGTTCCTACTTCCCAGGGTGGGTGAGGGAGCTGAGGCTCATCTCTACAGACTATAAGATATCCCCAGAAAGGAAAACATCTAGGCTGTGATTCCAATCACTCATCCCTTCATGTGCCAAATGCATACAGAAGAGAACATGATCTTAAAGGAGGAGAGGGTGAGGTTCTTAGTCTGAGTAGAGGTGATACCCAACCATCCTAGATAAGCAATTTCCCAACCCCATCTTGCCCCTCCTAAAACTGGGTGACTGACTCCTGTGTTGCTTGGAATTTTACTGTGAAACCAAAGACATATGCTCTTATTTTCCTTCTGAACTATAAATATAGCAGAAAGCGGTCCCCCAACCCCAGCTGGCACGCACCTTCCATAACCATGCAACTGTACCAGAAATTAGAGCTGACAGCCATGGTAGAATAATTGAAGGAGAAAGGAGAGACCATGTTACTTAGCTAATAATCAGAAGATGATCCGAGGGAAGGTTGCTTCCTTATAACTCCACATACTACTTCTTAAACAGTCATTCTGTGGTCTGTAGTCAAGTATCTGAATACTGAATTTATAGGCCCCAGGATGGTAAGTGTGGCTAAGTGGTATTTAGCAATTTTGTGTGGTGTTGTGCTAAATATGGAAAACTCAGAGAAGAGGTTTCACCCCACCCCCCCTTTGAGTCTACTTATGAAAATAGGGTTGGGTGACAGCTTAAAAACAATCCAATCATGCAAGGGGCAATCAGGTATCTGTTTTGGAGCTTAATTTTTAAAAAGCTTTTCTTTAGACTATATCTAAATAAATATTTCCTTTTTAAAATCACTAATTGTTATTCATACCTTAAAATGCTGAATGCTTAGGGTTAGATTTTTGCTTGGTAATGCAGGTCCTGTTGGGAACATTCTTCTCCAGAGATGTCCTGGGATGGGGATGGGGCAGAGGAGGAATCAGGCAAGATATGAAGATTTTAGGCAGGACCTTGGACTCTTCTAGAAGCATTTTCTAATGTGTCCAGGGAAAGGAAGGATACAGGGGGTAGGAAATATCAAGCTGCCATTTGGTCCTGCCAACACACTGTAATATGATTTGGAAAAAAATAATGTGAACTATAATGAGTGTTCTAATCCCGAGGCTCAAGGGTGGGATTAGGTTTGACACAATTTTCACATACCAAATACCACTTTTTCCTCTTTTTCTTCCCCTCCTTTCCTCTCTCTCCCCCTCTCCACTTCTTCCCTCTGTTTCTTTCTCACTTTCTTTTTGGAATCAGGGTCTTGCTATACAGCTCCCAGCCTGCCCTGGAATTTGGTGTACACCCCAGGCCAGCCTCAAACTTATCATCCTCCTGCCTCAACTTCCCAAGTGCTGGTGTTGCAAGTGTTTACCACCATGCCTGTCTCTGCTTTTTAAATATCTGTGATGGGTTAGCAATTTAAGAACCTATGATATTTTAAATTATCTTCTGGCTCAATTTGAAAACCACACAAGATGTACTTCATCCAGAATATTTTTAGTTGTATTTTTGTTCCCAAGACATATTAATGGACCCAAGTCTTGCACCATCTTTATCATATTCTATTCCAAAAATCTCTTAACTATCTTGAACACTCGAACTCATCCTAAAAGCAGTGTCCCAAGCGCATCAAGTGAACTTATTAAATAACCATGCTTTGGTGCTAAAGAATTTTCAAAAGTATTGGCTTTAAACAAAGAAAGAAAAAGACAAAGAAAACACTTTTTAAAATTAGCTCAAGCCAGGACTACACAGAGAAACCCTGTCTCGAGAAACAAAAGCAAACAAACAAAACAAATTAGCTCAATCAAACTGAATAAGAAGAGTATGAGTCTCAGATTGACACTCCACTGACACCTGACTCTGACACCCTGTCACTGGGCTGTCACCTACTCTGGGCAAGTTGCTGCATCTTTCTCTTCTGTGTCATGAAGGCAGTAATGCTAACCTCTTAGTAACATTATGAGAGTCGAAAGCATTCCTGACATACATCAAAATGTGTTAGGCACAGAAACAAACAAAAACCTGACACCAAGTAGGGATGTCGCTATGATTACCCTGTGTATCCAATTGCCTAAGGTAACTACCATAATGTTTTAAATAGCCAAGCTAATTTCCTTGTGGTTAAATTGATTTCTATACCTGTTGTAGACATTACATATTTTTAAGTCGTATATTGTGAACGAAGTTTAAATACACACTCATTGAGTAGTGCACAAGAGAGCTCTCCACACTGATTCAATAATATTACTTTTCTTATGGAAGTTTGCGGAGCATATGATGGAGTGTCCCCATTATAGGTGACTTCACAGGGTGTTGTTGCCAGCTGACAAAACACCTCTTCTCCCAATCAGAATGCTTGAGAAAACTAGGCCAGGCAGGTACTTTTGCCATGGACTCATAAAAAAAAAAAATGTCATACAGTTCAGCGTTGAGTTTGGGCTTGTGATGGGAAACAGACACTCATGCTTTTCCTGCCTGTTTCTATCTGCAATGTTCCTGGCTTTGACATATCCATCCCTTGCCTTGAGGCTGATGGGCAGGTTAGTAGGTCTTCAATGATAGGCTCCTTGTATATGTGGCTGTTGTCTTCCCCATGTCCTGTCTCTTATTCCAGAGTACACGGAGGAGCAACTATTTGCCCTTGATATTCAGTCTGTCTACGTCTGCATTACAGATCAAGCCCCCTCACCCTCAAGGGGAGGCATCTGTACATTCTCTTCTCTTTCACACCACTGTTACCCTTACAGTTAGCATTTATTCTCCCCACTACCTCTATGGAATTTTCTGTTCTAGTCAGAGAGCTGGGTGTGGCCACCACGCTGCTCTACTCAACCTCTTGTTTTCATGTATCAAAATCCTATTAGCCATTGGTTGAATACTGACTATGTTTTGTGTTGCCCCATCTCTAAGTGACGTGAACGAGGTGCATCAAAAGTTTTGCAAAGCAAAAGAGGTGACACAAGAATGACACAGATTTCATAGAGAAGCTAGAACTTGACAGATGAGTGAGAACAAAGAAGGTAGAGAAAGAGCTGTGGGCAGAGAGAATGAACAAGTGTCACAAACACCGGTAAATCCATAAGGAAGCAAATTATATTCACGATGAGTGGCTTACTAAATGTGTGGTGGGAAAATATCTAGAGATGCAACTGAGACCAAACCACAAGGAGCTAAACAGGCTTGACAGACAGTAGGCAAATAGGTAGCTAGAAGATAGATAGATAGATAGATAGATAGATAGATAGATAGATAGATAGATAGATAGATTCACATTTATATTGTTGACAAAGTGATATGTTAGATGCGGTATTGACAACACATGTGCTTTGGTACTGTGGAGATGCTATAGTTAGAATATGGGTTATCTCAAAAGGCCTGTATTTTGAATGCCCAAGCCCCAATTTGTGGTCATGTTTTTACAGCTATGGAGCCTTCAGGGGGTGGGGCCTGACAGGAGAATAGGTCACTAGGAGTGGAATGTTGAAGTTTATACCTGCTCATGGATCCAGCCATTTCTGCTTCCTGAGCAATCATCATGGGAGCACTTACTCAGGTCTGCTTTGCCATGGTGGACTCAGCTCCCTTTGACACTATTAGTCAAAAATAAACCTTTCTTCCCTGAATTTATTTTTTGCAGGCATTTTGGTCACAGTGAGATAAAAATAATATAGAAAGAGAGTTTAAAAAAAAAAAACCCAAAGACAAGGATACTGGAAGAAGCCTTTAAGAAATCCACGCCAAACAGAAATGAATGCTTCAACTATGTTTGAAGGAAAGAACAAGAAAAAAGAGAGGAGGGACTCTCCAGAGAAGCACAGTGCATGGAAACTGAGAGAAAGGTAGAGAAGGGCACCAGATGGTTATCAGATGAGCTTTGAATTCCAGTGCTCTCTGGAAACAGAATGACTGTTTATTTTAATCCTGCTTCTCACGCACTCCATACATGCAGGACACCACCACACAAAGTACACACACAATAGACCAGAGAAGTTTCAAGGTTCATTGTGTTCTTTTTGGGGAAAATGGAGTATCTTGAATAGGTTACAGGATTTTCCTCCCTGGAGGTCTTTATGTCAAGCTGGATACCCATA
Organism: Rhabdomys pumilio; assembly: GCA_030674055.1. Classification (NCBI taxonomy): domain Eukaryota; kingdom Metazoa; phylum Chordata; class Mammalia; order Rodentia; family Muridae; genus Rhabdomys; species Rhabdomys pumilio. The sequence goes on along the minus strand of JANHMN010000001.1, from coordinate 192,126,419 downwards.
TGTCTGTGATGGCTTAGGTGTGGTTCTTTTTGAGGCCTGGGAGGTGGCCTACTGAGTCCTGTGATCTTTTCCAGGCCACAGTTCTGTGCTTCTACATCATTTTATGGCTTGACCCCAAGGTATAGTATTCCCTTGGTAAAATAAATAATGAGATAAAACTGGAATGCTTCACAGACTCTGTCATAAGAGTGTATTTTGGAAATTCTGAAAATTAAGTACTGAGTCCTCTGAATAACATTGTATGTAGGTCAAGAGTCCCAGGGTTTGATGGAACTAATTACCGTATTCGTATTCATAGAATAAGGCATGATGAGACTTCAAGATATTATCAGGATATAAAAAGCCTGGAGGTCTCCTTCAGCATGGAGACTTGAAAACTTATACCTAGAGCTTCTCAGATAATCTAGAAAAACATACGACTTCTCTGTGTCTGCTAGCCAGCCAGCCACTAGTTCCTGCCCTCCACCTTCTGCTTTTTAACTTCTTATCAAAGCAAGATTTCCTAATAAGTATTTGATAAATATTGTTGTGGTACTCCTCAAATCATTAGGAAATTAAGCTAATACATTTTATAAATAAATTAACTAATTTAGGTACACAAATTCTTACACAATTAAAACCTTTGGCTTCTTCTAAGAATCACTATTCTGTGCTGAATTAAAACGAAGAAGGTCAAGTGTCATCATTTAGCAACCGCAGCCATATGGAAATATATGTGTATGTGCAAAGAGCTCTTGTACAAAGGTAAGAATATTTGTACTAAGCTGAATAGTCATGCTTAGTTTGCTTTATTTTGAAATATAATGGACTCTTTGTCATCACAGTTTTAGGTTGGCAGCAAAACTGAATAGAAGGCATAGATGGTCCCTGAAAGTCTCCTTCCTCCACACACATACTCCTTAACCATTAAGATCCAGAACCTGTGTGTTCCAAGAACTAACATCACAGTCAAACAAAGTCCATAGTTTGCATTAGGGCTCATTCATGGCCGATGCTGTACATCTCATGGACAAATGTCTAGAACCTGTGGCTTTGATCACTGTATCTTCTGAACAACACCAGTACCCTACATATCCCCTGTGAAAGACCAAGTGACTGTCCCTGTAGAGTTCTTTCTAAGGGTTTGTCAATCTGTAAACTGACTGATTCAAAGTGAATCAAAAATAGTTTAACGACATTTCTACTGACTTCTTTCTTAGCACTATAGTATAAATAATGTAGCTATTTACATTTTGTTTAAATAGTCTTAGCCATTGCAAGCAATCTGGAGACTATAGAAGATGATGATGCAAGTTATGATGTGAACTCTACCATTGTATCCAAGGGACTAAATCATCCTTGGATGTCTGTGCGAAAGCTTGGAAAGCAATTCCCACATATATCTAAGAATAGTCATGGGACTTACACTGATGTGTCCTCAGAATTGTCACCTAAGCATGATATATGTGAAGTCAACCCTTAGTAACAAAGTGAGCACCCTGTTTGTTTATTACCTTCCAATGGCACTTCAGCATCTCAGGCATGAGAAGTCATCAAGATAGGTCTGCACTTGTCCTCTCTCTGAAGTCCTCAGTGACTGTGGTCAGGATCTACATTCCTAACTCTGGGCTTTAGGCTCTCAGGGAAAAAACTGGAAGATGCTCATGTGTCCCCAACAGCTTTATGATCAAGTGTCCCCAACAGCTCTGGTTATTAAACTAAACCTTAAGTGTTCTGAATTGAGAGAAATGACATTGGATTGGCATCTAGTTTTTATATGAACTTTTATCTTTCATTTAAAGATAATTAGGATAAAGTTGTGATTAAAATCAAATTTTAATGGAAACTTGAGAGAGAACTCAATTGGTAAAGTACTCATGGTGCAATCATGGAGACCTGAGTTCAGATCTCCAGCTCCCATATAAAATGGCAATGCGTTGTGGGAAAGGTGGAACAGGAGTATCCCTGGGACAAACTGGCCAGCTAGTCTAGCCAAACAGCAAGCTGCTGGCTCTGTGAAAGACCCTGTCTCAAATAAATGAATAAGTTAAAGAATGGTAAAGAAAAGCACCAGACCCTCCCCCGACCTCATGAACTAGGGTATACACACACAAACACATACACTAATCACCTCATTCAGATTGCTAACGCTTTATTAAGGATATTTGCATCTATGTTGCATAGACCGGTATTGTTTTGATCATGCACTCATGCTAGCCTCTATAGTAAGTTGAGAAATGTCCCCTTCTGTTCCCTGGAGCATATATCACACTGGAATTATCCTTCTTTGAAAGCATAGAATAATCCAAGAGAAATGTTGTGATGGTCAGTCTTAATTGACACCGAGTCAGATTCTAGACGCGCCCAAGAGATAGGCCTCTGGGCATCCCACTGCGGGATTCTCTCAATAGTGTTAATTGAGAAGGAAAGTCCCATTCACTGTGAGTGTTACCGTTCTCTGCATGAGCTCTTGGGCTGTATAAGCGAGAAAGAATGTTGCACAGCAGTGTGCACCCATCATCCTCTGATCCTGATCCTTGACTATAGATGCATGTGAGCAGCTGTGTCAGGCTCCTGCTTCCCTGCTATGCTGGACTGTGCTACTGAGCCGTGAGCCAGTATAAACCTTTTCTTTCCTGTGGGTTTTTTTTTTTTCAGAGTATTTTATCACAATAAAAGAAAAAGAAGCTAAGACAAATGCTATCTGGGTATTTTTCTGAGTATAAATAATATATATTAAAATAATTCTGAATTGACTTCTCTTTTTACTTTAAAATTATTTATTTATTTATTTATTTATTTATTTATTTTTGGTGTGTGTGTGTGTGTGTGTGTGTGTGTGTGTGTGTGTGTGTGTGTGCGTGTGTGTGTGTGATTCCCACACCCACATTCATTTATTTTCCAATTTTCCTTATGCTGTTCTCTCTGAGTCCTGAGTCATTGGGGAATGTATTTGCTATTTTTTATTTATGGATCTTCCAGAAATATAAATATATATATATCTGCAGACCAGGTTGGCCTCGAACTCAGAAATCCACCTGCCTCTGCCTCCTAAGTGCTGGGATTAAAGGCATGCGCCACCACTGCCCAGAGATATATTTTTTTAATATTTGGTGTCTAGTTTAATATTACTTGTGGTGGTTTCAATGAGGATGGCTCTCATAGGCTTATATATTTGAATAAAATATATATATATTTGAATACTTAGCCCATTGTTGGTGGAACTGTTTTGGCAAAGATTAGGATGTGTGGCCTATTGGAAAGGGTATGTCACTCAAGATGGGCTTGAGTTTTTCAAAGCACATTCCAGCTCTCTGTCTCTGTCTGTCTCTGTCTGTCTGTCTGTCTGTTTCTCTCTCTCTCTCTCTCTCTCTCTCTCTCTCTCTCTCTCTCTCTCTCTCCCCTCCCCGTGCTTGTGGATGTAAATTCTGAGCTACTGTTCTGGCACTATGCCTGCCTGCCTGATGCCATGTTCTCTGTCATGATGGTCATGGACTCACTCTTCAAAGCTGTAAGCCCTTATTCAAAGTTTTCTTCTGTAAGTTGCTTTGGGTCATTTTATCTGAGCAAAAGAAAAGTGACTAAGACATTATTGTTGCCAGGAACATAATCTGTAAGTACTTCAGTTCCCTTTCTCTTATACTTCTGAACGTTGCTTTACAGTTCATAATGTTGTCTATCTATGAATATGTCATGCGCACTAGATAAGATAATGTAGTATGTTATTGCTGACTAGAGTATATAAATGAAGATTAGGTTAAGTTGGCTTCTAATAATTTCCCAACTCTTTTATGTTGCTGAGGTTCCCAAATGCTTTGACTGTGTTCCCCCAAGAGTCCTTGTGTTGGGAGCTCAGTTCATAGTGTGATGTATTGGGAAGTATTGAACTTGCAAGAGGTAAAGACCAATGAGAAATAATTATCTTGATGAGGACACTGTTCACAGAAGGAATCTATGTAGTTCTCAGGAGATGCTGGCTAGGTCTCTACTTATTTCATAGTCTGCTCACTAAGGCACGCATGATCTCTCCCCCTTATATGCTCTTACCATCATGATACCATCCACCCTGAGGTCCATATCACAGCGCAGTCATGCCAGCATCATGCTTCTGGATTTCCAAGCTTATAACTAGGTAAAGTTTTGTTTGTTTGTTTGTTTAAAGTGACCAGTCTCAGATTTCATTACAGTAATAAAACATGGATTAATGCATGTGTAAACATCTTAGTGATTTATTTTATGCATGCTACCAATGACTCTGACATTACTGTCAAAGCCTGTAATTATGACTTTGCTTTCTTTTTCCTTTACCAGGTTCAGCTTGATATACTTTGAAGTGCTGTTTTTAATGCATACATACCACGAAATATTCTAATGAGTTTATCTAATTACCATAAAGAATGATAGTTCTCATCACCTAAAATATTCTTTCTTCTGAAGTTTATTTTGTTGTATATTAATATGAATATTCCAATTTATTTACAAGTCATTGTTTTCATTTTATATGTTTCTCCAACTTTTTGCTTTTAACTTATATCTTTATTGTTAAAGTGAGATTCTTATGTACAGTAAACAGTTAAACCCTGCAGTGGTCTTCTTTGCCCTGGTGGGACCTGGAGATCAAACTTAGTCACCAGGCTTGGCAGCAAATGCTAAGACATCTTTCTGATCCTCAAAACAATGTAACACTTTATCTATCATATAAGAACCTCACAAATATATGCTTCCAATGTATACCTCGTATCTTTGTAGGTTACGTGCCACCATTACAGTGTTATTATTTAGTTTTAAATCTAAATCATATTTCAACAAAATAAAAATGAAGAGATGATGTTTTGAAATTTTTTCTCGTATGTATTCATTTCTAGCATTCTTTATTCTGTTCTTTGGTCTCCATTTGATATTATTTTATTTCCTGGAGCTGATAGAATTTCTCTGGACCGTTCTTGAGTACAGACTTCTGGTGGTCAAAAGGATATGGTTGGAGTAAACGTGTTTTGGTTTGAATCTATTAACTCAGACGAATCTTAGTGAACCACAAGTGGTAAAAATGGAAATAAAACCTCATAAAGAGAAGTGCATGGTGACCAAGCTGTGAACCAGTGATATGTTCTCAATCCCTGGGGAACCAGAGGACAGAGCCTGTTGAGTTGACACAATGGATAAAGGTACTTGTCACCAAGACTGATCGCCTGAGTTCTATCCTGCGATTCCACATGATAGATGGAAAAGATCACCCTCTGCAAGTTGAACTATACCACAAACACAACACAACACACACACACACACACACACACACACACACACACAGAGCCATGAGCACACACATATCCCAAACAAACAATTTTTAAAAGTCTTTATCTGCCCTAGATTTTTGAAAGACTCACTGTGTACAGAGTTTCAGGTGTACAATTTGTCAGCTCTTCCTATTGTTCCAGTTCTCCAAGCTTCATTGTTTAGAATGAGAAGCTGCCTTACTTCTTCCCTGCTAGCACCAAATAGGCTCTGTCCTCTGGTTCCCCAGGGGATGAGAACACATCACTGGTTCACAGCTCAGTCATCACACACTTCTTTTTATGAGATTTTATTTCCATTTTTACCACTTGTGGTTCACTAAGATTCCTCTAACTGAGCTTATAGATTCAAACCAAAGCACGTTTACTCCAACCATGTCCCTTTGACTTTTCCTTGCTTATCTTTTTTTCTCATTCCTGGATTATAATTATAGGTGTTAAGTCATTTGACATTTTGCTTCCAACTATAGGATAAAAGAGAAAATTTTAAATTAGTTTTATGCTTCTCAGTTTCACCATTTACTTATACAGTGTGCTGGCTGGTTTGTATGAAATCTTGACACAAGTTGGAGTTATTGCAGAGAAAGGAGCCTCCCTTGAGAAAATGCCTCTATGAGATCCAGTTCATTCCTTAATTAGTGATCAAGGTGGAAGGGCTCATTGTGGGTGGTGCCATCTTTGGGCTGGTAGTCCTAGGTTCTATAAGAAAGCAAGCTGAGCAAGCCAAGGGAAGCAAGCCAGTAAGCAGCATCCCTCCATGGCTTCTGCATCCACTCCTGCCTCCAAGTTCCTACCCGGTGTGAGTTCCTGTCCTGACTTCCTTTAGTGATGAACAGCAGTGTGGAAGTGTAAGCTGAATAAACTCTTTCCTTTCTAACTTGCTTCTTGGTCATGATGTTTTGTGCGGGACTAGAAACCCTGACTAAGACATATTGGTACCAGCACGGTGAGGTATTCCTGTGACAACCTGACCATGTTTTGTGGAGGACCATGGAAGGACTTTGGAACTTTGGCCTAGAAGAGCCATTGGATGTTAAGATCTTTGTGAGATGTTCAGTAGGAGCTTGGAAGATAATGTTGAGATAATGCAAATGATGGAGGTCTGCTTGTGAAATTTCAGAGGAAGATTAAATACTCTTATCAGGGCCAAGGCTGTTTGTATTGTGAAGATCCTGTGGTTTTGGTTAGCTAGGGTTGAAGAATCAGCTGTGACTAAAGAGATACCAGAACTACTAAAGTGAAACCTTTGCATTGCTGGGACTATTGATGCTGGTTAGCTGGAACTTAGAAATCGGTGGTGATTAAGAAGAGGTGAAACCTTCTGGGAAGTGTTTTCTGAGAGCACAAAGAAGCTGTGTTCCAGAGATAGCCAACGTTGTACCTTATGGTGCAGTTATACTTGGTAATATGTAAAAATCTCCCAGGTGGTACTGGTTTTGAAGGCATGAAGGGGTCATAAAGATCAGCTAAGGTTTGACACTGTGAAAGGCCACGGAAGGCCATTGGTGAAGGTGCAGCCCCAGTTGCAGTTGATGGCCCAGGACTGAAGGGGTCATGCAAAGGAGTTGAGACTTGGCTCCATGAAGACAAACTATAAAAGGATAGGTGAAGTCTAGTTGCAGCGGAAGACATCGGTGTTTTGGAGATGCTAGTACCATGAGATGACCACCAAGAACAGTAGCCTCAGTAGAGAGTACAGGCAGCTGGAGCCTAGAGGTGTGTGCTACAAAGGGCAGAGCTGGGGAAGTGACCCAAGCCCTTGAAGGAGGTCAGAATATCATGAGTGGATCCCAGATACTGGACAGTTAGAGTTTGATTCTGATTTTGCTTGTGTCTGTGCCCTGCTATTTTTCTCTCTTAAAGTAAGAAAGTATTTTAGTGGAGCCTACAGTTAAAAGACTTTGAATTTCAAAAGATATTGGATATTTTAAATGGATTAAAATATTAATATGTAAGAATCTGCAAGGACTGTGGGACTTTTAAAGTTATTTAGATCTTGGAGGTGAATAGAAAAATAAGGGTTGCAGTTTAATAGTGATGTGTTTGTGTGTCAAGTTGACAAGGGGTCAGTTGTACTGGCTAGTTTTGTGTGTCAACTTGACACAAGCTGGAGTTATCACAAAGAAAGGAGCCTCCCTTGAGGAAATGCCTCCATGAGATCCAGCTGTAAGACATTTTATCAATTAGTGGTCAAGGTGGAAGGGCCCATTGTGGGTAATGCCATCCCTGGGCTGGTAGTCCTGGCTTCTATAAGAAAGCAGGCTGAACAGAGGAAGCAAGCCAGTAAGCAGCATCCCTCCATCGCTTCTGCATCCACTCCTGCCTCCAAGTTCCTACCCTGTGTGAGTTCCTGTCCTGACTTCCTTTGGCGCTGAACAGCAATGTGGAAGTATAAGCTGAGTAAACCCTTTCCTACCCAACTTGCTTCTTGTTCATGATGTTTTGTGCAGGACTAGAAACTTTAACTAAGACATACAGTGTACACTATGGTACTAATTCCACTAAATTTTTTATTTTTGTAGAAATGGTGAAAAGTTATTTTTTTTCTCAAAGCTGCAGTGGATCTTTAACCAGTTCCTTACACCCATCCTCAACATGGGATATGTTCTTCCATGTCCCTGAGTATATTCTTACAAGTAATTCTCATTATTGTTTATACCTATCCATATTTTTGTCATTTTTGGATCCATTCCTATTGATTCCTTTTTCTTATAGTTCATATTTTTCTGTTTCTTTGCATGTCTTTGGTTGAATCCTGACTATTTTTGACTTTTAAGTTCTTGTACAAAAAACTTCACTAAAGAATTGAATTCATTCTGGAGTACAGGTGAATCCCTCATGATTTTTCTGAGGCTTGTTTTTATACCGTGCTGTTGTGGGTCTATACAACCTTTATTCTGGGAATAACTTGCCTCAAAACTACTACTTGGTGCTCATGGCAGCTCCATTGATATCCCCATCTTTATGAAGTTTGGCTATTGTCGTTGGTGGGTTTGTGTACTTATCACTTAATCAATCCCTGATGGTGATAAACTGATACTCTCATCAGCTTATATAGTTACTTTTATAATAACTTGCTTTAATATAGCTCAATGTAGTTTGCCAAGTTATGTTTTTGTTTAAAAAAAAAACCTGTTCTTTATATAAGACACAAAAGGCAAAAAAGGCACAATCCTGAAAGGAGAAATTAATAATTCGGCATTCATTAAAATTAACAAGCCTATATGTGAAAGGCTGTGAAGAAAACAGAAAGACAGTGCCAAGGAGACACTTCTAAAACAAACAAATAGAGGTGGAGTCCAGGACAGACAGACAGACAGAGCTCCAGAACTCTGCTTTCAAAACAACCTCACATGTTTCTCCAACCTTTTACTTTTAACTCATGTCTTTATAGTTAAAGTGGGATTGTATCTTTACAGTTACAGTGTCTAAACCAGGCAGAAGTGTTCACTTCTATGACGTGGACTGGGAACCAAACTTGTAATTCCAGCACTTGCAAAACAACAGCATTGACTCTGAGGACAACCTTGTCTACAAGGCTTGCTTGGGGCTACCACTGATACCTTGTCTCAAAAATAACGACAATAGATAGACCAAGGGTCACAAGAAACACCATATTCAAGAATCTGTAAATAAGTGTATGCAAAAATTGTTTATATAATATATCATCAGGAAAATGAAATTTAAAACAATAATGAGGTTCTACTATATACATGTTAGAATGGCCACCATCCAGAGCAAGGCCAAGGCCAAATACTTATGAGAATGTGGAAGACCAGAGATTTTTCACTATTGGGAAAACCTCTTTGGAGGATACTTTGGTTATCCTTTAAAAAGCAATTACACTTCTGCCATATACTCTCCTCTTATTATTTCACAACCACCCAAAGAATGTGAGATTTGCTTCCATACAAATGTCTGCACAAGAGTTCATGGGGATTTTTCCATACCTGTCAAAATTTTAGATGAAGAAACTCATCAATAGGTGAGGGAATAAACAAAATGGTAGCGCCTTACAGTGAACTGTTGCTGAGCGCAAACGCGAAAGAGGCTATCCCTTCATCTAAAGATCTGGTGAAGATGCATGCGTGCAGTGAAGGAGCTCCAGGGGACCCTTCTTTACCATGATTCCCAGATGGTGGGATTCTCTTTTTGTTGTTAAAATATTATCTTCACAAAACAGCTATAAAAGTATGATTTTCAATACTTTTACTTGATTAACAATTAAAAAAACATACCCAAAGCACTGTATTTTGTTTGTTTTACTTGGCCAAGAAATGATCACTGTCACAACCACAAAGGGACCGAGGAAGAGGATAAAAGAAAGGAAACTAGCAATTCCGGGTTGTGAGAGTGTTTGGTTAGGCTAGATAGCATAATGTCTACTTCTACCTTCCAGCATGCAGAAGGGATGCTAGAGCAGTCAATATAAGCAGGCCTCTGCCAGCTAGGTATAGACAGGCTGTTTTGTCAGATCAGGTTCCCCGGGAAGCAGAAACCAAGGCGGAGTTGAGAGTGAAAGAGATAACAGAGTAGAGAATGAATGACTTGTGGTGTCTGCAGAAATAAGCAGGGCTCTGCTTTTGCCTGTGGAGTGCAGTCTGCATGAAGATGGGGATGAAGAAACTTGAACAGAAAGGGACCCAGGTTGTGCTCCAATGAGTCTCATGGAACTTAAGCAGAGCTCTCCAGACAAGAGCTGACATAACAAGAGCTCTTCCTTAGGTAGAGATGGCCAGGTCCTGTCTGCATCTATCTGCCAGTCCCTGTTATTGGGCCAGAGCTTTCCACAGAAAAGCAACCTTGGCCCAGAGGCTGTCACAGACCTTGAAGGGTCTGCAGCGGGTAGTTATTGCCTTAAGTGTACTGTAGGTAGAAGTCTGCTTCGAGGGAAATCAGAGCAAAGGGCCTCTTCATGTCTGTCACTCTGATTTAGCACATTAAGGCTGTAGACGTGGTGGTCTTGAGAATGAATGGATTCCAATCACAGGACTACATCAAAGGATGCCATCCTTGTACTTACCAGGACACACCCTTGCCTTCTAGATTGAGCCTGAGCCGGCTGGCAGAAGAACAGTCACTGCCACTATTCCCCAGGTGATGTTTTCAATACGCATTTGTGTGTGTGTGTGTGTGTGTGTGTGTGTGTGTGTGTGTGTCACTGTGCCCTAATTTGCTGACCCATGAAAGGGGCATTATGACACATCCTCTTAGCCCAAATATACACTGAAATGGCATGAGGGAGAGGACGGAGAAAAAGGAAGATACAGTCTGCCTCTCCCTAAAACCAAGAGACTTTACAGAAAACCTGAGTGTTGTCATCAATTACCGGCTTTTCCCTCACTGCCCCACTTAATTCCATTCTCCAATTAAGTACTCCAATTAATACATGGATATTAAATTATCAGTGGTTTCCCAAAATTAAAAACTAGAATAAGTAAGAAGCATTAATAAAGAGTGTTTTCCTTTTATTAATTTACTTAGACCCACCGTCGAGTTAATTCTTCCATTACACTCTGAAAACATGTTTTTGGGTTTCTTGTGACCACACTGGGGCAGCATCCCTGGGCGTCCCATTCATATTATTAGTCCTCAAATAAAATTTTGCCTCATAAATCACTGGCTTCCTTAGCATTTATAGTTTGCTTCCCTTCAAACAAACAGTTTCATTAGTTTTTCTGAAAGGTCATACTGCATTGTTTGTTCAGATCCAGTGTTCTAAATTTAAACATCCTAGCATTGGAAGATGGAACACACTAGAATTATGATTCAAGGGAGAGAACAATTGTAATGAAACCCCAAATGGTCCACAGTATGACTCTCTAGGATGACTGTAATGGGGTCCCCCAAATGGTCCACAGTATGACTCTCTAGGATAACTGTAACGGGGTCCCCCTAACTGTCCACAGTATGGCTTTCTGAAAAATTAAACTTTTACTTCAGACTGAAGTTATAGAGATAAGCCAAAGTGAAATTACTACACTCACATACCTGACATGAACAGTGGTTTGAGAAAGTAAAGTAACAGGATGACTTGAGCCACAACTCAGCTCTACTCTGAAACCACTATAGATTCCTCTGCAGTCGTTTGAGACATTGTCCTTGTTGCTTCATCTTCAGGATTTGTGGTTAAGAGGGTGACAACGTTTTCCTAGAGGCAGAACTAAGCAATAGAAGCGTGTGCAACTCAAGGAATGCACCAACAGGTGAGAGAGAGAGAGCATGAGGCACGCCCAGGTAAGTTCTTAGCATCTCAGAGCTAATCTCTGAACACAGCCTCAGTAGACAATTTCTTTCTCCTAGGAGCTAAAACAGGATAAAGCTAAGAAGTTGGCTGCCCCTGACTTGATCCCTGAGAACAGTCAGGGATCATTTCACCTTGTGGAAGTCAGAGGAAACAGAAAGTTGGTTGAAGTTCTGTGAATGAACATGTGCTTTGAAGATATGAAGTATCCCGGAAATAAAGCACAGCATCGGAAAGACAGAGATATGAGACCGGAGCATTAGTGCATTTGGGAGACGTTAGACAAAAATCGAGCTGAGGTTATGTAGCATAAGGTAACCAGAGATACAGATCACCGGGATAGACAACATTCCAGATCTAGAAAGCCCAGAACAGAAATGTTGACTTGATGCCTTAGAAGCCAGGAGTCTTCAAAGGTTTGGAGATCAGTGAGCTGTGGAAGGAGAATGTTTGAGAAAGAGAAACTGCATGTAGGAGGGCTTAGGAGGAGGGCATGGCCTTACTCAGTTCTGCTAGGATCTCATGCTAACCAACCAGGTGTGAAGTGATGGGGCGGGGGCATAAAAAAAAGAAGAGATTCAGACAAGATGCATTTCAAAGGAATACTCAGGCGGGTTTAATAAACACTTTTTAGGAGATCAAAATCTGCAGGCTTAGCAAGGCTGCAACACAGGAGATAAGAAAATGACTAACATTTGTAGAAGCCACAAGAGATAGAAGGCCTGGGAAATAGAAGCCAGGCCTGGAAGTCAGCACCCCCTGACCTTGCCCAAGGCACTTGTTAATTCATTCCTTAAAATCATGGCTTGCCTCCATTAGAGAAACTTGTTAGCCTCTTGTAGTCCGCTATTGTGTTAGAAGTTTTTAAGATCTGAAGAGAAAAAATGCACCAGCCCTCATCTGAAGCAGCATTTCTGGAACTCCATGGAATCTGTCACTTGTTAAGGCTAACTTCTGATTTTGCCCACCCTCCTCCCCTTGCCATGCCTTCTCTGAGACTCAGGACACATAAACTCCAGGAGAATCGCTGGGTTGATGGAGAATGTAACTGGCCTCCATTCATTTTTTTATCCCTGAAATAGTCAGTATGTTGTATAGAAAGATTGAATTCACTCTCTTATAGGAATTTGCCTCAGAGGATGTGGGGATGTTAAGTAAGAGCACTTAATTTGAAAGCATAAAGACTTAAGTTCCTAGAACCAACATAAAAAGCCTGGTATGAGTGCCCATGTCTCTAACTCCAACACTGTGGGAGGCTTCCTGGCCACCGTAACTCCAGGGTCAATAGCAGGTCCTGTATCAATGGAGTAAGGTAGAGAGTGATGGAACAAGATACCTGATATCCTTTGTTGGCCTTTATGAGCATACAGGCACATCCACCTGTACACATGTGCATATAACCCACACACTATACATACTCACATATGCACATGTATACAATAGAATTTGTCTTTGCATGTATACAAAAGAAATCACAGTGGAACTAAATTAAATCTGAAAGTGGGCAGATAAAAACAACATTGGCTGCACACTGTCTTTAAGTGTCTCTCACACAAATCTGTCTTAGGTGGCAGTATTACATTTGCTGAATTCTGCCTCTCAGGGACCTGGTAGTTTTCTATGTGTTTATAGATCTGCCCAGGAGGAAAGGAGTGCAATAAACAGTACACACTAGAACATGCATACCAAAGCTTATGATGAAACATGACCCACCTGGGAAAAGCTAGACAGTAGAACAAAACGCTTGCTAGAGCAGATACATAGATAGAATACAGAACTTCTGTCTTCAGACTGGAAAATCTATAAAGGATGACTGTGTTTTGTTTTGTTTTGTTTAACAACATATAAATGCATAAGAAATTCAAAGACTTGCAAGCGGGAAGGAATGGGAAGCTGGGGCATGGGTTGGAAAGTCAGGTGCTATGGACGTGCATAAGGGCTTCATTCATGGTTTAATTTAATCATTTCATTAGCTGGGCACCATGTGCATGGCTGTTCATTATATAATCCCTTATACTGTTTTGCTGATTTAAAACATTTAACTGTGTGTCTTATCTAAGTACCCAGTTCTTTCCTCTGAAGAAGGGAAAAGTCTACCTAGCATTTTTCCTTTCTCAGCATAGCAGACATGGTGTTAAAAAGACTCATATTTAGAGGGGGATGATAAGAGACATCTCTGCATATTTAGTTACTACATGGACAGGGAACTTTGTGGACCTCTCAGTAGTATACCTGGGAAAGTCTTTTGCTGCCTGGAAATTCCGATCCAGTAAGAGGAAGGGTGTCATCTTTTCATGTCTCCATACAAAGGAAATGGCTTCCTAATAGTTCAAAGCTCAAGAACATATCTGTGAGTCTTCAGGAATGCTCAGAAACCTGAGCCTTGCTAGTTTACAGGAGGGAGCTTAGAAAAATATCATTACCCCACAGTGAGAACACCCGAGTTTAAGGTTTCTTTCATCCTAAACCTAGTTTATAAACACAGGGTCCGCACAGAGAGAATGTCCGTTCTTACGTGTTACAAGCAGGTTCCTCAAGAGCAAGAGTGGCTAACGTCATTGAATAGACTGCCGGAGAAGGGCAGATGACGAGTAAGGCAGAGTGCTTCAGATTAAGCCTCTTCTTCTCTGATTAATTTAGGTCCTTTAGTGAGTATTAAGTCAAAGCTTGAATCTTTGAATCTACTTTTCTGATTATTTAAACCAGGTTTCTAAAGGGGGAAGTACTTTTTGCGGCTTTGTAAGCATCAAGAGTTAAGACTCATTCCGATAATGCCCACGTTCTAACTGAATATGCTATTGGGAAGTAGTTGATAGGAAAGGAAACTTAATTACAATGTCCCCTTCCTCTTCTTGAACTTCCTGGCTTCCTTCTGTCTCTGAGTGAACTTTCAGGAGCTGAGTTAACTAAAGTCACTAACTAACCTTGAAAGTTTTGAAAGCTTCCTTAAGGGTTAATGATATGTCTCTATCCGTATTATCATTTTTCACAGGAGGGTCACATTTGTCACACATCATTACTAATGAACCCCAAGTTAAGCAAACAGTGAGACTGTGCAGACAATCTTTTTCCAGTGGCCATCATCATATTTAAATGAGCTTCTGCTCTCCAACACAAATGTGTAGCACATGCTTTAATGAATTCTTAGCAACACAACCATGATTAGGGATAAAGATATTTGAAAGCTAAAGGTAAGTTACCCATCCCCCCCCCCAACCCCATGCCCAGAATTATGGGTATGTGGTAGAGACAAGTTCATAGTTAATATAAAAAAATGTTCTAAATCAATGTGTGTTCACATTCTCTGAAGAACTGTAGTCAGACAAGGAAGAGTATTTGAAACCTTGGCTTTCCTGGAATGCTTGGAGTGCATGGTTTCCAATCTCTCCATCTCTTAATTTCCAATCTATCCAGCACATTGAAGCCGGGAGATCCCAATGGTTCCCATAGGACTTATCTTTGAAGGTAACTTTAAAAGATGATTATTATCTATAACTGGCAGTATTGGCCTCAAACATACTTTATGAGAATAGAAACTTACTCTACTCGGTTTTGGCATTTACAGATCAACCAAAAGAGTTTAAAGCTAACCTAAATATTGTAATCTTAGTCTTTCCTTTTGAACCACTATATAGTGAGTAGAGTCGTGCAGACTTCCCAGACCTAACCATAGGCCTCTTTCTAAGACATAATTTTACCATTTAAATCTTAGGGGCTAATTTTTCAAAGCAACATGCAGGTTTGCAAAAAAATATTAACCTATATCCTGGTACAAAATTAAAATTCTAGGATCCTGTTTAAAAAAAATCTGTGAAAGAAACTAAGAAAATAATTAGGCAAAAGTTTTAGTAATATGGAGAAGGATTATAAGGCTCAGAGAAAATTATGAAGGTTTTATTCATTTGCTTATTATTTACCTATTTATTCAAGAGTATTGTCTGTGTTAAACACTGTATTGACCTTTTACATATAAGCAAGGCATGTCCCATCCTTTCAAGATATTGTCAGTCTAGCAAAGAGTGGGGTTTTAGGGCTTGCTAGGACCAAAACCATGTGACTAGATACCTGTGCAGAATGACAAGGGTACAGGGAATTCAAAGTTTTCTTAGAAATAGTAGAGCTTCTTCTGTGTCTCAAAGGATGGCTAAACTATCATGAACAGTAGGAAAGGCATTATCAATTGTGGAAACAGAACATTAGAGAACTACGGGATCCAGCATTAGGGGGATGAAGAATGGGAGCTACAACATAGTAAGAAGTAGAAAAGATGAGGTAAAGGCATCAGGGTTATATCTCCATCCTCAGACTAGGATGGAGCCTGATGATGTGAAAACTGGGCAACATCATTGAATCAAGAGAGATATAAAGAGATACAGGACCACATTTGGCTGGAGAAAGGACACCCTGGCTAATTTGACAGCAGAGAGACTTTGTTAGGTCAGTGTTGGGGATATGGAGGCTAAATAAGGCACAAGGAGGATGTGAACAAAAGGAGCAAAAGAGACAACAGAGGGGACCATGCTACAAGAAGTGACAAGGAAACAGAATTGAGTTTTTATTACTTTGGTGTTGGGAATGAGAGATAGGAAAATGTTGTTAATGTTTCAGATTTTGATTGGTGGATGTTATAATTTTCTGAGGGAAAAGAGTACAAGGAGTCTATTTTACTAGGCAAATGTCTTAGTTAAGGTTTTACTGCTGTGAACAGACACCATGACCACAGCAGCTCTTGTAAGAACAGCATTAAATTGGGGCTGTCTTACTGGTTCAGAGGTTTAGTCCATTATCATCAAGGCCAGAGCATGATAGAGCTTAGGCAGGCATGGTATAGAAGGAACTGAGAGTTCAACATCTTGTTCTAAAGACAAAGAGAAGAATGGCTACCAGGCAGTGAGGAGGAGAGTCTTAAAGCCCATGTCTACAATGACGTACCTACTCCAACTCCATCAAGGCCACACCTCCAAATAGTGCCACCCTCTGAGCCAAGCATATTCAAACCACCACAACAGGTTATTCTAATTTTTAACATGCTAACTGTAAATAGATTGACAATATCTGCATTGACTTGCTTACTAGGTAATTGAAAAGATAAGGACCTCGAGGACAAGATGTGGACTATTTAGAAATCTTAACATTCAAATTGTATTACTCTTTGGCACACTAGGACTATACTAAATCGACAAAACTCAAGTATAAAGCACTTTCAAAAACAGATCTAGAATATAAGGAAAGAAAAATTGAACCAAAATAAAGACATAATGCTAGCATCAGCAGAAAACTTACAAACTAGACTTGTCTAAAACTGTGAGTGAAGATTACGGAGATATACAGGAAATTATTATGAATATAAAATAATTGATCCATAAGAAAGATAAAATTATTCTAATGTTTTGTACCAAAGAAAACAGCTTCAAACTTTATCAAAGAATATGTCCAACGAGCAAAGAAGAGACAGACATAGCCATAGTCTCAGCAGGATATTTGATACAATTCCCTTAGGAACCAAGAGAGCAGACAGCAAATCTGGCTAATGAACTGAAGGTCTGAAAAAGACTGGACAGAATTAACAGTCAATGACCATTGCGTTCCAAAGGTTAGTTTTCAAAAGCACATTACACATGCACAAAATTGACCATTCTGGAAAATAAAACAAGCCTTGGAAGTATTTTGAAAGATTAAAATCAACAGAATATGTCCTTCGATCATACGGGAATATTGTTGTTAGTCAGTAACATGTTTGGAAATTAAACAATATACTTACAAATTATCTGAATGTGAAAGAAGCTTTGGTGGAAATTAGGAAATGTTTTTAACCAAACTATAAAGAAAGCACAATATGCCAAAGCCAGAGCTATCTTTTACCAAGTGAAGTTTGTGACTTCATAGTATCTCACTGTGCAAAGACATTGGAAGAACAGTAGTATTGCTATAAGTAGCCAGGACAACTTATTTGTAAAGTTGTTTTCAAGACATAGTTCCTTAGGGGTAAGTGTTACCTTGCTAACTTCAAGCAGAATTTAACCAATATAAATAGTTCTGTATGTACTGAAAAACCTAAGCTAAAACTTATTACAGAGAAAACCCCAGGCCCAGATGTTATCCCTAATGAGTCCTACATTTAAGAAAAAAACAGCATGAGTTTCCAAATATTAGAACACTTAATGAAGACTACAACTCTAAATAAGGAAGGGCAGTGAGCTCTCAGAACTTTGCAATTTCAGGGAACAGCTTAGTACGTATGAATAACCAGTTGCCCGAAAGTGAAGGGGACAGGGAGTTGAGTCACAGGATAAGGAAACCAGAAACACTAACCACGGCTCTTTGCAAAGAAGTAGCTTCTAACATCAACCTCTATCTCTTTGCCTTGTTATGTTACATGTGCCCATTCATTTTAGTGGAGGTTTGAATGAGAATGGCCTCAATAGGCCCACATATTTGAATGCTTAATCCCTAGTTAGTAGAACTGTTTGGGAAGGATTAGGAGAAATGGCCTTGTTAGAGGACCTGTGGCCTTGTTGGGGGAGGTGTGTCACTGAGAGTGGTCTTTGAGGTTTCAAAAGCCCATGCCAAGCAAGCTCAGTCTCTCTCTCTCTCTCTCTCTCTCTCTCTCTCTCTCTCTCTCTCTCTCCACCCATTACTGCAGGAAGATCAGGATGGAAAACCCTCAGCTATTTCTCCAGCACTATGTCTGCCACCATGCTCCCCACCCTGATCACACTAGACTGGCCCTCTAAAACTGTAAGCAAGCCCACAATTAAATGCTTTCTTCTATAAGTTGTCTTTGTCGTGATGTCTCTTTACAGCAATGAGACGGAAACTAACACTATTTTCAAGACTTTTAATTATTCTTGTTTCTTTTCTCCCAATTAGTATAAGCATCCTGGCTGCAATTAACCAGACAATGGACAGGTGATTAGATGTACACTTCACGACCTGGTAGAACAGACAGAAGGGAGGGAAGATTTACAAGTTTATCCCAAACACAGATGCAGAGAAGCCACCATCCAGGGCAAGAAACTGATTTGAGCCTCCATATTGGCCTCCTTACTGTTGGACTTAGGGTCCTCTAAGAGTGCTCTTAAGTTTTTCTCTGCTGAAGGCGTACTGATGCAGCTGGAGGCTGCAATCCAAGTGCTGATTTGTGCTAATATGGCGAAACGCCGATGTAATGAAGTGTGTTTAAAATAAAGCTGCAGGTGCCATATGCAGTAATGAGAGGATGAAGTGTAGAGTGAGTTCCCTTGGGTCTCTGAAGATTGCACGCCCAGAGGCTACACATCTGAGTAATTCCTTCTGAACGAGGCAGAGCTCCCAGCGCTATTCCTGGATTGGAGCCTATGAAATATGTAGGGTTTTGATAGTGATCACGATTACACATGCAGAGATCACTGAGCGAACAAATGGATTAACATCATACTGTAAGTATGAGCCCAAGAATGTGTTTGAAAACAGCTGCTATGAGAAGGGCTGGAACATAGCCACCGTAACAGACCAACATATTCTGGCCCCCAGGACAGAGTCGGCTGTTTGATGAGCTGAATAAAAAAAAAAAAAAAGTGTTATGTTTTCTGATACTGCTTCTCCAACAAGCTTAAATCCCCCAGGAATAGAGAAGCCAAAGAATGAGGTTCTAAGTGAGCCCTCAGTAAATCAAAAGGGAGGTTCAACCTCAGGCCAGACAGGCCAATTACCAACTCAGAGACATGGGTGGCTCCCCACGTGCTGCCTAAAGTTGCATGATTTTTCTGGCTCAGTTCAAAAAGCAGTACTTTTGGTCACCTGTCATAAGCAAGAGATTTTTATCTCAGTAAGAACAGATTTTCATGTACTTGGAAAATTCCCATCTTGTTTCAAAAGGCTATGAAATAACAGTAGATAGCATGTCTTTTTCTTCCAAGGAGCTGGAGAGTATTTTGACATATATCTTGCTTAAATCTTAAAACACCTCCTTGGGACAAGAAGGAGGAGGGGATTAAATACACATGGCACAAGGAGCATTCAATGCTTGCACAGAATACAAGTGGCAAAAATCAAAGAGCATAAAACATAGAGCCTCTAGCTGCCAACCTAGAGTCTTTCTCTGCCACAATAACTTTCTGGACCTGGTTCTATCTATGAGAAACTCAGTTCGCAATCTAGTCTTCTCTAATAAAAAACACTCACTGACATTCACAAGGAGCAACCACCACAAAGGTTGAGGAGGGTATAGTGGTTGATTGGGTGGCAACCATTCCACTTATCCTCTCTTGAATAGTACATCCATCTGTTTGTGCTGATGAGGCAGATATAGCACAAACTGGGTGGCTTAAAACCACAAAAGTGTCTCACAGGTAGAAGCTGGGACATTGATGGTCAAGGTCCTGATAAATGTGGTGTCTGAGGGTAGAGTGGATGCTGTGGTTGATTGGGTGACACCCATTCCTCCCTTGAATCGTGTATCCATCTGTTTATTCTGTTTATGCTGATGAGGCACAAACAGAACAAACTAGGTTGCCTCATACAACAAAAATGCCTCACGGGTAGAGGCTGGGTCGTTAATGGTTAAGGTCCTGATAGATGTGGTGTCTGGGGTAGTACCTCTGCCTCCCTGACAGCACTTTGTTGCTGAACCGTCAAATGGTAGAAGGGCCAAAACAAGCTCTTGTGGGCCTCTTTCCATCAGGACTTTATTTCTGTTGAGAAGATCACTGAGACATCCAATGGTGTGCATTAGGCATGCACTCGGACATAGTTTTCTCCAAGTCTCTAGTACTTCTCGATGATTCCACCTCTTCACACCACCATTTTCACCATCAGGCTTCAGCTTATGAATTCAGGGAGAACACACACATTCAGGTCACAGGGGACAAAACCAAGGTCACTGAGGAAATGGTACACTAAAGGATATGAAAGCAACCTCTCAACCTACTGACAGGAACGGGAGTGGGGATGGGCATGTGTAACTAAAGAGATTTTCCAGAGGCTTCTGAAGAGAGTGCAACATGGAAGCAGACATACCCATGAGCAGTGCTACTGGCAGCCATCCCATGGCCCCGAGAAGAACTGCCTTAGGATTAAACACTCTGACAGAAGTGTGGTCAATGAAAAGCCTCTTAGTCCCGATGACGTCACTGAACTTTGGCGGCTATTACCACAAAGCCCACCTCTACTCCTTTTTCTTCTCTTATGTAAGTTAAAGGTAAATCTTATTGTCTAGGATAGATTGAGATACTCTATTGCTTTAGCATAAAAGAGTCAGAGAAAACTATCTTTATATGTATGCTCTAAGAGCCCAGACATCTCCAGGTTCTAAAACCTCTTTTCTAGCCTTCATCCCACACAACCAAGATGAAGATGCTTCATTTTTAACATAAGTTCTTCTCAACCTGCTTTCCCACACACTATTATATAGTCATGGTCCAAGTCCCTCGATATCTGGGTTTATGATAAGATCCATCCTTTCTATATAATCCTGTGTGAGCTTGGCCCCAGTTCATTGGCGATAAGTAAGTTAAGCTCCTTCCATGGTTGTCTCTTGCCATAGCTGTCAGATTTTAAGTTTCTTTCATGGTATTTTATTCTTGGGAAAGGGTGTAAGAAGACACTACTTGTCTTCTCTGCTGTCACGTTCTAGCCCCACACAGTGACAACCACATTCCTTCATCTTTTGAGTCTCCAGGACACAGATTCATTCACTAAGCTGACTTGTGTCCGAGTGCCCTGACTTGATGGTCTCCTAAGAACAATGGAAGAGACCATATGTGTTTAGAGATGAGATCACTGAGAGTCTTCTCCCTTGAGTGTGGCTGACACTGCTTGCTGAGAGAGATGTCTATGTTAAACAGAGGGCTCTGACCATTTCCCCTGGGAGGGGAGGGGAGAGTTGAGAGGCAAGGTAGAGTGCACTGTTGCTAATTTCATAAAGCCCACTCAGGACTGGTTTAGGATAGAAGCCAGGATGCCTTGCCCTTAGAATGAAAGAATATTGACTGGATCCACTTCCCATTTTGCAAAAAAAACAAAATGGGATTGTTTTTATTTTATTTTTGAATGTACAAGTAATTATATTTACTCATGAAGTACATGATATTTTGATCTCTATATAAACTATAGAAAGATCACACCAAGCCAGTATCATATTTTGTTGTGAAAGCAACTTAATTCTATTCTTTTTACAATTGTATTTCAAACTACATTTTTATACACTGTGGTCACCAGGCTGTTTTAAAAATAATGAGAAAGCGCTTCCTTGATTATAGCATGTTTTAGGATCTGGTGGCCCTCTTTTCCTATGTGTGAAATCTACCTGGGAGGAAGTGGTATATTGGCATTAGAGCAAAACAAACAAACAGACAAACAAACAAACAGACAAACAGACAGACAGACAAAGTATAGCTGAGGAACTGAAATGTTCCTGAGTACCTCTCTTATAGTCTCTGGTTGCCTTCTTTCTGTAAATGACAATATTGGATCAAATCATAAAACCCATTCTGAGAACCTTCTCAGGACCTAAAGAGTAAACCATGGTCACTCGGAGTCTAGGCACAGACAGTGGGTGGGTGTGATTTTATCTCCATAGCTCATCTTCTGGTCACTCCAAGAAATCCCTGTCTGCAGGGCACTGTCTTGGCCACTGACCCCACAGGGCTCCCTCTTGTTCTTCTCTTTCACTCCTTCAAGAAAGCAGATGCAGTTCCTTAACCACACCCTTTAAAGGGGTCAAATATGTCATGATCATATATTTGCAAAGTTCTTTTTTTTTTTTGCATAATTCTTTAGTTGCTAGATGTTCACCTTAATTCTCTTTCACTGTGCCAGGTCCAGATTGGGGTCTGATTGCCTGGGGATTAAACCAACACAATAACAGCCTTTTGAATTCTGTCCCCTTGGCATTCTCCTGGAGTCTGGTTTGGCTATCTTGCACCATCTGGATTCACAAGGCTTTCCACCTGGAATGTTTCAGATAGCTTCCTTGAAATCCTGTTGTGAGCAATGTCTATTGAAAAAGGCCAGTTTCTCTCTGGGTACTTGTTTTCCAACATATTTCAAACCAGTTTCTTTCCCACAGAGCTGCAAGCTTGGAAGTTGAGTGAGTCTCAGACCATGTGTGCTGAGAAATCCCAGGTGAGATCTATTGCAAGTGTGGCTCTCCGGCCTCAGGCATGGTGCCAGAAAGAAGGGTTAATGTCCGAATGTTTTATGCTTCAAAAATAGGTCCTCGTGGCTGTTGGTTTAAACCTGCTTACTCCACAGGAAGCAACCTGATATCCCACTGACTGGAACCCATCAGGTAATTCAAAATCGCTTCGATTGAGGCCAATAATTTTGCTAAGATTTGATACTCTCTAGAGACTATTGCCTCAATAGGTGAGTAGCATAAGTGGCTCCTCCAGACCCACTTTCCTCATAGTCCACATGTTAGAGGCAAATTTAGGAATACAAGAATTAGAATTAGCCCTTTACCTGGCATTTCCTTACTTTCCATAGCTTTTTACAAACTTCTGAACTCTAAAATCCAAAAGGCTTAATGTGGCTTCTAGCCATTTGTTAATTACAAAGCAAGCAACTGCTCCATCAGGAGGGATGTTCTCCCACCCCGGTCAAACAATGGCCCAGTTTGGCATTTATAATCTTTCCAGAGACATTGTAATTTTTTTGTGATGAGAAAGTGATTCAGTTAAAATCCTCTGTTTAAATATATTTCATCTATCAGAGATTTATTAGTAATCTCTATGAGCAAAACTTTAATGAGGGTCCCTATGGTAAGGCATTATTCCTCCTCTCCAGGTTATACAGATTAAAAGCATATGTGAGCCTACACATGGACTAAGATGCCTACATTCTAAAACAGATTTTCATAAACAGCAGAAAGTACTGTAAAGGGAAATGAAGCTCTAGGAGAATTGGTAGTCTAGCGGAGGAACTGGCTTTTGAGCTGAGCTCTGACTTTGTCAGGATTATTTCCACAACAAGAAATGGTGGAAAACCACCTGACATCACACGATGCTTCATGTGAGGACACTTGAAACACAAATACAGATAGTTGTATAGTGTTTCTGATGATGCTTTTCATAGAACACCCACTGGTGACCTGGAAATTGGTAGATCCACTTCAGCAAGCACAAGAAGAAGTTGCCCTCAAGAAAAGCATCTTCATGGATAATCCACTCATAGTGCGAATTAGCACCCACACTTCAGAAGTCCTGTCCTTAGACATGCCTTTTGACACAGCCTGGAACCCATTCTGTTTTCTTATGGCTGACACTGTTATGTATGTCTCTTCTATGTGGAAACTACACTATTCTCATACTTTCTTCCCAGACACTCTGAGGGTTAGTAATCTATGCCACTGAGAATCCCTGCCACATAATGTGGTATCTTAAATCCTAAGTGTTCTTCTCTTTCAGTGAAAACCCTCCCATCTGTTTTTATGTGATCTACTAAGGCACACACTAAAACTTCATTTTTTTTCCAGGTGAATAAAAAGAATCAGCAAGATCAACTGGTATGCTTTAAAAGTCAGCACCAGAGGCAGTGGCTTTATGGATAACAGGATGAGTCTGGGCTGTTGGGAGAACTTTACAGTGCTTCAGGCAAGAAGTAACAAGAGTGAACTAAAGCAGTAAGGCTTTGAAAAGTGGGGACAAATTGGGAGGAATTTGGGAGATAGGATCAAAAGGGACTGGCAACTGGTTGATGGTACAGAGAGCCAGCAACATCTATAAGAGGAAATGCGTGTTTCACAAATAACAAGAGTATCTGTGCCTCTATTTGATGAATTATCATCAGAGTTATAATTAGGATGGACCATGTAATGTTATCATCCAAACTGGGACATCACTAATAAAGCAGGATGGTTCCAAGAGCATCCAGATGTCAGTCTTTTGGTGAATAATAGCTTCTGTGTCTTGTCATTAAGCACCAGTATGAATGAAGTTGGCTCCCTGTACAATAAATGTAAACTGCTAGGATTCTCCCAGACATTTACAAAATGCATGCTTTTGGTGGTCCCAGGAAGCCCTTTCTGTTCCATTCCCTATGACTGTCATCTAGAACAGTCCACAAGACAAGGCACTCACCTTGACTTTCATAAGCCCATTCTATTTTGTGCACGGTGCATTTGAACATTGATATTCTCCATTATTCTTAAGTAAAACTGGTGCCATGTGAGCTCCACCTGTTGGTACTAGCCATACTACTATGTCATTAGTAACATGAAAATAAAATAGCATTATGGAATTTTACAAAAGGCCAGATTTGGCTTGTATCCTTTTCTGAAGCTCTCCTACAAGCCTATTTCTATTGTTATCACAGATGGAACAATATAAGCCATTCGAGGAGATGGATGATCAATCACAAGGTGCTATTGTTAACACTATTGCCAAGATCACATGGCTAAACTGAGCAGTGATGGCTCATGCCTTTAGTCAGAACTCTGAATCTGAGGCCAGCCTGGTCTACAGAGTGAGTTCCAGGATATCCAGGGTTACACGGAGAAATCCTGTCTTGAAAAACAAAACAAAACATAAAAAAAAAAAACTAAACAAACCCAAAACCCACTGCCAAACAGTAGAATACAGTTTGAACTACATTCTGTTCCCAGTTTCAAAGTCCATGTACTTTCCAAATATATTTCTGGGTGTCTCAAGTATACACCTGCAAAAGGAATGCAGACTAGGTCCGCTAGCTCTTCGACACATCAGCCCTTTTACTGTTTGAAATAATTGTCACCTCTTCATTGTAGACCCCGACCCTGATTTCATTTTCCCACCAAACACAAGCTCTTTCTTTTTTAAAGTCTCTGGATTACTTTTGGCAAGTATTAATTCAGTAATGTGCCACCGCTTAGAATGTGCTGCTCAGGACAAAAGCAAACATTCAAAGTATTCCCAGGTGAAACAAATCTGTATTTTCCTCTGTCCTTGGCTGTAATATAAGGCACAGCCTCTAAAAGTGTGTTTTCCCCTTTTATTACTATCTCCCCTATACCAACCAGTGGTTTGTGATTAGGTTGACATGTGATGGCTCAAAATGGAGGGTGCAGCATGTTGACACAATCCACTATGACCCTAAGCGTAGCTTTTGAGTGATGGTGGATGCACCATTCATCAACACTCCTGCTAACAGTGTTTGGTTATTGCTCTTATGTCTTTATCCTTTCATCTTTTGTCTCTAAAACCAGCCAGAGTCAACCACTGAATTCTGGGAGCAGAGCTCATGGCCTAGATCTGATCACACTCTCACCCCTGCCTTAGTGTTAATGTCTGAACAGGCAAGTAGGCTACTAGTGATCAGTTAGCAATGGTCACATGGTGCTAGATAACAAGTCATTCCAAAACTCAGTGGCTTCTAGGAACAAGCGTTTACTCTTTCCTTTCTGAAGCTGGCTGAAGATTGACTAGTTAAGGCTCTTTAGGATGATGCCAACTCCAACTCGGTGCTAGCATCCAGGACCGTGTCAGGTTTCTTTCTTCTTACACAAATCTTTATGCCACACATGTTCTTCTTATGTGACAGCAGGGGTGTAGCAAACTCAACTGCGTGTATAAACTTCTTTTCCATAACATTTCCTAGTGTTTGCAATGAGTCATATGGTCAAGCCAATAGCCAAGGCCGGAGAGGATGCAATGTCTACTGTGAATCACACTAAGAAGGTAGCTGTATGATACTGCTATATAGAATTACAAAAATGGTGGTGAACACCTTTAATCCCAGCACTTGGAAAGCAGAGACAGGCGGATTTCTGAGTTCAAGGCCAGCCTGGTCTACAGAGTGAGTTCCAGGACAGCCAGGGCTACACAGGGTTACCCTGTCTTGAAAAACCAAAAAAAAATATAAAAAAAAAAAAACCCAAAAAAAAAAAAAATAGAATTACAACTTGGGAGGCAGAGGCAGGAGGATTTCTGAGTTCGAGGCCAGCCTGGTCTACAGAGTGAGTTCCAGGACAGCTAGGGCTACACAGGGAAACCCTGTCTTGAAAAACCAAAAAAAAAAAAAAAAAAAAGAATTACAACAAAGAAATAACTCAAACTACTACAAAAATGTAGTCCAAGCTAATGAAATTCAATTCCTGACTTCATTTGAGCTATTCAAGAAGTAAACTCAACTTCCAGTGACCGTAATTCAATGACAAAGGAAGTCTAAAGTTTGAGATCACCATGTCGAGCCAGAATTGAGTCACTGCTGAGAGAAAAAGAGCCTACATAGGTAGAAAAAGGTGATAAGAGCTGATTCTTGATCTACACTATACCTGAAGGCAGAGTTGGGAACTAAATTATCTAGTTATGGGAACCAATAACACCAATTTTGCTTAACCTGATTGATTTGGGCTTTTTATCACGTTTAAACAGAGAGGTCCTAAGAGTTTTAGTGAATGGGTGAAGTTGTCTTAAAATCTGAGCTGTAGAGCATGACAACTAAGCCAATAAGCACTCTGGCTAGAGTGCACACTGCATTCTTCTAGCTCATTCTTTAGCTCATTCACTTCCATCAAAGGTTTTCCTAGGTGGAGAAATAGCACGCAGCCCGTGGCTCTAGGCCATTTCATCTTGTACCCCAAACAACCTTCAAAACTATTTCTCATCACTAATACCTTAGTTGGATGTTTTATATTGTGTCCCACTAGAAGACTTAAAACATTTCTCCATATAGAAAGGAAAAGTTTAAAATCCCAGGATAACCATTCGGAAGAGGCAAAGTTAATATGTTTCTGAGAAAAAAAGAGAAAATTTTATGACTGTACTGTATCCTGGCTCATGGCATTGTGATTTTCTATTTTGCCTTTAAGAAAGAAGTAAGATGTGTTTAGGGAAGCCCTTGATTTCAGAACTGAGCAGCTTTTCTTGTGCCCATTACACACATCCCCCTGAGTCTTGATGTGCCCACCTGCCTTGTATGGTTAACAAGGATTTCACAATAATCACCAAGAGACTGTTAATGCAATATTCTTGTTACTTTCTTTATTATGTCATCATTTCCTAAATGTGAAACCTCTTGGCTTAGCTATGTGGACTTTATCATTTAACTACATTGGCTCTAGTCTGATCATAACATTGTGTGGAAAGGGGGACCATTTCAATCAGCTGTTTCTTGAAGCAAAACTATGTACGACAGGTTCAACCAAGATCTCAACCCTCCAAGTTGGTTAGCTCAAAGTGGCTCACGTGTACAACTATTAAAAGAAACACTGGTGAGAGGAATTAGATGGGTAAGGTTAGATGGAGCAGCCCTGTCATGTGCATAAGACTACACAAAAGATAGGACATACTTAAACCCGACCTAGACGTGTGAATGCCAGGCTGAGAACCAAGTGTCTGGTACAGCTCTTACAAAACTCTCTGAGCTACCAGACTGCATGTCTAAATCCCCCATGAGTCCCTAAGCTTTGGGGCAAGATGGGACACCATCTTTTCACCAGAACCCAAAGCAATTTCTGAAGTCTAGTGGGAACTCGATAAGCACTTGCTGGATTTCATCATCACATTTAAATCCATCTCAGCCCAAAGCTCTACAAATGTCTGGGTGGTAGGCTGACAACATCTCTGCTCTTTCACTGAGCTGAGTGGAAACTTAGCAGAGAGGAATAAACACTCTCTGGTATGTATAAAGCTCCCGTCCGACTTCTGTGAGCCTTTGATTGCTTAGAGTGATTTCATTTCCCTGACCCCTTTACATTATTATCTAAAACCTTTAGAGCTAATGAGAAGTGGGAGGATCAAAGATGATATATTTTAAATTTGCTTCCCGCCTCACCCACTTAAAGAATCCTACATAGACCATTAAGCTGGAGGCACTTGCTGACAGGAAGGGAAGCATCTGGTGAGCAAGTTCTCTTAATTACGTTGAAACATACTAACAAGAATAGAGAACAGTCCTTAATGACCTTCCCTTTGGTGGCGGAATCTACTGCAGAGTGGACAGTCATGGCTCAGAGCCAAAAGCTAATGGTTAGTATTGGCACTGAACACTCAGGCTCACTAGGACTTAATAATCTTCTCTCCACAGAGAAAGTATTTTAGGCATTCACAGCATAAATCTTACCACCTGCATGTAACTGAGCTCCAAAATAGTTATTTAGGGCATCATTTGGAACCCTTAGTAAATCCACCTGGATGTTACCTTCCCCGTACCTTTCTTTGCTTTTATACATATCAAACAAGACCAAAGCTTTGCATTTTGTTTCAACCAATAACAATATTTAAATATTGGCAAAGGACTGATATAATTATTGCATACCCCAGAGGGATAAAGAAACACAAAAAATAATTATCCTCATTATGACCTGGATGGGTTAATTATTTATAATAACATTTGTAATTCCACATTTGGCTGAATCCTCCTGGCAACTCTGTCACCCATGCAAAAAAGCAGAGCAAAAGCTTGTACCTTTCTGTCTAGGTTAGACATATTTTCAAAAAATCCATACTTTTTGTTTTAATTATCTCTGAGTTTGATAGAGATTTTTAAGTGAAGGCTGGAAATACAGCTCAGCAGGAAAGACCACTTATTTCTCTTACAGAGTACCTGGGTTCAGTTCCCAACATCTACACTGGGTAGTTTACAGTGACCTGTAGCTCCAGTTCCAGAGGACCAGGTGCCCTCTTCTGGCCTCTGTGGGAACTTCATGCACACGCATGGTACACATGAACTTGAAATATAAAAATACATAAGTAAATAATAAAAAAATTTATGTGGCTTTCACAGTATGATTAAAAATTAAAATTAAGATTTTTAAATTGGTATTAAAAGTTTAAAAGAAAGTTAAAAAGCAATCAAGGTAAAAAATATCTTCACACCAAGAGTAGTGCTAGTATAGAAATATGGATATGATAAATTGTTACCTTCCTGGATGGGCAGTGACACAAACCTGAGTCTAAACTTCCAAGTAGCCCACTCAGAAGAATCATACACTGGAAGGAGCACCCATCACACTGAGGAGGAAGTTTGAGAACATCTCAAGCCTGTGTGCTCCCCAGTACTTAAAACGTACTCAAATGACTCTCTGTAGTAAGCTCAGAATATATATTCAAAATGAAAGGAAGGCAGGGAGGAGGGGGAAAAGGAGAGAGGAAGGGAAAGAGAGAAAGAAATGAGAAAAAGAAAGAGGGGAGGGAGGAAGGAATGAAGGGAGAGAGGAAGGGAGGGAGAAAGGAAGAAGGGAGGGAAAGAAAGAAAAACAGAGGGAGGAAGGGAAGGAGGGAGGGAGGGAGGGAGGGAAGGAGGGAGGGAGAAGAGTGACTGCAGGAACCGCTGTTACAAATCAGGTGAGAAATGTCATCTTAAGTAAAAGTTCTATGACTGCAAACCCTCATTATTAATATCCTAGAAGATAACAGATCTGCAATGAAGGACCAGTAGCATGTTAAAGTTTAATAAGCCTGGGTATTAGCCAAGAAACTCCTGTAGAATTTCTTGATGTGCATTTAAGGCTTTTATATCTATATTGCAAAAGAATTTTATAAAGGTAGGTATGTCCAAGAGATCGCACAAAAGTAACACAATAAAGACTGTTTGTCCCTAAACCATCCCATCTGTACCCGTTGGATGACACCCAACCTCCTTTGCAGACACATGCATCAAGCAATTGGCTAACGGTTCTTGTAGACAGGATGGCTCCTATTTCCATTTGAAGTTTACTCCTTATTAAAATAGAAACACTATTAATTTTTCCTACTTATTTTATCTGCCTTTTGCATATGGAGTTCCCCTAAAGTGAAAAGAAATATTAAATCACTGTTAAGATACCTCAAAATATCTTGGTCTTCAAGTGAATTTCAGTGATTTGGAAGGGGAAGACTAACTTCAACTTTTTTGAAGCCTTTTATTTATTCTCCTCCCACTCCAGCTATCATCTGCACAGACACCCCCAAATATTGTCTATACACCCCCACGTACTATCTTTGAAGCTGGCTTTACTTGAGCAGATTTGTTGAATGCTGGGTATACACCTACCACTCGGGGTTAGAAGCCATTCATGTGACAGAATTAATCAGTCCCTTGGTTTCTCAGACACACAGCTGGTGCTGAATTCTTTCTTGATAGTGTAATATTGTAAGCGTCTTAAAATTAAAGCTGCCATTAAATTTCCATCTTGTTCTTCAAGGAGGCTGCTTTTTTGGAAATAGCACATGTACGCAGTTTTCTGTGTTGGTGCCAAAGAGATATTTTCTTCTACATCAAATCTTTCATGTTCGGAAAGAATGGCCCAATTGAATAGAAAAGCCAGGGAAGAATCCAAGTTGTTGGATCTGGGCAATAGTCGGTTTCCTAGAATTATTGGTGAAAATAAAAATATGACCCTCCTTGGCAGGTATACGCGACAGATGCTGCATTTAAAATGAAATGGAGAAAAACATGTGGGATTTATAGAAATTCTCTCCCTGTCCAGACTGCCTGGCCTCTGCACGTCAAATGTCACTGCTGAAGCATGTCATTTGCCAGTTCTTCAGCAAAACAAACAACCCTTCGAAAAGCCCGCATCCCAAGGATGATAATAAAGCTGGATGTCACAACAATCGAGAGAAGGGACCTTCAGCGGTCATAACTTTTACAGGGAAGTCGAGAAGAAGATGAGGAAATGGAATAAAAGGCAGAAATTCTGTCGAGCAACCAAAGTGAGCTTTGAATCCCAAGAGCTACTCATCCCAGGGGAGAGTCCTGGTGTGGCTGGAGAGACAGAGGTTATCTGAATTAATTCTGGATAGTGTCTAGATTCTTAAGCAACATGGGAGTGAAAAGCTATACTTCAATTTGCACACTCATTTAAGGAATAAATAAAGACTTTATCTCAGTTTAGCAATCATTGTGTTTGTCTCCGAGGGTAGAAATGCAACTCCCATATCTGCAAACTCACCTTGGTAAGAGCAAATTGCTTAATATCTTTGTTAATCTCCATCTAGGAGACAACATACTAATATTTATATACCTCCAAGTGCACTGTGGGGCTTAATTAACGTTTGGAAGATTATAATCCTCAGATGAAGGGAGCTGCAAAATATAATCATTTCATTTTTCGATACATGTCAAGGAACAAGAATTTACGAGGTCATTTGTATGACAAAAGGCAATAGAGTGACATGTGACATGAAAGGGGCTCATCAGATTCCAGTCGTCAAACATGACTTCTCTGACTCGAGCTTTGTGCACTAGGCAGTAATGAGGCAGTGGGTGAGGAAGAGAATTCAAGATGTTCTCATTCACCACAGTGTTCCGCCTTCAGTCTTTAGGGACCCAAAGAGTTTATGCCCATCCAGCTCAGGTGAAAGGGAAGGCTCTAGCAGCCACAGCTACATAAATAAGATATATCTCTACTTCTTTTTTTATCTCTTGATATTTCACTTTCATATACCCTACGTGTCAACATTCACCCGTTCTCTCAGAAAAAAATCATCCCTGAATTTTTCTTTTAGTACCTAGCAGCCCAAGGGTGGGACCATGCTGAATGCTCCCTGGGGACAGTTTCCCATAAAATGGACTCGCTGAGACTTTTCAAAGACTCTTGCAAGGCTTGATCATATGTAGAGAATAATTTAAGGCCTGAATGAATTAGAGAGCAGACAAGAGAACCTAATAAAGGGACTCTCCCCTGACAAGGGTCCCTTCAGCGGTATGCACCTATTTGAAACTCAAGTCTTGTCTTCAGCATTATCTCTGAGACTACAGAAAATTATTACTGTTCTTATGCCTGCCTGGCCTTTCCACTTCCTACCAAACTGGGTCCCATTTCAGCGCTTCTCTCAGCCTGAGATAGGTTGTACCAGGCTCTTCCCTTGCTGAGTTTCAGAGAGTGTACCTGTATCGTTTCATCATATCTTCAGTGGCCAGGAAAGTGATCATCTCTCATTTTTTATGTGTGGTTTTTCGAGACAGGGTTTCTCTGTGTAGTCCTGGCTGTCTTGGAACTCACTCTGTAGACCAGGCTGGCCTCGAACTCAGAGATCTCCTGCCTTTGCCTCCCAAGTGCTGTGATCAAAGGCACACAGCACCACTGCCCAGCTTCATTCAGTCTTTGATTCAGGCCTTTCTACACACTTCAGGAAGATCTTCCGAAAGAGATGGCATGGTACTACTGAGACATACCTAGGTGGCAGAAGCACTCCTGCCAGAACTCGGGATTTGGGGTGAGAGGTGTCTCCATCTTACTAACAGCTGAGCACTTGCTCAAGTAAGCCAGATTCCCACCAGAACCCATTAGCATCTTCGCATGGGAACTGAGGCTGCTGTGATGACAAGAAATGACAAACGATCTTTCCCTCACAAAGACAAGTCACAAATGGATCATCCTTTACTCGACCAATGTCAATAGGCAACCCAGGACAATGAGACTTTGGGGAAATCCAGACTTAAGACGTTTCTGTAAAAGGAGATGACATGTGCAAATATACTTTTATACTTCACTTGTATCTAAGTTGGCTTTTCGATTTAAAGTGTATTTGAGTAGATTTTAAAGGTCAGAAGGTAAAAAGCTCTTTTATGTATCCCTCACCCGATTGTGCTCCTAAGGGATCCACTGCTTGAATGACAGCCTGACTGGCTCTGAGATGTCAACACTGTTCAGCTGTTCACTTCTCAACTCAGGGGCAGATGCCTTGTTTTCGGGGGTTTTTTTTGGTTTTTTTTTTTTTGTTTTTCAGCTGAATTGAATGATAAGCATATATTTCACAAAGTCTCTCTTTGGAGGCATAGTAAAGATAGTTAAAATTTTCTTCCACCATCCCCAAGATATGTAGGAATGAACACCTTACTATTAAAGCAGATTCCAGAGAAGGAAGGGGCAGCTAGCCAAAGAGGAGAAAGGGACTAGGCAGCCAATCAGTTCCAGCCCAGGAAATAACAGACACACAAAGAACTGCCTCCAGGCCTGTAATCTACAGTTCCAGAAGATTCCAGAGCACCTCTGCTCTATCTCCTTAAGAATGTTAGACCGAGTGCCTATTCTAGGTTTCCTTGCCCTTTAGTATTTGAGGTTCCGAAACCCCACCTGCCTCGAACTTGATGCTAATACCTCCTCCTGGAGTTGAGTTTATAGGGAGCAGGTTCCCTGTCAGCAGAGAAAGGCCAAATTGCATTCATGCTTGAGCCTGTGGGCCAATTTGTTCGTAACTAGATTGGTATGCAGGGGAGATAGCTGGAGGGAATGTGAAGCCTCCCTTTAGTAGCAGATACTCCTCCTGCTGCTGCTCTTTTCTTGCCAGCTGCTCCACCTGGGGAGAAATAGGGAAGACCTTGAGCTCAAAGAAGGGCCTCTTCTGCACTCACAAGGTAAAAGGCCTATCCCATGAAAGAATAGAACCCTTTGCCAAAATACACCCAGAAATCTGAGTACAAGTGGCAAGCACTCCAAGAGTCAGAGTCTAAAGACAGGGTCGAGGGCCAGGGGTAGACTTGGATGAAAGAGAGGAGAGGATGTAGCTGGTAAAAGTATAAACAAACAAACAACAACAACAAACTGGCTGCAGTTTCCAGTAACTCCTCATTTGAGTCTACATGGCCACTATGAGCCAAGAGTGTCAATTTCATCGGAAGTCCAGCATCAGATGCAGAGACTGAAAATGGCTCCCAAAGAAGGGAAGCTAGGTTTTAAAGATCTTGGTTTTGCTACAATCTGTTAAGTAAGACTTTAGGCAGCATGCTTAGTCCTTCGAACCTTCCATTTCTGTTCTGTGTAATGTGAATAGCTCCTGTGGGAAAGAGGACAGAAAGACAGCTTGGAAATGTGAAGAGCATTTCAAAAGTCACACCCCAGCAACAGAGCTGAGTCTGCTGTCTTTACCTACTGCTTTCTGACCTGTGCAAGATCACCTGGAAGGTAGGGGACTTCTGTCTTAGGGTTTCCATTGCTTCAAAGAGACACCAAGACCAAGGCAACTCTTATAAGAATAACAGTTAATTGGGACTGGCTTACAGGTTCAGAGATTCAGTCCATTATCATCATGGTAGGAAGCATGGCAGCTTCCAGGCAGGCATGGTGCAGGAGGAGCTGAGAGTTCTGCATATTGTTCCAAAGCCTAACAGAAGAAGACTAGCTTCCTAGCTAGGACCAGGGTCTTAAAGCCCACACCCACAGTGACATACTTCCTCCAATTAGGCCACACCTACTCTATCAAGGCCACACCTACAAATAGTGCCACTCCCTGGGCCAAGGGCTTACTTACTTGATTTCAGACATTTTCCCACAATGTACTAAGAGTTTATATTCATTTTTATTTTGCAGAAATTACCACAGACCTAGTAACTTTAAAAAAAAATTAATTGTCTTATACAAAGAGCTCAACTGGTTTCTGTGCTCAGGGTCTCACAAGACCAAAATCAGGAATTCAGCCAGGGTGAGTTCTTGCCTAGAGGTACTGGGAAGAACTGACTTGTAGCTGATTCAGGCTGTTTCTAGACTTTATTTCCTTCTGGTATTAGGACCTAGGGTTTGATTTTCTTGTTAGTTGCCCTCTTCTAACTTCTTCATACATGGCTTCCTGAAGGTTCAAGTCTAAGACAATGCACTGAGTCTTCTCTCTGTGTCACAGAGAGCAGCCATGCCTCTCACGTCACTTCTTCTTCACACTGCAACCCATCTTGCTTCTCTGCTATTATCCATATAGTTCTTTACTTTACCATCTCCTGCGATTAGATCTGCCCAACCCACACAGCTCCCATGTTAAACTTCCACACCCCACCACCTAATCAAAGCAGTGACATTTAAGGTTGTTGAAAGATTCTGGCTTTAGAAACAAGTACCTTTAGAGGGCCATTTTGAAATCCATCTTCCCCTGGTACCATTAAATCTATCTATTAAATCCCATTCTACTTGAAAACTCTGAAATGATTAAGGTTTTCCTATACTGAACCATGCAGGCTCTCACATCATTGTCTATAAGCAAACCATGAAAAAGAGAAAATAACTGTTATACTTCATAACTGTTCTACCCTTGAACTATTCTAGATCGTTACCCCCAAAATATCAGCTAACAAATAATTATTTACAAATATGTCATATTCCAGGCTGTGAAAATTATGAGTGAATCAAAAAAGAATAACAAGGCACACCTGATGAGTGACTTCTAATTGGAGCAGGAGTTCAAGATGATCCTTAGCAACATAAATAATTTGAGCTCAGCCTAAGTTCCATAGGCTCCTGTCTGAAAGGAGGGAGGAAGTGAAGGAGAGAGTGACCAAGCCAGCTCAGTCTACAGGTTCTCCAGGGAGGGAGCGAGTATTGAAAAAAAAAAAAGACAATTAGACAACACTGTAACATGACCTCAGCCAGTTCTGAAGCTGAATCGGGTTTATTTTTTTTTTTTCCAGTCTGCTTTTATATCATTCTAGGTACATATAAAGAATATGGTTAGTTCTAGGTCAAGGAACAGACAAAACTATAAATAAAGTCCTGTGGTATTCAGGGACTTAGCAAGATGATTAAGATCTTGAGGCTACTTCCTTGTCCTAGCCCAATGTCAAATTCCTGCCTGAGCCTACTTCCGCAGTGTCCTGTCCTGTAGGTAGTTTCTGGGAAAACACTGAGGGTTCCTCCAGGCTGGAAGTTAGGCAAAACTGCAGTGGCTCACTAAAGGCCTCTCCACAGCTCCTCAAGGCGTGGCCCCAATGACAATGACAATGACAATGAAAGTCCATGGGTTTTTACAGTCTTTAATGTCATAGCGGATGGTGGATGGATCTGGATGCACCCCACCCAAAACCCAGGGCAGACCTGAGTTAAATAGGCAGGGGGGGAGGCGCTGGGGAAGAATGTTTAATTGGCTCCACCCTCTGGCCTTCAGGCACCTCATTGGTATGTAAATCTCTCTAGGGCCTGAGGCCTGTTCCTCATGACTGTGACTGTTGGCCATAGACCTCTCTGTGGGAGTGGTTGTTGGAAGGCTGAAGCTAAATGAAAAGAACCAGGGCCTGGAGCAGAGCTGAACTCCTGCTGTCCAATAAGGTTCGGGGTTCCAAGCTCGTGCTCGACCAACCACCCAGCTGTTTCTCACAGCCCACCACCCCACACTGCCCCAATGTCAAATTCTTGCCAAATTTCTAGAAGTGGCCCCAAGAGCTCTCTACAAGAGAGAAAATGAAGGAGGGAGGACAAGAGAGGTAAAGAGAGTGCTTTAGGACTTCATGGTCAAAACAGACACAAGTAGAGAACATTTCAGTACAATACCTTATCAGAGATGAGAGGGGAAAGATTCAGAGTGTAGAACCACTGATTGAGTTGAGAAACTGAGAAATATTGATTGGACATTACTTGGTGTGAGACTTTGGCTAAAACATTTGCTGTTTAAATACCAATGGAGACCCTTAGGGCCAACAAAGAAGGTGGTTCTCACAAGGCATGATAAAACAATAGCTACATATTTTATTTTTTACTAGCTATGTTAACTAGTTCTTATATATTATTACACTTAACCGTTACCTACAATCTGAGTTTTTATTTATTTATTTTTCTATACAGAGGAAAACTATTCTCAAGTAGCTTTCAGGCAAAGGTAGGTCTAGATAGACTCAAGTCTAACACTTTCCATCTTGGATAATATCAAATACTAACAGCAGGTTCTGGCCAGACCATTCAGGATCCTTTCCATCAGTCCTGTGATGCCCGCCCCACCTCATTAACACTCCTTGCTGCCATTGCTACACCTCTGGGCTTCACGTGTCACAGCCGGCACCTGCATTCTTTCTAGGAGAGCTAGCCTTTGAGTCTAAAACGTCCTTATAAATCTCAAGACCAGTGTCTCCTTCAGGCTCTCAAGGCAACCCTATTCAATGCGTGTTGAAGGTGAGACTATGCCCATGTTTTTTGTCCTGGGACAACTGTGATACATGATTTATCAAGTTCATAAGTTTGTCTGCAGATTGGGCACGAAGAACCTCCCACATCACTTCGCCTATGGCCACATACTTCCTTGGCTCCTTCTCTTGCCTACAGTCTGTCTGTAAATACTACTTTCCTAGTGTTCCTTGGAATTCCCTGCTAAACATCTGCATACAGACCTAAGGCTCTGCCCTAAGACAGCCTCCTTCTGATATTCGTGCTGAGGCACAATGGGAACCAAGAGAAGAAAGTGATTAACTCCATAAAGGAGGACAGCCTATGTCTATCTCTTGCCTTCTCATGTGCAAATACACCCAAACACACACACATCCACTCACACACACACTCACACATGAGTGTGCAGAACCTAAAAATAAGGTAGGAATCCAATGTTTGGTATTAGGGATGTTGCAGTGATGACTACTAAAGATTCCCATGTGGCTGGTGATTACTACACTGGACACTGGAGACCCCAACATTAGCTCCATATTGGAGAGTCATGTGGCTAGTGCTAACATGTCACAGGAGTGGAAAGGGAGCTACCAACTTTCTATTAATTGCTCATTTATGTGATTATTTCTTTCTCTTCTTAAAAATGCCAGGTCTTGTGCCATTCAGTACACACACACACACAAGAACCCAGGGATGCCTTTGATATTCACAACTGGGTGGCTGCACAGCCCACCTGCATTTGGCAGTCAGATGACAGTGGTAGTTGTCAAGTGACTGGGATTGCAGAGATCCCTTTGAAAATGCACGTGGGCTCTTATGTATTGGATGAGGGCGATGTGCCCACACCTGCCCAGAAGATCTAAGTAATAAGGTCGGCCTGCCTCCATCTGTTTACTTTGCCAGTTCTGAGTGCACACACCTCAGAGCTTAGGCTCTAAGGCAAAGAGATGCTCTTTAAGGAGGTACACACTGAATTCAGTTGGCATTCTGTCATGTCAGGTACCACAGAAACGAAAGCAAACCCCAACACTAGGAACAGATCTCTGCTAAAGAATCAAAAACTCTGGGATTTTAAAATGGATTTTAGAAGACAAACTAAGAGGACCTGGAATTTTCTTTAAAATATTGTTTTCTTCTATCTTTTTAGTCTGTTTAAGAGCCTATGAGCCACAATGCCTTTTTACTGCTCTTTAGAATAAATCCCACATAAAATAACAACTGATCTATAGTGCCAATTATACTTATTACACTTATTAATCACGTGTGTGTGCACACATGACATGAAATATATGTAGAGGTCAGACTGCAACCTGTGGGAGTCTCAGGAGTTCATTCTCCTCCATCACGTTGGTCCCAGGGATTTAACCCTGGGTCTCCGACTGATGGCAATTTTCTTTACTTACTGAGTTACCTCACAGGCCCATCTTCAATATTCTTAAATAGTCTGTCACTTTAGAGAGATCTAAGATTGATAATGATGAAGTCTGCAGGAAAAACCCTGGTAACTATTTTAGAGCTATAATGAATCCACCCTACAGAGGCAATTTAATATTCACTTGGGAAAGATTGCATGGCTAGTTATCCCTGATAGAATACAGCTTTTGGGACCCCAAAATACTAGAAAACTTCTACTT
The DNA here is from genome assembly GCA_030674055.1 of Rhabdomys pumilio. Lineage (NCBI taxonomy): Eukaryota > Metazoa > Chordata > Mammalia > Rodentia > Muridae > Rhabdomys > Rhabdomys pumilio. The sequence goes on along the minus strand of JANHMN010000001.1, from coordinate 192,087,536 downwards.
ACTCTAACAGTGAGAACTAGGACATGTAAGAGAACAGAAAAATGCTATTTCTAAAAATAATATAATAACTTTTGTTGCTCGAGATACCAGCATCAAAAGCTTAACTCAGCTTTATGTGATTTTTAGCAACCTTGTTATACAGAAATCACGCAATCCTTCACAAACCCATAATTTAAAGGTCTGGAGCAGATAGAGGAACTAAAGGCCACACAGCCAAGAGACTCTACTATTTCAAGGACAGAGAAGATAGCATTGCAATTGATGGGGCTTCTTTAACAGTCTTGTCCCTACCCCACTGCCATAATATGTACTTAATGCGTGTATACCAGTGTTCATGTGCACGTACCTAGAACTTGGTTGACTCTCTTGCCTTTGCAACAGCAAGAAAGGAGTGAAAAACATCCCTGTTCTCCCTCTCTCTGATTAGACCAAGGCGGCATCATCCGCCCAGCTCCTAAAGGTTTCCTGTTAGTGGTTGAGATCTGGAGCGTGCTCTCTGAACTACGTCTCATCGTGCAGCTGCTACCAGAAGAAGGCAAAAGCAGAAAAGCAGTAGCAAAGCCTGAACTCTGCCTCCCTGCTCCAACACGCTATCAAATGTGGACGGGGCACTCGACTGATGTAGCCACTCTGTTGTTCGTGTCCGCCGGGTTCAGCTGAGAATGTCTGAGATCAACAGGTGGCCTTGCTAATGGAACAGATTCGCTCATTGTTTGTATGTTTAATGAATCATTGAGTTACTGATCGGCAGTGAGCAATGGAAGCTGTTCAAACAGAAAGGAAACCCAGCCGTGGGGTGGTGCCGCCAACACACTCCTTTGAAGAGCTGCTGGCCCTGTGGGGAATGCAAGAGGCTTAGGGTTTACTCCCTATGGTTCCCAGAGAAATGGTAGCAAGAAGAAGGTGTTATTTCTAATTGGATGATGAAAGTCAGCTCGAGGGACAGAGACCAAAGGGCCAAATGGAAGAAGGGGAGGAAGAGAAAAACATCTGAATCAAACACCGAGGTAAAACTGAGAGGCAGGTGTTTGCAGTGAACCATGCAATAACCCTCCCTTCACCCACTGCTCTTGAGGAAGCAGCCAAGTGGGAAAAAGCAGAGAAAAGTTAAAAAAAAAGAAAAGGAAAGGCAAGGCTGGGGAGTTGAAAGCTGATTTTCTGGAGTGTGCTGTACGGTGGGAGTGCTCTGTCATTTGGAGAGGCCAGGCTGACTGGCCGATAGATTGCTGAGTAGTGGACGCCAAGCCTTTCTGTAGCAGAACTGACTAGGCAGATTAGCCCTGTACTTAGCACACAAGGCTCTCCCTATACCCTAAGTGAGAATTTTCATTCTTCAGTTTATTGGATCTGACTGTTTTCAGTCTCTGCTCAGCGACTCTTATCATGAGCTTATTCCACTATGGCATCAGTATTTTTCCCAGACACTGTTCCAGATACCAAAAGCCTTTTACCTGGTTCCCCACTTGAAGCTGGGATTCTTCAGCACTTTCTTCTTCATGGTCAACCCATCATGGAAAGCGTAGCCGAGTCAGCAGCCTCCTGGATGCTGCCTGCCATCAGTTCATTGACCACTTCTCCCTGGGTCTTTGTCTTGACTTCTTGTGCGGCCTCATGATTTCCTTCATCTTCTTTCACAGTCAATAGAAGAGACAATTCCAATGTGGTTGTTGCTTTCTTTAATAAAAAAAAGCAGCAGAGATTGGGTTGCAGAAACAACCCAATCTGGCCGGGCAGTGGTGGTGCACGCCTGTAATCCCAGCACTTGGGAGGCAGAGGCAGCCAGATTTCTGAGTTCGAGGCCAGCCTGGTCTACAGAGTGAGTTCCAGGACAGCAAAACCCTGTCACAAAAAAACCAAAAGAGAGAGAGAGAGAGAGAGAGAGAGAGAGAGAGAGAGAGAGGGGAAAGAAAGAAAGAAAAAGAAAAAGAAAAGAAACGGCCCAATCAGTAAAGCGCTTGCTACACAAGCATGAAGACTTAGAGGTCAGATCATCCATACCACATAAAAGCTAAGGGTGTATAACCCTAGAACCTGGGGCAATGGAGTCAGGTGGGTCCCTAGAAAACACTGGCCTGCTAGTTTGGACAGTGAGCTCCAGGATCAGTGAGCAGTTCTGTCTCAAAAACAAGGCAGATTGCTACTGAGGAAGGTACCTGACGTTGGCCTTGGGCATATACACATGCATAGTCACTACACGCAAGCACACAGGATCACGTACATAAGCAACACACACAATAGGAGAGATGAACAAATAACCGTCACTTATTTTAGCATCAACATGAACTTCAAACATGGCCAACCATTGTTTACCATGAAGCATATCTGTACTCTGGTAACTTAGGTGGGTTTTGCCTGGAACACCTTTAGTAACTGGCTTGAGTTACTAAATGCCACTAACCCATTCTGAAGAACAAGGCCCACTTCAAACCCGTGACTCTGCAGACGTATGAAATCTTTCCTTCATGTCCTTCTGACTGGTGTTCCCTCATGCTTTGCCCTGAGTGTGGCTGATGCTTTTCCTTAATGCCTTTTCTAAGAACAGGCATCAGCTACTTTCTTCTTCATTCTTTTTTTTTTTTTTTTGACAACACTTGTGGGTTGTGGTTGTTAAAGGTATGGGACACACAATATTTATGGCAAGGCAATTGGTATGGAGAAATCTGTGTTATGGGTTAAGCAGTGTGAGCCCTAGTTCCCACTGGGCCATCTCTAGAGAGTACCCTTGGCTGTAGACTCTCTGAGTGGATTGTAAGTTAAATATGTTTCCTTTCCTGTGGGACACACAGCCCAACCCAGTTCCTACTGTTTGGTATCATTAGCTGAGTCCAGATACACGTTCTGGCCAAAGTGATATGAGTTGACCCCTATATTAGCAGGCTGAAATCAAGACAGTCCAGTCTGCTCATGTTCCCTTCTCTTGGCTAGCTTTTACTACCTTGAAGGTCCTAGAACTTTTGCCCAACCAGTTCCTTCATTCTTAATGGTAACTGAGTAGCAGTCCTAGACTAGGTAATGCAGCCATAGTCATTCCCTCCACTCTCCTTTACCCATGAAGAATGGAAGTGTAAACATTCATTCTTCTACCTGCCCAGGAAAATTGAGCAGCACCTAAGAATCCTAATGACCCATGGCTGTTGTCTCATCTACACTACCATTCTGTCCCCTCAGAATCTCTTGGTCACAGGCATTCTCTGCCTCAGAGACCCAGTACAGAAAATAAAAATAACAGAAAGTCTGTCAAGATCAATCAGTCCATCAACTCACAGGGCAGCTTAAAGGGCAGTGTGGCTTGGAGTCTGGAAGAGCCACAAGCCATAGAACGAGGCCAGAACTTGCCACTGCATCTCATCTAGCTGGTGGAGAGTTTTAAGCAGTATATCCCCATTGAGGGCTGAGCTGTGACAAAGCTCCCACTTTATCAGTACATCTCTTGCTATGAGTCTGTGATCAAATCCAGAAAAATCTCAGCTTTCCCAAAATTCATCTCTTCCACTTGTCCTCTTCAATAAAGCCCTCTTTTCAGCTGAAAGAAGAAAGCTACTGCTCTCGTAGACCATGTTGTTTCTATCTTAAAAACCAAGACGTGTATGCACACATGTCCTACGTGGATGTGACTTACAATGTGAATTTCTGATTCTGAATGTTTGCATGCACAGTGGAATGCAGGCTCCTTCTATAGTAGAAGCCGTACCTTAATATGCCTTGTAGTGGGATATGACCTAATCCAGAATAAAGAGCTTGTGTTTAGTTTATAACTTGAATAGCCAAACTAACCACTCGATGCTGGTGTCTACACGTCTATACTGGAGCGAATGGGAAAGACAATTCATGTTTTTAAATAAGCCTTTTGGAAAATACTTTAAAACTTTTCCATAGAGTTTATTATATAGTGAGCATTGATTTAAATGTATTTGAGGAAATTAATTCCTTAAGAGGGCAACATCATTGCCACCACATTTTACAAGAATTTTAGGGAAAAGATTGAACAGTTTGCTGGTTAGAGAGCTAAATGGGGGTAGAAATCCACTTGATCGGTGTCCCAGGCAGGCAGCATGCTGGTCACTGTGCCGTGATGCCCGATTGCCTTAATCCGTCACCTCGTACCCACGTGTGCTCTCTTGCCCTTCTGGAACTGAGTGAAAAGATACTCAATGCTGTTCACTAGGTATCTATTTCCCAAGAACTTTTCCAAGCCATGAAGGCAGAATTGTGACCCAGACTATGTAAAGCCCTTATGGTCGTTATGGTTCCAGAACAGAGGTGCTGATGAGAAATATTTGCAACAATAATAATAACAATAACAACAACAACAACAACAACAACAACAACAACAATAATAATAATGCTTAATCAGAATAAAAGCTCAAACCACCTTTCTCTAGAGAAAACAAAAATCTGTAAGATTGACTTTGCCTCCGTGGTTTTCTCATTGTGGAATATGAGTACAAAGCACAGTAAGAAAGAGACATGCCCTGAAAGCTAGTCATTAAACATTGAAAGACATCAGGAGTCAACCTACTATGGTAGTCAGGGAGCCTTTAGTAAATGCCAGTCAATGCCACCTTGGTTAGCTGGCTGACACCATGACATTTTTCTTCCCAGACTTTCTTTCTTCATATTTAAAGTGAGAAGGAAAGGTTGTGCAAACATTTGAACTTGCTGTCTCCCTGGCACACAGGCATCTGATGATGTGCCCTTGACAGTCATCTCTGTGCAGCTTCCTGTCTCACTCCACCACAAGGACCCCATCATCTGCCATCTGCATGTTCCAAAATGCATAGGGCTCTCCCACGTGTGACCCGTCCACTCCCTGCTCATTTCATGGCTGGTTTGTTCTTTGACATTCAAATCACTGGTTTGCGTCTTCAGTTGCCTCTTCAATGAGACTATCCACAAAATCTCCCACTAACCCATTCTGCCCACCCTAGCACTGGCTCTTAATACTCCATCTGCCTCTCCATCACCCCTCACACTCCGCTCTGTTCTTATGTTTGTTTATAGTCTGTCTATTCTCATTAGTTCTAAACTACATGAGAGCTATCTGCCACATCCCGTAAGATACTATTGTGTAAGAACACGGTGGCCATTCTGTAAGTATTTGCTGAGTGAATACGTTCAAGAAATTGAAGGCTCATAATGGAAGCAAAGACCATAGAGAGGCAATAGTATTTCTTTATAGGAGCCACTTCAGAGAGCAAAGAGGTTGCTCTCAGTATGACAGTCCCCTTTCTCACTCGACTTAAAGATCTCAGATGAAGGATCATAGGGCTTGTGATATTTTTTTCCTCCTCCATTGACTGACCTACTGTCTCTTGGTGACATGTTGTAAGGCTTCAGTGATACCTTGTCTGATAGTGCTGCCTGCCTCACAAACAGAAGAGTCTGTCCATGAAAAGGGCCCAGCACTTTACTGTTGAGGTCAGCTGCAGAGTCCCTGCAGAGTCCCTGTTGTATGGGTTCTGAGCTTCAAGATATGAGTGAAGGAGCTCGGGATATAGCAGCCAGCAGGACTAAGAAAGACTGGGGAAGGGGGGATCTTCGGCAACAACAAAAAGATTTCAGGGGTGCTGTTATATGGCAAGGAAGTTAGCCAACACTGGTTCACTGGCAGGTGTCACTTGAAGTAATGCTGTCCCTTATCTCCTTATAGGACTTCTGAGCAGACCAGCCAGTCTCTGAGGCCAGAGGAAGTTGTGTGGAGTTTCTGGGTGGGGCAGTTATAGAAACTGCTCCTCCCAACTCAAAGGATGATATTTAACTGGTAGCTGCTTCCTCATAGGCTAAGGCCGGGGGTCCCACCCAGTGTGTCACCTGGGACTGAGGTAGGATGAAAAGCTGAACCTCATGAAGTCAGGGCACAAAGTCCATGTGTCACCACCTGGATTTCAGAAGGAATGGCTTAGGCTTCCTGCATGAGAGGAGCCACCCACAGGCTGGGGACCTGAAATCTCCTGCACTTTACTGTTTTTAATGATTTTCTATGACTTTCCATTCTCCCTTGTACTCACCTCCAAATGTCTGAAGCCCTTGCTCCCCCTCCCTTTTTTTTAACTCATTCCCTAAACATAATACCTAGCATAAGGATAGCTCAGAATTAGTGATTTTCTATCATATAGTGGAACTCATATAAGGTCAGAGATTTGAATATTTGCCCAAGTTTGGCTTCCAGGTTTTGCTTTGAGCCTTACAGACTAGTGTATCCTTCGCTGAAGCTTCAGCCCATTACTTCCTGTCAAGTCTACTATATAAAAGGGCAGTGAGAAACCACATTCTCCACTATACTTGAAAATTATTCTATTGGCCTACACTGTCAATCTTATAGCTGTCTCCAGCTGTCAATCTTATATATCTTCAGCTGTCAATCTTATATGTCTTCAGCTGTCAATCTTATATGTCTTCAGTTGTCAATCTTTTATGTCTTCAGCTGTCAATCATCACTGAATTTCACAGGAAGTCACACTTCCATCACTATCTTCTATCTGGTGATATTTTTTCTGAATTTTAAGTGTTTTCCTAATTTTTACATAATTCAGAATGTACACACGGCTTGCCTAAGGTTCTCGGCAGGTCCTAGGAGGGAAAAAAGTTGTATCTAAGTTTTGGCTGCTGTCTTTCTAGCTTAGATTCAACTTCACTTGAGTCCTAGGTCTCTTCTTTTTTTTCTTTTCTTTTTGTTTTTTTGTTTTGTTTTTTTTTGTTTGGTTGGTTTTTTTTTTTGTTTTCTGAGACAGGGTTTCTTTGTGTAGCGCTGGCTGTCCTGGAACTCACTTGGTAGACCAGGCTGGCCTTGAACTCAGAAATCCACCTGCCTCTGCCTCCCAAGTGCTGGGATTAAAGGTATGTGCCACCACCACCCGGAGAGTCCCAGGTCTCTTCAAATCACATACTCTTGTCTAATTCTCTAAACAGAATCATATTTTGTCCTGAAGAACAGATGGTCTTGTCTCAACCTTACCCTGTCCCACACAGTTGACTTTCTAAATTTCTCTAGTTTATCAATCATGGATTTTTTTTTTTTTTTTTTTTTTTTACCTCAGCCACTGAAAATTTTAGAAAACCCAACCAAGTAAGCTGAGATGCCTAGATTTTGTTTTAGAGGAACATGGAACTACCTTGACTCCAAAGGTAGATGTGGCCATGCAGGAGCTACTCCCTCCCACCACCCTAAGACTCTGATAACCACTTGGTTCTGAATTCTACAGATCGAATATTAATTAGAGCCTCGTTCTGAGAACTGTTGTTGCAAACTAACTCTCACTTCTTTTGATGCCTGCTTTTTCACACCCCTATGCAGCTTCTACAGTATTTTGCACGTCCATTTCCTCTGTCTGTCACTTGTGCTTGCCCAGCTTTCAGTCCACATAACTAAGTGAATTAGATGGCTATACCTGAGTGCACTGTCCCAGTAGTACCTTCTTCCTCTTTCAGATGACTCATACCAATTATTAAAGTTGCTCACTGTTTTTCCCACATAGAGTTTTTTAAGGTTACATGGCCATATAGAGGAGATCCTAACTCAGACTTGTATTTTTAGTATAATTATTAGAGCGCATTCAAAGGCTCCCTGTGGATGCCTGAAACCATGAGTACTACAGAACTCTGGCTATTCTGTCATTTTGCCTTCGTTTACATTGCTATGGTGTCGTTTAAATTAGAAATATTGCAAGATGTTAGTAAGAATATCTGCAAATAAAGTAGAATAATTATGAGATGCAATAATAAGATTTTCAGTATCATAGAATCGTTTTTGTGCTCTGGGGCCATCAAGTAAAATGTGGACTACCCTAACACATGCTCTGTGACTGTGACAGTCTAGCTGGTAAATGAAAAGGCTACTGGGTAAGTGACCAGGAGATTGTGTATAATGTATGGAGATATTGGACAAAGAGATAGGTCACCTTTGGACTGAGTAGGATGAGAATTCATTACTCTACTCAGAACAGGACTCACTTTATAGTTTATAAACTGTCTGTTTGTAGAACTTTCATTTAATTTGGGGTGGTAATTGACCACAGATGACTGAACTCCTGGGTAAGAGAACTCTACTGTGAAGAGTATACATTTCTCAGCAACGGATACTCATAGTATGCTCACCCCAGAATCATCCTATGCACTCCAACAAAGGACACCTTGGCTTCTTTTAGACCTTCAGTTAGAAACTATACCTACTCTTCCTCCAGGAGTTGTTCTAGGCATTCCGGAAAACGGTGCTTAACCATCATCATCAACAGACAGGACGGTACTAGGAGTGGTTTGGAAATCATAAGTGGAAAATGTGTTTTTCACACAGTACCTGTATGTGTGTGTCCAGAAAGGACCAAGAGGATGGAATGATGTAATAGAAAACTTTAGGACCCGTAGAAAGATGGTAAGAAAGCCACCATGATCATTCTTCATTGGCCACATAGTAGGTACCTAAACTTGTTTCTTTAAAAATAAATAATTCCTGAGGGCTGGAGAGATGACTCAGTGGTCAAGAATGCTTGCTATTTTTCCATAGGACCCGAGTTCTATTCCCAGCACCCATGTTGTGGGGGCATATAAACACCTGTAACTCCAGACTCAGGAGATCCCACGCCCTCCTCTGATTTCTCCAGGCATTTGTACACACATGGCATATACACACAGACACAGACACATATGCACATACACACTTAAAAAAATCAATCTGACAAAAGAATGGCTTAAGATTCGAACTTTACAAGAGGCAATGTCAAAATCACAGTACTCTGCCCCGGGGCTGTCTGTAGAAAGGCTGTGTATTCTGGAGCCTGCACAAGGGGAAGCCTGAAACGGCAGCCAGACTACAAGGAGAAGCTCTGAAGATCTGGAAACACAATCATTTTATTCAATGAACACATTTCAGTATCCAGCTCTTAAGACCAGTTTTTCCCCCTCTAGTGATGGAAGACACAGCACAGGCATGCAAAGATGCAGGGAGGAAATGAAGTAGGAGAGAAGCCCTTGAATGAGAGAATTGTGAGCCAGGAAAAAATAATGGCTGTAAATCACTTGCATAATGCCTAGTACACATACTATAGTATTTGTTAAATTAAAAGGCATTTGTCTGGACACTTGGGTTAAGTATCATGTAAAACATGCTTTGTAAAGAAATATCAAAAATTGTCGTTGTCGTCGTCGTCGTCGTCGTCATCGTCATCATCATCATCATCATCATCATCATCATCATCATCATCATCATCCCCTAGTCCTAAAGTCCAGCAGCCAAAGGAGACATAGTATGTTATTTCAGGCATTTGGTTCTAGAGATAAAGGATGCCTCAATAATGTGGTGACTGATGCTATATCCCCACTTGGAAGAAAGTAGCCCCCCCAAAAGTATCTTGCTTTATAACAACCTCAGTTGCAGTTCTGGAATGACAAACACGTGTTGTCTGCTTGCGTTAGACGGAAGACAAGCAGGAAAGAAGAGTAGAGATAAGTAGGGAGAGGGTGAATCTGTGTACCTCAGGGGGAAAAAAAAACAATAGCTGATAGTCTAGATGACTGATGCCCTTCAAAGGACAGTTTCAGTGGAAGAATTAAGGGACCTAGGTGACTTGAGAAGGAAGTGTCTGTTCCTCAGGAAACTGGAAGGCACATGAGGGCTGATGCCTGTGGATGTTGGCGGGATTTGAGAATCTTTAATGTAGAGGAAATCCCATGGGGTAGCAGTTCTCAACCTGTGGGTTACATATCAGCTATCCTGCATTTCAGATATTTATATTATGGTTCATAACAGTAGCAAAATTACAGTTATGACGTAGCAATGAAATACATTTATGGCTGGGGGGATCACCAAGCCTTAAGGAACGGATAGACAAGGCAGCTATATTGTGGTGATCAAGCAGAGGTTAAAGGAGACAAAACTGCCAAGTATATCTGTAAATAAAACCCTTCCAATAGTGAAGTGCTCCACAGTAGTGGTTGCTTTGTGCTAGTTACGAATCAGGCACAGTGCTTCTATGTGGCATTGCTCTATTAAATTCCCTCAGCAACTCAATGAACCAAGTCCCATCCCGGCCATTAATGAAGGTGAACACAGCTACGCGAAGCAACTTACCCAAGATCAGGGGTTTCTAAGCCCAGCTCTGAACACCTTTCTGCTTCAATAACTGGAACACATTTTGAAACCGTTTCTGTGTGTAACATGTTGCAAATGTTTGACGTGAGTACAGTATCACAGGTGTATAATATGTCCTTACACTACAGGACAGATGATCTAGTGCTCAAGGAAGACTGAGACCAAAATATCTTCTCTGGATTTGCCTATGGGGAGACCCTCAGGAACTGCCAGTACAGCAGAAAAGGGGAGGGAGCACACTGCTGAGTGACAGGAGCCCAGGGGAAATACAAGACTGAAGGAATGGGAACAGCAGAGGGATTGGACTGTGGAATATACCAGTCCAAACCCAGGCTGAGTCCATTACATGTGCGAGCCAAGGCGAGTTATTCCTCATTATCTAAGTTTTATTTTCCTTGTCATAATAACTTCTTATTTCAACAACATTTGAATACAATTCCTATGTTTTTGTTTGGCACTATCTCATTCAATAATGTTTGTCTGTACAAACTGAATATACAGAATGGTTTGCTATATTATAAGGGCTTTATGATCTCTGTGTAGGCCTTCACAGACACTCATACTGTGGTGAACCTCCTGCTGCTACCTCTATGTTCTCTGGTCTCTTGAATTGATAACACTGTATTATGTTTCAGACCACTTTTGTGCTTGTTAGCTTCTGACATCAAACTCTGTGAAAGAAGGATAGCAAATTAATTTCCCCCTCTATCTGGGAAGTGATTCCATACCATGTACATTACACATAGCAATCATTTTTCAAATCATTAATGGAGACTATTCACATATTTACTGAAAATGTGCTACTGACATAAGCACAATGGGCAGCTTGAGAGGTCCAGTGGCTTCCCTGTCCAGAGTTCATTACTATACACAATTCTTTCATCATACCACAGAAGTGAATAACACATATACTCAGTGCACCAAAGAGCATCAGATCTCTGTTAATAGAAATATCTTCAATGTAGGGCTATATGACACTTGGTTCTAAAAGATAAAGTCCTAGCACACTAAGAGAAGGGAGGGCATCTGTTCTTACATCCTGGGCAATATCTTGAGTTAGGGAAACACTGAGAATCATCAATAACCTTTGTGAGTCAGCTCAACCTTCTAGGTCCTTCCTCAGGACAGGGTTGGGTGTGCAATGGAGGGGTGGGGAGTACATGGATGGACCAGAAGTTAAGCACTTCTGTTACACTCATTGAGAATTCAGGTTTTGGAACTGAAAGCTAAGTATTAGTTAAATACCAGGGTATATTATTATTATTACTAGTATTATTATTAGTAGTATTAGTATTTTAAAAATCCTTATTAAGGGCCTTTCCATACAAGGCTAAATTCTGTCCTTAGATTCCTAGATAAAACTGGGTCTGAAATCAACATAGGCACTGTTAGAAAGGATTTGAGGATTGGCTTGAAGAAGAGGATTTGGCTCCCAGGATACAAACCATGTCACTAATCCCAGAGAAAGGATTTGACTGTTAAAGGATTATACATTTCTGAAAAGCATATGCTGCTGATAATACCTCTCATTTCCTGCACATATAATTACTGAGGGGAATTTCCTTTGTGAATAGAATGGGACAAAGCCTTTATTGTTGTTTTAAGTTCTTTTGTTGCAAGGGCTACCAAATTTCAAAACAATTGGACGTGAAGTTTCATGGCCCCAAGCAAATGTACATCCAATGACTCAAGCAAATGAATGGGAAATTAAGCCACCAGCAGAGGAATGAACACAGTTGTGTTTGAAAGAAAGTCATGTCAGTGCTGGGGACTTAGGCTGAAGAGGATAAGAGCATGTGTTCTTTCGGGTGAAAATGAGGTCTGGACAGAGGACAAGCAAGTACACTTGCTTACAGGCCTTGCAACTGCAGCTTCATGCTGTGCAAGTCAGACAGATGGCTGCAAATAACGTGCAAACAAGAAACTGGGTGCTGGGGAACTTTCTCAGCTCGTGAACTTAGGTTGATGGATCTCACTGTTTATCAGGCTCAAGGAGAAAGAGAGAAACGTTGGAAGTCAGGGCCACTGTCTCCGTGTTCTCAAGGCCCCCCTTCTGTGCTCAGACTCCCTTTGCGATACCACAGACCATGGTTTATCAAATCCACTCACCAGAGACTATGCCTACTTTTCTGTTGCAAAAGGCACCAGGATGGTTTTCCCCAGAGAGGATGTCATTGCCCCCGAGTTATTATTGTTATTTGTGCAGTTTTCACCAACAGCAACTCAGCACAGGACCATCCATCCCCATAGACAGAAAGAAGGATTTGGCCTTGTGGGTTTTTGTTTTGTTTTCTTGTTGTTGTTGCTGTTGTGGTTGTTATTGTTTGCTGCTCTGAATTTTCAGCTGCTGTTCAGACAAAGGGACCATGACTTCTAAGATAGGAAGGGATTGAGGTTAGGGACTCAAGAAAGATATTCTCAGGGCAGCAGCTTAATGCTATTAGTCTGAAGCTTCCCATGACAGGGCCCTCACTGAGAAAGACAATTCCATGCAAAAGGATGATAGCCTCACAAGGCAGTGGACTCCGGAGGGATCCCCTGACACCATGTACAGGTTATTAATTCGATTGCCCTTCAGGGAAAGAGCCAAGCTTCAGGGGCCCTCTCAGAATCAATCAACCCTTTCAAAACTTGCCCATCTCTAATGAGCTGGGTATTTTCAACAATCCTTTAACCACATGGCCTTCTCAACTCTTAGTTGGTTGCATTATGACAACGATAAATGTGGCTTCCTCCAGCTGCTTCTAAAATAAATTCAAGACTGAATTAATATGGATATAAATAATTTTGTCCATGCAAAGGGTTGGGAGAATAAACTACATATATAGCATTTGCCAATACCTGTTAAAATGTGCATTGTGTGTCCCACATTGAAGTCACAAGAGTGGCAGAGAGGAATAACGAACTGGACCCCCAAACTCCTAAAATGCTGACACTCCTTCCAGTTAAAAGTTCATATCCAACAGGAGCTAGAATATTGCAAATTTCAAAACAACTGACCTTTTTTTTTTTTGAGGAAATCCTTTTGAAATTCTTGAGTGATCCCATATTCAACAAAATATGGCAGCTGTGTCCCAAGTCAGTATGCTGAAACTATCAGTTTGTGTTCTTATCACACTTTCATGTGCACCAAGAAGCTTACATGTAACCCAGTTGGCAAGGGTTAGTTAGCCAGGAGGCCTCGGGATTGAGTCTTGGGATGACAGAAACTGCACAGTGGCACACACCTGGATCCCAGCATTCATGAGGTAGAGGCAGAAGGATCAGGAATTCAAAGTCATCCTCGGCTACATAGCAAGTTTGAGGGCATCGTGGGCTGCATGAGATACTGCCTTAAAGAGGATAGCATGGATGGGTGGTAGAGAGGATGACAAAGAGCAGGAGAAGGGGAAGAGAAAGAAGCATTGAGGGCTTAAGACTCTTTGGTCTGATTTAGACTACAAAGGAAAATCATCTTAATTCAAAGTACAGAACAGAGTAAGTAGTATTTTCACATTGAGAATATTGCCTGGTAGAAAATGAGGTTTCTAACCTGTTAAATCAACCTTTATTTGGTATAACCATCCCTGCCCTGTATCACTGACCCTTATCCGGAAAGCATTTGTGGTTACTATTGTCAGTCTACTTATGTGTTACTCATGTAGGCTAGTATTCAAAGACTTGATTGGCTGTTCTGCCAAACAAATTGCATACCCAAATAGATTTTTTAAAAAGGCACCCATAGCCAAAGAATACTCAGGGGGTCCCAGGGTAGAAATTCCAGGTGAAAATACCCACAGTTGAGTAACAAAGGTAAGGAAGGCTGGATGGAAAATCAATAAAACAAGGGCAACATTTAGGAATGCCTTTCCATGGGAAACTGGAGCTCCAGCAGATTTGAAAGTACACATGCTTGGCAGGAGAGAGTGCAATGGAGTGCAATTCCAGTAAAAATGGAAGAAGCTGGGGCAAGGGCCATGGCTCCCATGGTGATGCTCTTGTTGTACAAGCATGAGGACCTGAGTTCAGTTTCCCAATGCTCATGTAAAAAGCCAGGTGTGGAAGCACACATCTGTAATACCAGGGCTGGAAAGGCAGTGACAGGCAAGTTCTAGAGCTTGTTAGTCAGCCTAGCTGAATCGGTGAGCTCCAGGTTCAGCGAGAGACCCTGCCTCAAAAAGAGTAAGGTGGAGAATGGGTGGGAAAGATACCTGGCTTCAATTTCTGATCTCCACATGTACACACACACACACACACACACACACACACACACACACACACCTCCAGCTCTTAACAATTATGCTCTTTACTTTCTTCTCAGCTACAGCATATACATCCATATTAATATTTGAATTTAAATTGGAATGCCCATAGTGAATACAGCCCACCATACCTGGATGTAAGGGTTAAATGCTAACAGGTGATGGTGATATCTTTGTATTGTTCCCTTTTCAACTGAAGGCCCTGGCCCTTTTTATTCACCTATCCAATCCTTACAACATCACTTGACAGGATTCCAAAATTCCCAGAAGACTCTAATCTCTGGCACTTGGAAGTCCAAAGCTAGAACTCCCAAGGATGCTTAGCTATTCCAGATTATTAGATATTCTAATTTTATTACTGATTATTAGATATTCTACATTTTACTCATATTTACCAAGGGAAGTGTAGTTTTAGAATGCTAGCCATTATTTGGATTTGGGGAAGTTAATATATTGTTGGTGAGGCTTGTTTTGTTTTACTTTTTAAAAAAGTATTTTAATGTAATTTACAAAGAACTACAGAATATACTAAATACTCAAAAACTGGGAAGTGGCAGGAAAATGGTTTTCTGAGTTGTGTTAGAATGCCTAGCATTTTGATCTCTAGCAAAATATACATCATGATGCAGAGTCACATGTCCAAACTGATCATTTAGGAACATTGTTGCTCAGTTTTTTCTTGGAGCCTGGCTCATCCTTTGTTTAAAGTATACTGTGCACACAGATTTATTGACTTAATCTTATTCACAGGATGATTCACCATCAGTCACACAGAGGATCACAAACCCGCTTCACAATGTGGTTCACTGCTTTTCTATAGCTGGGTAGCAAATAGACATAAATTTAGCAACTCAGTGCACATCACACATTTCTTACATCATAGTTTCAATAGATCAGTCCCCAGGGGTGAAACCTCTAAGAGTCAGCAGGGGCTCCAGTTCTCAGCTGAGGTTCAGGGTCTGCTCTATGCTCAGTGGTTGGTGAGAGAATTTGTATCCTAGAGGATCCCCTGGGGATTGGTCTCAGCAATGAGAAGCCACCCATACTTCTTTGCCATGTGTCTCCACAGCCAGTTCACGAAGTGCATACTTTCTCTCCTCCAGACAAGCTAGAGTATCACTGTCCACCTTTCTTATCTATTATCAGTCAGGGAAAGCTCTCTGATTGTAAGGGCCAGAGACAATAAATGATTACACGAAAACCGTTCTCCTGATGCAAGGGGGAAGTGCACGTCTGAACCCACAGCAGCTGTGACAGCACACACAAGACCTGCACAAGCTCAAGCCAGACAAAGTCTCAGCATGGAAGATAACTAGATGCCACTCTGCTAGCTAAGGAATCATTAGCAATTAATAGTCGCTGAAAAAGGACCACCTGGACAATCTTCCTCTTCTGGTGTCAACTGACTGGAATTATTAGTTACATCTCTAAAAACCCTTGAATGCGGTACTTAAATCAGCATTTGATGAAATAACTGGGAGAGGTGTCTATATACCAGAAGCTTGGAAACATGACCAGTTTAGAATTTTGCCTACCGCACACACTTGGCAATGACCACAAGCCATGTACTGGCCAGCTGTGTAATTTTAAAATGTTTTTGGCACTAGCTTTTAAAAAAGCAAAGGGGAGCTGGAGAGATGGCACAGGCAATAAAGTGTGAGCCACACAGCACCTGGATGAAAAGCCCTGGAGTTTGCTGACCCTTGGGTCTAGCTGAGTCAGTGAGTTCTAGGTTCAGTGAGAGACCATGTCTCAAAACATGGGGTGGGGAGCAATTAAGAAAGACACCCAATATTGACCTCTGGTCGACCTGCACAACTCTCTCTCTCTCTCTCTCTCTCTCTCTCTCTCTCTCTCCTCTCTTCTCTCTCTCTGTCACACACACTCTCTCTCACGCACACACTCACGTACATATAATCACATACAAATACATACAATAATAACAATGATAATGATAATAAATACTTGAAAGATGGAAAAGGAATTAATTAATTAATTAATTAGGTAAAAATTAATTGCAGTAGTATATTTTATTTAACCCAAGTTTAGAATACTATGAACAGAAATTCCTCTCCGATGGATGACCGGTTAATGAGATAATTTTAACCTTTTCACAAACTAAAGCTTTAAAACTTGACACATTTTATTCTTAAAATGCCTTCAATCAGATCCCAGCACCTTTCAAACACACAGCAACTGAAGATGACATGAGTCCAAGAGTCCAAGTTAAGTCATGGCTGTTCTTTGTTTGTTTGTTTGTTTGTTTGTTTTAAAAAAACAAAAACAAAAACAAAAAACCATGGTCATTTGCTGTAGATTCACTGTTCAGCAGCAGTTCCAGCTCTTGGTTTCAGTGTGACATTCAAGACATCTACTCAGAGGGGTCTTACTTTATGGTGGTAGGGAAGGCATGGTGACAAGAGCAGGTCTTCCCATAGCAATGTGCACATGAGATGGACTGTTCAGACAGTGATCAACTCAGACAGACCTGGAAAGTATCAGGGTCAGCTTAGAGCCTTCAAAGCCTTGTACTTGGTAATCACTTCCATCAAAGGCTCCACAGTCTTCATAACAGTCCTTTCACAGACTGGGGACTTTGTCTTGAAACATGAACCTGTGGAGAATGTATCAGATTCTATCCATCACACTGTCCAATCATCTGCTTAGCTACCGTGTGACTAACTCTTACGAGATAGGAAGGGCAAACCATTGCTCTTCGTTTCTTGTCTCAGATATGTTACATGTGAATACTTGAACGAAAAGCAAACTTTTGGGAAGAATCACTATGCTTTGGCTAAATACCTAGATACACAAGGAGTATCTACAGCTAAATTTAGAGTGTGGATTGTGGGATTAAGAAAGTGGGAGTGAAGACCAGCGAGGTGGCACAGGTTTTTAATCCTGTGCAGTCAGGAGGCAGGGGAAGGAGAATTTCTGAGTTCGAGGACAACCTGGTATACAGAGCAAGTTTCAGGATAGCCAGAGCTACACAGAGAAACCATGACTTGAAAAAACAAAACAAAAGAGAAAATGGGCATAAATCCAGACATCAACTGGTTGGTCGGTTTTCAGGAAAAATGTCAAGAGATGAGCAAAAGGAGTTT
This sequence comes from Rhabdomys pumilio, assembly GCA_030674055.1. Lineage (NCBI taxonomy): Eukaryota > Metazoa > Chordata > Mammalia > Rodentia > Muridae > Rhabdomys > Rhabdomys pumilio. Next base: position 192,070,107 of record JANHMN010000001.1, on the reverse strand, counting down.
ACTCCAGGTGTTGCTGGATGATGCAGTATCCACAGAGCAGACAGGATTTGATCCCTTCATCTTTTTCTATACAACATTTTTAATCAAGGTGTATTACAGACTCCAAACTGGGAGCCGAGGGCACTAATATTTTAGGAAAAAAGCACAGGGTGGGTACATCTTCACAAGCTTATGCTCTATAACAGTTGACATTCCAAAGTTTGATATTCCAAAGCATAACAATTAAAGATTAATCCATTGGGCTTCAATAAAACTTTAGGTCTTCACCATTATCAGTAAGGTGAATTTACATGCAGAAGGGAAAAAATATATCTGAAAAAGGCAGATGTCTTAGTTAGGATTTCTATGGTTGTGATAAAACAGATGATCAAAAGCAACTTGAGGAGGAAGGGGTTGGGGACACCAGTGCAGGAACTCCAGGCAGGAACTGGAACAAAAGCCCTGGAGGAATACTGCTTACTGACTGGCTCCTCAGTATCTTCAGTCAAAAATCAAAGGCCAAGCAAGTGGATTTTAATAAATTGATGAGAGAAAGGGGGTGTGAAATTTAATAAATTGATGAGAGAGAGTAAGGGGGTATGAAATCGGAGGCTTAACAATGTCCCACTAAGATAGGGTTTCATAGCGGTCCTCTGGAGAACTTGAGAAAGGAAGTCTCCTCCCTCCCCACCCTCCCCCTTGACTGTCCATCAGATTCTGTTCCCATTCTTTCAATGTTAGAAACTTTAGCCAATGTTGGGAATATTGATGGGAAATCAATGAACAAATGTCTCACTGCCTTAATTCACACAACTGGAAGTATGGCTGCTCAGTCTCACAAATTAGCAAGTGAACAAATCAATTTCCAGAAATAAGGACAATTCCCCATAAACACGCTCCTCATATTTATCCTGACACGGCATGGTTCCATTTTAATGATTTATGCTAATGTGTTATTGTACTGTGGATGTGCCCTGAAGTGCATACGACTAATGAAGCCTTGGCAATCCCAGACGTCCTCTTCAGGATTCTCTTATTATGACTGTGCTGAGAACGCTTGTGGCGGAGACCACCAACCACCACTGGAGTAAGGAAGTTTGTGAATTAGTGAAATGAAAATCAGTCAAGTTCTACACTAGTGAGGGGTCCACAGGCAGCTTCATCGGGATTTTGTCTTTTCACACAAAAATGGTCTATTGGTCTTCATCTCACTGAAAAGATGAGCAAACTACTGTGTTTACGGTTCATCAAACATCAAACCTTTTTTTTTTTTTTTCAAATGTTTTGGGTTTGCCAAAATACAAAACACGTTTTGCCCTCAGCATTTTTCCCTTCATTTTCAAACCCCTGTGTATTTTAAGGGAAATGTAATCCTTATGTTTCTGACTCATTTACACTTAACACGTGAACATGTTGTTTCATAAGACTTATTTGAAGTCTATGAAGCCTTCTAAAGCCTTATAAGCCCTCTTTCCATAGTGGCAGGAAGCTGCATGTTACAAAGATGTGCGAACCCCGATGAGCAGAATTGGTTTGAAGCTCAAGTTCTTTTAAAGCACAATGTTTTATTGAGTTAAACATGGATTTAAAAAAAAAAAAAAAAAACCCCGACAATCCTCTCCCCAGTAATTACTGTCCTATACTTTGGTGCCTGGCTTTTAACAGTGAAATAACCAAGCCTACAAATCTGCAATTCCTGAAATGCCTGTGATATTTCCTGCAAGCTGGGCTTCCAAGGAGAGGAAAGGAGCTGCGGTCACCTGCTCTCTGTAGCCACAGAAGTTCTAAGTCTCAATTTGCTAACTTCCAGTTACAGGCATCACTCAAATCTATTCTCCTCAGTGTTCCAGTGAGAAGGAGACCTCCCTTCAGCCTCCTGCTGGGCTGTTTGATGTATCAGGAAGCACTGAGAACACTGGCATTCTCTCAGATCTGGGATCCAATCCTAGCAATCCTGCTTCCCGGCAGGCGTGGGCAACGGTACAGAATTGCTGCCCGAGGGAAAGGTGACCAGTACATAAACCTTTTGATGTTTGGCTAACTGATTGGTTTGGGGCACAGGTGTATCTCAGACTACCCTTGAACTCAATATACAGCCAAGGATGACCTTGAATTTCTGATCCTTTACTTTTTAAACCTCTCTCTTTTTTTTTTAAGTTGTCTCAAACTTACAGAAAAGCTTCCAGAGTAGTCCAGAAAAACTTAGGATACTCTCTGTTCAAATTCTGAAGTATAGTATTTTATGTTCTGCTTATCACTTATCATTCTACCTGTACATATATATTTTGGAATCATTTAAAAATAAGCTATAGGCAAACTATTCCTTAATATACAGTATTTCAAAAAATTGGGGTGTTAACATAATAGAAACCATGACAATGATGCTACCTAGATCCTAAATAAACGACCTCTCTAATGTTCGTTCCTGACCTGGGATCCACAAAGCCATTTCCCAGCCACTAAGCTGTGATTTTCCTCATTATGAAATGTTTGAATGTAATGTGCTTGAAGAGTATATGACAGTTATCTAGTCATATATTATCTAGTCATATGTTATCTAGTCATATATTATCTAGTCTGGACGTTTCCCTGTGATTTGTAGCAATTTCTTTCAGGAAGAAAAATCTCAAAAATGGACAGCATAATAACAGTGGCATGTGTATACTGACTGACTAATTAAAGAAAAACTTTAATTCATTCAAAAGGTAACATCTATTGGATTTTCCACTCTAAATATATACTTTAGATATACTTAATTTACATTGTGAGTGTAAATTAATTACTAAATATACTATGTGTCTATATTTTAAGACTGTGCTAGTATGTTGTAGATTTATTCCTTTTTAAAGTCAGTCTTTTCCAGGATTTCAGCTGTTTTTAAGAAAAATATTCCAGAGAGCAGCAGTCAAATGAAGCACGTGCTTCTGCACTACAGCGTTCAAATCCTGTCCAGTCTGAGTGTCCTTCCTTAGATGTATAAAAAACATAGTTATTATACATCCAAAACTTTCCATTTTAAAAGTATTTTGAGAAAGACTATGTAGTACAACTCCAAATAGATAGAGATGCCCCACAAGGAAGGAATATGTTTAGAAGTGATGTCAGGCTCCTGGAGTTGCACTGCCTGTTTGGGGACATTGGTGTGGAGACTTGGAGTTAAAAGGAGAGGAAATTGGTTATGGGGGGCAGGATTGAGCATTCAGTAACATAGATTGAGGCTAATAGAAGCCAAATTTTGGTTAAAGAAAGGATCTTCTGAGTTGAAATAAGGAACACTAACAAGCACTGATACTTTTATTTTTCCATGACTACGACAAAGCACCTGACAGAAATGACTTATGGGAGAATGGGTTCCTTGGGCTCATGGTTTCAGGGAATTTCAGTTTCACATGGCAGAGTAGTTCAAACTGTGGCAGCAGGAATTTGTGATTGCAGCTGTCTGTGTCCCAGCAGAGCTGGAGGCAGAGAATGTGGTAGGAACGAGGGGGCTGATTATAATCGTAATGGCTTCCCTCAAGTGACCTACTGTCTGTCTCTAGCTGTCAAAGACAAGACTGCCTGTGAGGGAGAGCTCAGATTCAAATCATGACGACAATCCTGTCAGCTCCTGGATTTTATAGAGTGGGGATAAGGCAAATACAGACTCACGTACAGGGGTGTGTGTGTGTGTGTGTGTGTGTGTGTGTGTGTGTGTGTGTACCTGAGAGAAAATAGAAGCAATGTCACCCCAGTGACAGCCTATGTAGCTGGCTTTTGTGCCTTTGTTTCTAAATACCTTTCTTCATTAAAGACAGAACAAAACAAATAGAAGTCAAAACAAACAAACAAAGCAGAGCTTATTGGAGAAATGACTGACTCTAGAACTGAGTGTGTGTGTGTGTGTGTGTGTGTGTGTGTGTGTGTGTGTAACTTCAGGAGGTGGGGCCCAGTTAGGGCCTCTCTCTCTGCCTCACTACTGTGTGTGTGTGTGTGTGTGTGTGTGTGTGTGTGTGTGTGTGTGTGTGCACAAGTGAATACATGGAAAACGTTTGAAGAGAGGGAAAGAAGGGGGAGTGGAGAGAAGCGGTAGAGGTAAGAAGAGAGAAAGAGACAGAGAGAAATTTATTAAAGAATTGATTCATATGATTACAGAAATGAAATCCTCAGATCTGCAAGTGGCTCATCACCTGCACACAGCATCTACAAGGGCTGTAGGGATCCTAACTCCGGTTCTTTTGCTACGCATGCATGTGCCTAACCACTGGGCTATCTCTCCAGGCCCCATTGCTTCCGCTTTTAACATTGACATATTTTCTTTTCCTTAAAGATTTGAGGTAGTCTTCTTATAATCCTTTAGTTCGGTGCACCCCCCTCACACCTCAATCCCATAGTCCTGTGCTTCCTTCTTCATAACACTCATCGTTTTAATGTAATTGATCATGCGCCTGACATGGGAGTTCCCCATCACTGTGTCTCCATAAAGGTACATGTCGTATAGTATGTCACCTGCTCTCTAGCGTGGACTTAGGTCTCAGCACTTGCCTGACACCGGCGAGGAACTTGATGTTCCTTAGCCATGACCTTTAAACAATCATTTTCCAGGTTTGCAACCATACGGAATCGGTCCCAAGTACTAATGATGCCACTCAGCTCCCCTCTGCTTTCACAAGGGAAGGCACAGTGACTAACGTTCTTCTCAAGCTTTGAGTTTAGCAAGAATCCATACAGAGTGAAACAACCAGAATTCTGAATCTGTTGCTCATCCTTTCAGCACACAACAGTGGTTTTAGCAACAGACAACGTAGCCTGTCATTGTCCACCCACAGGATCCTTAAAGAGGAAATTCCAGCCTCCCAAAGAGCGGTACAATTAACTGACTGTGACTACAGTTGCCAGTTCCGTGTTTGATCTCCAGATAAGCTCTAGTATCAGTTAAAATAGAAAAGGGAGGACAAAAAAAATAGACATGATAAAATTAGATAACATATAGCCCGAGCTAACCCTCTCCCAAAACTTACAATAACGAGCATGGCAAATCTAACTTTAAAATTATCATGATGTTTCTTTCCAGACACACAATAAGCCAGATGTTGTCTTCTCGTTCTACTGACAAACTTCTAACAATTCCCTCATCTATATTTATTTTTGAAAGAAAAACTATGACAGCGGTTGCTCTGAAACACTGCCCTCATCTTTAAAACATACCTATCAAGGTAGCTGTTTTTCACACCTCTCTTTCTGCATTAGAATTCTCCCATACCTGTGGTTTCAGTTACCCATGATCATCTGAACATTAAGTAGAAAATTCTGGAAATAAACAATTCACAAGTTTCAAGCTGCATGCCATCTTAAAAAGCTACATAAAATCTTCTCTTTCCTCCCAGGACAGGAATCATACAGTTTAGTATATCCACACGGTATCTGCTGCTCATTCCAGTCACCTTTGTTATCAGCTTTAACGGCCATGGACTCTCTGTATTGGCATCACTGTACTCTTTATGAAGTTTAATACTACATTACAATGTATATCGCTTGCAATACTTCTTGTTACATAAGCATCATCTCACATGAACATGCCAATAAGGCAAGTACTGCATAATGGGATATTTTAAGGAAGAGAGAAAAGGGCAACCACCGCTCCTACAGAACTTGGATGATGTCAGTTGTGTTAGTGCACATTAATTGTTCTATTTTCCCATTACTTATTATTTTAATTGCTTAGGATGCCTACCTTACAAATTAAACATTTTCATAGGCATGTGTGTATCAGGAAGTAGTATATGTATATAAGCATGTCTCTGGGGTCCAGGACTACCCAGAGTTTGGGGTATCCATTGTGGGGTCATGGAATATATCCTTCAGGAATAACACACAACTGTTGTATAGCATAGAGAATGGAAGACAACACACAACTTAAGTACCTACTTTTAGTTTCTACCTTTTGTTTCCACCATGGAACTTAGGCTACAGGTTATCAATACACTGACTTAGAAAAGACAAATGTCCGTATCTTCCCTATCATAAACATTTGTGAGATGCTTATTTTTGAGACAGACAGACAGACAGACAGACAGACAGACAGAGACTTGTGTAGCCCAGGCTGACCCCAGGCTCATTATGTAGCTGCAGAATGAATTTGAACTTCTAATCCGCTTGTATTCATTTTCCAACCAGTAAGATTTCATGTGTGCACCACCATGTCCAGTATATAGTGTTATGGATCAATCCAGGAGCCTTGTACCCACTAGGCAAGCATTCTACCAACAATCTATCCGCCCCCCCCCCCGCCCCCTACTCAAGATGGCATTTTAAATGTATGAACTGCTACACACATTAAGTTAATATCAATGCCAGATTATACAAGTACATAAATGTAGGACTGCGAAAGGACAACATGGTTTCTGGTCAAGGATTGGCTAGAGATGGCTGGAGACCCAGGAGGTTGGAGATCCCACAGGTTTCCCTGCAAGAGACAGCATACATTTCACCATTCTCCTGACACGAGGCAAAGACCTCCATCAATCTGATCCGTGCCTTTCAGTCACATAGGACAACACCCTCTAGCCCCTCCACAGGTAGAGGGCATGACTACAGGCTACAGAGCCTCAAGACAGATCTCCATATTAATGAGATACCTAAAGGCCAGAGGTGTAGCCAATTAAACATTCCTTCCCATACCCTCCTACTTGCAAAAGGTATTTAACCTCAGGCCCCACGCTGAAAATACCGGGGTATAGTTTTCAGCCATTTTCTGCCATGACAATAAATATCTTAAGACCATAGCCTATTTCTCCTCTTTGGGACCCATCATGGACCAAGCCACCACCTAATCTCCTGCTGACGATCTCACTATGTTCCAGCCACACAGAGGCCCAGCCACTCAAGCAGGCAAGCCAAGACAGCCATGATCAACCCAGCCAAGCGAGTCGCTGCGACCAAGAGTCTCATCCCTGCAGAATTTTTTTTTCCAACTGAAACCAGTTACACTTTAAAAACAAAAAGCACCTTTTATTGATTCTTTGTGAATCTCACATCATGTACCCCAATCCCACTCATCTCCTTTCCCTTCATATTGCCATTATAACCACACCCTCAAAAAGAAAAGGAAATAGGTTTTTTTTTTTTTTAAATCCTATTGTGGAAGATGTAGTGTGTCCCACAGTACACCCTTGGTGTCTACACATCTTTACTTGCAAATGTCCATTGAAATGAGAGTCACTGATCTGTTTTAAGGCCTCTGGCTTCTGCTACAATAAGAAAACTGAATCCTCACTGAGATTCCTCTCGGACATCCTGTTGTTCTGTGGCATGGAGATCCTGCAGCTTTGGCTTTGTAGGACCTGTCGTCTCACACGCTCCAGCAGATCACTGATGGGGTAGATGTTGGCAGGAGCCAACTCAAAGCCCTGCATCTGGGCCCTGGTGGTAGCTGAGTTGGTCAGCCCACCAGATCTCCAGCACCCACACCACCAGGGCAAGCTCTCCAGAACTACCCTGGCTACCATACCCAGTGCCACAATTAGCAAGGGGCAGGGCCAGCTCTATTGCTCTCATGCTCTTGAGGCCACCTCACCTGCTCCCCACTCCATGAGGGCCAGCTCTGCTGTGTTGTCCAGGCAAACGGATGGGCCAGCTCAGCACAGTGCCTCAGGCAGCAGTCCAGACCAGGAACCTCTGCATGACCTTTGGTGGTAACACAAGCCTGGGACATCAACATAGACCCTGGCTGAGATTATGGACCCAGACATGGCCCCTGGCTACAGCATGGACCTGAGTGTCATCATGGCCTCAGGTGGCAGTACAGACTACTTCAGATCAGCATGTCTGCTTATGGCAGTATGGCCCTCAGACATCCACATGGTCTCTAATAGCACCCAAACCGCAGAAATTCCCCAGACCACAGACATTCTCATGGCCTTTTTGGTGGTTACTCAGGTGGCAGCCTTCAACACAAAACCCCCTCCCCCTGGCTGCAGCAGAACCATGGACCCAGAAATGGTCCTTGGTGATAGCCCAGGTCAAGACATCACCATAGCCTAAGGTGGTTATACAGGCTCCTCATATCTGCCTGTTTTGCTGCCAAGTCTCCAGTTTCACCTCTCTCCACAGTACAAGTACATAAACTTTAAATAAAGGCCTTCTCACACTGAAAGTTTTATATTAAGATGTGACTAGTAAATTATACTTTGAAGTTTTTTCTTCGGTTTTTACACTTTACTTTTAAAAAGAAACTTGCTTTCCTAACCCTGTTAGAGCACAGTCTGTTTACTGGGTAATGAACAAATGATTTGTTCAATGAGCAAGCAATTCACCATTCTAGGCAGGACTCTGAGGAAGCCTTGCCTTCAGCTAATTACGCCTGTGCAACATGAATATTTGGGAAGAGTTGCAGGCCATGGAGGAAGGGATGCTCCAAGATAAAGCACTGGCCAAGGCAGCGAAAGAGAAGGTGCTGCTGGCAGCCAGGCAGACTCCTCTCCAAGAGACCACCTCGCCAAGGACCCCTTGATGGTTGATTTCCACCAAGGCACAGAGACAGCAGCTTGTGTTTGCCATCTGGGTATAATAAGAGAAGAATTTGAATCATAAAAATTTCTACCTAATTTAAAAGGCACGGTATTGCTTTTCTCAAAACTAACTGCCCCTGGCGGTTCTAGTTAATACTTCCGTTCAAAATAAAAAACGTTAAAAGCCTTTTAGACTGACATTTAAAATAATTTGGAAACAATGCTAAGACAATCTCTTTACATCAAACTTCCTGAGCAATATGACTGTGAAACCCTCCTCCCTTCTGCTTACTGGGGGCAGTCTGCTGAAGAACTAGGGAAAGGTAGACCTTGTCTTCCTGGGGAATGAGGGATGACACAGTGTGCACATTCTTATGAGTAATGAGACAATGTGTGCATTTTAAACTCCTCAACTCTGCTGGGTTAGCCAGCAGCCTGACAGCAAAGGAGAGAAAGGTTTGTCATCAGCAAACTGAATCAAAACACACTATGATTTTTTTTTTTTTTGAAAACTGTCATTTCAAAGTTTTAGTTTTTGCCAATCATGCCTCTTTATTTCCAGAAAGAGGGGGAGGGGAATGCATATTTCTCCATGTCCCTGACATAGCTGTGGCATTTGTTAACGGCGCTCTGACTGCAACAAAGAGTAGAAACTGTAGAACTGACAAAAGTATGCTTCCCAAGTCTACTCTGACTCCTGTTGATTGACACGGACTCTTTTGAAGAAGGAGATAAAGGAGAAACAAAATCTCGATGGTGGAGAGGAGCCAGCACCTCTTCTTGGTAAAGGTTGAGTCTCTTACGCAGTTTTGGAAAAGGAGAGGGCAAACTAAATTTTAGAACTTCAAAAGTTGAAAGCAATAGAGAAAAAATCACAAGTGGGAAAAAAGAAGCTTTAGAAACAGACTACATCAAGAATGGAAAAATGTATGTGCATAAAAGGAAGTAATTCGGTACATATACCATGAAGTGTTAATAGCAGTAGTTCATGCAAGTTCATAGGACCAACAGCCACCACACTACACCCCACACAGAGGGAATGAGTAATTTGTACAATGAAGCTGATGGGTGCTAATTAGCTAGTGAAGATTATTTTACAGTGCATGCATGTATTAGAAAGTTCATTGTATCTCTTAAACATATGTGATCTTAACTTGTCAGTCATACCTCACCAAACTCACACTATTACTAGCAAACAATTACAAATTAAAGTAAAAGGCTCTGGCCCTACTAACGAACTAGACCATATTTTAAAATCATGGTGCATCAGCCCTCTGAATCCAGGCTTCTATACCTATAGATTCAACCATCTGCAGACCAAAAATGTCTGCTGGGCAAAAGGGGGGTTACATCTGTACCTGTTTGTACTGTTTGTACACAGATGCCATTTTAGGTTTTTTCCTTATTTTTACTACCCAGATGATGTAATAGTATTGCAGCTATTTACAGAACATTAACATGGGTTGGACACTATAACTAACCTAAAGCTGGTCTTTTGCAAATAGAAGCACATACATGTTACAAGCATCTCCGTGTCATGTAAGATTCTTGAGCAACTAGATCTGGAGTTCCAGGCGGTATCCTAGAAGCAATCTCTTACAAATAGAAGGGTGACTATAATAATTTTATAATTATTAATATATTATAAAATTATAATATATTAATAATTATAAAATATTTAATTTTATAATTATTATTTTATTATATTTTATTATAATATAATAAATATATAATATATTTATATAATTATATATTATATAATTATATATAATATAATAATAAAATAATATTATTATAATATTTAATTAATAATTAATCTCTTACAAATAGAAGGGTGGCTATAGAGGCAAGGAGTAAACTCTGAAACATTGTTCAAAAGTGTAAATTAATCTGTCTGAAGTCATTTTAAGCTGAAGCATTAAACATCTTGAAGGCATGGCTGGAGAGAGATGACTCAGAGGCTGTGAGCACTGGTTCTTCCTCCAGAGAATAAATTCCCAGAATCCACATGGCCCCTCACAGTCGCCTATAATTCCAGTCCCAGGGGACATGATGCTCTCTTTTGTCCTCTGCTGACATCAGGCATGCATACAGTGCATAGACATGCATGTGAACAAGGTACCCATGATATATTATCTTCAAGTGTTCAGCTGGGCTGGGGAGACAGCTTAGTTGGCAAAGTCCCTGCTGCACAACATGCTTGTCTGAGTTTGCATCCTAGCACCTAGGTAAAAAAGTCAGATGTGGTGCCGATAACTCTAGCACAGAAGAGCCCTGGGGATTAATGGCAGCCACTCTAACCATACAGGAGAACTTCAGGTTCACTGGGAGACTTTGTCCAAAAAAATCTAAGGTAGAGAGTGCTAGATGAGGACACTCAGTGCTTCTGTCCTCCACATGGGCACATATGAGTGCACATACACACACTCACACACACACACACACACACACAGAGATACACAAACACACAGACACTCTCTCACACACATACAGACACACAGACACACAGAAACACAGACAGACACATACAGACACAACACACACAAACACACAGAGACACACAGATACATATACAGACACACATGCATAGAGACAGACATGCACACACAGGCACACAAACACACACAGAGAGACACATACACAGACACACACATAGACACTGAGACGTACACATTCACAGAAACACAGACACACACATATGCACAGACACACACAGAGACACAGACACACACATACATAAAAATAGAAAAACAAAATGAACTGCAGCACAATGTCTGCAGGCGTAGAGCATTTTCTCCTCTGTGGACTTTCTCAGTATTTTATAATGAACTTCTCTTGTAATTAAAACAAATTTCTGATTATAAAATGAAAGACTCATGGATGCACTTTTGTCATATAGATTAACAGAATATACATACTAGGCTTCAGAAGGGTAAATAAATGCCCTAAGCTGTCTCCCCAATCCATTTGAAGACTTAAAAAAATATATATATCATGGGTGTTTTGCATATATGTGTGTGTGTGTGTGTGTGTGTGTGTGTGTGTGTGCATGCAAAACACCCATGATATATTTTACACACACACACACACACAACTTCTACATTTATGATCTCCAAAATTAATGGTCCGTGAAATTCTTCTAAGTGTTCTAACTCAAAGAAACCCCTCTTCCAAAACCCACTCTTTGATCTCAGACACCTTTGTAAAGCTGGCAATCACTGATCCAGGTCTAAGAACTTTAGAAAAGTAATTAGCCACATTGTCTCCATTTTACAGGTGGGAAATGGGGCACAGAGTAGGGAGGACATTTGTCTGGAATGGCACTACCTCCCAAAGATTCTGATCCAGTTAGTGTGGCCTCTGTTCCACCTCTCCTGAGATTTAGAATGTTTTAGTCACCATTTTCTGCACCTAGCCTCCCTGGTCGAGTGAGGTGCTTTAGGGATAAGCACAGGACCTTGAACTTCTTCAGCCTGATCTGATGTAAGCACCGGCTTCACTGGGATTCTCAGCTCATATTCTGGGTTCAGTGAGCAGACACTGGGCCGTCCAGTTCTTTTGTGTTCAAACAAGAAACTGAGGGGAGACACGTTACTGCAGAAGCAGAGATAGTGTATTAAGAGATAATACATGTTCATGGCAGACAGGAGGGCAGTGGTGAGAGACAGGCTGGAGCAAAGACAGTTTAGCACAAAGAGTTGAGAGTTATGTCACTGAGCACCAAGGGGCATTGGGGACTCATTGGAATGACATGAGATTTTGAACTCATTTGCATAAATAGCTCTGTCTTGTCCTTCCATCCTGTTACATATAGTTCTGTGGTCACCTCTGGACACCCTAGTGGAAGTGAGCTTGGTCAGTTTGAGGGAGGGGTTCAAGCCTTCCTCTTCGCTGACTTTGGTCTTCACATGCTAATTTTGTAAGGCTTGCATCAAACCTTCTGAACCTCCCTGTACTTACTCTAACTCCCTGGTTTTATTAAAAACAAAAGCAAAAGTTAACTGTGTTTGCATATTCGTTGAAAACCCTAGGAGTTCTTTGGAGATTAATATTGATTTTCAAGATTTACTTCCTAGACAAATATCTCTAAAAAGCAAATCATAGCTGGTCTAGGAAGCCATATGCTCTGGTTTTAATTCTCTGTTCTAGCAACATGCAGACTAAAACAACACATGCACAAAAAAAAAAAGCTTTACTCAAATAATAAAAGATATTGTTATGAGCTGCCTTTCATATATAAACCCATTTATTACCTGGGAAATACTTTATGACAAGTGAGATTTAAAGATAGGAAAGAAAAGAGGATGGAGTTTTAAACTCTCCTTTTGTATTGTTCTCCAATCAGCAAGGACTTCCTAAGCTGGCTTTCAGAAGCCAGCCAGTCATAGAAAGCACATTCTCCTGCTAACTGCCGCAGCCAGTTTGCTGGGGAAACATGGTTCTTATTTAATGACATCTAAAGTGATACACGCTCCTGGGTAAGTAGAACAAAAAACCACAATGTTTTATCCAGATGAAATTACTGAAGAATGAGGCCTGGTGATTAATCAAAGTCGATCTGGGACCAAGTAACCAAGGTTCTGATCTCTAAAGAGCCAGAAGGAGCTGCTGGGCCGAGCAGGGCAGATTGAGACCTCCATGTAATAAAAAAAAAAAAAAAAAAAAAAAAAAAAAAAGTCAGTTCTTCCCACAGTGGCTCCAGCCACCAACACTGGAAAACTGGCACAGGTCTGGTTCCAAAGAAGGGCCAACAGGTTGAATCATCAAATCTTCACACATCTGATTTCATTTATGTTTTCAGAGCCTGAAGTGATGTCTACATGAATATTCACAGATTGGCTTAAAAGAAGAATCAAGGCCATTTTGAAAATAGCATGGTACTGATGGGAATACTTGATGCTATTGAATCTAGAGCTAAATAACTGAATGCACACACAGGTGTGAGCCCTGTATATGGCTCCAGCCATGAATTTCCCTTCTGGTAGCTGGCCTGCCATCATGTTAACTTTACCCCATATCTTTTCTTAGTTTAGGATGTAGTTTTAAGTAACTTGAAAATGTAAACTCAAGAATCTCCAAAAGACCACTTTTATACAATTAAATCCACTGGGTCTCCCCCTCCCTCAGCCTCCAGTTTTCAAGCATGAACACGAATGGTTCTTGGCTTTTGGCAGGAAGACCATACGTATTCAACTCCTGGTTCCTTTATGGTTTCTTGGACTTGGTGTAGTGCAACTAATCTCTCCTCCAGAACACTCTTTAGCCCTTTTCCTAACACCAGTACATCTTTCTATCCCTGCTTCTCCCTCATATTTGTCTTCTATTGAAGAATTGAGAACTATTGCCAAACTGAACCTAGGGAGATAGGCGTGAGCTCCATTCACCTCAGATAGAGCACCAACCAAAGGATGATACCAGAGTCCAACTCAGTAAGCCAATGAGTTGACCGAGCTAACTTACAAAGCATGGGTAAGCTTACGCTACAGAGTATGAGCTACTTACAGGAGCTAAGGTGACCCCCAAAGAAGCCATACTACTGAAAAGTCTCACCCCAAAATGTATAATGACTTCCTCATAGCTACAGAGATAAAGTGTGTGATTCCCACTTCAGTTACCTTATACCATACTCTATCACCTCCTGAGACATGGGACAATGAGAGCTTAGTGCCTAAGCTTTAGACAGTACTAGATTCAGCTGGAGGAAGGTGTAGGAAGAAGACCTGATGGCCCTCTCCACCCCTTCCCTGATGATGGAGCATCAGCAGGCCTGACTCTGAGGTTCTCTTGTAAGCTGACACAGCTTCTCTTATGACAATGGCAATAACACTTTTGCTCAGAGGACAACATTTTAGAAAGAAGTCATCTTGTACTTCAATGGTTGACATCAGCAGTCAAAATCCAACTTAATGGCCTCTGAGCACGGAGCTTCTGAGGCTTGTTAACACTGGGCCTTTTCCTGTTGAGCCATAGCTGCTGCTGCTGCTGCTGCTGCTGCTGCTGCTGCTGCTGCTGCTGCTGCTGCTGCTGCTGCTGCTGCTGCTGCTGCTGCT
>JANHMN010000001.1:192043709-192055582 GCA_030674055.1 Rhabdomys pumilio | reverse complement strand
CTGCTGCTGCTGCTGCTGCTGCTGCTGCTGCTGCTGCTGCTGCTGCTACTTCTCCTTCTCCTTCTTCTTTTCTTCTTCTCCTTCTCTTCCTCCTCCTCCTCTTCTTTTTCTGCTCCTCATCTTCTTCCTATCCTCCTCCTTCTGCTCATTTTCTTCCTATCCTCTTCCTCCTTCTCCTCTTCTTCCTCTTCTTCCTCCTTCTCCTCCCCATACTCTTTTTCCCCCTCTTCCTCTTCCTCCTCCTCTTTCTCCTCCTCTTCTGCCCATCTTCTTCTTCCTCTTCCTTCTCCTCCTCCTCTTCTTTATTTCTCAGACAGACAGACAAAATCCTCTGTGTGTGGCTTTCCCCCTCCCAGGCAGAAGCAGCTCTCCAAATGTTGTATCTGCAGGGCACAATCATTGCTTTAATCTAAGTGCATCTCCACCGTATTTGAATTTTCTTCAAGGAGTTTCAAGGATGAATCCTGGCTTAGGACTTGGAAAATCTGGTTTCTAGTATTGCTAAAGGAAAACACTTAACCTTGACTCATTTCCAAGTAGGGAATAAAAGGGCTCCTATCAGAGTTCCCCCCAAATAGTGACCATCAGCACTGGTGTCTCTAATATATTTGAAAGTGCATAAAAGTATGTGGGATTATGTAAATAAAAATATAAAGACAGACAGGCAGATTCACAAAAACTTCAAAAGTATTAGTTGACTCATACAATGGAATAAACCTGCTGCCCTACCTTACCTGCAAATGGCCAAATCGGTCATATTCAAATTGCAAGTTCCTTTTAGTGCCACTCAAAACATTAAGTGTATTGCCCTAAAAAGATAAACACTGGTAATGGGTCTTTGAAGTAGGAACTGGTTCTGCTGGCTTTCTCCCCATCCTGTCCCCTTCAAAGTCATCAAAGCAACTTTCTAAAAGTGTGAATGTCTTACAAGTAGCTTCTAATGGGCTCGCCCTTCACTCTGTTCCTCACTAATCAGAGGTAACCTGACTTTTACATTCCTAATTATGCCTCCTTCAGAGAGCACTAAGACTAATATTGGTTTTAAATGGTCCTAATGCATCCCTGCTTTTGACCAGGCTATTCTGAGTCTTGCATATCCTGATGGTAGCACAGTCCCCAGGACGTATGTCCCAAGGGCATTTAGCTAGCCAGCAGAACTTTCAGGATCATTTCCCTTTCTTCTCTCTAGTCACCTACACACTGTTCTCTAAACAGTTGGTTCTGATTCCCTTAGTCTCCTCCAAGAACAATCCAAAGTTTTTAAAAGGCTCACCACTGCCTAAAAGAGTAATTTTTTTAATTTGGTAAATTTTAAGAACAATTAAATCTTAGGGACATTGTTAAAAATTGAACTTTCCAGGTTACATACTCCAGATATTTTCATTCCAGCCATTGGGTAGAAGATGGGATCATTCATTTTAAATGAGCAAGCTGAGAGGTTTCACAGTGCTCTGCCTTTTGGTAACTTGGGCCAGCGCAATGTCCATCCTACTCACCTCTCCAGGCTCATCTCCCAGGTTTTAACGCCAAGGTTGCATCTTTAGAGTGTCTCTTTCTATCTGGTCACTCATCAACTGTAGACCTTTAAGTCTACAGATACCAACTGTGAAGTCTTCTTGGAGCTTGCATTTGGAATTCTCTCCCTGAAGTTTCTGGGTCATCTTTGTTTATATGCCATTTGCCTTTTGTGAGAATCTTCCTCCATTACCTTTACTATTCAATCAATGAGCATTAACTGTTGAAATACCCAAAGATCAAAATCACATCTGATTTATCATTTAACCCACAGAGGTTTGAGATGATAGTAGCTGCTAAAAAGATGTGTGTAAAAGTAAAAACATTTAACTTAGAAATCTAACAGATATATTTAGGTGTATCTGATGTGACTGTAACATAAAGTTTATTCAGACAGAAATACACATGGCTATGCCAAATGGGATGTTTACCTTATTTAATCAACTTTGGGCTCCAAAAATTTCAATATACTAGATAAGGTATAATTAAATATAAATTATTTATGATTCATTTTATTGGGGATCCTTATAAAGATAAAAACATTTACTTAAACGAATCAATAGCAGTGCATATTAGCAACCTGGTAGGGCACTAGATACCATCTCATGTGTTAAAGTTGTAACCCAGGGTAGCTGCTTTGGAGTATGGTCTCAGAGCTTCTATTGCAGTATAAAACCTATAAATTCAATTTTACTGTTTTTACGGAAATCCAGACACAAGTAAACAGTCAACAGATAAAATATGCATAACAGCACTAAATGCAATAGCAAAACTTGTATCAATAAAGAGATGGGTAAGTAAGTATTTATATATTCAAACCATAGGATAATATGTAAATATAGTATAAGATATACTATAGGTACTGTTATGAAATGAGTTTTAATATACATGACTGAGCTTAGAAGTTGTAGGACTCACACTGTAATTGCTTTCTAAAGTTGAAAGCTGATAATGTCTTTATTTACATACTTCCTGTCTTCACCAGCAACTAAGGGTTTCAGGACAGATGGGTAATGTGACACAGTTAATTTGAAGCTTACCTTTGCAGAAGACAAGCAGAGTCAGTGGTACCAACTCTAAGTCTTTCTGTGAAAGACTGAGAGGACATTTGTAGAGACTGCTGAAGATGAAGTCTGCCTGCCATGATTAGGCTCATTTTCTTCCTGTTGGCATGGGTTCTTTGCCTGGTCTTATCATGTTCACATACTCCATCCTCATTTCTCAGGACTGATGATGAGCTACAGGAATCTTAGCTGTTTGTTTGGACAGCCCATGGCTCCGTTTATTAACCAGGAATGGCTGCCCAGTACCTCACTTCTTTGTCTCTTGCAAGAATAGAAGTTACTATCCTGAATGCTGTGTTCTCTGCCCATGGGAAGACAGGAGTGGTATCTAAACTCTCACCCTGAAAAGGTTCCCGTGGTAGGAAGATCACATTAAAGTGGATTTTGTTTTTCTCTTGCTTCTATGTTCAGAGAGGAGCAGAAGCCAACCTGCTACCTGTGTTAGTGAAGCCTGAGACTTAACGCACTTTGGAAAGGTCTTGGGAAGACATATAGAAAGTTACACATCAAATTATTTTTACCATACATCCTTTGAAATGACATACAAATATTATGGCCTTGGATGTAAGCCTACTTAGTTCCTCACTGAGCTTAAGGGTACAAGAATGGCCCCAGCAACTCCCATCCAATGTCACCGACATCATAGAAAGAGATAACAGACTCCCTCAGTTGTCCTCATGTGTACATGTGTATGTATGGTGGCACATGTATTCCCATGTACACACGCATAAATAAGTAAAGAATAAAACTCTTAATAGCAGACTTCTTTTTAAATATTGAGCGGAAAGAACTAGACAAATATTAAAGTTCTTTGTATAAGTATTCTGACAAAATACGTCAGAATGAGAATTTTAAATTACTAGTTGGCATCACTTTCTCCTAGTTTATCTTGTCAGCCAAAGACACATTTCTCAGCATCTTCTCACAGTATTGGCCAAATGATCTTTCAATTCCAAACTCTAGTCATCTATCAATAGTACCACTGTCGTCTTTGTCACTATATGGTGTATGAGCGCCAATATGGCTGACGCTCTGCCAGACTCTACACAAATCCTCATTGGGAAATAGAGGAGATTCTACAAAGGCTCAGGTTCCTAGGGGGTTGTCTTGAGAATTATGGGCACACTGCCTTTCCACTTCTCTACCCTGTCTGCTGTATGCCAAATAACTCCAAAATGGGATTATTTTTTTTTAGAAAACGTTCATTTGACTAAAGTGAGACTTGTCAACAGAAGCTTGACTCAATAGTCCATGCTAAAGAAATTTCTCTCTGGCCTCTACTCTGTATTGATGTCAGCTTTCCTAGATGTTCCAGGTTCTCACCTTGAAACAAAGAAGAAAGGGGGAGGAATGTGAAGGGTGGGGGAGAGGAAGGAAGAAATAGGGGAGGACCAAATAAAAGGAAAGGAAAGGTAGTTATTGATTCCTTATACTTTCACCATATCCTGTTCAATGACAGTGAGCATTGGCCAGCCAGCCTGGCCAGTCAGTGAGCTCCAGGTTCAGCCAGAGACCTTGTCTCAAGAAAAAGTAGATAAAAACCAATGGAGAAAGACACCAGGTGTCAACCTCTGGATTCCACATGTGCACTCACACAGGTGCTAGAGAACGTGTGGACACGCCCACACTAATATACACATACACCACAGTAAAATTTCGAAAACTAAACATACTTTTTTTTAACAATATTGAATCTATAAGACAGGAAAACAGGCACCAGAATACAAATGATTCAAGCAACAGAATTCCAGTTTCTTCCTGTTCTATGCAGACTCTCAGGTCAGCCAGGCAGATTGGACAGTGCGTGTCTTCTAGTATATATTTGTAAAGGTTCCTATGCACGTAATGTTTATTTCTTCACCAAGAATGTATTGAATTGCAAAAATAGCTATATTTCGAGTCATTCAAATGTTGTAAAAATAGAATCTATACATCTTGATACATATGTGTTCAAGACTGCTATACTTTCTTGCTAGTCATATCCCTCAAGAATGAAACCAAAGTAGATTATTGTGTGATGTGTACTAGCGAGCCATGAATGGGGCTTATTTTTCACCACATGTAACAACAACAACAACAACAACAGATTAGGAATGAGGACATACCAAACAGTAGAATGGATTTTCTTACTTCCCATTAACAGAAAGCTCATTTAGAATGTTCCTTTGTGGAAGTATCCAGTTGATCATGGAAAGTGCCAATCAGTGCGCATTTTGATGGTAGGAACATACTGGGTGGCAGACAAAGAAATTTGAGGTATTGTCTGAGTTCTGCCCCCACCCACTGTGTGACTTTATGTCTTTGCTTCATTTTCACAGAGAACAGGTTGGCAAAGGCTGCCTTTACAAGTTCCCAGTGCTGGATCTCTTGGGCTTGGTGAATTAAGCATTTATTCTAAAGAGGAAGCTGGGTTCACTTACATATCTAAAATGGAGTATTACCATTTTCTCCCTGGGAAATTGGTATCAGGTGATGGGCACGGAAAGTTTGTAGGACGATTCTGGATCGGACAAACAAATTCCCATGGATCTCTTTAACTTGTGATTACATTAAGTAAGCAACTCTCTTTATACTTTTATTCAAAAATAACAAGCTGTGTTTGAAATGCTGGTATCCACTATTTATTACGCGCTCCAACCCAAACACGAAAACATTTGTACTTCTGTTATGACTTCACCTGGTGGCTTTCATTTTCCCCAACATAAAGACGGGGTGAAGCAGAGTAATAGAAAAATAGAAAACATCTTTGTCGGAAAATGAGCTCGCAGCTGTGTAACTGGAGCACACAACCATAAATCAGAATGTCAAATCCAAAACACATGACTTCGTGCGAGTTCTCCATGTGCGCTCTAATGTGACTACAGCCTGGTTACTATTATGATTTAAAACAAAGTCTTTCATGCTAGAAACAAAATTCGGAATGTGAGCTGCCTGGGGGAGAGAGCCGTGAGCTAGCTAGCGACAGAGCCCTTGCCGTCATTGAGGTGGGCTACAGTATTTCAAGCATGGCTTTGTCAGGTGTGAGGGAACAAGAGGATACAAGAGGAAGCTTGGCAGAGATCTTCGCATGAGGGACGAATTAGCTGGCAGTGTTCGGTGCAGCTTGACAATCCGAAATGAGCTGCATTTGCCTGCCCCCACCCAAGCAGAATCCTGAAGCCAAACACAAAGATTACAGAAGTCTCCCCTTCCTGCCCATCACATAAACAAATGGCCCAGCTGTTACTGCTAGGATCCCAGTTTTAAACTTGGACTTTCTTGTATAAACTTCAATGTAATGGTATTTAAAGTGTCATAGGCAATAAGCATCTAATCCTACTCAATAAATTGTAGGCTCGTTGCATGAACTCCTAGAGCTGTTAGAGACAGCTGTGCTTTTTTTGTAATTTAAGTCATTCCCAAACCGGGCAGCTCTCCAGGTGTGTTTTCAGACAAACAATGTACACTAGAAAAAAGTGATGTGCTGAGTCTCTGGGCAGTGGGACAGACACAAAAGAGTAAAACTTGAGGTTTAACGTGGGAAAACTCAGGGGTCCTGACCTCCTTGAGAGGGCAGTAATCAAGGAAAAGGGTGCCCACAGGCCACCTTCCCTCCCTCTGCTAGGTGAATGGGTGGCCAAATACCTTTGCCCACACCATCACTATAGTAACTGTTGGATCAAAGCCATCTTCAAGTACTAGGATGGAAGATGACCATTTGGGGTTTCTCAAAACAGAGCCATCAACTTCGAGAGCAAGGATAAAAAAGAATGAGATAGCTCCTCTCTCAACCATGGTGGTAGCTAAAAGGATGGGCCTCGTGGTTTCTATTCCCATGATGGCTTGGAAAGAAGCCCTCACAGGACTGGAGGAAATCATAAGCAGGCTTCCTTCAGTTCACCACTATTACATAGGCCTGTAATTGATAATTATTAGCAACCAAGTGGTAACAGCTTTACTTCCTGGTCATCACTAAGTATTCAGTGAATCCTTTTCAGGTGTGTAAAAGCTTTGAGGCGGTCTGGTACAGTTATTCTATGACTAGCTGGGACACCTGAGTACAGACACAGGCCAAGAAGCTGCAGCCCAGGTCTTCCAAGTGGTTCCTTATTGATGCTGGCTGATTCAATGAGGCCAAGCAGAGGGTTGTCTACTGGAGTCCACACCAGGACAAAGAGCTCCTTACTGCTTTGGTTTCACTAGAGGTGCACCTGTGAGGTCTTACCCACTCTCGCTCTACACTGTTATGACATTACTGTGTGTTATCTTTCAGGCTAAATTATTTTGTGTCTGCCTCGTTGTCAACAATGCAAAGAACATAGAAAAGCAAGGGAGTAGGACTCTCTGGAGACCTTCTGGGGTGGGTAGAATGTCATCATAGACAAGCCAGGCCTAAAATGAGTCGATTCATCTTGAGGTTCTAGAAGGCCACTCAAACTCACAGGTGGGAGGGGTTTCAGGCTTGCTATGGATCCAGATGGATAGCTGGGAGCTATACCTCTTTCCCCAACAGAAAATTCTGGTTCTGAGCATGAACCCTGACCTGTGTCACTGTCCTGAAGTTCAATTCTTCTTACATGGCCCAGCCATTTTGTAGGGTAAAGCCTGGACTTTTAGCCTCTGGACTTGCCTTTTCCAGGGTTTTGAGTGGTGTTTCTGTTGCTCCACTTTGAGAATCCAAACCTCAGCAGAACACTTTCCATGGAGGGAGCAGGGGAAAGAAAAGGGATAAGACCATGGTCCACTTTTTTTTTTTTTTCAGTTCATAGAGCAAAATCCCTCAGGCATTACTTAGTTTTAAGAGGGAGCTCAACAGCTCTGCATAGATTAAAGACCAAAGCAAAGAGTCTAGAAATAACTAATCTCCCGGTGTCACTTCAAACAAGTGCAGCATACCAGATATGTGTTATCTGTCAATCAGTGAGACCTTCAGCTAGCCAATCAATCCCTATTCTTCCCTTGAAGCAGCCTCTAAAAGCCTACCAGAATATCACCAAACCCACAGATGTAGAGTTCAGAAGTCATTCACCCAGTGCCACAGGTAACATTTTTAAATACATGAATAACTCCACTGAGATGCTGTTTAATGTTTTGAGAGAAAGGACATGCTCCACAGATTAGAATGGTGGGTATTTTTTTTTTTTTTTTTTTTTTAGCTAAGAGCTGGAGAATGAAATAGAATGAAATTATTAAAACCATCTTCTGTTCTACTTTAATTCTCACCAGCTTTTTGCTAGTTTACTTTAACAAGTAATGTTTGATTGAATTCAGGCCTGCTTTTGTTTACAAAGTGAACGAGAGCCAGCAAGTCGTGGCCTGGCTAATTTGCACATCCACTGGCTTGGTCTCCTCCCCTTTAAACAAAAATCTGGAGTTTGTGATTTATTGTTGATTTGGTTAGCTTGAATGATTTTAACGGTTAAAATTTAGCTTCCATCCCATCCTTCAAGATTTCACCAACAGCACCCAACTGATTTCACTTCACTGTACGAGGCAGAGTTGACAGAGAGAGAGAGAGAGAGAGAGAGAGAGAGAGAGAGAGAGAAAGCTAAAAGAAAAAATGCATCTTACCTCCCAATTAACCAAGATTTCAGATGCCAACAAGAGCTAAAGATGAAAATTCACAGATGGAAAAAGACAAACTCAAGACTGTAAATCTACCATTGTAGAAACTAAGCTGATTTATCTGGAACAAGGTCATATCAGCGTATTGGTACAATAAAAGGGTAATTGTTGATACCAGCTGGGTCTCTCTGTGTATTTAGCAGCCATCGTCCTTTGACAACTGGATAAACTAGAAGTTCTCAAGCCCACCAGGATACCAGAACCTTCTAGGAGGCCTATTCCTAGAGTGAGAGCCTGCCTGAGAAGTGCAGGGTGAGTCCTATATGAATACAAAGTCCTCCAATGGCTCTAGAGATCCATGACACTATCCTCTTTATTTGTGTTTAATGCTGCCTTATCTCATCTTTTTGATTAACCCTCCTATTGGTATGATTTTGTCCCCTTATTACTTGTGTGTGATATTCTCATGCATCCTGTTGTTGGGACTTGTTCCATGTGATCGTTACATCCTGCCAAAGCCACTGGACTCTCACAGGCAATTACACTCCGTATTGACTCACTTTCCATTCTCCCAGCAGTAAGACAAGGCTCATCCCCAGCCTTTTCCACTCCCATGCAGATAATCCACTAGTTCTTTGATCTAGCCCCCTTCCCACAGTTTGCTTACTTCACTGCAATCTCTTTTGAAATAATAAGAGGATGACTCCAGCGCTGCAGTATTAAGGGAGTGATTATTGGCTCCAAGAGGAAACTGTGCATATCTTATTAACCCCGGTTCTTCAAAGCCCAGCCTAGCAGGTAGCATGTGTCAGATACTTGAACATTTGTTCAAATCTATATGAACATCCAAGTTAAATTTGCTTTTGGAGACAATTTTAATGACCTATTACTTTTCAGAACACATGTTAATCCTATATAATCACAAAGCCTTAGAAACCGGGAATCACTTGGGTTATGCTGAAACCAGGGAAACTGAGGTCATGAAGAGTTGCGATTTTTCCAAGGTTAATTATGGAGTTGGCAAATTTCAGGTGAGTCACGAGTCAAGGTTAGTAGATTTGTTGTGGGTTTTGTTTACTTCTATTATTCATAAATAGAATAATGCAGCCTACACCACAACACAGAATATCTACAGTAGTCATACCTACAAAACACTTTCTGAAAGAGCCCAAGCATTTAACATGCATCATCTGTTGTTCTCTCTCCAAGTCTAACCCTTGGCTTCCAAGTACCCTCCTCCCCACACTCCAAGTCTGACTTGATTTTGTCAATAGTACTGAATTTCCTATTATGAGCTTTGCAATGTAATTCCTACACTAACTACTGAGCCAGGTCAAATTCCACAGGTCCAGAGTACAGTCCTCCACGAGAATGTCCTCCCTTTGGACACGAGTCACAAGCTCTGAGATTCTCAGGCCACCTGCATTTCTGATTAACCAGCTACCAATCCTGGGATTCCTATGTCTCCTCCAGGACCAGCAATTCAACTGAACAACTTCCAGAGCTCAGGAAACACTGTACTTACAATTGTGGCTATGTAGAAAAGCTACAAATCAGAACCTGCAACATAGGGGTATAGTAACATATATAGTTAACATATATGTTAACATAGTAACATATCTGCAACATACTATAGGGGTAGAGTACTCTAGAAGGGTCCCAAATGTGGGGCATCCACGTCCTCAGGACCCCCCCCCCACTTCCACATTCTTTAGTGTGTATTACCAGCTGGGAAAATCACCTGTGGTACACCAGTCCAGAGTTTTGACTGAGGTTATCATACAGGAGCAATTAGTGGAATTATTGGCTATGAGAAAAACTGAATCTCTAGGACTCAACCAGACTCCTCAGGTCAGACTATGAATGAAGCCTTAATGATTGAACCACTTGGTTTTAAAATGGTCAGCCCTCATTCTGAGTCATCTCCTAGCATAGATTCAGGATGAAATTGAAGGAGCATCATACATACAAAGACACACCCACCACTCGTGAATGCCAGAGGACTTCAAGCTTACTTCTTAGGAACAAAGCCTGGCTATTCTACAATAGTCCTGTATTCTGCTTGGTCTCCTACCTGTCCCCAAGGACTGATCAGTTCCAGGTTAATGCTGATTGGCACTGCCCCAGCTCTCTGCTTTTGCCTTTTGTTGCACTCACACTCAAGCCCCCATTCTTTGTCTCCCTAGTTAGACTAGAACCATAGAAACAACGATCAGGTCCACCATGCTCATTCTGCCTCTGCAGGTCCTCACACTGATCCCAGATCACAGTTAGTGTGATTCTGTATTAATTGTATGTGACTTCTGTCTCATACATTTACTCCCATCTAGAAATGATAGCTCTAAACCTAAATCTAGCACCAAGATGAGAGTAGCTGCCATGACTACAGGTGTGAAATCAATAGGTCGACAAGAGAAATCTCCTGGTCACTGGAAATCTCCTGGTCACAGATTTGAAATGGGTGACACTTCATAACCTATTGTTTTCAAGTCTGTTACAAGGTGGATTTGGAAAATCAAGGCTAGAGGCATACAAACAACGCCCACACTTCATCCTAAAGGTGTTAACCATGCTAGGGAGTGACGAGAGCTATGGATGGATTTTCTTTCACTGAGTTTATAAATGCTCTTCATTTATCTTTATCAAACGATTGTGTTTGTAGTAGCGGTGTTTCTTTCAAGTTCATTTTCTCTTAACATATGTGCTCACACAGTCTCAAGGTGGGAATTCAGTTCTAACAGCCCCAGAAACATCCATCACCACTAGAAGAAAATGGGACCATTTGTAAAATGGAACTCACAGTTTTAGTGTTTAATTATAAGCACAACCACCGTAGTCTAGTGAATAAGAACAAATTTGAAAGCAAGCCTTTTCGATCCATACCTTACAGCCCAGCTTGTTGTAGCATTGACTTTCAGAAAAGTGAGCTGATTACTTCCCACAGCCATTAGTAGAACTGACTTGACTGGAAGTCCATTTCCTCATTCTCATTGTTGCAAGTTTTTCACAGCTGTTGGAGACTGTAGATTCCACAGGCTGACATCATAGCCAACAGTGGTGTGTGTGATCAGAAAGCACATGGCCATGAGTTGACTTTCTGTATGCACTGGCAATACCCAAGATGGGCCCAGAATCTCAGCGTCGGCTGTCCATCCCTCATATTTTCCTCTATTATGCTAATATCTCTGCCATGTGTGCGACAGGGTCTGACAATGTTTATTACATAAGAAATGCTTATCGAATTATGATGATTTTTATTTCTGAGAAGAGACATATCTAACACACACGCAGAAATGCTTCTGACCAAATCTATTTTCATAGTTTGGAGGCTTCTTTGGCACCCACACATATTATCAGTCATCATTGCATAGTGATTGATCCCTCTGTCATTCTTCAATCTCTCCTGGGCCATGCAGTTAAAGGCACAATCCTCAGCATACCCTTTACAAGCTTCCACTTGTTTCATAAAGAAGTCTTACTCTCTTAGTCCCACCCTAAAAGACAATCAACCATGTTATAGCTTCAGAAATTGACTTGGGAAAAAGAAGAAAATAAAGATTGTATCTCCTAAAGATATTCAAACCTTGTTCTTGGTTTCACTGAACTGAAAAAAAAAATTAACAATTATTATGTTCATTTGCCTTTTAAGCCAAAATACACAACACATTAACATGGTAGTGCCTCAAATATGGAGTGAATGAGGTGTGTGTGTGTGTGTGTGTGTGTGTGTGTGTGTGTGTGTGTGTGTGT
>JANHMN010000001.1:192008102-192039907 GCA_030674055.1 Rhabdomys pumilio | reverse complement strand
TGCTGCTGCTGCTGCTGCTGCTGCTGCTGCTGCTGCTGCTGCTGCTGCTGCTGCTATCATTTAAAGCTTATTTCTCTTGGATAAGATGTGCCATTTCCTTCCTGGGCCCACCCCAGAGTTCAGCTCAGAATTTGATTCTAGTTTCCTTTAATTAAAGCTTTTAAGGTTCAGAAAGACCATACCCACTTCACTACCAGTACCTGCTGGTAGAATTTTCTATCTGCACAGTCCCTGCTTGCCTGGGAAGGAAGCTCTGCCACCTAGCTTGTTACAGACATAATATGAAACCCAGCAGCATGGAACTACTCTGGAATAATTCATGTGGTCCTGCTGACTTTATTGATTACATTACAATTTAATCCAGTGTGCAAAACCTTTGATTTTAGGTGCTGTAAGATCTAGATATTCTCCCTTCCTAGGAGATTACATGAAGCAGCGTTTAACTCACTCCTTGGTGTTACATTAACATCAGTTATCTACTCGGATATTTTAGAGGGAGAATGCTAACTCTTAGCTGATTGAGAAAGGCTGTTCTTGTAAAGAGGCCAACACTGCTGTAAAGTTTATTGTGTTTTTCTGCTGTTATCATGTTTTGTGGATTCTTGATTCTACTTCAACTAGGCTTTTTGATGTTTTCCTCTTTTTATGAAGCTACTGACATCCTCTTGATGTATATTTAAATTGCTTCTAATTTGCTATAAGCATTAATTTTAAAACAAAAAGTCACCTGTTTTTAACAATTCTTATTTTTCACCTGAGTTTCCATGTTTATGTTATGAATTTTCATAATGACTACATATGATTTAAACATTTTTAGCTAATTAAAAAAGTTTTTAAGAAATGGGTTAAGACAGAACTTACCTCATGAGGAGCAGTGAATAGTAAATCCATAAATACTATGCAGGAGAAGTCTCCATACTTTGCTGGACTCAGTAGACATCACCCACTGTGGGATCTGCTTATTTTGTCTGGTTCTAGGAACCATGCAACTCCTAACTCCGGGCTTCTTTCCGACATCCCTTTCTGAATATTCTACATGTACCTCACACTCAAGACTCAACTTCACCACCTTTGCATTCCCATCTTCCCTCCTCTTGAGTTTCTGCATCCTGTCTGTAGCTCTGTGAATTACTACCAAGAATTTACATTTCAGAGACATCTTTGTTTTTTGTTTTGTTTGTTTTATTTTGTCCCAGATCCTTTCGATTTTATTTCTGCTAGACTTCTTCATTCTCCTAAGACTTTCCTTACCTATCCATATGCTTACTGTAAAGATTTTACTGGTCACTTGGGCTGATGCCTTGGAGCTGGCCTGGTGTGATGGTCTCATGACTGTCTTTGATTTCCAGTGTCTTTGGTATGTTCTTCACATTTCACATACATGCATACATGTATGATGCAATGCTTTGTAAATTCAACAATATTAATTCTATACTTCAAATGTAGTAGATACCAGAGGAGTTCTTTCACATTTTCCTTTATATGGGACATATTTGCAACTTGAGAACAAGAGCCAGTGTTGGTTTTCAGACAGAATCCATTTAATTAATCATACTATTTGAACAGCTGGGGAGGCCATATATTTATGTTAGAGCTTAACATTCTTGTGAAAAATTGTCAAGTATGAATCAAAATAATATTATTTCACTTTTTAATGATACAGTATTTATCTTTAGATTTTATTCACATCTAACTTTATAAATCAATACTTCCAGTCTTTGAGAGATATTATTACCTATACTTAAAGTTTTTGAAAGCTCTATCATATGAATTGTGGTTTTTTGTTTTGTTTTAAATCTTCTTACTACAGGGACTCATTTGGAAAGTGTGAAATTTTCCAATTTTTGTTTCTAATTTGGGCTGGTGATAGACAGAGAATAACTCTGCAGCTTCCAGCAGAAAGATGAGACTTTCTTAAAAATAAAACAAAATAAGACTTTGAAAGGTTGAGTTTGTCTTATTTAATTCAGTAGTAACAAATCTATATAGACAAATATGAGAAGATAATAAAATTGAATTATTGTGTTAAATAACCTAAAACCACATTTTTAATGAGACTGTTCATTAAAATGTGACATACTATAGTAGAAGTAAATGAGAAAACTTTAACACCAGGTGAATACCAAATTCTAGCTTCTTTTCCTACAGTGATGGACAATGTGAAAGGAAAACTGGGGTTCTTCTAGAAATAACCTGATAGGAAACTCCAGTGGTGGGAGCAATTGTTTCCATGGAAGTCATTCACAAATACCAACACTGGCTGTCCTTAGGCCCGGTTGTAAGCTGGGTCTCTAAGGACTCTAATTGGACCATTAGAACCCTAAAGGAAGAAGCTCCTGTCCAACTAAATTTTAAAAGGTCACAGGACTGATGGGTGGCTGGGACATGGCACCATAAGGACCAGTTTTCCATTTTCTTGCACATCACTGAAGACTAAAAACTGTTACATTGGTTCTCTCTCTCTCTCTCTCTCTCTCTCTCTCTTTCTCTTTCTCTCTCTGGAAGATAAGAAATGGAAGTAGCCACTAGGAAAGGTCCAAAGGCTTTTTGAGGGCTTGAGATTCAGACAAGTTATTAACCAAGGTCTTCATGACCCCACTCTCTCTGTGATGGTTTGAATAAAAATGGGCCCATATAGGCTCATAAGGAATGGTGCTATTAGGAGGTGTGGCCTTGTTAGAGTAGGTGTGTCTTTATTGGAGTGGGTGTGTCATGAGGGGGTGGGCTGTGGGGTCTCAGAAGCTCAAGCCTGGCCAATGTCACTGTCACTTTCTATTGCCGATGAATCAGCTATCTCTCCAGCACCGTGTCTGCCTGCACTTGGCCATGCTTCCTGTCATGACAATGGATTAAACCTCTGAAGTGTAAGCCAATCCCAACTAATTGATTTTCTTTATAAGAGTTGCCATGGTCATGATGTGTCTTCACATCAATAGAAACTCTATTAAGACACTCCTCAGGTACAGCTCAGCTGCCTTTGCTGCTCTGTGCTACCTCCATTCTCAACTACTTAAAATATTCTTCATTCTCGTTCCCCGACCTCACAGAGGTGGCCAAGACTGAGAATGTACAACAGCAAGGTAAGATAATCAATGTGAATCTTTGGGGCCCTCACAAAACCTCACAAAAATCTAAGAGAAAAGATGCAGAAATAACGAGAAACATGGATGGGCTTTTAGAATTCAAATCTTCGATCCATAGAGGCCATGGCTACCAGTCAAGTGAACTCATTCATTCAGTTGCTTGCTCATTTAGGACACGAGTGTTACTGATTGGCCATTTACCACAAAGCCAATTACTAAGCATTAGAGTCATGTGGGTAGGTAAGCTCACCCCTGCCTCTGTCCTCAAAGCTCATAAAATAGGAGAATGGAAAGACAGTTAAATAAAGCATAAGCAAGTGCAGAGTTGAAACTGGGGTGAAGAAACCAGCAGTGTGGGAGCCATCCTAACTGAATGTGACATAATCAGGAAGAAAGGAAAGGAGGTAGGGCCTGGCTGGATCTCCCTTAAGTCCATGATGGAGAAGGATATGTGGTGAGTCAGAGGCAGTATGAAGAGCCCCTCATGCCAGGAAAAGAAAGCATGGGGGTTCTGGTGGGAGGAACGGCGTGACAGGGTAAGGGCTCAGACCCAGCACCATTTGAAGGCCTCTCTAATGAGCTTCATTTGAGGTAAAGAGTGGGAGTCACATGTATTTTTGCGATAATTACCCAGAAGTGCTATGTCCAGTCTAGAGAAAGCCAAGATGAATCTGCATCATCTGGACGGAATCCAACATGATCATCTACACAGATGCGCCCACCTTCTCAGTGTGCATTGATTGCTGGGGACAGCAATATTAAGAGATGGCATCTTGAACGGGGGCCAAACCACCACTTGGTTAGAGCAGGAGAGTTTTGACTCGCTCTACTAATAAATAATGGACCCAATATCCTTTGCCTGGCGTTCATTCTTTCACATAAATTCAATATGCTAATGCATCTGTAACAAATTAAGTGTCTCTTAAAAGTCCCTTGAAAGTCTCCAAATCTTTGAAAATTTAGAGTGCCTATGGAAAACAAACAAGCAAAACCCTTGACCTTTTCTCTATTCATAAGAAAGATCAATGGAATATGCCAGAAACCCAGAAACCCTTCTATTCTCAGAATTAAAAAAAAAAAAAAAGAATTTGCTTTTATGAACTCAATGCAAAATTGGAGGTCTCTTTCAAAAAAAACTAGCTTGCTTGGTTGGTTTTGGTAATGAAGTCAAGAGAATACTAATACATACCAGTTGTATTGCAGGATAGTCCAGTCTCTTAAACTCACACTGATACTTGACATGTGTGGCCTAGACAAGCCTTGGAACCTAAGAGTAACAACTTAAGTTGTTTATTCTTACATAATGTCAAAGCAGGGACAGGGAGAGTTTCTATTTCCCATTAGTCAATGTTACATATCCCTTCTGCCTTCCAGTGACTAGTTTCCTATAATAACCCATTAAACAGATCTGTAACAATCAATAAAAATACTTAAGACCATTCATAAAATCCAAACAGAATCTCAGAATAGAGAGATAAGATAGTGTTTTGAAATGGCATTTTAAATAACAAAATTCATCTAATCTTACTTTGGGGGAAAAAATTAAAGAATGGGGTGGGAAACACTACCAACACAAGTCAGCAATTTTTGAGTTTTTCAATTAAGTTGCCAATTTTAAGGCTATTATGCTGCTCCCTAAATCAAAGGGATTAACAATTTTCCTCTTAGCAATTAGAAAGGTAGAATTTTACCATGGAAGCACACGGGGAAAGACTGTACAAGACGTTAGAATCAACGAAATCTCTGCCAAGGACCACCCAAGAGGAGCTAAATGAGAGGTTACTTTCAAGTGGGGCTGGGATCAAAGACTGAAGGAGATTAGAACCAATAGGAGGTTAAAGGGAAACATCTGGCCTTTTGCAGCAATCACCAATGGAGAAGTGGATCTTCCTTACAGAGGGAGCAGCCCGTATGACCACAGACCCAACGAAGTGCCAAAGGATGCCAATTCCATGCAGGAAGATGCCTCTGCTTTTCAGCAGTAAATGCAACTAAATATTACGGAAAAAAAATCAGTGAGGATGTACAGCTCTGTGTGTGTGTGTGTGTGTGTGTGTGTGTGTGTGTGTGTGTGTAGGACAAGGAAGAAGAGCTGTATAATATATGTGTATGTGTTCAAATGGGTATATGTGTGAGTGCCCTTACATCCGCATGCATGTGGAGGCCAGAGGTCAGCATCAGGTGTCCTCCTCAGTCACTCTCCACCTTACTTTTTGAGACAGGGCCTCTCAGAGAACCTGGAGCGCATAAAGTCAGCTAGGCTGGCTGGCCTGTCTCTGCCTCCCCAGAGCCAGGATTACAAATGTGAATCCAGTTTTTCCTAAGTATGAGAATCTGCAGGTCTTCGTGCTTGCATGGTAATCCCTTTCTCCACCAAGCCCTGTCCCCAGTCCCAGCATTAGGATCCAGAGTCTTTCTTTCCCTGTTAGAGCATACTGAGTGTCATCCCTTCATCATCCTGGATCCAATAAAACCCACGTCTGCTAAGGAAGAGACGAAAAGTCCTGGAGGCAACATGGAATTTTCAGGATATACAACAGGAAGGAGGAAGTACCAGAATTTTCCTAATTAAAAAAAGGGGGGGGGTTGATGAAAAGACCACTTTATTTGAGAGTGTTCTTGCTTTCTAATTTGCGTCTTTTGAAAGAGGAGCTAGTGGTCACATGGTTCCTACATAAACTCCACTTCTGCTTTATTTCCTCTCTTCAGAGGGTCCTGGATAAGTAATCACCCCAAAGAATGACAAAACTGGCCCAAATTCACATCTTCAGACATGCCAACTTTATCTGCTATCGCTTCCCATCACATTTCCTTAGAAACCCAGAGAGGAATGTTTTAAAAGTCCAAAGCAAGTGTGTTTGCTTGCCTCTGTCTAACAGGAAGTCGGCTGGGATCAGAGCCCTGTGCACTCCGTCATGGGTCAGGCTGGCCATGGGCTGTCTCCTTATTCAGGTCACAAATAAAAAGAGAGTTTGGAGTTTCTGAGCACCATCTGCCACATGGCATTTTTATTGATGACCTTCAAGAAGTGAGAATCATAGACTATGGGCCTGGAATGGAGCTGGAGCTCTCAATACACCATAGACTAGAAGGAAATAAAGGAGCCAAAGAGTAAAAGATGGAAAAACTCCAACTGTGGGCTTGCCTGTAGACTCAACCTGTGGGTCACAACACCTTTGCGGTTTGAGCGTCCCTTTCACAGAGGTCACATATCATATATCCTGGACATCAGATATTTCTATTATGACTCATAACAGTAGCAAAATTATAGTTATAAAGAAGAAACAAAATAAGTTAGAGTTGGGGTTCACCATAACATGAGTAACAGTATTAAAGGGTCGCAGCATTAGGAAGGCTAAGAACCACTGCTCTAGAGACAGATGGCAACTTAGGGTACAGCTGTATGTTGCCAGTGCACCCTAGCCCCCCTGAATCTGAGTATGCAGTCTCTATAAGAATGATTCTGTCTCTCATGGTGTGAAAACGAGGTGACAAGAACCAAATGCCTCTCCCTGAGGTATGTAGTCTTGTAGTCCTGGGACTAGAAGGAAGCAAACTGTAGACCCAGGGCACCAGCTTGCACTTGGTGCCTCGGTTGTAAGCCACAGATTTGCTCCTTCCTACTGTCCTAGAGTGACTGTCTTTGGGCCTCAAGTAAGAGACTGAGAACTATAGTCCTTAGTGTGTGGTCCTCCTCCCCACCTCACTAAGTGAGGCACTGGCTCTTGTGCTCTCTCACTTTTCCTCTCCTTTAATATTTAACATTGTTACTTCCTTAGTTTCTTGTTTTGAGGTATGTAGTTCTTTCTTTACTGCAAGTTCCGGCACTTCTTTTTCTGTTACATTTTTCACTCATTACTCTTGTTTTGTTTGCTTGCTTGCTGTTATTGTTGGTTTGGTTTGGTTTGGTTTGGTTTGGTTTGGTTTGGTTTGGTTTGGTTTGGTTTGGTTTGGTTTGGTTTGAGACAGGATTTCTCTATGTAGCCCCTGCTATTCTGGAATTTGTTCTGTATACCAAAATGGCCTAGAACTCATGGAGATCCCCCTGCTTTTGCCTCCCAAGTTCTGTGAGTAAATGTGGACACCCAGCTCACTCTCTGCTCTTAATATCTCCCTCTGCTTTTATGTATAAATCTTAATACACTGCTTTGGACTGCCACAGATGATTATGAAGATATACCCTAGCAATTTGCCTATCTTTTATTTCTAGTGGTGGCTACGAAGTCGTCACCACTTTTAGTTCCATCATAAATAACATCTCTGACCATTCTCACTTGGCACCCTCTTTCATCAGTGACCTAATCATTTCTTTTTGGTTCTAGCCTTAGAATGTTTACTATTGGCTCACAGGAAGTTGCATACTTAATGTTGCATGTTGCTTTCCATGATGTCTGCTCTATAATACTATATACCCTGTTCATATCCTTATTGCCAGGCAGTCAGCATTATGTGACCCTTTACCCAGTGCAGGGAATTGAACTTAGGACCTTTATGCATGCAAAACAAATGCTGTACCACTGAACTCCACCCTCAGCCCTTATATGACATCTGAATATGAATCACTGACAATCAGCGTCCCTTTCTTGTTAATAATAGGGCTTTAGAGTTGGCAACTGAAATCGTTTTTATGTCACATTTTCTGTGTTGTGACATTGTGTGAACTGACCAAATGCAGGGAAGTCTTTACAGTTCCAGAGGAATTAGGAATAAGCCAGTGTTCTGATGAGTGAAGAGGTGTCTGTAAGGTACACTCAGATTGCCATTTTCAGAAAAAGCATGAAACATCTCAACTGTGCAAAGGCTGAGAAAGGATGATTGCGATTTTGAGGTCAACTGGGGAACTCAGCCAGATCCTTTATCAATAAAAATAGAAAGAAGAACCAAAGGAGAAAATAACAGCAAAAGAACACGCACACACACAAAAATGCAACTGCAAAAGCCCCTGTGACAGTAGTTACTAGAAGATTTCAGAACTCACTTAGGCGTTACAGGTCATCACCATGAGAAGCAGCTCTCCCATGGATGTACCAGTCACTAATGGACTCTTTTCTAACTAGGGACAATTTGAATATTTAGCAACCATACTTACTGTTTCCACACTCCACCACCACACCGCCACCTTCCCATGTCCACTCCTTGACACACACACCCTTACCTGAAATTGCCCGCCATCCTCAGCCCCTGCTGAAGAGTCTCCTAGTTCCACCTTAGGACCACAGGATCAGGAAGGATCAGTGATCTAATACTGAGCTCATCCACAGTCTGAGAGAATCTGTACGAACCTTAAGGCTTTGAGCTAACTGAGAGAGATCATTTACATGTGATAAGCACACAAATGTTAGAGCCTGTACCAGAGGCAGCATGAGAGGAGAATAAAGCCAAGATCAGATAGAAACAGCAACAGAATGTTTCATTCTATGAATAGTGAATAGGATCAAATAGATACAGGAGTGGATGGATGGTATCCTCCAATCCAATAGCTAGCTGTATGCTTGACAAGTCTATATTGAGAAGACTGCCTACATCCCCCTATGATACAAAACAAAGCTGATCAGACATTCTACCCCAAAGACCAGTGTCATCCAATTTAGGTTAAGGGTCTAACTTTATAGTCCGTTTTCTCTAGTCCCCTAGAGCACCCTTCAACAGAACTTGATCCAACATTTTTACGATAAAGAGTACTTGAGTCTACAAGACCTCCTGACTGTTAGGAGTTATCTCTGATAAATTACTCCCAAAGAGATAGATAAAGAATTTAAGAGAAAAAGATATTTAAAGGGAAAGTCAATTCCAGCATCCAAAAGACCAACTTTGAGATCAGGTGACCAACTAAATAGTGGATGATCAACTAGAGAGTGGGTTCTTCAAAGTTGTTCAAACTTTGTGGGGCATCAGAGCTGGAAGAACACAAATACAATGCATTTCAATGGTTTAAATGCATTGTATATTAAATGACCAAGAATATCATTCTCTTAATATGTTAAGAATGATCTAACAACTGATTTTTAGTGAAATAAAATGAACTCAGTAGACACCATAACAGTTGTAGAAAACAATTTTTTGTAGAAGTGAAGAACCAACTCACGGGGAAGAGTGTTGAAGAAAACCTTTCTGGCTACACCTGACAATGGGCGACTCAGTCGATCACTCACCACTGTGACTCTAATGCTGTAGAATGCTTTATAAATGCTATCCAAGTCTTTAAACATGCCAAAGCCAAATAGAGTGAATGTTCACATTTACTTTATTCATGGATTCCTTCTGAGGAGCTTGGTATGAAGGTAAAAGGAGTGGGCTATAAGCCAGACTCTGTTTCCATCCTGGTTTTTTCTTCCCAGTTCTGGGAGTTTAAGTGAGTTGCTTAGTTTCTTTGACTTCAGCACACTCATGTATAAAATAGAGATGGAGCACTCCACTTGTGAAGTGGTTGGCAGTGCCTAGTGCTTGAAAGATGAGCTTCTGAAAAGTTCCAGAAACTTAGTTATCTCCGTTAAAACATCAAGATTATCTTTCAAGGAACAACATGTCTCCTCATCCTCAGTCCAGCTGATCAAAGGTGGACCCACCCTTGTTTTGGGTTCTTGGGCATTGCCAAATTTGATGCTGCTGCAGCCAGACTCCAAGATGAAGAGTTTGGATTGGAACTATGTAAAAGACATGTTTTTGTTTTCTATGCAGTTTTCCCAGATTATAGCCAAAAATCTGGAGAAGGTAGGAATCAAATTGAGGAAACCTGACTAAAAATAATGCCAGCAAGGAAGGATTGCAAGAGATCCAGTCACTGTGACATCATTCAAGCTCCTAAATCTGGATACATTTAAGACTATTATTTTCAATTTTATTGGAAATACATCCCCTACTTTTCAGTTATTCATAATTGAAGGAATCCTAACTAATACAGTAAATTTTGTCCACAAATATTTGAGGACAAAGTCATTTCCTAGCTTATTCAAAATTTTCACTGGCTGCCTCCTCTGCTATTCGTTGTCTGAGATTCTAAAGTACAACATAGTATTACAATGGGTAAGGCAGACAGTAGATAAAATAATTAGAATGAATTGTCACTAGGTCAGACGGGGTCAAACAGCAGTTCCACGTGCTCCAGGCTGGTATATACATTCTCCTCTGGCTTCTCTTTGCATTGATAAGTGAGATGATCTGAATGCTTAGGTCACTGCTTAGGTCAGCATCTGAGCAAGTCTCCATGGGAGTTTCTGCCATTATATCTTCATCCCATGAGGCAGAGGATCTCAACCTATTGGTTGAGACACCTTTTGGGGCCACATATCAGATATCCTGCATACTTACATTACCATTCATAAGAGTATCAAAATTACAGTTATGAAATAGCAATGAAAGTAATTTTATGGTCGGGAGTCTCCACACCATGAGGAACTGTATTAAAGGGTCACAGCACTATGAAGGTTGAGAACCACTGGCTTAAGTCATCACCTCTGACTCATCTTCCAAATCTCCTTTCTTTCTTTCTTTCTTTCTTTCTTTCTTTCTTTCTTTCTTTCTTTCTCTCTTCCTTTCTCTCTTTCTTTCTTTTGTGTGTACGTATGCATGTATGTGTACATGTACATTTGTTTATATGTGTGTATGTGTGTGTGAATGTGCATGTATGTCTGTGTAATGTGTGCATACACGTCTGTGTATATGTGTGTGTGTGTGTGTGTGTGTGTGTGTGTGTGTGTGTGTGTGTAGAGGCTGGGGCAGTGTGTGTGTGTGTGTGTGTGTGTGTTAGCTGTATACAAACATGTGAAAGCCAGAGGCTGTCACCAGCTATCTTCCTATCTCACTCTCTGTCTCATTTTAAAGACAGGATCTCTAACTTAGCCTAGAACTCACTGTTTGAGCTAATCTGTCTGACCTGCAGGCTCTAGGAATTGTGTCAGCCCTACCCTCCCAGCCCTGGGCTACAGGCACACACCACTGCCACATCTGGGTTTTAAGTAGGTGCTAGTGATACAAACTTAGGTCCTCATATTACACAGCAAGCGCTTCACTGGTCCCTGTCCCTGTCCCTGCCCCTGCCAATCATTTTCTCTGTGATGAATTAAACCTGGTTAATAGCAAAGAACATGGCATTTTCAAATTTTCTTTTCTATCAAGTGGCTCCTATATTTCTTTGAGAACCACATTGCTTACTCAGGTTGTAGCTGTATTTTCTTTCATGTGTTGTCAGTACTGGCCTGTCTCCCTACCTCTCTATTCTAACCCGTTTTGTCTGCTCCATCCTGACACTGCCCCCTTTATAACTGCTATCACCTGGTATTTTCTTGGAGGTTCCTGCTCTTAGGTGCTGATTCCTGCTTGGACGCTCACATTCAGCCTTCCTAACTTACAACACCTGCCTGGCCCCCATCTGTGCTTTTGGAGAAGGTTGTGGGTTGTATCTGGCTGGTGGGAGTTCACGGAGCTGAGCTTGCTAGGATGCCTATTCTTATTGAGAGTGACAGGAACAAGGAATGGAGCACAGAAGCAAGGCAGGCAGTTGTGTGTGTGAACTCTGAGATGGAGATTAGCACGCAGGAGGTTACTGGGAAGGCTACTGAGAGGAAACAACCAAAACCGTGGGAGGGAAGATGGAGGGCTGGGGGCAGGACTGAGTAGGGGGAAGGGTTGAGCTGCATAAGTTCTCCATGGGAATTTCGAAAACCTGAAGGGAATTCTGAGAGTTAGCTGAGCCTTAAGACTTTGTCTGAATTGAGTTTGAAAAAGAAAGACCTTTAGTGTCTAGCCTCGACCATTCATGGGGCCATGACAAAACCTAGGGAGGATATACAAACGAAGATGCCTGCCTATGGCACTTAGAGCACTAAGGTGGGCATCGTTCTCTACTATCCAGATCTTAGAACAAGGACTGAATCCCTAAACGGAAATACAGGTAGCACAGTACAGCATCTTCCATGGGAAGGGCCATGAAAAGATAGTTCAGATAGCCTAGCCACAGATCTTCAGTGACAGACCAGAAGCAACAAGGAAAACCCAGAGCATGGTTCCTAGGAATGGTACCTGTTTCACATCTCAGTTAGCATTTTGACCATCAATATGCATGTTGTGTAGGATTTACCATGGTAAGTTTGTTATTTACTTGATTTGGTTTCCTAAGGAAGAGTCTCAGGAAGCCCAGGCTAGCCTTAAACTTGCTGGTAACTGAGGATGTCCTTGAGTTTATGATCCTCCTGCTTCCACCTCCCACATGCCAGGATTGTAGGTGGCACATGTCATGCCTGGTCAGTTTATCACAGGAAATGAACTACAATCTTTCCCACTTGTCAAATTCTGTGAGCTCCAAAGTCAGTGCCAACCTTGAAAGTCAATTAAATAAGTAAAAGTCACTTACTGAACACATGAATGTCAAACGAATACTGATACAATGTGGTAAATCAGTCCTTCCTTTGTTTATTTAAAGGAATCCTACTGTTTCATTGGCAGTCTTTAAGATAATTTTAAGTTTCACCTAGAAAAAACTTTAGCTGAGCCATTCATAAACTATTATATTATAGAGATACAGCCCCAAATGAAAAATAGTTCTCATTATCAAGAACCTGCTTTCTGCTTATACGGGATGCAAACAATACTCTCACTTCAAGGCAACACGTGTCACTAGCATTTGGTCACCTAAGAAATACCAAGTGTTGTCACCTTTGAGTGATTCTTGTACCTCTGATGGTGCAAATGGCTTTGTTTGATTAGCGCACCCAGAGTTCAATTGGGCTCCGTGAGCATATCCCAAGCAAAGAGAAGGCTGTCAGATGGAGGAAGGGAATGGGTGAATTAGATGGCTGTTGAGGTAATTTTTGGAATAATAGAACCGCTTTTATACAGTTTAAAGTCAGGGTTTTGGTTTCTTAAAAATGTTCTAACAAGTCCCAATCATCCAAACTTCTGAGTCTTAAGAGAAAAATATTAGCAATTTTAGTCTTTCCAGAATGAGTCCATTCTAACCTAGTAATTCATTGTGCACCTTTGAGGTATTTTGTTTTTAATTTGTTCCTGCCAGTTTTAGAAGGTAATCACTCTCAAGCATATGTGAAAATTATCCTAGCAATTACATTGGTTTGTAATACCAACGTGATTCTGAAATGCCCTAAGCCCACCAAGGGCTTAAGTATTACCCAAATAGTTCTGGGAGATTACTAATGTGGTTTTGGTTTTTCTCTTTATGCTGAGAGGGGGAGTTCACTTTCTGAATACCCACTGGGGAAAGGAAAACCTTTCAGGAAAGCTTGTTGGATGAGCTGGTGAGATATCTCAGCAGGTAAAGCTATTGCTGCCAAGCCTGACAACTTGAGTTCAATGACTGGGACCCAGGTGGTGCATGGAGGGAGGCAAGCAGCAAGAAGTCCTCTGACTTCTATACATGCGCCCTGGAACTCAAGCCCTGTACACAGAAGCAAGTAAATACATAGATGCAATACTGGTTTAGCTGAACCTCATCCATGGCCTCATACAGTGTCAAGTCATGAACAGGAGAAATGTGGGAATAAAAGTGAAAGAAAAAAAACACATTTCATGTATTCCTGGTTTGGAATGACTTAAAAATGCAAGTAATAAGGTTTAGACAACGATAAGAGTAGGTTGAGATTTTGTGTGCAACTTGGGAAACCATGAAAACAAAGCAATATGTTGCCTCTCTTACTTCCTCGGTTGTCTATTTGATCCTTTGGAACGGAAATCAAGCACAGCCAAACATCATCCCCTGATGAGGAATGGAACAATATAACTTTTTTCTAACCATAACCTCAGTTCCACAAAGTGTGGGTCTCATTCCTCTGCCAACATCTTTGTGACAGTCTTGTAGATAACCTTGAGCTGGGGAGGGGGGTGGGAGGACTCTATTGAGTGGTCCTGAGCTCCTTGTGGAGAATTCTGGACTAATGTGCCCTTACATTTCCCTCAGCAGGTTACACATTAGCAAGGTCTCTCCAGAAGACTTCACAAAGGGTGGGAGTAAGACCAGGGCCATCTCGAGAATGTCCTCCAGGGCCTGAGAGTCATCCAGACTGGAGCTTTGCCAAAGGGCATGCTTTGGCTTCCTGCCAGAGTTTTGTAGAAGGGAAGCATTATGTTGAGGGATGTCTTTTGTTCTAATGAAAGCTTAAAGGTCAGAAAATTATCCAGTTTACCCACACACAGAGTCTGACACTCACAGATTTATTGTGACTCAGGAATTCATGACATGTCCTCAGAGTTTATCCTGGATGAGAAAACAAAGAGGAGGAAATATGATAATGAAATCATTATACATAAACATTAGGGTTTTTTTTTTTTTTGTATAGTTTCCTCACACTGTCTCCCATTCCTTAAAAAGGATCTGTAAGTTGTGATTTGATTTGCTTCATACTGTAATTCTTTAAATAGCCCCTAAATTTCTCCTCAACAGAAACATGATACCATTTGACTCATAATAACTAAACCCAATGCATAAATATAATATTTCTTCCTTAAAATTTTAAATTAGGGCATCATATTTACAGGTCCATTTTTGACATACATCTTTTAAATGGGATATTTGATGTCAAGGAGGGAAAGGCCACAAAGACAAATTGCTTTGGTACATTTATGTTCTATTTTCCTTTTTTTAAAAAAAATATTAAGTACTTGAGAAAAACTAGTGTCTTTTTGCAGTTCCTTGGGAAATAAGTAGGAAAAACCATGTGTACACACCGTGAAACTTTAACAAGGCAATGCATAGAGTTTTATGCTCTCCACAATTAAGATTTACCTTAAGTCTCTTTTCACTCACTCCCAGGCCAAAGACCACCAACCTGGAAACAATTTCTGCTTTTAATAGCCACCATTAATATCTATGAAAACACAGTAAATGCATAATTTTCACATCAGGATATGAAACCACAAGAAGTGAATTATTTATATGAACTACATAAAAGTAACTTAGCATTGCCAGTGCTTGCCAGACAAAAGTAGCCTTTGTGATTTCCATTCATTCAACAGATTCACTGAGCTCCCGCCCAAAGCTTTGCACCAAGGCAAATGTTTTAATGGTAAGAAACACATAATATGCAACTCCTGCCTTATAACAGGTTGACCCCAGTTGGGAAAATGCACAACTTTGTGCACATGCGCACACACACTTCTATGTACGCAAATGCTTTGTCACGTGTGATCAAGAGCCAATAGCACTCACTGCATACAAAAATGGCTTAGTTAGTGGCTAGGATGATGTTGTGATCACTATTATTTTAATAGTCTAAGAAATTGTCATAGAAATTACGGGCACGATTCCAAAGGATAAAGTGATGGCCAAAGATTTCATTACTCACAGGTGTATGCATCTAATTGAAAAGAAATTTGTGTTGACGCTCTGTTACCCTGGATAAATATTTTTATACCTTGACATCTCTCCTTTTTCTTTCTTTACTCTTTATTCCACACCCATCAGCTGTTTCTGCTCAGAGTATCTGTTGTTATGATTCCTACATGTTATGCCAGACATTATAAGTAAAAAGTAAGTCTCAATTTCTGAGACCCAAACAATGGTATATGAATGGTACATTCTAATGTGTAAGTAAAATAGCCTCATCCAAATAGAAAAAAGGGAGATAGATGGGTATGTGATAGATAGATAGATAGATAGATAGATAGATAGATAGATAGATGATAGATAGATAGATAGATAGATAGATAGATAGATAGATAGATAGACAGACAAGTAGGTAGGTAGGTAGATAAATAGATAGATGTATAGATATAAATATGGATTTTCCAAAGAAATTGTATTAAGAGCTGTAAGCCCTGCTTTGTATTGCCATCTTGGGAGTCAAAGCAGCCTACTGTATAGAGAGCTGTCTGTCTTTGTGAATGAATGACTTAAGCTAGAGAGTATCTGGGCATGCATGCTTCGTAAATAACTCTTCAACATGTTTATGAAGCTACCACTCTGGCCTTTTATTTTCTACTCCCAAACTCTAGAATTTCTGTTGTTAATTAGGCTCAGCCCTAAACAACATACTGCATTATTAAGAAGTAATTACACAAAGACAAATAGATTAAAAGCAGGTAGAAATCTTAAGGTGTGCTTGGTATGGTAGTCTACACCTGTAATGCCAGCATGGGTTAGAATAAGTCAGAAGAACTGTAAGTTTGAGGCCAGCCTGGACTACATAATAAGAGCCCGTTTCATTCCTACATCCTACACTCCCCACCCCAAAGCAGCTGTAGGATGCTCACAGCATAGCTGAAATTGTATTATTATTATTATTATTATTATTATTATTATTATTATTATTGGGTTTTTATGGCTACTGACAGTGAGATAGTACTGTGACAGAAATGTCTATGACCTGAGACAGGCAACTAGAAGCTAGACCATTTGAGATGACAGACTTTCTCCAGAGCACAGAAACTTTCATCTTTATCTTTAAAACATTTTTTCTTTACAAGTTAGTAAAATGTTTTGCCTAAGTGTTGAGCCTTATTTGGGGAAATCAAGCTTTGTATATTCCTTAACAAATTGCCTGCTTTCTGTATCAAAACCATGGGCATTGTTTTCGTCTATCAAGCCAAAATAGAAATCGATTTACAGCCTGTTATTCAATTTAGGC
Organism: Rhabdomys pumilio; assembly: GCA_030674055.1. Lineage (NCBI taxonomy): Eukaryota > Metazoa > Chordata > Mammalia > Rodentia > Muridae > Rhabdomys > Rhabdomys pumilio. The sequence goes on along the minus strand of JANHMN010000001.1, from coordinate 192,023,250 downwards.
CATCTGTGAATTCCTCTCTCTTCAGGGAGATTTTATGGCCATCCATTCTTAAGAAATATGTGTTAATTTTACCAATTGAAATTTTATTTATTAAGAAATTCCATGTACTCGGGAGGATGGATAGGCTGGCTTTGTTGCAAATGAGTAACCCAGATCCTATAAAGATGTAAGAAGGGTCCAAGATGCCCCATCAGGGAATGAAACACTGGGATTTATTTTACCATTGAAGTTAGGGATAGCCAAGACCCCATTCTGGGCCATGAGTCTACAACCTACCATAAAACTGGAAGACATTCACCATTTCTGAGATAAAGCAATGGTATCTATGGTTTAAAAAGATGACATAAATGGCTAAGACTTGAGATATTTTAAAAAAGGCCACAAGAATTCATTTCTCAGCTTTGCTCATTTCTGTTGCTATTTTACTCACTGGTGCTAACTTTAGTAATGGAAGCCTCCACTTCCTTTATGTAAATGAATATATTTCTGGGGCTCTCAGAGTGAGAGTTGTGCAGAATTCTAGATAGGCTGAAAGAAGGGGCCACAGATTTTTTATAAGGGCCTTTTTCTTTTCCTCTGAGAACCTGCTTTTCACACTTCATTTCTTTCCCTTTCCTCTCCCTCATCAGCCATTCTTTTTGTGGTCAATTGGGTTGCCACCCAAACCCACAGTGACACCTGCTGGCTAATCAGAAATGGCCCAACTTGCTGGAATCACAGTAACCCAGGGAGTGTGTTGAACAGTCATTAACTACTACAAGATTCTTTCAAACTCAAGACAGTGAGAAAAGCCAAAGTGACTGCGGTTAAGGGTAATCTTCCTGAGGCACTAAACATGTAAAACGTAAAGATTGTGGAGTTAATTCATTGTTTTTTAAAAAAAAGAGAGCTGAGAGCACATGTGTACCATGAACCAATTATTTAGTTGTGAGATAAAAGTTATGCTAATAATTCATGGAAAGTCTCTCTTTGCAATCTTTGCAGCAGTCACCTTTTTATCACAGAAGGTGACACATAGCCATCACGAAACAAAGTTCCCCGCAAAACAGAACACGAACATGGACGGTTCTTTCTTCTCTCTGACACAAAGGGTTAAGTTATTAGACGTATATGGTCCTTCTTAGGATTCTTCATAGCTTCCCAACCTTTGAGGGAATTTCTTTACTAAAGAATATTAACACTTACTCAATTTTAGGTGTTTTATACATGAGTAATTTTGGTTGGGCACCTTTTTGTGGATGTTTGCTTTATTTCAAGCAAATCCATTTCTGACTTAAAAGGACAAATTCTGGTTTTGTTTTTGTGTTTTTTTTTTTTTTTTAAGACAACAGGAATTACTTTTTTTTTTAACATGGGTACATTTCTTAAAATATTGACACTTTTCATTCAAAGGTTAAATTCGAGGAAAACTTTCTCCATACACGTGTTCATATTTGTAACAAGAGGCTGTCCCCAAAGGCTTGTAGCAGCCGATGTGCACTGGACAAAATTCTTGGCCCTCTTCATCCTCAGTGTGTTCTCAAAGCCAGAACTTCATTTAAGCATGACCTTAGAAGATGAGTGATCCTCTCAGCATTTCCTGGTATTTGGGGAAAGGAATGTTTTTATTTGACTGCAGATGTCACTGGGTTTACAGGAAGGATTTGGTAACACATTCATGCCAATACTGCACTTACCCCGGATTTTTGCTATGTAGGAAGAACACATGTCAACGCTCACTGTTTGTTAAATGGGAAAGATTCAGTACACCAGAAGCTTCTATTATAAACATTGTGACTCCGTGCAATTTACAAAATGTTCTATCTCCATTAAACAATAAACCCTTGACCCCAGAGCTCAGTTTGGGGATTCTGTGATTCAAGAAGGTACACATAATGGATGGCAATAATAAATGAAGAGGTCAGGAGGTTAAGAAAAACTGTTTAATTATTTCTCTCGAGTGTGGGCTGCAGAAGCCTTGCGTGTTTCCTCTGCGGTTGTCCCGTAGAAATGCTGCAACATTCGACATCCACCCGGGCAGGTCAGGCAGGGCAGGAAAGCAGGTTGCTGGCCCTCAGCTGTGTTTGTGAACTCATGGTCTCTAGATACCCTTCCATCTCTGAAGTTTTGCAGCTTCTGCCAGGAGTCCCAGTGCCAGGCCCCGGGTTCATCATCTGTTTTCCAAGAGTTTGGATTTGTTAGCATGAGAAATTCATTGCTCATAGCTGCTTCCCAGCTGTGGCACTAGTGAGTGCAGCCTTTTTGCCTTATTTATTTGTTGAAAACTGTGTTCTGTCCTCTCTTGGAAGTTCTCTTATGTAACTAGTTCTGGACGAAAGCCCTTGGGCACTCAGTCTCAGGCCCTCCGCTTGCTCGGCAGTTAAGGACCTCCCCCGAGCGCATGCCTCACTTGAACTTCACAAGCTCAGGGTGTCTGCCTGAGGGCAGGACGTGGCACTTCTCAAAGTTCTCCAAATCCTGCCACCAAAAACTAGATGACGTCTGTAGACTTGGGCTTTGGTTGAAGAACTAGGATAGGGGGAGTTCTCAATGTAACTTGAGAGGCAGGTGAAAGGACCTCCTAGAAGCTCTTCTGCCCGGAATTCCTTCAAGAGTCCAGTGTGTTCAAAGCAGAAGCCAGCAAGGAATGCTTTGTAGGTCTCCATCCAGGCTTTGAAGGCTAGCGGACAAGCTTTCTGGTGTTGCCAAGTAAAGGCAAATCCTTTAGCCTTCCTAGCCTTCCGCCAATACCAAACACATTCACAGTAAATTGCTGCCTGTTTCGCTCCATCGAGACTTGTGGAAACCGGATCAGAAGAAGCTGGTCTGACAAACTTTGGCTTCTAAAGTCTAGCAGAAACGCATTGTGAAGAAAAGGAACCTGGCCTGGCTTTGATTGAAACACTTAAGGTTCCCACCCTGCCTCCCCAATAATCTGGGAAAACAAAACAAAGCAACAAAAACAATAACAAACAAACCCAAAACTAAAACTTTAATGAAATAATGATAGCAATTTATTCACTTGTGGTCTTAATGTGGAAGATAGTTACCTCCACATTTCCTAAGGGAAGAGAAAAGTGCTCTTTCCTGGATGTACATGAGAAGTAGGAATTTGAGTAAGAAAGTTCTGGATCTCAGTGTTAGTCTACCACCGGGTAGTCTGGGTGAAGTGAACATATCCCCATAATCCTCATAATCCCCAGCTTTGTAATCTGTGGAAGGACAGTTATGAGGGCTCCTACATGAGACTGTTATAAAAAAGAAATGACACCATGTTCCTAAAATATTCAACATGAACCATGGCTGGTGAGAGTTCTTCAGTCAGGCTTCAACTAGGAACAAAAGGTCTTTGAGTTTGAAGTTACCCTTGATGATTATTAGACTAGTGTGATTTCAAAGGCTCCTCCTTCCCTGTGGTTCAAAAATCTACTCTTGGGTAGCACTGAGATGAATAAAAGAGAAAGTTGATGTGTTGCTTTCCCTCTCTGTATGAGGTTAAAATGAAATATCCATCCAAACAGAAAAGGGCTATGTCCTAGGCTTGAGTAACTTTATTTTATCCCAATATTCCCAATGAGAGGATTACAAACGGTGTTCTCACCAGGAAGTGTGAGACACACCAGTGGGAAAGCACGTGTGGAGGCAGTAGGTGTAGCTCATCTGGTCCTCAGAAATCAAGAGCTGAGCCACAGGTCAGTGGAAGCTCAGTATTTCTTAGCCACCATGACTACCCTCTCTCCACAGTGGCATAAAACAGAGCAAACACAGAAAAGGCTCTAACTAGGTAAGTAAGGCACTTATCTCTTCTATAAAACTTAGGAATATGGCCCAAAGCTCAGAAATCAAGATTCAAAGTAATTCAGTGTAAGAATTAAAGGTAAAAATTACATAATTCAGCCTTTGAGTGGGCTAAATAGAAGTTGAAGACAAAATCATGAGACCTCAAAACGTCTGAAGCTGAGATTCAGTTGTCAGCTGGGAATAACAGTGCCATGACTTCATCAAAGGAAATCCAGTTCTGTTGGAGCTAAATGTGTCATGTGTCGCTAGGGTTCTCAGTGGGAAAGCCTTTGAGCATAAAAGGGCGTCTCTGAGAAGCCTGCACCTCAAAAGCTTTGTCTCTACCATTGCTATATGTTAGAGATGGATGAGGATCCCATACCTGGGAGATAATTTGAGAAGAAAACTTTTCACTGTTCTAGATTTTTTTTCAAAGACATTTTTAAACTCTCAGATTCAGTGGATTTAAAAAAAAAAAAAAAAGGAATCACTTATCACAAAGCTCAAGGGCTTTCTTGAACTCAGATCTGGTATTTGCCATGCAATATTTTGATAAATGGAGGCTAAATGATTCCAAAATACACAGATTACATTTCCTTGAATATACATGGTTCTGGAAAATGAAAGGGAAATGGTGCTCTGAGCAAAATACATTTGGGCTCTGTTGAACCCAAATATTTCAAGAATACTGCAAAGCCTGCCAACGCCCCAGCGCTCCTGGGCTCATATAGCCTGGCTCTCTGTTTGAGAATTCCTTTCAGCCCTCATTTTCCCCAGGCATCTCTACTCATGACAGGAAGTCTGTAACTCAATTTTCCCTTCTGTAAATAAAAAGCATCTCTAAATTGTACAGGCCTGCCATCCACTCCACAGGAAAGAGAGAAATACAAAAGCAGGTTTTCGTGGTTTTATCGTCCATGCAGGGCAATCATAGTAAGATTTAGATGGTATGATGCCAGGTGGCCATGGGCACCTTTCTGATTAAACAGACAACATCAATTCTCAGGGAGGGACTCTCGTTCCATTACAGGGCCTCAGGACAGTGACAACAGCATTAAACACTGACATAAATATACAAATGAACTAGTGGGCACTGGTCCGGCCAAGTTTAAATATAAGTACATGATGCTCCTTTGTGTAGGGTGATGCTTTGAATAGGGCATCCAGGCAGATGAATTAAATTAACCAAAAGCCATTTTTGGAAATAACCATTTCCCCAATGGTTCCAGTAGAAATAAGTGCCCATATTGTCCTAAATCTCCCAGAACAGGATTAAATTTATTGAACAGATGAATATTTTGTTTCTAAGTCAGGGAACTCAAAGTTGAAAAGATTTGAAAATTTAAAGTTCTCGGGTTGGCAAATAGGTCAGCAGGGCAGAGTTGAAACATTCCTGCCTGCAGGTTTGCTTAGTTCACTCACTGCTGCCGTGAGAAACTGGGAGCATTCCCTCAACTTTGGAAGCAATGAAGGAGCCGTAAGCACTGGGGTTTGTGAATCAACAGAGAGGAATGGCGTTTAATATTTAAATATGTCTCATGTAGCCATTAAAGATCTTTTACGAGTGTTAAAGCGTTATTAAAGCAAGATGGTCTCTAGGTGGAGGGCCCTTTGCTGGCACTCCCACAGTGCTAATGAAGTAAGCAATGTCTCCTCACAGCGAATGCCTGCCTCCAGCATTAAACTCAGTGCGTCCGTGCAGTTAAAAATTCCCAAGGAAAAAAAAAAGTCAACCTGAAAATTATCCTAACCCAGGAACTTTTATTTCCATTGTTTGAACAACAACTCTGCCCCCTTGTGATTTACTAATGGGGTGGGGGTGAGAGGAACAAGGTGGAAAATATTGACCAATGAAAAGCACATGCATTGGTAATAGACACACACACACACTAATGTCTAGCACCCAGTAGATCACTTATATTATGGCCCTGGAAATTATTTACCTAGTTTACAGGTGGAGTTATGTCCACTCTCTTCGAAGTCATCTGCTGTTCCCAGGCAATCAAGGGCGGACCAGAGCAGGGAGGAACAATGATCTTGAGAGCCCGGCAAGCTAATAAAAGACGACGAACACACTGCATAAGAGAGGCATGTGAGCAAACCTGGATGCTTTAAGTTTTATATAACTAACTGCTTGGAAAGACCTAGTTGTGAGTGATACCCATACCTGCTTTACTATAACCTCTTACCAACCATATCCTATAGAGAAGCAACCACACAGAGGGACACTATTTATATATGTAAAACCCCTCAAACACCCTTCCTTCCCTTAGCTCCAAATAAAATAGACTCCCACACTTATCAGCCACCAGAATGAAACATTTATCACCAAAAGTAATTTGATGACAAACCCACACATGAGAACTAAACACAAATGTCTGTGTGGTTTGCACATCATATATTTAATATAAAGCAGTGTGACCACCTGTTTTTCTATCAAATGTAACTGACTTTCCACAAAGCATTTATTAAGATACAAATCATAAAAGGTCGCATCGTATCATACAGACATCAGACCTCTGAGTTCTAGTTCTCTGAGTTCTGTTTTTGGTGGTATATGATTTTTTTTTTTATAATGGGCATTGATAACAAAGAATAAATCAGTCCTTAATGGGTTTTTTTGCTTACTACATTCTAATGTCAAAGTATTTAGGCATTAAATGTCTTCCCATTAGCTTATGTTGGTCACTGGGATGCTATTACTCACACTGTCACAATACCCAACAGCTATTCAGCAACCTTCTCTCATGCTGTCAAAACTCACTGGGCAGTGAGGAGTAAAGAAACTCATGCAAGATGTGAGGCAGAGCAATGGGTGAACTGGAGTTAAAGGAATGAAGTTGGGAGCCAAGGTGCTGTGCCATGGGTCACTATGTGTGCATACATATTCCTGTGTCTGTCTGTCATGCGTGTGTCTGTCTTTATTTCCTTTAGGGACTGCACTCACCTTTACTCAGACCTTTTCAAAGCATCTCTGTTTTATCCTTCTCATCTTCCCGGTCCACATCCCCATAATTTCATCCCCGGCCCCAAGTCTACCTTTTGACCTTTTGAGTTGCTTTCCAAAATTAAACAGCCCAATCTCTGATTCTTCATGATTCTAAATTCTAACAAGAGACAGAAAGAGAACAGAGAGATGGACCATCCCAAACCAAACACCCCTGTGACAGGTCACCAGCAAGCCTAAGGACAGGCCATCCTGGGATCCCCTATGTCCTATCCACCCACCCAAGTCTTGGTAAACAGAAGAGTCGTGAACTCTGCAATCTGAGAAGGAGATAGCTCACAAACGCATTTTGGAGGCCTAATTGTAAAACTGCTTGAGACTTCTCTCAGAACTCTGTTTTAAGCAACTCCTTAGTCTCTTACCACCATCTCAGCTACCACTTCAAGCATTCCAGAAAGAGAAAGAAATGGAGAGAAAATAAGGAACAGTCCCCTGGGCCACAGCCATACCTTTAAACCACTCCAGAAGATGAAGAAAATTACAGTAGAAGAATTCAAGTGTGGACACTCTTCCAAACACACCTTTTAGACCACGCTGGACCTCAGAGAATTATTAGACTTTGAAAGGGCAAGATGAAAACAGCTATTCTCCTCATCCTCAACTAAGACAGTGAGGAGCTTGATAGCTCGAAACTTATTCTCAAATACATGTGCTTTTACAAGTTAATGCACTGAAAATTACCCAGTTAATGCTAAAATTGACTGACTAGGACATCACAGGCTTTAGAAGCAGTGACGGTGTTAGTTTTGATTGAAGACCCATTCGCATTTGCAGTTTATCATTAGAGTTGTGATTCATTGCCTATTAGCTCATATCAATGCCTAGTTATAAAACTGTTCCTTGTGTTTACAACGAGAGGCCTTGAGGATTACCATCCCATAAATGTGTGAATAACTGAGAGGCTACGCTGCAGCACACACCTCATCAAGCTTTCTTTCTGAGTCTTAAGAATGTCTTTAAAGCTCAACACGAGACCTCAATTGTACTTGAATTGCTAACAAGGAAAAAATGGAACTATATTAATAGACTTGTCAAAACGTTTTCTGCTTTAAATTGCCCTGTACAACTGCTCAACGGAAAGTGTTCTGTCATTTACAGTGTGACTTCTTCCAGGGATGATTCTATCACACTTAAAAGATGAAAGGATGGATTAAAAAAAAATCAACCCTGATCAAGCTGATTGCAAAGTAGACTAGATTGCTAAATTTACAGAGTGAATTTGATACAGTCAATACAGAGAGAATTGAAATGTTCATGTATGAAGGGTCCAGGACCACACAGGAGTGTATCACAGTGGTATCAGTGCATTACAGAAGACCCAGTAATAAAACAATTTGATACAATCACACTGCCCAAGGAGTACGATTAAGACCCTACCAATTTGGTTTGAATCCCACAAAAGATAGAGCTGGAATTAAAATGAACCCAACAGATGTGAAATAATTCTATCCTTTTCCGTAATAAAACTAAACTTCATATAATATTTTTAAATACTTGAAGCTTCGGGGATAACGTCAAACCGGTCAAATACAAAAATGCAAAGGAAAAAAATGTTCAGAAACAATAGTAACCACAAAACAATTAAAGGCGAAGCCATGTTTAGTTTTGTTACAGTGTGTTTTGCGATCTATATAATGGTGCCTGTGATGATCAACTGAGATTTAGATATTCCATTTAGACTGATATTCCATTTAGACTGTCTTTATTTTAAGTAATTCCTTGAGGTTACCGCTACAGAAATGTTTTAATAAATGCGTTACTTAGAACTCCATATTTATGAGAAATCACCCTTTCCACCGAAACAAAACTAATTCTCAGCATCTTAGTATCCCCACATATGCTCACTCTTCAGCCACCTCTTGACTTGCCTCAAGTTTCTTGTGACATTAGATAAAAAAGACAGCACAAAACAGGAAATGTTAGACACTCGATGTCATAGAATGCTAAAGCCCACCCCATCCCACTCTCTCTTCAGAAAGAGGGAAAACGACAGCTTGGAGTTCTGTGACTCATCCAAATGAGCAGCCCGGCGGCAAAACACGGGTCCCAATCTACTCCTCTTACTCTGACTTGATTTGTTTTCTTTGTCATCTTTCTCAAACACTAAACCTTCACCACCGGCTCCTACCACCTTCTCTTCATCATACAATACAGAAGAAACTAAGCCAAGTGAGAGTAGGTCTCCATCTATGGGGGTATGTGGAGGGGAATACATTGACCCAGGCTAACCATTATCCATAGACAGCAGCCCCAGGTAAGAGCTGCCACAGAAACAGTCAGTTTGAGGAAGACACAGGATGTGCAGGAGAGATTTGATCCAGGTTGCAGGACCCAGAACTGCTTTGAAACTTGCCATTTGAACGTGGGTGAGGACAATTTCAGAAGGTAGCTTGGTCTTGATTCTGGGAGAGTTTATTTATTTATTGATTTTTCTGTCAATGTAGTCGTTTGAGCCTATTAGAATGTAATCTACAACTGGCAAGATGGCTCAGTGGATAGACATGCCTGCTGCCAAGCCTGAGTCCCATCCCCAGGAACCACAAGGTGGGAGGAGAAGGACCAAATTGTCTTCTAACCCACACATATCCTAGCACATGTAAACACACACACACACACACATACACACACACCAAACAAGTAATCAAGTAATATAAAATATTGTAGATTACACCCACTTAGAAAGTTACTTCAGATTTAACAATTAAGCCTTCAAACATCAAACACGTATCATCCCTCTGCGGAGGTTATTTTTGTAAGAAAATCTGTGTCAACACAATGTTTTAATTTTATTTTAGAGCATTGAGGAAAGAAGCTTCCATCGTCATCGTTTGCTTGTGTGGATCAGATAGTCGAAAACTGCTGCAGACACATGGCTGGCAGTGGTGGAATTGAGACTGAAGCCCCTTCTCTGCACGGCCACCCCACCTTTTGTTTCCATACCACCGTGATGTCTTTACAAGTTTACAACGTTAAAACCCTTTTTATATGCATGGATCAAGCTGGAAGGAGGGTAAACGCAAGGTCATGAACTTTCAAAATGCTCCTACACAACCAGTGTCGGCCCAAGAGCTACAGCTGCCACACACTGGGGATCCACTCACCCGCTGCTATCGAAACTATGATCAGCAGTCTGAGGCTATCAGGCAGCGCCCACAGATAGGATCGACAGGGCATGCGCACATACTCCTGTCTTTTGGGAGAAAACTAGAAACACCTGGATCGTGTTAGCTCACTTCTGCCCTTCTGCAGCTGGCTTTTATGCGTTTCCCCTCTTAAGGAGTTGACAATCTGGAAAAATCTTGATATTCAGCCAAGAAGACAAGAGCCTTTCATTTTGAGCACAGACATTTCTCTGTGTCCTGGCAAAGCAATGGGGAGAGTGAGATGGAAATTATTCCTTATGGTGTAAAAATAAAAATGTGGACAATTAAAAAAAAAAAAAAAAGGTCTTCAGAGAGAGCCCAGTGGATCCAGTTCTTGCCACACGCTGTGAGAACCTGATTCAAGTCCTCGGAACTCACATAAAGTAGGCATGGTGGCACTCCTGCACTCCAATGGGGAGACAGGATGAGAAGCAGAGACAGAAGCTCACAGGCCAGCTAGCCTGGCATAAGAGAAAAACAACAGGAGATCCCATTTGAAACAAGTTGGGATATGGGTACTGGCACCAAGGGTGTCCTCTAAGCTCCAAATGTGCACTGTGGTGCCCCTGCCAACCCTCATATATACAAAACTTCTCACTCATATATAAACACACACACTCACATACACTCATACACACACACACACACACATACACTCACACACTCACATTCATACACATATACACACAATTACATATACATACACATTCACACACACTCATACTCACATACACACACTCACACACACATACACATTCATCTACACATACACACTCACACATACATACACATACTTATAAACTCACACTCATATACACATACTCACACACTCACACACACATACACACATACACACCATACACACTCATACACTCACACAAACACACACACTCCTCCTAAACCATTGTTTCTTTTCTTTTTTTTTTTTTTTTGTTTTTTGTTTTTTTTTTGGTTTTTTGGTTTTTTGACACAGGTTTCTCTGTGTAGTCCTGGCTGTCCTGGAACTCACTCAGTAGACCAGGCTGGCCTTAACTCAGAACTCAGAAGTCAGCCTGCCTCTGCCTCCCAAGTGCTGAGATTAAAGGCGTGTGCCACCACCGCCCGTCTTAAACCATTGTTTCAAATAACAAACATTTCTCCTTTTATTCTTCCTCCTCTGCCTCCTCTTCTCCCTCTCCTCTTTTTCCCTTTTTTCCACCCCCTTTGGTCTTTTGAGCCAGTCTCACTATAAAGCCCAGGCTGGCCCTTAATTCATGGTGTAGACCAGGCTGCCCTCAAACTTGCAGTGATCCTCCTGTCTCTCTCTTACAGGCATGTGTCACGGAGCCCAGCTTGTGACTGTATTTGCTAATAGCTTTGGTAAGTGGTGCCCAGTAATGCACGTGAGCCCTTGTGTTCTACCCTGGGGCTGTCTGCTGTGTGTGCCTCGAAGCTGGGCCTCCTCTTGCACCCCAGCCTCTCTCAATGGAACACTTGAAAATCTCACTCCAAGCAGAGGGCAGGAGGCCAGGGGTGGAGTGGCCCCGCTTACTCTGTCGTACACTATTTTTCTGGTTGAAAAACTTCTGATGTCAAATTAGTCATCAATTTAGGTACTTTTTTCCATGAGCCTGGATTTCTGAATATAACTCATGGATGTGAAATAATCAAAGCATGGGAAGAGCCAGCGTTTCCACAACACAAACAAAGCCAGAGGAGTTCAGAACAAAGTCCACATTAACCAAATACCACTGCCCTACCCAGGCTTGGAGCTGAGAACAACTGTACTGAGAAGTGGAACACAAGGCCCCCTACCCCAGGGAGATGAAGAGTCAGCGGGAGTGTGAAACATGGGCTCTTAGGCTTTTGATGATCAGGAACAGGCCCAGGTTTGCCCAGGGGTTGGCAGTAAAATGCCAGCAGCCATTGTCTTACTCACTCTTCACCCGGCCACAGAGAGAAGCCATATGCACTTGCTGCTGTCTGAGCCACTTGGCCAAATTGTTACATACATTCATTTCCCGTCAAGTCTACCTCAGTGCTGGTGGGCAGCTAAAGATGTGGAGCCAGACGTGTCTCTTATTCAAAGGTCTTCTGGAGGGTTGTGGCTGTAGCTCAGCAGTAGAGCACTTGCCTAGAATGCAGAAGGCCCCGGGTTTGCCACTCAGCATTGAGAAAGCAAAAGCATTTATGAAGTTCCTTTCCGTGCAGGCAATCGGGTGGGCTGTGCATTGGGTCTACCTAACAGTGTATTTTAATAATTTTGCAACATTTACAAGCTGGTTTCGATTACTCAGTGGCCAATTCCTGAAGGACAGGCTCCCTGCTGCTCCTCATTCTTGCAGTGGCTCAAAAGTTTCCTCTGTTACTCCTGATCTTCTGTCCTTCATTTCCACCCAGACTCTAACTCTGATTTGTCTTCTCTGGGTCAGTTTGCAGGTGGCCCTTTGGCTTTAATGGCAGCATTCATGTGTGCTGCTTTTAAAACTGTCCTGTCCGAAAGCCAATGGAGTAGAATCACACTCTGACTTCTCTACCTCAGGGCACCAGTATGGAAGTTTCTTCCAATCCCCACTCAGTCCTAAATTTTAGGACCCAAACTGCAACCCTAGCCTGACAGAGTCCTGGTGCTTATGGAGATAGGGTGTGGAGTGTGAGGCCTGCTGTTACCCATGGCAGAGAAACTTGCTGCCTTACAAGGGTGTCACCCCACACCACAGAATTAAGCAGGAAGAATGCCCTCCCTGTGATGGTTAGAAGAAATAAAGAGACGCTAGTGAACAGTTAGCATGCAAAATGGCAAATGTGAGAAGGGAAAGGAGCGTCAGGTAACTGCTGCTTTTTCATTTGTGTATATGTGTATGCACATGTATTCATGTGCGTATTTGCATACATGTATACATGTGTATGCATGTACATGTGCATGTGGATATACATATGTTGTATGCTTGTTTATTTGCATGTGTGTATACATATGTATGTATGTATGTATGTACATTTGCATTTTATGTGACCGCATCCAGAGGCTAAAATTGGGAATCTCCCTCCACCTTGTTTTGCAGAGGCAGGTCTTTCATTGAACCTGGATCTCTCCAACTGACTCAGCTGGCTGGCCAGTAAGCCTGGTGAGCCACCTGTCTGTCCCACCCTGCCCTGCCAGCTTCTTGTATGGGGGTAGGGATCCAAACTCAAGTTCTCATGCCTATATAGAAAGCACTTTTTCCAGTGAGGCAACTGCAGAGCCTTTTGTTGCAACTCTTAGAAGACACTTCAAACACCCTCTGCTTCCACGAGACAATGTGCGTGATAGGAATACACCCTCAACATCTCAGATCATTCTGAGTGAGATCATTACTGGGACCAGGAAAAAAGCCGTTATGAAAGCACACCTAACGTGCTTGTGAAGTTGCTTAGCGCATGAGACGTGTTCAAAGGTAACCCACACTCTTGGTGGTGGGAATAGAAAGCAATAGAGCCCCTATGGAGGTTTCTCAAGACTAAAAATAGCTGATCCAGTCATCCCCACGGGGTGTATGCCCTAAGGAATCCAGCTGAGTACGCCACAGAGATGCTTGTACATCAGTGTTTACTGCAGCGCTGTTCATGGGGTCCAGGGAACCATCAGAGATGCCCATCAATGTATGAATAGATAATGTTGTATACATATATAATGGAGTATTATTTGGCTATAAAAATGAAATTATGTTTGTAGGAGAATGGTAGGAATTGAAGATCATTAAAATAAGATAAAATATAAAATAAAGTCAACTCAGTGAAGTATCACATTTTCTCATATATCAAGAATTATATATTATATAATATTTTATAAGTTGTATGTAGCTTTGTATTAGAACTTGAGAGTAGAAAGAACACTTTGGAAAGAGGAAGAGAGGAGAAAACAGGAGAGGAAAATGGGCAGAATATGATCAAAGTCCGTTATAGACACTTATGAGTCACAATGACACCCATTACCATGTATGACTAAGATACACCAGTAAAACATGTTTTTAAAAGAATAATTATTGCCTTTTAAAAATGAACAGTATGACCCCCATTCTATCAGAGGAAGCATTATACAGGATTTTGAGACTGTTAGCCGGCAGTGCAGCCACTTAGAAAGCCTGGCAACAGAGGTAACTCCACAGGAGCTGAGTACACAGGGTTTGGACAGGACCTGGCATGGCACATGGCTGGGAAGGAAGGAAGTGATAGAGAGAAGCCATGCAGAGAAAAAAATAATTATAGCTTGTACCAGAGCCAAGGGTAAGGGGAAATCCAGGGTGCTGGAACCAGCATACACCTATTCCCACCTGGCTTCACTCAGACACTGTGTGTAGCTGTCAGTGCCCCATCACAAAGTTTGCCCAGCTCCAAGCACAGCTGTAAGCAGAGGGGAGGTCTTGATTGTCACCAAAGAAAGGTGTGTCTCTGTTCCCCACTGCAGTCTGCATCCCAAAACAAACAAGGTTAGCCACCACAAATGTTCCTGCCCAGAGTTCATTCCCTCAAGTCACATCTGTTGCAACCTAGTTGGAAGGTCAGGTGTGGTGGGACACATCTGTGACCTTGGCACTCCTCCAGGGAGATGGGAAGCAAAGAAAGGAGAATCTCTTGGAAACACAAAATCCAGCTAGCCTAGAGTATGCTGTGCAGGGGCAGAGAGAGCTGCCCAACAGGGTGGAAGGAAAGAACCGACTCCTGGAAGTTATCCTTTGAGATCCAAGGATTCCATGGTACATATGCATGGGTTTATTCAACCTCTCTGTCTCTGTCTCTGTCTCTCTGTCTCTCTTAACACACACACACACACACACACACACTAACTAAACTAATTAATTTTTACAGACAATTGCCCCTGCCCTAGTCCGGTTGGTAGCTTGGAATGTAACCCTCAATCTTCATCCTCCATCCTGTGCGCTCTGAATCTTTCTCCTTCCTTACTGTCTTTCACAGGACACTTCCCATTAAAAACAATAACACAATTCACCCCAGGCTTTGCTTTCTAGGCTAGCAGCAAGCTAAGGAATGTAGCTTGCAAAATGTATTTAAAAATCTGAAATTTGAACTGAAGTTTCGACATGGTAAGATGGCTTGGAAGATAAGGGCACTTGCTGGCAAGGGTTAGGACCGAAATTCCAACCCTGGACCTACATGGTAGAATGAGAGACTTATTCTTACAAGTTATCTGCACACACACACACACACACAGAGAGAGAGAGAGAGAGAGAGAGAGAGAGAGAGAGAGAGAGAGAGAGAGAGA
>JANHMN010000001.1:191991422-192008092 GCA_030674055.1 Rhabdomys pumilio | reverse complement strand
AGAGAGAGAGAGAGAGAGAGAGAGAGAGAGAGAGAGAATAATAGAGTCTATCTGTAAAACATGCTGTGGGGAATATGATTCAAGAGTTGAGCACTTCCCTGGTATGCATGATGTTTTAAGTTAAGTTCAATCCCCAGCACTGAAAAGCAATTAATTAATTAATTAAATATCTACCTTTACTATTAGGTGAAACTAGTACCTTAACAGGATTCTTAAAAATTAATGATAATACAATCTTTTTTTCAAAAAAAAAAAAAAAAAATCTTGTCTTGCAAATGTGCCCAAATAAACAACCAAGGTTTAAAAAAAAAAAAATCTTAAACTGAAAAAAATCTTAAACTGAAAAAAAGAAGAAGCAGCTGAACATGCTCTCCTTAAGGAAGCAGCAACAGGGGCAGTCTGTCAGTCAAGGCAAGGCAGGGTGATGAAATGTTCAGAGCCATCACTTGGGTGACCTGCCTCCTCCACCGCATCTGCCATTAGTACCACTATAAAATTTTATGTGATTGAAATAGAGATTAAGGGTAGCACTGGACTGGGAAAGAAGTTTCTTGTCTAAATTCAAGAAGCTGGCCAAGAGCTGTGCGGAAGTAGGTCAGTGGTGTGCAGCTCTGCTTTGATTCTGAGGTCGGGACAGGAGCCTTGGTGACCAAAACCACATCATGCTCACTTCCGATTCTGAAAGTCCCTCCATGTCTCTCAACAGTGGAAGATCCCCCAAGCCATGGCTCTCAAGAAGATCGTGTGCCTCGGCACCAGGACGTCACTGCTCACAAGAAGCCCTTGCCTCTGAGGAACTCCCATCTTCCAATGAATTCATCACCACTTGGAAAAACAGACTCACATGCACTTTATTTCATTTTAAAAATAGAACTCAGCTGCACAGAAATAGGGTTTAAGGAACCTGGCTATTTGGAACAGAAAAAAAGTAAACTTTGTTGGCCTACTTTTTTTTTTTTTTTTTTTTAACTAAAGTGGTTCGTTTTGTTTACTTTGATTTTAGCGTTCCTCAGCCTCCACTCAAGTCATTTCAACAGGGCCAAGTGAGTCCTGTGCCCGACAAAGTGCACTGACAGTGCTATCAGAGAGCTCCAAGAAGGGACAATTACCCATTTGGTCACCCTCTCAAGGTCTTGGTTTTTATTATTAATCCAGCTTCTTTTTTATTTTATTTTTAATGTATTCTTTGAGGATGTCAGACATGTCTAAAGCTTTTCTTGATCATATGCCCATCTCACTCGCTGTGTCTTCCTCCTGCTCTCTTCCAACGCTGTGTCCTCCTTCTTACAGGATTCTTCATTTTCAAATTCATTACATTTTATTTTGTGTAGGTGTGCCCCATATAGTTGTTAGCCTGCAGGGTGTATGTTTGTGTGTGTGTGTGTGTGTGTGTGTGTGTGCTTGTCCTGTGTGGTTCTTATACTGTGGTGTGTGTGTGTCCTGTGTGGTTGTTATCCTGTGGTGTGTGTGTGTGCCCCGTGTAGTTGTTATCCTGTGGTGTGTGTGTGTGTCTTGTGTAGTTATTAGCCTGCACACATCACAGCTATTGTATGGAAGGCAGAGACAACTTATAGAAGTCAGCTCTCTCATTCTGCCATGTGGGTTCTGAGGAATTGAACTCAGGTCATCAGACTTGTCGGCAAGCTCTTTATCCACTGACCCATCTCAAGGCCACTACTTATTTTTTAAGATGCTATGTTCAATTAACACTGCCTATATACATGTGGGTGTGGGATTCGAACTAGGGCATAAGGAACCTAGCAATGGCTCCACTCCTAAAGAAACATGACTCTCCTTTCCAAGAAGCCACGAACTAACATTAGCTCCTCAGCTGGGAGTGAAACCTGAAAGCCATTTCCCCCTTTCGTGCTGGAATTTTAACCATCTTAATTTTGCAAAGTTTTTGCACAGGTAACCACAGCTGCTGTGAATTAATATATCCAACATCTATGGCATATCCAGGGGATATTTCACAGCATGACATCCCTCTTACATCCTTTCTGACCCCTCTTCCATGATAGTCCTTGAACCTTGGGAAGAGAGTTGACAGAGATGTCCCACCTACAGCTGAACACACAGTTGTTTAACCTCAGCACTTACAACAGTAGTTTATCTCAACACTAACCACTACCACGTGTAATAAGGAGCTTCTCTGGCCAACACTGGATCAACAGATATAAACATAGATGTTTAGAAGTCAGTTTAATACACAGCACTTAGAAAAACATGAACAGCATCTCCTGTGGGGGCCTATGACTTCCACGACCATAAATTTTCACTGGAACCAGACAGGAGGTTCTTGCTGTGGAGCAAGCCTCAAATTCGATATAGAGAATGGTTGGTTTCCTCATAAGCAGTCAGGTCACTATTACACAGTTGTGCATCTAGCCTGGAAGGTCAGTATCACAATATGCAAGGTCCAGCAGTAGATAAGCCCATAAAAGTCTTCCCCGCTCCAGCATCCTGCAGAGATCTGCTGGCATTATGAAAGCTAGCCAGCAGGCAGAGGTACCTGATCAGTCCAAATTTGATTTCTCTAATTTCTGAACAACATATGGGTGTCTTCAGCAACAGAGTCTTACCTATACTTATGGTGAGAAAACAAGAGCAATGGCAACACCCTGCATTGTTTTGGGTGTCTCTGGAGACTCTCTGACCATTAACAGGTAGGGAGGTGATGGTTACCTGGTCCTGAGGTGTGTATATAATAGTCCACATTTTCTGTGAGCATCTTTCTTCACTAATGTGGAGGTACTTTGTTGAAACACTTTTTTAAAAAACAAAAATAATAATAACACTTTTAGTTAGCTTACAAACTAGTGGGATTTTGTTAAGGCTTCTTCGCGTATCCTTAATTCCAGCTAACACCCCCACTACCTCCTTTTCTTCCCCTCCTCATCCTAACACCACTTAATTAAACCTTTCATTTGTGCTTCACCAGCAATGTAGGAATGCTCCCCCTTTCCTTCCATCCATACTAGCATGTTTTGTCATTTTAGTTTCCCTGATGATGGCCATTCTGACTGGAGTGAGGTGGAATCTTAATGCACTTTTAATCTGCAGTGCTTCAGTGGTTACAGATGTTGAGGACTTTTAAACCTGTTTATTACTCATTTTTATTTCTTATTTTGGGAACTATCTATCCATCTCCATGGGCCAGTTTTCAGCTGGGTTGTTTACTTCTTGGTGTTTAGCTTTGTCAGTTCTTTATATATTCCAACACTAATCTTCTGTCAGATGGACAACTGGCAAAGATTCTCTCATATTCTGTGGGTTCCTCGTTCACTTGGCTCACCACTTCCTTTGCTCTGCGGATGTGTTTCAGTTCCATGAGGTCTCATTCCTCAGTTGTTGGTCTTATTCCTTGAGCTGCCACCATCCTATTCTGTGCTTGCCTGTGCTTAGGAGTCATAGTGTAGTCCCTACATTTTCCTCTAGCATGTTAAATGTATCAGAATTTATGCTGGGGTCCTTGATCCATTTGGAGTTGAGTTTTGTGCAGGGTAAGAGGTAAGGATAAAGATTTATTTTCTTCCATGTTGAAATCCATGTTCCTGAGTACCAATTGTTGAAGATGCTAACTTTTCTCTAATGTCTGGTTTGGTGTCCTTGTTAGACATCAAATAGTTTTAATTACATGAGGTCCACATATATCTGTAGGGAACCTACATGGGTCCACTACTCAATCCTATCATCAACCTATGTGTCTGCTTTTGTGTTAGTACCATTCAGCTTTCATCATGATGCTTTGTGGTCTAACATGATGGTACTATGACAACCCCTCCTGCTGTATTCTTTTGTTCAGGATTGCTTTGGCTCTCCTTGGTCGTTCGTGCTCCCATACAAATTTTGAGATTTTTGGTTTGTTTTGTGTTTTTTCTATGGCTGTTGAAGAAAGGTTCTGTTATTTTCATTAGGATTTCACTGATTTTTTTTGAAATAGGGTCTCATGCATGCCAGGCTGGCCAGGAACTCAATATGCAGCCAAGAATAATATTGAATTTATGATCCTCCTGCCTCTTCCTCATAAGGGTTGGCTTTACATGTATGTACCAGTACATATGGTTTTAAACATCAAAGGTTTAATCCAGGACTTCATGTATGATAGGTAACCATGGCTCTGCAACTGAGCTTCATCCCCTGCCCAGGCCTTTTATACTGTAATTGTCACTGAATTTGAGAAGAAACTGGGAAGCGGTGGTCTTTTAGACAATAGGCAGTGTTGGGGACATGACCCTTGTTTGTTAAGAATTTGAACAGAAGAAAGAATCTGACTCCAATTTGGAGAGATGGCCCTTGCAGAGGCCCTTGGTTAGATTCTTAGCACCCACTTGGCAGCTCCTAACTGTCTGCCACTCCCTTTCCAGGCTCTCTGACACCTTCTTCCGGCCTGCACAGGGTCCTGCACTTGCATTGCTCCCAGTGCATGGACACAAAACATAAAAATTAAAAAGTTTTTGATAAATCAGAAATATCTTAAGTTGTACTTTCTTTAAAGAATAAAATCTTTAATTGTCCCTTCATTCTTGGGCTTTTAACTTTACTAAAAAAATAATAATAATGTGGGTGTGTAAAACTGGTATTTTGAAATTTGGCAATGGCCTTGACATCACCCTCTCAGAAGCCCTGTAGACTGTGACTTTGTATCTGAGATTGTCATTTACTATTTAGGGGTTTTCCTTGCATTTTTTTCTGATGAAGTGGCAGCTGGAGGACAAAGCACAAGACTTTCATAGGCTGGGCACTAAGAACCCCAGGATCACTCCTCTGTTGCCAGCATCCCCTTCAGACAGAGCCTAAATAAACTGCTATATAAGAGCAACCCCTTGGCATCCACAGAGCCCCAGAGGGCTCAGCTGTGCCATTCCCCAGCTAGCAGCAGACTCCTGATGCCCTAATGTAAAACAAGTTAAAAAATGGGGAAAGGAAGGCAATAAAATGGTTTCTATGTAAACCAAAAAAGAAAAAAAGAAGGAAAGAAAGAAAGAAAGAAAGAAAGAATTTGAACAGAAGATGCAGAATCATCATCCAGCCAAGGAAGTCCTTCCTCCCAGGAGGCTGCTGACTGGAGTCTAGAGGAAAGGTCACCTGCCAAGCCTACGGATCTCACCAGTTACAAAAGAAGAGACAGAGAGACCTCTCTAAAACTCCTTTTCCTCATATCTATACTCAAGCAAACCTTACCATGGTTAAGATAAAGGACAGAACAAAACTACATTTTGTTAAGAATAATAACCATGCCTTCCTAGAACAGAGTCACAATGCCCAACCGTTCACAGGCTTTTCTGGTTCTTTTTGTTCTTTCATTCTGTTGCTTTCTACTTTTGGAAGGTTTTTTTAAAATGAGAATATGAAAAAGAAAACAGGAGGGGGTCCAGCGAAGGAAAAGATAACAAACCAAATGTTGACACTTCATCTAGGCTTCTCCCCACAGTTACCTGGCAACAGCCAGGTGTGCCTGACTGCTTGCTTACCACCTCCTCCTCCTCCTCTTCTTCCTCCTCCTCCTTCTCTTCTTCTTCTTCTTCCTCTTCTTCCTCCTCCTCCTTCTCTTCTTCTTCCTCTTCTTCCTCCTCCTTCTTCTCTCTTCTTCTCTTTCCTCTCTCTCTCTCTCTCTCTCTCTCTCTCTCTCTCTCTCTCTCTTTCTGCCTTTCTGTCTCTACAGCCCTCTTAACTCCCCCCTCCAATGCCCTGAATAAACTTATTCTATACTATACTGTGTGTGTGGCTGGTACCTGAGGGGGAAGGGATGCCTCAGCATGGGCTGGCAGAGGCACCCCTCCTCCACACCATGCCCTGCCTCCACCAAACATATTTCTTCTTTCTTTCCTATCTTTTTATAAAACACAACACCAAAAATTTGGGAAAAAAATTACAAGAAGTAGCTACTAAAAGAGTCGTGGAGGGAGCTGTGGGGCCTGTAGACATTGACCTGAGAGAAAGCTCTATTTAGCCATGACAGTGCTTCTGTGCAGAGAAGGAAGGCTTGCCCATGTAACTTCTCAAAACAGTACCAAGCCCCAAATTCAGCACAATACATGAAGATTTGGGTCTAATTTAAGGAAAACAACAGGATTGTTTAACATTAAGACACACTGCACAGGTAACAATGAGTTTTCAACATGTGGCACATTTTAATAGATGACCTCTGCTCAGGGGATGGATGCTTGGAATAGAATAGACCAGCATCTCCAGAGGAGCCTATGGTTCCCCGAGTATCAGTCAGCACTAACTGTGAGTCAAGCCTTCAGAATAAAACAGCCAGAAGCAAGCTTCTAGCAGCTGCCTTCCCAGTGAAAATATTCTTTGATTTGACTGTTTGACAAAGGGCTTTCTGCACATGCGTGCTCATTTGTACCTAGCAGAGGGCACTGGGTCAGGACAATCTCCTCCTGGTGCTCTCAGGTAACCTTACAAATGTACACTAGGTCATTTCAGACACTGATTTATTTTCTCTTAAGAAAAAATAACAGCCTATGAGGACAATGAGAGAAGAGAGGTTGCTGGTTTAGCCAGAGTGGACCAGGCGCTTCTCGGAAAGTATCATTTGAATTTAATTCCTGAAAGAATAAAGCAAGCAATCTGTGCTGAAACCTGGGGTGTTTGAGTGGAGCAAGTGTAGGGGCTCCTCTAAGATTGTATGAGGGATAAAGGCCGGATCCAGATTCTGTGAGACTATATAGATTATGGTGACATTCCAAATAACCCGAAGAGTAGTCAAAAGTCTATTATTTCTAATTATATCATTGGACCTAAATGATAATAAAATTGGCCTTTGCATTGCCTGGAGAGATGGATTACCTTTCTAGCTGTGAGAAGATAATATGGGAACAAGTCACAAACTCTGTCTGTGACTATTCTGTGGCCTGCTATTGAGCCATAAAGACCAATTAACAAAATAAGTAAGGAACTTCAGCTGGCTTACTAAGAAGGAGAGAAACAAAAACTAGCTCACAGACATTCATTGTCTTAGTGTTTTATTTACGACTATTCTGAGGACAGTCTGCAGCTGTTTGGAAACTGCAGGTGCTGAGGAACTATTCACACCAAGGTTTAAACATTGGTTTTATATGCAGGTGGATAAGCCATCAATCACCAGGTTGTAGGTGGGAAACTCTTTGCTTAAGTCATCAACACTCCCAAGTGTAACCTTACCTGTGCTGAGCAAAGAGATCATTAGCTTTTTAAAGGTGTGACATGATATTGAGAAATAGCATGAACTTATAACAGACAAGCTTTATAACAGCAGTAAGGAATCCTGTCATTCTAAGAAATGAGAACCACTGGACCACATGAGGTAGACCCTGCCTTGCTCATAGCCATCATGTGTGATAGTCAAAGAAATGGGACAAACTCAGGAGAGTTAACCAATTCCTAAAGCATCCTTGTTAGGGCTAGTGGTCCTGACCTTGCTTCAATCTCTCTCATTTCCATTTTGTGAACTTCAAGTAGAATTGTTATCATTGAGTGGCTTAGGCTTGGAAGTCATTCAAAATACTCTGCCTTTCCTTGACTTTCTTTTTATTCTATTGACCCCAAAGCTTCAGTGTGTCTCTCCTCACCTTCACCTTTTCATATCTCTTACTTCTAAAGCATGGTTAACAACTCCAGTCAACAGTAAGAACAGAAGAGGCTTCCGAATGACAGAAAAACACAGGCAATGACATTGTTCACCATTGTTAATCTCTTTAACTGATTCCCATGGTTGTTACCGAAGTTTTGGAGAGTGTGCATATATATGCATGTTAATGTGTATTTTTAAGGTAGAAGCATGGCATAATCTTGAGGAGCACCCTCTAGACCTGTACTCTCGGGGTTCAGATGCTACGTCATCTCTAGCAGTGTGATCTTGGGTAAGTTAAATTTTCTGTGTTTATTTGAAACAGCAATGCAACTCATCAGTTCTCATGGTGATTTGTTGGGAGCCAACTTCTAGCAGAAAGCAGCTATCATCTTTGCAGCCATCTCGAGCCGTATACCCTGACAAGAGACTTGTTTTCAACAGCCTACAACAGCTGAGCACACTCTGATAAACATCTTGTTTATCCCACATATCTCGTTTTGTTGTTAGTGCCCCCAGCTGCAAGGTGCACGTGGTAAAGTGTCTTCAGCTGTGTTCTCCTGCTTGTGCTTATAAATACCCAAGATTTCCTTGCAATAGATGAGACAATAAATGAGACAAGGGACTTGACCACACACCCTGTCTTGTCTCCATTCTTCGAGTCTCTTGCCGCTCCATCCCTACTCTCTCTCTTGCTAGACCCTGACCAGCAGACTGGAGCAGCAGCTCAGGCAGGGACACAGTGCCCCCCCCAAGCAAGGGGCAGTGTGGGCCATGACAGTGATTAAATGAGTTGATATGTGGCAAGTGCTTGCAGCTCTTTATAGTGCATAGTGGTAGCAATTTAAATGTTAGTCATCATGACCATTATTGTTCTAATCCTACAAAGATACGACTTTCCAAATCAGGAAACAAGCTAGACAGTGTTATCCTGATACTGGTCCCTATCACTAAAGGAAAACATGCTCATCTTCAGTGATTCCTCTTCATACTATCCAGTAAAAAGAAAACATTCTCCTGGCTACATACATTGAGGAGTTTTATGTGGCAAGCACTATTTATATAACATATGTGATCAGCCATTACAATAAGACAGATAGATAGGGTCTCTGGAGTTAAGTAGCTTGCATTCTAGTGGGTTGGGTCTCATTTTTGACTCATCTGGAATGTGTATATATACATATATACATATATACACTTATACACGTATACACATATACATATATACATATATACACTTATACACATATACACATATACACTATACACTATACATATATACATTATACACATATACACATATACACATATACATTCATTCCAGATATAGATATATATTCTTTCAGACTTAAAAAAATATATATATTAAAAGAAAAGCCCATATATCACATTTTTCAGTCAATAGGAAAGAGATTAACACGTCAATGTTCATTAAGGCTATGGTTTGAGTATGTCAATCTTTATTCTACACACTGACTTTCCTCACAGTGCTCTTCAGCTTGCCAAATTATCTGAGCAGTAGATTAAGCACACCATCAGGCTCTTTCACTGCTAGCAGTAACACATTTGACTATGAAAGACAAACTGAAGAGTAGGAGTGAGACTCAAATGGGATACTAAAAATATTTATCAAACACATAGAGAAGGACATATCAAATCAAGCATAACTATAATTTCACCTTTGCTAAGCTATTTCAACATTCCAAGTACACACCAGAGTACTTACCAAGAGGTTGGATGTGGCAGAGTGTGCAGCATCCATTTGTCCATGGTCATATGTGGAAAATCTTGATACTGAATCTTAGAATAGGCTGAGGATGCCTAATACAGGTCAACAGCCTGGACCCCAATCCCATGACATATATAGGCAAATCATCACACTTCACAGGACCTTAGTCTCCACCTCTAAATAAGAGAACAAGAGTTTCTACCTTCTTGATCCCAAAGGTATAGGTCAGATTCAGATCACTGTAGAAGATGAAACAGGATGTCATCAATAATAAGCTTGATGCTGAGTGTGATGGCTGGTTTTATGTCAACTTGATACAAGCTAGACCCATTTTGGAAGAGGGAACTTCCACTGAGGAGATTCCCCTATTATACTGGCCTGTGGGCAAGCCTGTGATATATTTTTGTGATTGATTATGTATGTGGGAGGGCACATCTCACTGTAGTGGCTCCACCCTTGGGCTGCTGGTCATGGATGCTATAATATAGTAGACTAAGAAAGCCAGCCAGCATAATTCCTCCATGGCCTCTGCATCAGCTGGTGCTTCCAGGTTCCTAAGTTCCTTGGAACTTAGGCCTTGGTTTTCCTCAGTGGTGGACTTATAATCTGAAAGATGTAATAAACTCTTTTCTCCTCAAGTTGTTTTTGCTCATAGGATTTTATCACAGTAATAGGAATTCTAACTAAGGCACTGGGTGAGGACCATGTTGAAAAGGTAGAGATGATCAGAGGACCACATCAGTCAATGATTCTCTCCAAAGACTTGGTCTTGAAAGAGCTGGATGAACAGTCTTTGTAAAGCTATCATCACTGTGTCTGATGTTAAAGTTTGGAGGCCACGAGACAGACAATGCAAAGGGGAAGTAGACGTGTAATAGAAATCAAGTGCAGGCCAGAAACAAGGGCACAGCTGGAATTACACAAGTGAAAAATAAAACCCGTGACTAATCCTAGTGCTTGACAAAAAGCAGGGCCCTTTCTCACAAAACTAAACTCACCTGACCCAGAAGTGGGAAAAGTGAAGGAGAATCTGAGGGAAGAGAGCAATGGTACACTCGACCACTGCTTAGTCCCAGCCACAAGGAGGCTCAGAAGATCAGCCACAATACGTGAACTACAAGATGGTGGTAGCTTCTCCTTTGGCCTCTGAATCAACCAAGAATTTTCTTTCTGATTCTCCTGTCACCAGACACATACAAGATTATTAATTTTCAGTTTGCCCTAGCCAAATTGATACACTACAAAGGCATCACAAGCCTTTGACTTGGATTGAGAAATCGATGAAGCAATGTTCACTTTCCTATCCAGACAACTGTCATTACGTGCTAACATATCTATTGTGGTGTTGAAGAACAGGGACACATCTGTAAATCCAGTTTATAGCTTCCTTGTTTAGGGACATTGAACATTAAGCAACTTGTTTAACTCCTGAACCGCTGTTTCTTCATATCTCAAATGGACTATATGTCCTATAATCAAAACCTAGGGAAATGACGTGGGAAAACCCATCCAGAGCCCACTGACTAAGCAGTGCTCAGCGAGCAATAGCTTTATTGAAATGGTCACTTGCTGCCAGCTCTGAAGGGTGAACCCCATGAAAGTCAAATGTCTGAAGGGATTCCCAGAGGTCTCTCTTTTATACACCATCTTAAGAGAAAGCTTCAGAAGCAAAAGAAGTTTAGATAATATTTTTGAGGCAAATGACCATGGAACCATTTTTACACTAAGTTATAAAGACTCAACTGTTTTCACATTTTTTCCAGCCACTAGAGATATTTGCTGTAAAAACACTGGTATTTTGAAGTGTATCATTCCAAGTTGATTTGCATAATGGGCTCATCAGAAATGCAATTAGCAGATATATTGGACAAATTACACCAAGGAAAAGGGTTATGAGTTGGGACTCTGGGTTCGACTGCGTAGGTTCAAATCCTGACTCCATTATTCATTTTACTTAGGCAAGTTAGGTCACCTATCTTATTTTCTACATCTACAAAATCAATAATAATAATAATAATAATAATAATAATAATAATAATAATAACGACACTAACTGTTAATAATAATACAAGCATGGTTGTCACTGATGAGGACTAAGTTAAAGCACACAGACTTGTAAACATAGCGAACGTGTTCTCTGTTGTCACTCTTATCACCAACAGATTTCTCCTCTACTTTTAGCCAGGAATCGGCACCTATAAACCCTGCTCCATCTCTATCAAAACAGAAATCCTAAAAGCATTGAGAAAAATTGGCCTCCACTCAAGGACCAGCATTTAATGCTCTAACACCTGCATGCCTCCTAACTATAGCCTAAACAACCCCCTTTGCCTGGGCAATTCTCCAGTGGACTGTACTCCTGCCTAGATCTGAGGAACAGATCAGCTTCAGACTTTCCTAGTTGGATTACAGGGCTGTCCTCCTGGCTGGCTGCGAACACCTGTCACTCAGACTCCGCAGAAAGCATCCATCCACAACAACTTCACAGGCTCTTGGGCCTAAAAAGAAGCTATGATATAAAGTTCCTTCTCTTGTTTTGACAAATCAAAGCAATGGTTTTTGTTTTTGTTTTTTTCAGTCTCATTCCCCTGAGAAGATGCTGTTCTTCAAGCTCACCCCCCACCCCCAAGGCATTAGAAAATTGACATTTTGAGCCTGCTGCACTGTGAGGCAATGAATTTTCTCAGATGTTTGGTTTCTCTAACTTGGCACCTGCACTCTGCTATACCTTTGTAGCCTAACGGAGTTTAAATCGGGATGTGCCTAATTCAGAACACAGACACTCAAGGAAAGAGTTCTATAAATGATTTAGCAAATTTGAGCACATAACCTGTCCAAAGCACTAGCACACTTGGCCTCAGATGGCCAATTTGTGTAAGCAAAACTGTGGTTTTTTCCTTGCTCCTTCTTTGAGCTGCTGCCGCCATTTCTTCAGCACGGCCCTCCCTGACACATGAACTAGGAATGTATTTCTCATTTGTGCATGCAAGTGGTTTCCTTGAATTATGAGCTCCAAAGCTCCGAGACACTTACAATCTGGGTGGCCACGCAGGTATAAGTACATAAAAGTCTGTTCTTAGTATGACCGTAGGAGTGAACACATTTGCTTCAAACAACGCGTCTCTCTGGGAGCAGGCTCACAGCACTCCACCAGGAAAAGGCATATTTGTGGTCATGATGTACTGAGCAATGGTACTGGAGATACACACCAAGAGCCAAAAACAAATGCAGCTCCTGAGAAGAAAGGACTGTGTGCTCCCTTCCCTCTCCTCCTCCTCCTGAAGCATCCAAGTGGCTTACAATTCACTAGAAATGCCAGAGGGAGGTGTGTCTGTGAACCCAGCTGGAACACCAGAGGTAGACATTAAAATCTAGATTTTCAAATATATACATGTATAATTTTGGGAAAGGATCTCCTGGTTTTCGGCTCATACACAAAAATAAAAATTTGTCCAGAGGAGAAAAATCTCTTTATTCAGACTTAGAAAAGAGCCCCGCTAGTCTAGTGAGGCTGCTTGAGATTTATGGCTCAATCACTACATGAGTCTGATGACAGTGGCCTGGACCTCACTAAGCCTGGGGTGTCTCCTAGACATTAGAGATCCATCTGTAGGATTCTATTCTACTGGGATAGGACGAGGGTATGACAGGGCTCAGGCACATGAAACAAACACAAGTTCTCAGAATTTGTTTTCTCTTCTGGGCACACTCCAGAGTTGTCAGCAACTTGCTCCTCAGAATGCCAGGAGAACTTGTGCCTAACTTCCTGTCGTGAGCTTCTCCCTTCTAAATGCCTAGCAAAAAAAAAAATTATCCTTAGTTATAAAAATATATTATCCTGTTAATATAAAACTGTCAGAATGTGTACCATCATGAGAGGCCATTGTGGATGAATTGAGATATGTAAATGCCTTGGTTTGACTCTGTCATTTGAATTAACATCTAAAGACATATTTTCTGACTAGAAAATAGACACATACCTAACAAGTTTTTGAACTAACATCTATGAACACATTTCTGACTACAGAATTGACACACCCCTAACAATTGGTTGGAAAACCTTTTAAAATAAAAATTATCGTTAAAGTTAAGAGAAAACCATTTTCCAGAGCCCCGAGATAAACTATTCAGTAGAGAAGCAATGTAGATTCTTGGAGATGAATAGATGGAAGGAATAAAAGAAATTCAAACCAGGAATTTTGCCCTTGGATTTTCATTTTGGATTTATTTCAAGAATTTAGATTTCTAGTTATTTTTCATTATTGAATTTTCTTAAAGTAAAGCCATCAGTACCATATACAATATCCAAGACGTCCCCAAGTCAGTTGTGTCAGGGAGGTGGCAGATGATGTTTTCCTGATGTGGGGCGATGTCTGTCCCTCATTACAGGGGAATCCTGAAGGTTTACATACCTTGGTTGTTCTAAAAGCAATGGTGATTGCCTAGGGCTGAGCAGACTTCTGAGAAACTTGAGCAGTGACTCCTCCCTCCCTTAAATATTCTGTATCAGACAGTTTTTCTTTACTACAGGGAAATACCAGAAGCTGATACTTTTAAAAATAAAAAGAGTTGTTTAGCTCATATCTTTGGAATCTGGAAGTCAAAACAGAGTGTTCCTTGGTCTGTTGTCATCACAGAATCTGGAGCATGTACAAGTACGGAGGGATCACAGAGTGAGACGGGAAGCCAAAGAGCAGAGAGGAGTCAGTAACGTTTTTGTCTCACAAAAACTGAGGCTCCCACGAGAACTACATTAATCTCCTCTGCTGAGGTACCTTCCCATTGAGCCCTTCCTCCTAAAGGGTCCATACCTGTCACCTTCTATGGACTACTGGGGATGCACATATCTAAACTACGGCTTCTGTCATGCCACACTACCTTTGTTCTCTCACTGTGGCCACACATCTGGGAACAGGCACACGCACATGCAAACACACATTCACTCCGTTTCCAATGTCTAGGCCTACCTCTCCTGATTATCTTAGGACTTCTACAGTGAGGTCTCCTTGTAATGATTTAAGTACCACCAGCCTGATCTTCAAGCCCTTTCTGGGTTCACCCAACAAACTCACAGCTGCTTGGTTTAGTTGTAACTGAAAATGAATACCAATGTAGTCGTCTCCTAAGCCTACTAAAACAGCAAAGGCCTGTCCATGGGCAACGAATAAGCTAGGTACTCAGAGGAGCTCCATAAGTGTGTAACTCCCTGAATAACTGTTTCTGCTATGACATATCTGGCCTCTAACTCTGTGACATTTGGCCACCTTTTTTTTTTTCCAACACACCCTTCTCTTGGCTCCCGGGACCCCGTTGTATTCTCCTGCTTTAGTCTCTGTCTCTATTAACAACAAAAACAATGACCATGAGAATTTTTAAGAACTGGGTGTTCTGCCTCCTGCACAAAGCTATTCATACTTCTAAGCTCATTCCTACAGATTCACCAAGTTCCCAAGTGCTAGTTCATCTCTCTAGCCTCCCTCCCCATCAGTGTCTCTGCAAAAGATCAGACAGAGGCTGACAAGATGACTCAGGAGGAAAAGATGCCTGACCTCACCCAAGTTGTTTTCGGACATCCACATTTATACTGCGGCATGCAAGCTTACCTATATACATCGTGCATGAGCATTCACACACACACACACTCATGCGCACACACATGTAAACATGCATGCACTCATGAACACACTGATTTACTACTGCTGCTGCTACAACTATTCATCACCATCATCACCTTCATCATAATATAACAGACTGATATGATGGCTCAGTGACTAGGGGTGTTTGCACCCAACCTGATGTAGTAGTTTGAATGAGAATGGCCCCCAGAGACTCACATGTTTGATTGTTTGGTTCCCCATTGGTGGAACTGTTTGGGACTGTTTGTGACCTTGCTGGAGAATGTGTGACGCTGGGGGGTGGGGGTGGGGAGTGGGAATTAAGGTTTCAAAACACTCACCGTATCCCCAGTGTGTTGCTTTCTCTGCCTGGTGCTTGTGGCTCAAGATATAAGGTCTCAGCCACTGTCTCAGCACCATGCCTACCTAATGCTACCATGTTTTGTACCGTGATGGTCAACGACTCTAACTCTCTGAAAATGTAAGCCACAAATACACTATTTCTTCTATAAGTTGTCATGGTTGTGGCGTCTTTTCACAGCAATAGAAGAGTAACTAAGATGTCTGATGATCTGAGTTCAATCCCCAAAACAAACAATGTGGAAAGAGAAAATAGACTTCTGCATTAAATAAAATAAAATAAAATAAAAATAAAATAAAATAAATAAAATAAAACAAAGGCAATGAATAGCAATATGTGGTCAGAAAGCAACTATGTTTTTTGTTGTACAAAGAAGGCAAGTAACCCAGGACCAAAGGAGCTGAGATTCAGCATATGGCTATGACAAGGAACCTGAAATGCTGAGATGTTGCCCCAAAGGAACAATAAAGAAAGGTAAGGAAGACACTTCAGAATATACTAAAGTAGAAGAAGCCAAAGGATAATACCAGGAAGACGTTGGCAAAGGACACACACTTCCACTCAAAGCCTGAGTCCAGTAGAACATAAATTGTTGAGAGGGATGTGGGGGTGGGTGATGCTGCCCCCTTTGTTGTATCATGTCTATTCGTTAAAGCAAGCCAACAAGTGTAGCCCATACTCAAAAAGTGGAGACAACCCATGACATAAAAACCAGAAGACAGGAATACTGGGGACTGTCTTTGATACTACCTTTCAGAGTGACTACCACTCTCCACCATTCTACATAAATAGGTCTTCATTATTAAATCTACATACATACTACGGTACAGATGAAGTTATTTTTCCTTTGAGTAACTACCTACTATTGGATATTTATAATTATAACTTTGTAATAAATACATTTTGATACATTAATTTTAATATTTATTTAACTATTTCTAGATACTCTATTTATAGAGGTGACATTGCTGGAACAAAAGATTGTGTGATTTCTAATTTTTGGAGCTTTTGTTTTGAGTCAGAGTCTCACTATGTAGCTCTGGCTATCCTGGAACTCACTACATAGACCTAGATGGCCACAAACTCACCAAAAACCACCTACTTCTGCTTCCCAATGCTGGGATCAAAGGTGTATGCCACCATAACCAGCTAATTTTTAATTATTTGAAATTATTATTTTATTATTATGTGTTGGCGTTTTGCCTGCATATATGTCTGTGTGCATACTGGTAGCCTCAGAGGCCAGAAGACAGTATCATATCTCTATGAGCTACCCACCATGTGGCTCTTATCTGCTGAGTCAACGCTCCAGGCTCCTAAAGATTTATTTATTTTTATTTGTGTGTGTGTGTGTGTATGTGTGTGTGTGTGTGTGTGTGTGTGTGTGTGTGTGTGTGTGTGTGT
>JANHMN010000001.1:191974043-191988363 GCA_030674055.1 Rhabdomys pumilio | reverse complement strand
GAGAGAGAGAGAGAGAGAGAGAGAGAGAGAGAGAGAGAGAGAGAGAGAGAGAATGAATATGCCATGGAGAATACTTTTGGGAGTCAATTTCTCTTACCACCACGTGAATATCAGGGATCAATCCCTGGCCATCAGACTCAGCAGCAGCCCCTTCACCCTGGGCTTTTGAATCCTGATGATGAAATAGTTCTCAAGTATAGCTGGGAGTCTCTTGTCCAAGGGATTTTCCGGGAACACTCAACTTCCCAAGTGACCCGCATCTCTCTGAAGAAGTCTCAGCGAGGACAGCACTGTCTGGAAGTTGGAAAGGGGTTGGATCTAAGCAGAAGTCTGGCCAGCTGCCACCATCTTCAAGGCTCCTCCTGCAGGTGGAGTATGCTGCAACAAAGCCAAGGACTGATCTGCCGCCTTCCAATAACTCAGGCCAGGAGTCTCGGGGACTCGCTGCCTGGGTCTAGATTGATTTTTAAGGGTGTCTCCCTTCAGCCGCATTAGCGCCTTAATTCTTCTTGCTAACTGATCCTTTCCCTTGACTGTTTGATTGACTCAGAATCAATTTTTCTTTTCATCTTTTCTCAGTGCTCCTTCACTCCTTCCCTCCTCCCCTCCCATCCTTTTCTCTCCTCTCCCCTTCTCTCTTCCCTTTCTTCCCCCCCATCTCTCCCTCCCCCTATGCTGTTTTATTTGTGACAGGCTCTCACTTTGCAAAGGACTACAAAGCTACAAAGCTAGCCTGCTCAACTCCCCATCTAGACTAGACAGGCGTGTCAGTCTCCTGATGGATGAATGAAGGTGTCACACCATTCAGTCGCTGTACCATCTCTGGAACATTGAATGTGCTAGTCAATGCATATGACCTGCCTCTTTTTCCCAGGTCTTCTTTAATTTCTTGTAAAAGAAATTGCTATCATTAGAACGATACATTTCTTTTGTTAAAGGTCTGCCAAGGTATTTACTCTGTTTGCTTCTATAATAAATTTTTTGGCTATCACTTTCAGAATATTCATAGATGGTATATTAAAATTTAATTCACTTTTCAGCAATATCTTGTATCTCAGAGCATTGTTGAGCTTTTGATTACTTTTGTGTATTTGTCCTTTTTGATCCCTGGAATATTCCAAATACAAGATCATGCCATTTGCTACACAATATTATATATATATAACTTTTTCCTTTCCAATGTGAATGCCTCTCCTCTCTTTTCTTTTAAATTTTCTCTCACTAGATGCTTCAATACAATACCAAACATTAGTAAGATACCCTTGTTTTACTCCTAATATTAGGGGTTAAAGCATTCATATTTCATTATCAATCATGTTGACTATGGGGTTTTCTAGAGAGGTTATTGATCAGGACAGAGACACGACCCTTTAGTCATGCCTTACTCAGTGTTTTATCATGATTCAGCATTGGATATAACAAGTCTAGAAGCTTCCATTTCATTTGTATAATAAAGTACAGAAAAAAAGCAGTTATGTCAGTAGATAACCATGACCTGGCAACTATGTTCAAGCCTACCCATATTAAGGGTCTTAGCATTTCCAATTTCTAGTATCTATTTATGGTACTATATTAATTTCATAGTACTTACCGGGGATTTATTTAAAAAATCACACCACTGCATCCAAAAACTTGTATTTTCAAAACCTCCAAGGAACACCTCAGGAAAATTCAAAGAGTGGAACAAAAAAAGCCCATTCCCTCACCTATCCACCTGCTGGCAAAAAAGTCTCTGTGATCAAAAGTCCAAAATCTAAGAGCTATCTCATGGAAATGTAAACTAAGCTGTATGTAAGATAGACCATTGGAAGCTTGAAATGAGGCCAGTGAAACATGGGTGCTTAATTATAACCTCACTCCATTTCAGTTTATTAAAGTTTAAATATTAGAACAGAAAATTTAGGGGAACTGTAAGTATGTTTGAAAATCATGTAAATCTAATTCTACGTTAAATTTTACAAATTCCAAACACAAATGGAACACTGTATTTTTGATTACTATATATGGTGTTCAAATTGAGATGAAGTCTAAGTATAAAACATTGAATTTTCAAGTTTTAGTTGAAAAGGGAAATTTAAATATCACATCCATAGTTTTATAATAAAACTGTCTACATGCTGAAATGGTAATTTAGGTAGATTAAAGTAAGTATTAGTAACTCTAACCCCATAAGTGTGTTTTTATTTTCTTTAGTGTAGTTATCAAAAAAAAATTACAACTTTATGTATGACTCACAATTTCTGAACAGAACTGATCTAGAGGGCAGGGAGTAGGGCTGGACGTCCCAGTGTGGAGGAATCTGAGGACAGGGAGTAGGGCTGGATGCCCCAGTGTGGAGGAATGTGGGGGGGTGGGAGTGAGTGAGTGGGGGCAGGG
Source organism: Rhabdomys pumilio (assembly GCA_030674055.1). Lineage (NCBI taxonomy): Eukaryota > Metazoa > Chordata > Mammalia > Rodentia > Muridae > Rhabdomys > Rhabdomys pumilio. The sequence continues at coordinate 191,985,987 of JANHMN010000001.1, read as the reverse complement.
GGCACACCCTCATAGAAGCAGGAGGAGAGGAAATGGGATAGGGGGTTCTTGGGTGGTGGGAAATGGAGAAAAGGGATAACATCTGAAATGTAGATAAAATATCCGATAAAAAAAAATGAGATCTTGTAACTCGGAATGGAGATGTGTGGAAAGTCCCTACTGAAGCTCAGAACCTTGAACTCTCAGATTCTTAAGGGCTTCTTTCACCTGAGGAAGTAGTCTCTCCACCTCCAACAGAAGCCACACTCTCATCCCATCCTTGAAATATCACCTTTTCCACCTTTGACTGAGAAAAATTAATTCTTGTTATTGTCTGATTAACTAATAGTCCTTCTGAAGGAGATGTCAAGGAAGACCATATTGGTATCACTCGGCTTCCACCAATAGTTGCTTCTAGAGCAGTATCCAGACCTAAAGCAAAGCAGGGTCCAATATGGGCGACAGAGGCCCATGAGGAGATATGCTATACGACTAAAGAACTTAATGAGTTCACGACTACACTCAAGCGGAAGTCTAGGGAGTATGTGTGGGATTTTAAGGGTGTGGGATAATGGTGGAAGGAACATAAAGCCGGATCAGGTTGGGTTTATTCATATGGGCTTTCTGAAGATTCTAGGTTTCACATGGAAGCTCACACAGTTTTAACAAGCATCAAAGTTTGTTTGATTGGTTGGCTGAGATACTTGTCAAAAAATGACTCACTAAAATGGAAATACCTGGTATTCCTTGGCTTAGTGTTGATGAAGGAATTTTAAGACTCAGGGAAATTGCATTGCTTAGAGGAGGTACACTGTTTAAGACCCAATTCTCCACAGTGGAAAGACACAGAAGACACGCCCTTTACAAATCCTATAAGACACAAAGTGCTGAGAGGGGACCAGCACGTTTGAAGAGCTTTGTTTTTATCTTTTTTTTTTCTTGTTTCAGAACGTAGGGTTAAAGCTACTGCAGCTCAGTTGGCTAAATTAAAGGCAGTGGGCTTAATTAGACCCCGAAGTAAGGGGCAGGGTGGCAGGACTGAATCACCAAAGACAAGCTAATCATAGTTATCATAATGGACAACATATGTAAAGTAATGTCCATATGGGCCTGAACTGTAATGGGCAGCACAGGCAAAACGATTTTTATGGTGACATGACTCATATGGACCTCTGGTACTAGATAATCAATCTAGTATTTCCAGGCATGAAATGGATAACAAGCCTACTGCATTTTTATTTGATCTATAGAAGCAGAAAAATCCTCAAACGGATGAAAGAAAGGCTGCACTGGATCATGGCAAAAGGGAATCTTGGCACATGAACCAATTGCCAGACATGAGCCAGTTTACAGACCCATAACCATGAAGGGCTGAATAGGTTCCGTAAGGGAGGAACTTGATAAAATACCCAAGAGTTTTACTGTTAGCCTTTCTCTAGTCTTTCCCCCAGAGAGACCAGTCCTTTTGAAAAGGTAACTGCACACTGAGGGAAAGGAAACAACAGGCTTTCCAGGGTCTATTAGAATTAACACTGATTCCAGGAGTTCTCAAGAAATATTGTGGCCCTCCAGTTACTTATGTAGGACAGGTGATTGATGGAGTTTTGGTTGAAGTCTGACTCATAGTAAGATGTGTTTGGGTCTCCAAACACATCCTGTGGTTATTTTCCCAGTCCTAGAATGTATAATTGAGATAGATATACTTAGAAGTTGTCAGGATGCTCACCAGGTTCACTGACCTGTGAAGTGATGGCTACTAAGATTGGAAAAACTAAACGAAAGCTTTTAGAGTTGCCTCTGCAAAGGACAGTAGTGGATCAAAAATAGTACCATATCCCTGAAGAAATTTCAGAAACTAATGCTACTATAAAGAACCAGAAAAGTGCAGGGGTGGTGATTCCCACCACATCTTCCTTTAACTCTCCTATCTGGCCAGTGAGACGACAGATGGATCACGGAGAATGACAGTTGACTACTAAAAACTCAACCAAGTGGAGACTCCAGTTGTAGCTGCTGTGCCAGAAGTGATGTCCTTACTCGAACAGATTAACATTGCCTGTTACACGGCATGTAGCTATTGACCTAGCAAATACTTTTTTCTTGGTACTTGTTCATAAGGACCACCAGAAGCAATTTGCTTTAAGTTGGCAAGAACAGCACTATACTGTCAGTTTTACCTCAAGGATATATTAACTCTCCAGCCCTGTGTCATAACTTAGATGGGATTTTGATTGTCTGTCTCTTCCACAAAATATTATATTTGTTCACTATGTTGATGGCATTATGTTGACATGGTCAAATGATCATGAGATAGAAAACACTTTGGACTTGTTAGTAACACATATGTACATCAGGTGATGGGAAATAAATCTAACCAAAATTCAAAAGCCTTCTACCTCAGTGAAATTCTTTGCAGTCCAGTGGTATGGGGCATGCAGAGATACCACTTATAAGGCAACAAAAAAAAAGTTATTGTACCTGGCCCATTCATCACCAAGAGAATCTTTAGTGGGCCTATTTGAATTCTGGAGATAGCACATTTCTCACTTGGGTATATTATTCCAGCCCATATACCAAGTGACTCAGAAATCTCCTAGCTTTCTGTGGGGTTTTGAACAAGAGACAACTCTTCCACAGGTCCAGGCAGCTGTGAAGGCTGCTCTACCAGTTGAACCATATGATAAACTTGACTGTCAGATATGGATTCAGTCTGGAGCCTTTGGCAGGCCCCTATAAGTGAATCACAGAAGAGAACTTTGAGATTTTGGAACAAGGCTCTACCACGATCTGTAAACAACTACTCTCCCTTTGTGAGAGCTCTTCACCTGCTATTGGGCCTTAGTGGAAACTGAACATTTGACAATGGGCCACCAAGTTAACCATTTGATCTGAGTTGCCTATCACAAGCTGGGTATTATCTGATCCATCAAATCATAAAGTTCATAGTAGCAATCCATTATCAAGCAGAAGTGCTATCTATATACATGATAAGGCTCAAGCAGGTTTTGAAGACACAAGCAAGTTGCCTACATGCTTATGGTTTCTACTACTCTTGTAATGCAGTCTGCTACCAAGCATGTACTTGGTGTGCTCTGTTACTGGTTGACTGGGGAATAGAAGACTAGGGCCCAGTTTACTGATGGTTCTGCATCCAGAAGTGTATAGCTGCCACAGTACTACTCCTCTCTGGGACAATCCTGAAAGATACCTGTGAAACGAAATCTTCACAGTGGGCAGTACACGTGGTCATACATTTTGGAAAGAGAAATGATCACATGTGGGATTGTTCTCTGAGCCATGGGCTATAGCCAATGGATTAGCTGGAATGTCACGAACTTGGAGAGAACATGATTAGGAAATTGGCAAGAAAAACATCTGAAGAAGTCTGTGGATAGATTTTGCCAAATGGACAAATGATGTGAAGATACTTGTGACCCCTGTGGATGTTCATCAAAATGTGACTTTAGCAGAGAAGTTCAGTAATCAAACAGATAGGATGAGCCATTCTGTCAACCTGTTTCTCCAGCCATTCTTACCATGTCAATGGACCCATGAGCAAAATGGCCTTGGTGGCAGAGTTAGGAGTTGTACATGGGCTTGGTGACATGAACTGCCACTTAACAAGGTTGACTGGGCTATAGCTTCTGTTGAGCACCACGTCTTCCAACAGCAGAGGCCAACACTGGGTCTCAGATATGGCACCATTCTCAGGAGTGACCACATGGCAAAGTTGACTACATTGAACCACTTCCTCCAAGGAAATGACAACAGTTTGTTCTTACTACTGTAGATATTTATTCTGGTTATGGATTTGTCTGTCCTACCTAAAATGATTCTGCCAAAACCACAATCTGGACTTACAAAACACTTCATCTACCACTATGGGATTTTACACAGAATTGTTTCTGACTAAGGAACCCACTTGACAACCAGAGAAGTGTGACAGTGGTCCCAAAATCATGGACTCCACTAGTCTTACCATGTTCCCTACCATCCTGAAACTGCTGGCCTGATAGAAAGATGGAATGGCCTTTTGAAGGCACAGTTACAGTGCCAATAATGTAACATTGGGGGATGGGGCAGGATTCTCCAGAAAGTGGTATATACTTTGATTCAGCATCTAATATATGATATGAATTTTCCCATGGCTGAGATTCATGAGTCCAGGAATCAAAGAGTGGAAAGGGGAATAATTCCACTCACTGTCACCCCTAGTGACCCACTATGAACATTATTGCTTTTCCTTCCCTCGATTTTAAGCTCTTCTATCCTAGAATATTTGATTGCAGAAGAAGGAGCACTCCCAACAGGGGACACAACAAATATTCCATTGAACTGGAAGCTCAGACTTTTACCCTTGGCCACCTTGGGCTTCTGATGCCCTTCGGTTGACAGGCTAAGAGAAAGGAATAATTGATCCAGATTCCCAAGGGGAAATTGGTTGGCTTCTCTGCAGTAGAATTAAGAAAGACTGTGTCTGGAGTGAAAGAGATCCTTTAGGATCTCCAACTTGTGAATCATGAACCTTTGAGAGTTGCATATCAAATATTTACATTATGATTCCTAACAGTAGCAAAATTACAATCATAAAGTAGCAATGACATAATTTAATAGTTTGGGGTCACCACTACATAAGGAACTGCATTAAAGGGTCACAGCCTTAGGAAAGTTGAGAGCCACTACTTCAGGGTATGTCTCAGTACTACCATGTCCTGTGTTTAAAGTCAATGGGAAACTACAACAATCTAATCCAGGCAAGATGACAAAGGGCACAGACTCTTCAGGAATGAAGGAATGGGTGACTTCTCCAGGAAGAGAATAAAGGTTTCCTGAGGTGCTTGTTGATGGTAGAAAAAAAATATGGAAATGGATATTAAAGGAAGGTTATAAATACCAGCTAAGGCCACATGACCAGTCGCAGAAACCAGGATTATAATTGACATAAGAGTTTCTCTCATGTTTTGTTAAGAGTGTATAGATACTTGCATTTTCTTCCCTTGATTTCTTTATCATGCAATATAACACCAACTAGGATTATCATATTTAAGTTTGAGATACAAAAGAATGTCCCTCAAGGGACATTCTTATATATTCTAAAATTTATAATGCATTTGCAGTTGTATCATGAGGCAGTTATATCATATTAGATGTAATTATGACCTAGCTATTATTTTCATTTGAAAATTATACATGACTTAAGGAGCTATGATTGTGTGTTAAGCTGACAAGGAGTGGATTTGTAGTGGTTATTCTTAGTTGTCAACTTGACTACATCTGGAATTAACTAAAACCCAACTGGCTGGGTACATCTGTGAGGATTTTTTCTTAATTAAATCATTCAAAGTGGAAAACCCCACTTTTAATCCCTATCTTTTGAGGTGGGAGGACAAAATTTTAATACAGATCTTTTGAGGTGGGAAGATCCACCTTTAACCTGGTCCATACCTTCTGCTGACAGCCCATTTTAAGAACATGGAAGAAGGAAGCTTGCTTTCTTTCCCTCCCTGCTCTTGTTCTTGCTGGCAAAACCACTTCTTCATTGGCATTAGAGCCCACTTCTTTGAGATTATCATGTAAACTGAAGACAACTAAGACATCCAGCCTTGTGGACTGAACAACTACTGAATTCTTGAATATTCTACTGGTAGGCAGTTATTATTGGACTACCTGGACCACAGCCTGTAAGTCATTCTGATAAACCCCCTTTATATACAAAAATTCTGTTCCTCTAGATAACCCTAACTAATACAGACATATTGAACAATGGTATTCATGATCCTTGGGTATCTTGAAGCATTATTTTGGTTCTGTTTAGCACTAAAGTTTGTGTATGGTTCTCCTTAAGGTCCTTCATGATGTCTTTTTAATAATTACATATGTCTACACGAAAACTGTGTTACAGGATGGGCCTCAAGGCAAATCAGCTAAATGACTTGGAGTGGGAAGTGAGGTACAGACATGGTGTACCTGTTTCCTGTTGGGTGGGTTTTTTTCCAACACATTTAGATTTATTTTATTTCGTGGATGTGCGTGCATGTGTGAGTATTCCTGAATGTATGTTCGCATACCATGTACATGCAGGTACCTGCAGAAACAAGGAAGCCATGCTTTTAACTCTGAACCCTCTCTCCTTCAGTTTCTTTGTGAAAGCCTGAGCCCATCCCTGAAGCTTGGTGACAGGTACACACACACACACACACACACACACACACACACAAACACACATGCATGCACACATACACACTAAACTTTTCTTTTACAACAGCTTTTTACTTTTAAGACAGAGATTTAATACAACTATTGAGAAAATCAGCACAGTTGCTAAGAGAAAAGTCATTATTTATTGCTGAAGACAACACAGACAAGTGCCCTAAGAATCTTGTAATGAAGAGTGACTTCACCATGTTTCTCAGTTTACCTGTGCTCTAAAAGCTGTCTCCTGAAAGTGAGGTGTTCCCAAAACATTGGATGGAGGGAAATGAATACGTCAATTCTATGAATGTAAGTACCATGCCCTAGAAAGGAAGTTTCTGTTGCCACCATGCGTATACATGGGATGGAAGGAGGATGATTCTATCCCTTCTTTCTTTAAGTTTATAGAATCTTAAAAGTCAAGAATACAGAGTAATGATTCCACAAATACTCTTGCACACACATCTCTACAGCTTCTGTTATTTTGGTAATGTCCTCAATGTAAAAAGTAGGCAAGGTTTTTTTTTTCTTTTTTTCCACCTATCAACAAAGATGCTGGGCCTATACACAGATTTTGAAATATTTCTTATTGAGAACATTTGTCCTGTAATCAGAGTGCCTGGGTTCAAACTGTGTTCCTCCTGCTTACAAAGCACATGTCTGTGCATGACTTCAGGTAAATTTCTGTCTTCTGTGAGCCTCCTATTTCCCCAACAGGACACCACCCTCTCATTTCTTAGAAACGTATATAAGCTAAAGTGTGTACACAGCTCTTAGTGTAGTACCTAGCACACTGTCTACATCGAGAGAGTCTTTGCCATTCTTGTTGCTGTTGGTGCTGTCAGCGATTAACACCACCACTTCCATTGACAAAGCACTAGACAGTCATTAGAGAGCCATAGTTGCTAAGACAATTGGAAGCAGAAATTTGAAAGAGTCCAGCTCTCTGTGGGCAAGAAGCAGGATGGTGTACCTGCCAAACGCATAGCAGGCAGTGCGCTCCACTCCTTACTCAACAAAATGACTCTTGAAACTTATGATCAAATGACTTGGATGAGTGTATTTGAAGTGGCCATTGCATAACTCTGCTAAGGGTAAACTGGGGTAAATTATTAGCATGGCCCATAGCTGTGCTTCATTGTGCAATCAAGAAATGCTGTATGGTTTTACTTTTCTTAGGGAAAAAAAATATCAAAAACTAGAACCAGAAAACATTTGGAATTTTTTTTTTTTTTTTTTGTCCAAGGCCAGATCTTACAACATCAGTGATTTAAACCAGGCATTGAATATGAACTCAACTAGGCCTCTAATATTTCTGCCTTGCTCGGTTCCAGCGAACAATGCAGCTCTGGCTGGTGTTGAAAGTCTGCAGCATGCAAAGGCTAAAGGGCTAGCTAGACAACTGGAATCTCACTTTCACAGAGTTGCCCTGGCCTCCTGAATGTTGGAATAACTTAGTAGTATAGTGCTCAAGTCCTCCGTACCATAAGTAAAAAAAAAAAGAAGAATATTAAATTTAATAAGCTCGGGGAGTGAAATCAGAGCCACATTTTGTATGAAAGAAACCAGCTCACAGTGATGCAAAGCAGAAAGAAATGTCTATTGGCCCTGGCTTAAATGATAGCAGAGGAAGGAAGCATGCGTATAACTAAAATAGAGGGTGTGTTGGAGTCTCCTTTTGAAAAGATGAAGTCCACGCAGGATTGCCTAAGCCTGTCGTGAACTAGTTTAATAAACAACTGCTTCTCACAGCTCCACCTCCCCAGCAGAGGAAACTGCTCTTTCAGGGCTCCCCCGCTGCCCTGCTAATCAGTCATTAAGTGTACAGTTAACAAACAAGTACCTGAAGAGAAAGGGATCAAGACGGTGCACAAAACCGTCCTGGCAATCTGAATGCAGGTGTGGGAGACACAAACCAGGTGGCTAAAAGGCTTCTTTGTTTGAGGCTGTCAGGAGGAGGACCCGATTAATCTCATGCCCATCCCTAAACTCCCTTTTAACTATGTCAAGACATCTCCTCACATCAGGAAGTCCACAATGACACGGCTATGTGCTAAGCTCCGTTAATGTGGTCCCAGGTTTAAACACTTCGGGTTCAAAGTGGATAATTGGTGGTAGTGGATTTTAAAAGCTCACACAGGTGCCTTTGAAAAGAGGTCAAAAGTCAAGTGCATCTCTCCTGAGAGCACTGGTGAGCCTTTCCTAAGGAGATCAAAATTCTTTTACATAAAGCCCCAGGGTCTTGTAAGCACTGTTATTAATTTAGTTCTGTATGTTCCAAATAAGGGGAAAATGATGCCACATGTGTGTATTACCAGTAACCTGGGCATATTTGTTCCAGAGAGGGAGATGTTAGATAGATTTTCACCTAGCAATTCTGGCTTGTTAATGAAGTAATCCACTTTCTACCAGGCCCAAACTGGGGGGTTCAGGTCAGGGTAATGAACCTTAACACAGTGAAAAGCCTGGGGAGAGGAAAGGAGTCTGAACACAGGAATGTGCTGTCATAGATCGAATGTGCTGGCCAAACCAAGGATATGGAGTTCTGACTCTAGCAATAAGACAGCCATCACTGTGCATGGCTGGACCTCTGAACACCTTGTTCAGCTTCTTAATGCCTTTTATGATTAGAAATTATAAACTCTCATCATCAAAACATGTTCATGGTATTTTTACAAGGCACCCAAACAGCCCAACTGTTAACTGGTATATATTTCAAAAGTGTTGAAGAGTTTAATGGCATATCCCAGAGGCCTACCAAAGCCACCCAAATTCCTTATTCCCTCTGTCTGCTGGATAATTTTCTTCAACATGCCTATCACTGTTTTATTCTTAAGATGTGCTTTTAAAACAGGAGCATATGATTTGAGAAGTCTACATTTTGACATATATCTAGAACAAAACTAAACAATGTTTATGCCTGCTCATGAACATTAGCATGCCAGAGATTTTTTTTAAAAACAGCGTGTGCTCGAGGGGATGTCTGCCACAGTGACACAACCATGAGCAGGTGAGTGCTGGCAAGGATCTGAGGAAAAGGAAACCCTCTTGCAGCACTAGTTAGGATTTTGAAATCAGTACAGCCACTGTAAGCAATAACACAGCGGGGCTGCATCCAAAGCACAAAACCAGGGAGTGGAATAGATATTTCCACACCCATATCCATCGGAGCACTGTTTGCAACAGCCAGAAGGTAGTAACAAGCCTAGAGTCCAGGGCAGATACAGAAGATTAAAAAATCAGTTCACACCATAGGATATCATCTCAAACCACACATATTATGGATAACAGTATGCATAGAAGGATACTCTAACACACTGCAAAACGTCAAATGAAAGAGGTTGATCACCGAAAGACAAACATGGGGTAATCCCATTCATGTGAGATGTCCAGAGTAGGAGACTCCATAGAGAGGAATGTATGTGAGGGGGTTTGCCAGGAACTGTGGGAAAGGGACGAGAAAGGGTTACTGTTTAACACGTACTTTAACAAGTTTTGTAGACATCATCAAGATGTTATGTAACATTGTGGATGTGTTTACTGGCACTGACTGTGGACTTTAGCTGATAGTACATTTTACACTGTGCGTATTTTGTTACAATAAGTTTTAATTAAAATGCCCTCAAGCAGACATCGGTGCACGAGGGCTGAGGTCTCGATTAGACATGCTTGCCTGACGGGCTGCCCTTGAGTCTGACATGCCGCTACTGATGGGGAAAAAAAAAAATGTGTTTCTTTCAAGATTGCAGAGATCCAACTGGCTTGAGTAAACAGATAGAAACAGGGTGTGGCTGACATTCTCAAATCAGTACACAAATCCTTGGACCCATACTCTCTATATTTATAATTAGGAAGGAATGTTTGTCAACTAAATTCTTTAATGAAAATCACAGATTTGTCACAGTCGTTTGCCACAAAATCATGGTTTCACTTAAGAAATGGGGAAAAGAGGGAAAAAAGATCTTTCAGAAATAACACTTTAGTTCCAATTTAATGGAGAGCACACATGGTCGTACTATGTAGCATAACAAAGTTAATCCATAAAAAGTAACAGGACGGTGGGTTAACTGCTGTTAAACTACACGTGTTAATTATAGACAAGAAAGACTTGCCAAGGCCTGTTAGGTGAACTTCCAATTTGCTCTTAGCACAAAAGAAATGGCACTCAGGGCTGAGTGGTCATTTCAACATCTACACAAGGCAAAAATTTCCAGCTTGAATCCCAGTAACTTAAACCCATGTTAACAGGGGACTGTCCAATCACCAGCATGTAACATTTGTTCAGAAGACTTCAAAATCCCCTAACTTGCTAATAATAGTTTAAAGACTCTATGGTGTTTAAAGTCTGGAAAAAACCTCAGTCTATACTGAAAGGGAGATTACCCTTGGATTCACTAAGGACTTTGGCTAGGAACCCCCTGTACTCACATGACACCATTGGAAGACTACAGTAGTTCATTTGGCTGCACAGAATTCCCAACATTCTCAACACAGCCTAACACAGAGAAAAACGTACAGAATCTGATATCCTCAATTCCTAAATGTTTAATTGTTTTTCCTACCACCAACATCATGGTACTGACCACAGAAACAAAAACCAAAATGACAATAATAATCACCAACAAGATTGCAGGGGTGAGCACAGAGAGCTTGGTGTCTGGCCTCACATTTGCTGCCTTCTGGTCAGTCTCAGGGCTGAACATTTTCTTAAAGAAATGAGATATACACAGCGCTAAAGGAAGATTAAGGACCACAGATTAAAGACGCCGAGAGCTACAGTCTAGGAAGTGCAAGTGCCATTCCTCATTCTAATATATCATTAATTTGCAAGTTGCCAATCAGCAGATGAGCAAATGCCTGTTCTTTGTAACATTGGTTGTATGCTGGAGGACTTTAAACTGCATGAAGTCAAAGCCCATTTCCCCCGCATCCCAACACAGACTGGTTCTCCTGAAACACAGAGCACATGTGCTGGATGTATGAAGAAAAGAAGCAAATGGGAAACCAACCAACAGAACAGGACGAAACACAAGCAACACGGGGAGCAAACTGAAGTTAATGAGCTTAGAACACTGTGGGAATATTCTAGAACAGACACTCTACATGTCTGACAGAGAAGTCATTCAATCTCAGAACACTCCTATCAAGTCCTTTCATTGTTCCGATTGTACAGTTGAGGAAACGGGCATACCGTGTTATAGAACAACTCTGGACCTGGTAACAGAGCTTCAGAGTGTTCCTTTGTACCTTACACTAAAATATTAAGTTAGGATCTATTATGTAAAAGTCACAGGACCTATAATTCTTCTTTAAACATGGACCTTGGATTTATGCCCCTTTTAAGTCAAATCCTTTTCATCAGAACTGCTCATTTATAAGCAACAGCATTGAAAGAAAAAACCCACAATGCCTTTAATCCCATCTCGGGAGAGGGAGGGACAAAAGTCACTGGGACTTACAGGCTCAGCAGTCTAGCCAAATGGCAAGTCCAGGCACAGTGAGAAATCCTATCTCAAAATTAACAACAACAAGAATAAAAGTTGAAGAGCTGTTGGAGAAGACACTGAGATCAGCCACAGGCCTCCATATATATACAGACACATGCACACATATCACATACGTGAAACATGTACACACAACACATTCTGATAAAATTTAAATTTTAGAATTAGGCAATAAGAAGACACTAGCTTCATCATTTGCCTTTGCATGTGTTTGGAACTGTGTGTGTGTGTGTGTGTGTGTGTGTGTGTGTGTGTGTGTGTGTGTGTGT
>JANHMN010000001.1:191879576-191974033 GCA_030674055.1 Rhabdomys pumilio | reverse complement strand
TGTGTGTGTGTGTGTGTGTGTGTGTGTGTGTGTGTGTGTGTGTGTGTTTAGAGCAGGATGACCAAGTATGTGAGCCAGGCTGTTGTTGCCAAAGGTTCCTTTTGATGCTCAAGTCATGGAACCAGCCATGACGTCAGAAAGCCATTGCTCACTAGAGATGAAATGTCGGTTAGCATTATCCTTGCCTGCCACAGAAACTTAGAGCAAGGTTGCCATAGAAAGCTCTTCTAGACACAGCAGTGGGTACCTGAAGGTTATACCTGTGCCCTGCAGGCAAGTCTGACATCACCAAGTTCATGAACCATTCATCTGGTATCATGAGCCCTGCTGTCTCCGCCATTCTCTTCCCCACCTTTTGTCTCAACATTTTCCCTTAGCTGTATTAAAGTATAATCAAAAGATAAAAATTCTACATACGTCAAAATTACATGTATCAATATGTTTTGCTGTGTATCTACAGCGTCAAGTTGGCTAACATCTAACATATCTGTCACCTTGTGCTGGTTTTACCTGTGTGTGTGTGTGTATGTGTGTGTGTGTGTGTGTGTGTGTGTGTGTATGTGTGTGTGCACATGAGGTAAACACAAACACCCAATTTCTTAAATTGAATTGTGCAGCACTTGTTTATTCTTCATCTTGGTTACTGTGCTGTCCCTTAGAGCTTCAGAATCCATTGAGTCCTTTGGCCAGCATCCTCTTGGACAAGCCACACCTCTCCTGGCAACCACTGTTCTACCCTGGGTTGCTGGGAGTCCAAGTTTTTCAGGTAATACTGTGTCATTGAAATCAAGAATAGTTCTTCTTCTGTTTCCAGTTCTTTTCACTTAGTATAACGGCTTTTGGGCTCACTGATGTGATTCTCAGAATTTCCTTCTTGGGGCTGAATTATTCCACTGAATATTTACCACATCGTTTTTAATTCTCCCACTGGCTGGCAGACATTTAGGTTGTGTCTCTATGTTGGATGTCATGAATAATGTTGCAAAGATAATAGGAGTGACAATATTTGTTGATATCAATCTCAATTCTTTATTCCATATAGCCGGAAGTAGGGTTGCAGGATCATATAGTAATTTTATTTTGTTATTCTATTTCTTGTGAGTTACCTCCAAACTACTTTGCAGCATGCCTATAACAACATACAATAACAGCAACAGTGTATGAGGGTCCCCATTTCTTAACACTTCTTCTATTTTGATACAGGGTCTCCATAGCTCAGGCTGGCCCTGAACTCATTATATATTCAAGAATGACCTTGAGGCTGGATCCTCTTGCCTCTACTTCCCCAGTGCTGGGTTTTATGCAAGTTGGCGGGTGAATGCTGGGACTCAGGCACACTAGGCAAATTCTCTACCAACTGTACTGCATGCCCTGCCCGTCTAGACCATCTTCAAAGCGATGTCTCGTGTCTTGTGTTTCTCTTATGATTGGTAATACTCTACACTTTCTTCTATACCTACGACTTATATTCATATGACTTCTTCGAAAAAATATCAATTTGGGCTCTTTGCCCACACTTGAATTGTGTTCTTTATATGTTGCTGTTGGGGTTGTATGAGTTCCTCAAAAGCTGTGGTTCTCACACCCTGCCACGCACAGGCTTCTGCAGTGTTGGTTTGTACTTTTCACCCTGTGCAGATTCGCTTGCCTACCTTTGTTTATATTGTCGTGGTTGTGGAATCTAGTCATGAAACCATTTCTAACTTCAGCATCAATATTTCTCCTGTGTTTTCTGCTAGGATTTTTATAGTTTCTGATCTTAACATTTAGATTATTAGTCTAGTTGAACTGATTGCATGTGTGTGTCGTCAAGTGTTCAGTTTCATTTTTTTGCATATAAATAAATACACAGTTCTTCAATGTCATCAATTGAAGAGACTCTCCTTTTCCCTCACAGTGTGGCTTTGGCACCTGTGCTAAAGATTAGCTGACTATGTATGTGCTCTTTATCCTACTGTTTGTTTACAGGTCTTGTTATGACGCCAGTGCCACATCACTTGGGTTAAGATAGCTTTGTACTGTACTTTGAAGTGAAATCAAGTGATATGATACCTCTAATTTTGTTCTTTGTTGAATTGTTTTGTTTACTTGGAGTCCTTTGTGGTTCCATGTGAATCTTAGGATTGCTTTTCTATTTCTGTGAAAAATGTTAGTGGACTTTAACAAAGATTGCATTAAATATTTAGATCATTTGGAATGTAATGGGATTTAACAATATTAAGTCTTCCAACTCATAAGCACATGCGCAGAGAATATCTCAGCACTGATGTCTTCGATCTTATAGACATCATGGCTGGCTAGGACTGCCGATCACTTCCTTCACTTGTAAACTTTCAGGGTGCCTTATAGTGCAATGAAAACGCAAGTCAGTTCCATCCCAAGAGTCTCCAGGCTGTTTTTGAAGTTCATGGTATCTTCAGTCTATGAACGTAACCTTCCAGCTCTGCTAGGTAACCAAGGGCACAGCAATAGGCTGTATTTGGGGGTCTCTCTTGGATACCCTGACCAACAATTCAAAAGAGGGCTTTTGTTAAGTGGTCTTTGACTCTTGGAGAGAGCACTGTCAGCCCAGATGAGAAGCTTATGTATATAGTTAATAGTGTGATTCCTTACTATTTTACCCACGGCCCTTCATCTGTGTTTACCTCCCCACCCTCCTGTGTTTACCTCTCCATTTCTCCTATCAGATCACCATATCCTGCTATTACCCCTCACTTTCCTTGCATCTTCCTCTGTGTTAGCCTCCCTGCCCTCTCCTAAGACCCCCTCCTTTTCCCATTCCTGATCAAATAGAATGTTTCATGCTATTTCCTCTCTCTATTGCCTCCTAACCCCATCCCCCAGATCCAGGCAATGGTCCCATGTTAGTTTTCTGGTTTCTATAGTTACTACAGGCTACATACTCACATCTGAAGATGTAGCGCTGGGAGCCTCCACCAAGAGAGAACAGGTTGCACTTCGTTTTCTGGGTCTGGGTTATCTCACTCTATACAATCTTTTCTAGTTCTGCCCATTTATGAGGCCAGACTTAGAAGGAAGACATGGGAAGTCTGAGTATGAGGTTGGGGAGAGGGCATCACAAGGGTCCTGTCTATATTGATTTTTGTATCCTGCAACTGTCCTGGTTCTTTTTTCTTTCCTGCAGTTTCTCTGTAAAGTCTTTAGAAATTACAAAATGATGTCTTCCTTTTAAGAGGCAACTTCACTTGTTTTTCTTTTCTGATTTGTATTTTGTTGGTTTACTTTTTTTTTTCTTACCCAATTGCTTTAGCTAGGACTTCTAGTGTCTCCCAAGTTAAGGGTGGAGAGCAGCTGTCCTAGACTTCCCCCTGACCCTGGTGGAAAGCTCTCAGCTTTCTGCTATCTGAGTGTGCTGTCAGTTGGGTGAGCCTCTCACCTGTGACTTTGATTGCATTCCCTCTATATAGTATTCACGGAGAACTTCCACAGTGAATGTATGCTTAGTTTTGTTAGTTGCTGTTTGTGCATCTTTTGAGACAGTCTTCTGGATTTTACCCTCCGTTCTGTTGATACGGCCTAACACGTTTACTGATTTGAATGTACTGAGCTATTCTTAAGTTCCAGAGCAAACCCCACTGGATCATGGTTTATGGTCCTGTTAATGTGCTGTTAGATTCAATTTGCTAGCACTGCTAAGGGTATGTTCACCTGCACTCATCAAGAATACTGGTGGGCAGTATCTCCTTTCTATGGTTTCCTGGCTTCAGTAGCAGGGTAGTGCTAGTCTCATAAAATGAATTTAAAGTATTTCCTACTTTTGAATTCTTTGAAAGAATTGGAGGTCTGCATGTTGTTATCAATTTAAGTGACATATTCTTCAGAGCCGGGTGAGGTAACACCCAGTACACAAGGCTGACATCATCCATTCCGGAGAAGTGTCCTCTGATCTCCACATGTGCCCTGCAACATGTGTGCACTTGCACTCACACGTATCATATTCACACAGTAATGAATTAATTTAAAACATAAACGGCACATGCTATACACAATCCATACTGTATCACTGTCTTCTAACCAAAGCAGCTTGCTGAGAGAGGATTAGATACCACGGTCTGGAAATGATTTTCGTTGGTATGGCCTTCAGTATGTTAACCAGTTTTCTAGTTGCATCAGTGTTGGCTCACAGTGAAACAAAAGTCATCTAACGCCCCTTACCTGTTACCTCATGCCTTTGACTGCTGCATGCAATATTTGTATTTCAACCCAAGCTGATTTTGCTTTTAATCGATTAAATTTATCTGTCTATTCCTGTCAGGAATTTTGAGATTATTTTCTATGTTTATCTTCTTAGATGAGAATTCTACAATTCAGAAATGAACTCTTAAGACCCAACATTGCACAGACCCTTTCTAATGCCTCAGGAGGGGCCTTTATGACTTATGCAAACCTAGCTTAAAACATTTTAACTCTAACCAATCTTTCCGTTTCCACTCACTCTTAATGTCCATCACCTCTTTGCGTCCAGATGTCCATCACTTCTATGTGTCCGGATGTCCATCACCTCTTTGTGTCCCAGCGTCCATCACTATATGTGTTCAGCCGTCCATCACAGAAGCCTAATGCGTGAGAATGGAACGAAGGTAATATTTTAAATGTGCACCCCAAATATTAATGTTTTGGATAATTTTTCCAAATCTTATAGCTCATCTGCAAGAGAGATCTAGAGGAGTTCTCCTAAATTTCACAAAGATCCAAAGTATTAGCACAGCATAACCATGGTAATTTTCAGTTAACTGTATCTGAAGCTGATGCTGCTGAGTAACTGTCTTTTGCTTTTCTGTCTAGGATAAGACTACAAAATGTGTCACAAATTAAGAAGCCATCAGGGAATAAGCGATCGAAAGAGTGAAGGGAGAGAGCTAGATACCATGAAGATGAGTCCAAACTGCTGTGATCTTTGAGTATATTATAGATTCTCGGGTTCAATATTTGTTGTGCTTCTTTTTTTCTTTTTCTTTCTTTTTTTTTTTTATTGGATATTTTACTTACATTTCAGATGTAACCCTAACCCTTTCCCCATTTCCCCTCCCTAGAAAACCCCTATCCCATGCCCCCCTTTCCTTTTTGCTTTTATACAATTTTTTTAAACTGTTAATCAAAAGCTTTATAAGTTTGGTAATACTCAATCAGAAGTGTAACCCAATACCCAACCTGGATATATAATCTTTCTTTGACTGGTGGAGACACGTGAACATCTGTCTCCATTCCCCCCCTCTCTTTCTCACTCTTCCTCTCTCTCATCACCTAGCTTCTCCTCTCCTTCTTCTTCTCCTCTCCTTACTCCTTCTCTTTCTCTCAGTACTTCTTTCCCCTTAGCTCCTTCTACATATCACCCTTCCTCTTAAAAAAAAAAAAAACTTTTCTCTCATAATACAATAAGAGCATAATTATTCCTATTGGTACCAGTGAGGTACAAGATAGTCCTAATACCCAGTCTATCATTTTGTTGACTAACCAGAACCTCTGTCGTCTCTCCTAACTAAAACACTTAGTTTTGAACCTGGCTTCCCCCCCCCCCTTGGCTTTAGAATGAATGTCAGCTAAAAACCATCCACTCAGATCTTTTCTCTCAAAGTAAATAGCCAGAATTGGCTATGAGACTATAGGTTTTTAACCCATCAGAAATCCAGACTGGCTTACTTAACTGAAATTATGGGAAGCATTAAGCATAGCTTCTAAAACTTAGCCAGTTTATAGAGACCACTTAACACCTGGACAGCCCCTATACTACCGAACGTTGGAGCATCAAATCTTCAGCCTTCTGGCCCAGAATCATCTGACAGACCTTAGTGGTGCAGAATTATTAAGGGCTGATTACTCTGTCTAGGCAGATATAATCAGTCGACTAATCAGCAAATGTGTCCTTTTCTGGACAGTAATTTGTCTGTAGATGGAAAGAGGCAATTCTTGCCTAATGGGTGCTTTTTTTCTTTTTCTAAGCAAATAGAAGACTTTTTTTTCTAATAAGTTCTATAGGTGTTAAGTCCTGAGAAAATGCTGTAGTGAGTTAACAGTATGTGGGCTTTTGCAACTTGAGCGGAGGGAGTGAACTGTGGGTTTTGTTGAAATTTCTCCGCTTTTGCTTCCCTTCAGAAGCTGCAGTTTTTGTGCACTGAGAGAGGTACAGTGGAGTCACGGAATGGTACTGTGTTCACCTGTGTCCACTGCAACATACAAATAAAAAGGATTTTAGCGAGTCGGAAGGGGACCCAGAAGCTGATGAAGTCCTCAGGAGGCTACATAAGACACCAGCTGCAGTCAGGCAGTGGTGGCCCTCACCTTTAATCCCAGGCAGATGCAGCTACAGAGTGAGTTCCAGGACAGCCAGGGCTACACAGAGAAACCCTGTCTAAAGGAAACAAGAAAAACCTCCAGCAGCACGCATGAGCTGAATATCTAATCCTAGGCAGGCGTCACTAGACATTGTGTGGAACCTGAAATGTAACAACTGAAGGCTTGGGGAAGCGATCTCACTAGGAGAGGAATACAACACTATAGTGTTATACACCTCTGTGAACACTCATTGAAACTGAAGGGAGAAATCACCAGGAATTTTAGAAAGCTGCCATTCTGTAAGTGTCATAGAATATAGAAAGCTAATATACCTTATTAATTTTCATTAGACATACCTTTATAGTATGGTTTTTTCTACATTTTGGCCCTATCTTCTTAAGGACATAGTTATTTTGTTTATATCTACACAAAGATCTCTTTAAATATTCATCAATTCTTCATTAGTTATGGAATATACTTAATAAAGTCTTAGCAATCTGACATAATTGGGCAGACAGATCAATTATGAGAGAGATCTAAAATACAGAATTATTAAGTTGTATGAAATTCAAATTCTCCTCAGTCCACATGACTGCCTTAGGCAGAGCTAAACTATAAATGTGTCATTTATATGCAAAGTCAAAATTTGTAGCAGAACTAAATAATATAACATAATGAGTGCAAGACTACTGTATCATAAAAATAATAACCACAAAAACTGGATTTCCTGAACCATTTACTTAAACATTTAATTTAAAATTTTGAAGTTAAATAATTTTAAATACTGTATTTGATGATAATATTTTGTATTTCAAATATCACAAATATTAAGATCCTAGTTTCAGTTACTAGGAGTCAATTGCATAGGCAGGCCATTTTCCAGAGGTTAAAGTCAAGAACATGAAACTTATATAATGTATAATTTGAGAAACACGGGCCTGAACAGCAAAGCCCTTAGTAGCATATTGTAGCTTACTGAACCACCTGCTGGCTTCAGCTAGCAACGGAAAGGAAAACAATTGTTCTGAAATTAGACCTTTAGCCACAATAATACACCAGTTATCAAAATTAGCATCCATTCATGATCACAGCATGTCAAAAACTCTTGCTTGTAGTCGGTAACTTTTATTTTTTAAATCTAAATCTATAACATAACTTGTATTGTTTAGAAAACAGACAATTTATAGGAGAATAGTAAACTGCTGGCCAATCCCCTTCTCCAGGTGAGATACCTGGGATAAATGGAAGCCTGTACCAAGAGAAAGGATGGGAAGCGTCTCTGGCACCTTCTACTGATCTTCCTTCTAATCCTCATCAAAGATGTCAGAAGGCCCCTCAGAGGCTTGCGACTCTGAACTCACTTTGAGGATTGTCAGGACAGTGTAGGCAGGACCCACCCTATCTGTTAGTTGTCTGTCTTCCTTTCTTTGATCTGACTGTTCCTAGACATAATTATGCTCTTTGGGTTTCATCTGCTACACGCTAGAGTTTCTCATTATTTTCACTGAATGATTTTCCCAAAACTCTAAATTTTGTATCATAAAGGGCTGCCAAGTAACTGGAGCATGAGTTCAGGCCTGACATCTGTAGCCGAATAGTAAAGGGACCTGGTAAGTTTGCAGCAGCACGGCGAGCTGCTTGTGTTCTTTCACTTTGGAGAGTGGCTCATTTAGAAAGACTGACCATGAGCCTTGCTGACATGGGCACCAGACTCAGCCATGGAGTGGCTGCCTGTGAGAAAGATACGGGGGACCCAGCACTGTGGCGCACGGGCCCGTACACAAGCTCCTACCCATGATGCCCGCAAAGAATATGAAGCACTGTCGTGTGCTTTTAATTTTTTCAAGAAAAAAATAAACCAGAACGGTGTGAGTGAGCACCTGACATTTAAATGATAATTTAGAAGATTTTGTGAAACTTTTTTTTTTAAAGTTTTTTTAAAAAGCAGAAAGCCTGCCTGCTGAGGGCACTGTGGCTTCTCTGAGCAGCAAAGGCACTCAGAGCACCTGAACTGCAAGGCCAATTGCATGCCTCAGAGAGATTGCCAACTTATGTCAGACCTTACCAAGGACTGAACAAATTAGACACTAACCAGGTGACAGACAACAAAAGCAACTATCTCTCTATGCTGTCAATTATCTTACACTAATATTTCCTCACATAACCATTACAAGAGAAAATGAACACTTACCTAAGAACTATACTAAAGCCCCTTTGAGAACACTTATAAAATTCCACTCTAAGGAGCCTCCTAGAGATCCCACCAACAACAACTGCCTATTTCTATTCATTCTCCTGGCTCTCTGGGACTCTAGTCTGTCTCTCCCCATGGCTAATCCTGCCCTCCTATTCCCCTTGCCCTCCCCTCTCTCACCCAGATTTGTCCCACCCTCTGCCTCCCATGACTGTTTTGTTCCCTCTTCTAAGTAGGATTCAAGCATTCTCACTTGGGCCTTCCTTCTTGTTTAACTTTTTTGGGTCTGTGGGGTGTATCATGGGTATTCTGAACTTTTAGCTAATATCTACTTATCAGTGAGTATATACCATGCCTGTCCTTTGGGATCTGGGTTACCTCACTCAGGACGATATTTTCTAGTTCCATCCATTTGCCTGTGAAATGAATGATGTCCTTGTTTTTAATATCAGAATAGTATTCCATTGTGTAAATTAAGGAGGTTCCCCAGGAGTCAATGCAGGTGACCTTAGCTGAAATGCCTAGCAGTGGGGTATGGAACCTAGAGATAACACCTCCGGTAGCCAGACAGGACCCCTCACCCCAGTGGAGGGATGGCGACACCAACCCACCTACAAAACTTTTGACCCAAAATTGATCCCATCTAAAAGAAATGCAGGGACAAAAATAGAGCAGAGACTGAAAGAATGGCTGACCAGTGACCGGCCTATTCTGAGACCCATCCCATGGGCAGTCAGTATTCCCTCACATTATTAGTGATGCTATGTTATGCTTGCAGACAGGAGCCTAGCATAGCAGCTCTCTGAGAGGCTTTACCCAGCAGCCGACTGAGACAGATGCAGATACTCACAGACAAAAACTGGATGGAAGTTGAAGACCCCTATGGAAGAGTTAGGGGAAAGGTTGGAGGCCCTTAAAGAGATGGCAACCCTACAGGAAGACCAACAGTGTCGACTAACACGGACCCCTGGGGACTCCCAGAGACTGAGCCACCAACCAAAGATCATACATGGGCTGGTCTGAGGCCTCCAGCACATATGTAGCAGAAGGCTGCCATGTCCTCCCATGGCCTCAGTGGTAGAGGATGTGCTTAAATCTCCAGAGACTGATGCACTGGAGTGGGAGAATACTGCCCTCTCAGAGGTGAAGGGAAGAAGGAATGGGGTGAGGAACTCTGCAAGGGATGCCAGAGAGGGGACAGCTTTTGTGATGGAAATGAATTAAGTAGGTAAGTAATGAATAAATGAATGAAAATCACATTCTTGGAATACTAATGTGTGTGATAGAACACGTGAGGGGTCTATCCAGATTATCTGAGAATAAGCCTGTGGTCTGCAGCTAGGCTGAGCCTGTTTCTTTCTTATCTGTGAAAACTGAGCCCAACAATCAGAGAAGAAACAAGTTCAGTCTTCTCTGAACAGAGAAAACACGTTGAGAAGGAAATTGTAAACGTTGTACCAGTCTGCTCAAAGTTACATTCTACACTATATCTTTGATATTTCCAAAGACATTGACAATATGATTATGTGTATCCACTGGAAGCAAGGACTGAGCAGTCAGATCTCTTTACTTCTTACACTGGCTGATGGGCTCACCCTTAATCACTGAACCTCAGTTACAGTCTCACAAGGCCCCACCTCTAGGTGAAGATCATTAAGCAACTCAAGGCTGCTGAGAGAGGGAGAATCAGTGTTGTCAAGGAGAAGACCCTGAAAGGTTGTCCAATCCTGTGGTTAACCCTAAATACATATATGAATGGAACAATACTAAATAGACTCAGGAGGTTGTGCTTATATATACATATATGTATGTACACATGTATGTATGCATACATATATACACACACACATATAATAATTAAAGAAGAGGTCATAAATTTGAACCTTCATATTGGAAAGATTTGGGGGTGGTTGGAAGAGGTTTTTTTGTTTGGTTGGTTAGTTTTTTGGTTGGTTGGTTGGTTGGTTGGTTGGTTGGTTGGTTGGTTGGGGTATTTTTTTCAAAACAGGGTTTCTCTGTGTAGCCTTGGATGTCCTGAAACTTGTTCTGTAGACCAGACTGGCTTCAAACTCACAGACATCCACTTGCCTTTTTCTCCCAAGTGCTGGGATTAAAGGCATGTGGCACCACTGCCTGGCCTGGAGGAGTTACTTACCAAAAATAAACTCATTTATCTCAAAACTAAAATCAATGTTAAAAATGGATACTACACAGGGGTGCTCATAAAATTCAAGTAGGTGGTATAATATAAACTGTCTCACACATCCTGAATGTTTGGCTCCTTGTTTGTAAAAATGGTGATCATACATGTGTGAATGTGAAATATTCCCCAAATGCTCTTTGTGTTGACTGAGATGTTTGTTTTCATTTTAAAATATTTATTTGTTATTGTATGTGTGTGCATGACATGCGTTAATATGTGTGGACACATGGGTGTCATGGTACTCCTATGGAGGTCAGAGGACAACTGTCAGGGGTTGCTTTTACATGGATTCCAGAGATTGAGCTTACATCTTAAAGTCATACAAAATAGTTGCACACCTTATGAGGTGTCCAAGGTTGTTAACATTGATCTTTCACCCTCTATGCAATCGTATTCAAGCTAATGTGTTCAGAATTGTGATGACCCACAGCAGACCTGCACAAACCCTCTGGTTAAGGAGTGTATACTGTAACCATTTTGTTCATGGAACCATTATCTAGTGAGCAAGACTGTGTACCCAGTGCTGTTCTAGACAAGGAGAATGTATTTTATCAAGCTATTTAAAACAAATTTAAAAAAACAATAACCAGCGTGATTGGATGGCTCCACTAGCTTAACTAGTCATCTAAGAGAAAACTCCTTATGAAAGTTAAGATGACCTTTAAACAAGAAAAGAAAGCTTGTGGTGTAAAGTATGAGGAAGTGCTCCCCACAATGGGACTGGTGTATTTGGGGAACACTTAGGAGAACTCAGTGGACTAAATGGAATGGACAAAGGTGACACTTGTGGAGGAGGAGCAAAGAAAGGTCGAATCACACAGGCACTTTCAGGCTCTAGTAAGGAAGGTGGGTTTATGTAGGAGGAGCTAAGGTGGGAGGAGTAAGGAGAGGAAGAGGAGGAATAAGGAGAGGAGGGAGATGGAAGAGGAGGAGCTAAGGGAGAGACAGAGAACGAGAGAGGGGGACATGGAGGCTGATGTTCGCTTGTCTATACCAGTCAAAGGTAGTTGGTATAACTAAGTTGGGTATTGGATTATACCTCTGATTATAAGGGCATCTTGTTATTGATCATTACTAAATATATAAACCTTTGGATAATCTAAGCATTAGAGTCTCATTTGTACAGAGCCCGTGTGGTTGACTGGATGGTCTGGGCAATGCCCAGCCTTGCAGAGACAGTGTAGAAGATTAGCAGAGCCATCTCCCATGCTGGTATCTCATGGGTGGCAGGGCTGGTGTTTCTGGCTGGCCGTTTCTAGCTGTGGCACGCACGTGGCTGAGCTAGGCAGAGTCACTGCAGCTTAGTCGGCCTGACCAGCAGGTGTTTTTAAAATAATTACTACAAAAGTTTCATCCTTTTCAAAGAAAGTTGACTCCTAGTTGTGTTGTGTAGGAATAAGAAATGAGGGTTTTGAAGCCAAGCACCTTGAGTACACACACGAACAGTGTCAGACCCACACACCTAAAATGGATCTCAGATGGCTCTTGAAACAGGCACTGAACTGGCAGTAGACAGCACACAGAACTTAAACTGTAGACAAGCAAAGTAAGGTGACAGAGACCTCCTGGCTGGGGAAGCGCAGAACATGGCCCATGCACTTTGAGAGTAAGATAGAAAGAAGGGGAGGCTGGACATGGGATGATAAAGTCAAGGAGACTCCTAGCTGGAAAGTCTTTAGTGTCTGAGGAGCTGGGAGCCTTCACAGACTTGGAGTCTGTGCTTGTCACAGAGCACAGCTTCCTCCTAATGTAGTGAAGTCCCATTGTTCCAACCACATCAATATGTACATTAGAGACAGAACGTACCTGGGAAGTAAGTGCCAAGGGAGGTTGTGAGTAGTGTCTGATGTTCTGTTGTGACTCATGGAGACCCATGCATTCTGGTGTTTATGCATCCTGAAGCATGTACAGGCAGTTTTTAGGAAGGCAATCTGATGGAAAAATCAAAAGTCTAAGACATATATATATGCCTTCGGTCCAGCACTTGTACCGTTACTAGTGCACTGCCTATAGAACACACAGCGCAAAAACCGTATGTGTGAAGATGTTCTGAAAGAGGCCATCGGACTCACATATACCACTCAGAAGTTCTGGATGCATGCCCAGGTTTTCAGACATCATCCCAAAGGAAGCAGGGCTACTTAGGATGAGGTACTGTGGAACTGCCTGATAGCATGGGCTCTAAGGAAGACTGTTCAATACCATACATTTTAAACCATGGGTCTTCCTTAACATACAGGAGGCCTTAGGTTCAATCTCTGCCTAGCACAAGAAACAAGCAACAACAACAAAAGATCTATAGTCAACCATAAAACCCATCCAGCTGCTTACTCCTTCTTTTCTCAGGTCTGAAAACAAGGCTAGGGTTCACACATGTGAGGCAAGTGCTGTGCCATGGAGCTATAGCCCCAGCCATACTGACTGTTTTTTAACTTAAAGGATAGAGTGAAACAGACTAAAATAAGGAGCGTCAACGAGAACTGAATGCACTAAGGACAAGCTTGTGTTCCATAAGAATAAAATATATTACTCATGTATGAATATATGCACAGTCACCTACATGCTGGGTTATGATATGAGGCATTTCTTTCTTTGGGTAATGCTTAATTTAAGACATGGGAACCATTTGGTTAAAATTAATTCTATGGGCTTATGGACCAGAGTGGGTTTTAGAGAGAGGGGTCTCTTAGGGAAAGGTGGGATAGGATAGGGTAGGGTAGGATAGGATAGGATAGGATAGGATAGGATAGGATAGGATAGGATAGGATAGGATAGGTGGGATCTTGTTAGAAGACCTTGTAAGGTTTAAATGTGTGTGAACCTATCATCTGTAGAGCTTTGGATGGGTACAAAAATGCATACCACATAATGAATACCTCCAGAGGATATGATGCTGTTACAAAAGGAGGGTTTTATATACTTCTATATTAAATGTATACTTAGAATATCTTTTATTTAATCTTTGACAATTTCATATATGGATCCAATGTATCTTGATCATATTGACTCCAAATTCCCTCTTCTTTTTCTCTTCTCCCGGGACACCCCCACTGCACCCCCTCCATCTACATGTCCTCTGGTTTTGTTTGTTTCTATTTTTTCATTAAGTTTAGTTAGTGATGTCTACTGAAATGTTGACTGATCTTGTGTGTGTGTATATATATATATGTGTGTGTGTGTGTGTGTGTGTGTGTGTGCAAATGTGTGCACGCGAGCACAAGCTCAAATGCATGTGTGCATGTATTCATGCATGCCTGCTTGCCTGTCTGCTTGTGTCTGTACATGAACACATGATTACTGGCCCCCCAGAGGCCAGACATGTTGAGTCCCTTGCAGCTGCAGTTGCAGATGGTTGCGAGTCACCTGTGGTGGGTGCTGTGACTCAGACTCTTGGCAAATGACCATGGCACCTTTCAGGATTCTCCTACAGCCTAGAGCTGACTGGCTTTAAATTGGTACAAGTTTCAAATGCTACTCAGTGGAGTAAGATAAAAATGTCCCTTGAAGTTTAGTCCAGACCCAGTTCTCTCCAGGAAGATGAAGCTGGAAGCGATAAATCCAACATGGCTAAGGTTTCCTTTAACCTGCTTTTTGCGTATGTTTCTGACACATCCAAGAAGAGTCATTCTCTGGAAATAAATAAGAAAGACATTTCCCAAAACTACACCTAAAGAGGACTGCAGTATGAAAGGCAGACAAAGTTGGAATCGCAAGAACCCGTTCAAGTCCACCACACTGGCCAACATGATGGCATTGCTAGTCTTAAGGAGGCCAGCACGGAGCATCCTTCCCAGGGAGAAACTTCTAGAAAACAAGAATTTCTCTCGTGGCTTAGGAATCGAGATCACATGCTTTGCCTAGAATACTTGTTACATACTGTGGGGTGAAAAGGTAAATACTTCAAACAAATTAAAATCAAGGAAATAAATTCAGTATATACTTGATAGTGAAAGGTGAGTTCTTTTTTTGCTGTGTTGGAAATGAGTCTGTGGTCTACTGCTTAAACCGTGTGCACAACAGAAGTGTAGCTCTGGCTTCGGTAGGACCTGTTGGCCATTTCCCTCCTCACCAAGGTACACCCAGCATCCCCTTTCATTCAGAGTAACCTTTTTGCTTAGTGTCTTCTATTTCTGGAAACTGAACAATAAGATGAACCTTTAAAAGAAGAAGGAGAGGAAGAGGAGAAAGGAAGAGGAAAAGTAGGAGAGGAAGAGAAAGTCTTAGATGGTGTTTTTCTTTCAAAAGCTCTTTAAGAATGAAGTACTTCCCTGCTTTCTTCACTGGGTTGGGTATACACTTCTCCCTAAGGGAGGAAGAATGCATGCTGACTACACAGGCAGGTGGGCTGCCCACAGCATAAAGAGATGAAAGCTGCTAGAGAAACAACAGCTGGGCTTATTTAGGCATCATCCTCTCACACCTGACTAGAAAGTCCTTCAGTAAACCTTATCTTTCAGCTCAGTAAACTCCTTAATGTCTCTCAGGCCCACCTCCAGTCTCCTCATTACACAAAGCAAGTAGCCTATTTAAAAAAAAAAAAGTAAAATTTGGCAAACGCCTCCTTTTTCCAGTTGACTGACTTTCATAAGTTTGGTTTTTTATATATTATATGGAAGTACAACTCTTAGAACATCTTAGTAGCAAACACAGGACCACATGCTGGGAGCAGGAAGGCTTGCTAAGAATGCAAGGCATCACTGTTAGGGTGATGCTGGACACACCATCCCAGAAACATCTTTGTTCAGCCCAAGACAGTGTAACAAGTTGTAAGAATGAATCTCCAAGTCTATGTGGAAAGGTGGAAATGGACAAGGAGATAATAGAATATGATCTGGAGGAAGCGTAGTAATAGTCATGGAAACACAATCATGGGAGGTCATACTTTCATGACAACTGTTCAAAGACCTTTCACCTCCATTCTTATTGAAAAATCTCAGTAATATTTAATCCCACACCAGCACCAAGCTACAAGAAAATCATGTTTGTGAATGCTTGCATTAGATTTCTCCTTTACTAAAATAAATGAATAAATAAATAAATAAATAAATAAATAAATAAAACAATCAACAACAAAAGAGTTACCGAAGTTACCAACCTAGGGATACCCATGGAAGTTGTGTAATGTTAACAAAAGTGACAAAACTTTTAGATGATATTTTTCTCTCAAAAGCTGTTTAAAAGGTGCCATGCACTTAACTTTCTTCACTTCCCCCCAAGAAAGTGGAATAGATAGGCTGACTGCACTGGCAAGTGGTTAACCCTATTGTCAATGTACGGCTGCAGTTCCCTGGCAACCCTAGGCCACCCATCTTACTATGAAGGAAGCCACACTTCCCTGGGCTAATGGTCCCACCCAGTGGCTGGCATGAGAATTAAGATAATTCAACATGGTTTCTTCATAACTGGCCATCCTCTCTCTAAGTCTGATGCATAAGCAGTGGTACATTTTCTTCGCCCGTTCTACTTCCAATGGCTTACATTCAACTCTAATTTTAATCTTAGAGGCTTAGGTTCTTTCACATGATGTCTTAGGTTCCTCACATAAGGTTCTTTCATAATGTCTCCTGCCTTTAGCCCTACCATGATCTGAATGTGACATATTCCCCAAATCCTCTTTGGTTTGGTTGAGATGTTTGTTTTGATTTTAAAATATCTATTTGTTATTTTATGTGTGCACATGATATGCATGAAGAAGTGTGGGCACATGGGTGTCATGGTACTCCTGTGGAGATCAGGGGACAACTGTCAGAGGTCAGGTCTCTCCTGGAACCTTTTATGGTTCCAGAGATTGAGTTTATGTTTTAGAGCCATCTCACTAGGCAAAGTTCACAGTCTGAAGACTTGGTCCTCAGCTGGTGGCACTGCCATGGAAGACTGTGAAACCTTTGAGGTACTGCATGTGTGTATGCACACACTTGTGTGTGTATGCATGGGTGTGCTTGTATGTACATGCATGTGTGTGTGTGTGTGTGTGTGTGTGTGTGTGTGTGTGTGTGTGCGCGCGTGTGCATGTGTTATCATGGCTGGCGGATATAGGACCCTAGGAGTAAACCTTAAACATATACACACCTCTGGTACTAGCCTGCTTCCCTCCCTCCTGAACTGCCAGATGTGACAAGCTAGCTTGTGCTCCCAGCATGTGGGCAGAGCCGCCAACTACCCTGCCTTTCCTACTGTGATTTGACTGTATCACCTGAAGTTGTAAGCTACAGCCAAGTCCTTCCATAAGTGCTATCATATATGTGGTCACCGTAACATAAAAGTAACCATACTAGCACCTTCTCAACCAAGCTAAATATCTCCTGGCTCTCCAATCATCCCAGCCCCCTGATTTATGAACTTTAAGCACACTTTAGCGTATCTGATGTTCTTCTGAAAGTGTGGTGCTCAATGTTAATAACAATGTTTCAAGTGCAAGCAGACTGCAACCAAACAAAACAGGATCACCACTTTCCCTAGACTATAGACAAGTGCTCGCATGTGTGCATGCACACATGTACACACACACACACACACACACACACACACACACACACACACACCTGTTGATGGAGTCTAAGGAGACATTCAGTTCTTGGCAGTCAAGCACTCAGCTAATACCCATTGAATGAATAGATTTCCTAATCTCCATTTCACATACACTAACCTCCAATTCACATGCACTAAGCATGAGCACACACATGCCCAGCACTGTCCTTTGAAGTAACCCTTATGCTCACTCCAGAACATCTAAGCTACTAAACATCCATAGCTTCATTTTCTACCTAAAAGTCTCCTGATGTTTGAGAACCAACATGAAAAATTAATATGATAAAATATCTCGTTGGTTTTTCATATTTTCTATATTCTCTAATTAATGTTTTGACAATACAATATCCCGATATTTGTGTTGATGGGGATGCTTTTGGCTGTGTTTTAACTAGCATAAGTTCATATAAGCCTAAGCACATCTAAGAAGTTCATATCTGTAAGACATATGTCTCATGTTTTTTACAAGAACCCCCGGGTGGTGTTGGAAGTGCGTCTTATTCTGAGTGACGGTGGAGTTAGCTGGCACACCTCCATCTTCACTAGCTCTGTGTTATGATTAGACTCTTGGTATCATCTCGCCCTCCATTTGCTTTTACTGCCTCTGCTCTTCTTCCACAACTATTTGGTTTTGGGATCACCTGACATCTGTGTCTATGCAATCATAAACTGTTTCTCGATAAGCCCAACTTTCACAGATGGTATTTCAGGATCCTCCCTCTAGCTTGGTGATAAGTGGATAGTAGATAACTAGGTGATTCAAACAGAGACACTACCAACCTCCAATAACTATAAGTCCTTACGTCTCTCTCACCATCTACTTCCCTCATATCCATTGCCACTACACTAATACAAATTGTCTTTGACAGTTACCACGTCACTTTATCACCATCATCATCACCATCATCATCACCATCATCATCACCATGATCATCACCATCATCATCATCATCATCATCACCATCACCATCATCATCACCATCATCGTCACCATCTCACCATCACCATCATCATCACCATCATCATCATCATCACCATCACCACCATCATCACCATCATCATCACCATCATCACCACCACCACTTCTCAGAACTGGCAACATTGTACTCTTCTGCTACAGTAAAGGCTATCTTCCCAAATTTATAGATCAAATTGGATCTATATTTTATTTAAAATTTTTCCAAGCCTGGTCATTGTCTTGAGAATTATAAGGTGTCTCATCTGACATGAGAATATATATATATATATATATATATATATATATATATATGTGTGTGTGTGTGTGTGTGTGTGTATATATGTATATATATATATATGTATATATATGTATATAGATATACATATATTATATATATATATATATTATATATATATATATATAATTAGTGCACATTAAAAAGTACGAGTACATGTGACAACTTGCTATTTACTCGATGATTAAAATATGAAAATATCTCTTTGGTTTCATGTATAAAGTTAAATTCTTTTTTACTTTTTTACTGCTTCTATGGTCATTAACAAAAGGGACAGCCATACACATTCGTAAGTAAGTACTTGGAGGGACCTTAGAACTCACAATACCCACCCCTCTCAATACCCTACTTCTAGTATATTTTAATCTGAAAAACATAACGTACATAAATGTACTGTCTGAGCTCTCTTATTTCCATGTCCCCATCTACCTGTCCCTGTGGGTGGTGGCTAAAAATCCCCAAGACTCTGCTCAGTCATTCGGACTAGATCTAACTCCTTGGTGCTGACACCTCCAGCCACAGCCAGTTTGCTTCAGCAGCATCTTTGCTTTTAGCTATTTCCTGTTCTTAATGGCATGGTACTCACGGAGGAGGGAGATATGGTCCTCCAGTTCACCCATATGGTTGCCCTCTGCTATGAACTGGGAGATGGATCTCCTTGTCCAGCACGCCCCACTTCAGTTTCTCAGTGTCAGAATTCAAAGACTCCTCGCTGATCTCATCAGCCTGTTCAGACTTGGGAGTTGGCTACGGTTATCAGAAGGCCCCACGACAGACAACTTCAGTTGAGTCCTGACTCAGTCCTCCTGAGGACTTCGGGACTTCCATTCAACAGACAAGTCCAAAACACAGAATGGAGGATGGCCATGGGGAGTTACTGGGCAATCGGAGAAACAGCAAGGATATCTGAGTAGAGACCACTGTAGGTCTGAACAGAGAGCTCATCGAAGACCTGCAAGAGGTCTCACTAAGGCGGAGGTGAGCAAACCGAATCCCTCTCCTGCGGAGGAGGAGGAGGAGGAAGAAGAGCAGATGCACCAGCCCCAAAGCTTTGGCGCAATACTCACAGCCTAACCGAGGACCTCAGAAAGGCTGGGGGGGGGCGGCTAGCCATGTCCTTCACCCCTGCCTCTCCTTGCTCCACATCCTCTTTGACCTCTCATTGCCAAGACTTTACTTGCCTGAAGGACTTGGGACGCTAGCTGCCGCTCTAGGACAGGTGCACTTTACCCCAGGACCTCAATCCCCAGCCTTGGCTGGGCAGACCTTGTCCATTTTCCTGGTGTCGGGTCCATCCTGCTGAGCAGCGGCAGCTGACTGTCCCCTGCTCTAAACTCTGGAAGCAGCAGTCACACTCAGGTTTGATCTATGACCTCAGCCTGCAGCAGCACGGGCTGTGTGCTCAGTACAAAGCAAATACAGACAATCCAGGGAACAGCAGGTGAGGTCGCAGGAGAGCCTGCCTACGCGAGGCACGATGCACTACCTGGGAATCTCTGCTCGTTGTTTTTGAAAACTAAGTAATTTTCTCTTCCTTATCTTTCAGATTTGCCTTTAACTGCACTCTTCTAAGCTTTAAAACCCTTACACAACAACATGAGAAGGAAAAGCTAAGGAAAGTCTGTCCTTTGCCAGGCTTGGGCAAATTGTTTTCCTTTTCGTGAGATAACAGAGATAATCTAACTGCCAAATGAAAAATATTTTAAATTATTTATTTATTTATTTATTTATTTATTTATTTATTTATTTTTGCTGTTAGTAAATCATAGAAGCAGATACCAACCAACAATGCAACTTGCTTCAAAGGAGTGGTGGCTATTTCAGTGGGGGGGGGAAAGAAAGAAAGAAAAGGAAGGCAAGGTGGCCTGCATTTAGTTCACATTTTGAAATTGGTGTTCTGCAGCATAAAGACAGAAACAGGAGGTCACTGGCAATGTACAGTGGTGTCTAGTCAGGATCAGCCCCCGAAAAGAAAAGATGGTAGGTACTGGTGTTGCCAGCTTACAGAGCCGATTGGAACATTGTGCGTGGGGGTGGGGGACAGAGTGATGGAGAACAGATATTTTTGTGATGCAAAGTGGTCAAAATGTTGGCTTGAAAGGGAGGCCACAAACTGTTTTATCTTTGTTAAAAAAAAAAAAAAAAGGCACGGTTTAGAAAGGCTCTCTCACCCTTTCAACATGCCCAGGGCCCCTCTCACACAAATGCGAGATAATGTGCTCTTAAGGAAGAAGTCAAGTGCCCACTGCCTTTTGAAACTGCCTGACGAGAATTAACGGCCTTCGCCATCTTCTTTTAAACAACCTTGCCCGGTTTTCCGTAGGCACCTCGTTTATCTTGAGGCCCCTTTCATCTATTATCTGACTGTAAGCGTGCTCATAGCTCATCGGCTGAATTCTCTTTGACAGGGAAGCTTTATGAGGAGTAGCCAACAGCCTGATGTCGAGTCTAAGAGGATCTCGGGGATGAAGGTGGTGGGAAAAGGGCAACCTTCCATATCACCCCTTAACAGCATTTGCTGAACCACAAAAATAGAGCCCTGACTCATCGTCCCTCGGGGAAAGCGGGTCCTCTTGGTTAATATTAGAATACGTTGCAGCTGGCTTGGTACTTAGCTCAAAAAACGCCACTTAAGGGCACCTCTGCATTCATACTTGGACGTGCTCATTGGTGTGACCTGTGGGCTTTCCAGCTGAGAGGATCAGAGGGACCATCCAAATGTTTTTGTGTGACAGCCAACAAATTCATTTGCAGATATTTTTGACACAGTCAAGGGCCTAAAAGATCTGGAGAGTTTGGCCACCTGGGCCCCAGAGGTTTTTATAACTGTTTCTTTTGGCTTTTGCCCACCAGACTAGGAACGGGTTTTGTAACAAAAACAAAACAACCTGTGTTGCAGACACAGAATTTACTTTTGTGAATAGATCCAGCGTGGTTTTACCATTATCTAAAAGTACATGCTGCCTGGGCTGAAGTCCTATTTGCAATAACTTGTAAGACTTGTATTTCAAAACAAGTCTGTCTGTACGCATCCGTTAATATTTTGAGTAACTGAAGTAGACTTTTGAAAAATCTCCCACCAAAGCCTACAGCATTTCTGAGGAGAGGACAGGGACTCTTTAATAGTATTATTTATTTATTTATTTATTTATTTATTTATTTATTTATTCTTTTATTACATTGGTTCATGGCAGGCAGGATAAAGTACTGTGGCTGTTGTTTAAAATCTTTCATTTTCCAAACAGCCTGTTCACTATCTGCCCAGTAGATACCTAGTAAATCAACTCATTAGGAGATGGCTAGCCTCACTAATCACCTGGTGATTATTCAGAATGTTGAAATAGGCCTTTTTCTGTCCTGGGGGTAAACTATGGTGTAAATAGTGACTTTGATTGCTTAGTCCATGCTCTCAACTCTCCACAGATGGGAAGTACAAAGACAAAGGCTGCTCTTTGCTTACCTGTGACTTCGCTACTCCTGGGATGCTGAGAGGGCCTGGTGCAGAGTGGATATCTGGACAAAGCAGCAAGATATGCTTGCTGCCGACAACTGTCGTGTGAAGGCTTTCCTAAAATGATGTGAGTGAAATCTGAGCGTGTTTATGAAGGTAATCACAATGGCAGTGATTCTTGAGATGTGCCCCAGATGAAATAAAATCATCTCTTGGAATGCTGGGGTTAGAAAGTGGTACCTTAAGGTTGTCACCACTTTACCCTCTGAAACAAAAGTTGAGCACTTCAGAATCTATAATTTAGAAGTACATCCTCCAGAACTTTCCCTCTCCCCATGCCACCCTCTCCCAATACAGTGGCCTAAGTACCCATTACTGCAGAGCTCATGCAAATTCATCTTGCAGTTCCCATCTCCCCTCGCAGAGCCTCAGCCCAGAGGCATTTCCCCACATCTCTGTCTGCACCTGTACTAATTCCAGAACTCCAACAGACCACTGTATCTTTGCACTTGAGTACCTGCCAAGAAGAAGCAAAGTCATCTCTAGACTTGTCTCCTCCTGCTTTCTCTCCTTTACCTTCTCTCCCTCAAAAACATTCACATGGCGTCCCCTCCTGTGTCCTGTGTCTCTCTGGATTATGTCAATAGTATCTCTTTCTCTCTGGGATTATGGTTTGGAGAATTTGTTAGACTCTTTCTCCTCCTTCCTTCTCCGTATGGCCATTTCCCGTCCCATTAAGGATTTAAAATACATCAAGTTTCCTCTCCATCCCTATGTTTGCTATCCCAGGAAAGCATCCATCATGACACATAACTATTACAGTTGCCAGGCATCTTATTTATGACAGGTTATCTGTAATATAGTGGAATACACCTCAACTCTTGGCAAAATATGAGGGAAAAAATTATCGGCCCACTGCTACCTCATCATAGTCTTCTGCAGCTTCAGGTCCTCAGCCCATCGGGTTTAATGTTTAAACAATTAAAAAACTCTTTCCAGGTCAAATCAAAACATTTCCTGTATGAAGTTAATTACCATTCTATAACTTCTACCCATTGGTTCTGCATCAGCAGGGAATTTTAATCCATTCTCCTGGCAAACATTCCTTTGAATATTTAAAAAAAAAAAAAACCCACTCCCTAACTGCATCTGCTTAATATTCTTGCTTCTATCTAATTGCTTCCATCTCTCTTTGTGTGACTTATTTCTCAGATCATTTATAATCTTTGTAGACACACTGCAGTGGTCCACTGTCACAGTCCCACTTGAAATGTATGGTGCTCTTGAGTTGAACATCGTAACTTTATTCCCCACCATCCCCCCACCGCACCCCCGATTTCAAATCTCTCTATGATTACCCAAACACTCCCACACAGGTTTTGATAAGGTAGAAATGTCCAGAAGATTTTAAGCTGACAAAAGAACGTTTCCTTTTTGTATTCTATTTATGTCTTTAGCACGACACATCATTTACATTTAATAAATACCTGGTGATTGGCCACCTTCAATTATTTATGAACAGTTGTGCTTCGGCAATTTGCCTGGAGGAAAAAAAATGCAAATCCAGTCTCTTTGAATATACCATGCAAGGTAGAAAATCAGGAGAGCTCACTTCATAACGTCATCGCATCTGTAGCTTGAAGCCGAGTCAGTGTGTTGTTCTGTTTTTTGTTTTTTAATAGCCAGCATCAGACAAAAACTAAGAGTATTTAGACACACTAGGCAGGAAACAGGCACTCCATTTTCCTCATGTCCCACCCTCAAGCCAGTGACCTCCCTTGATCTCTGAGATGACAGTTTGCCAAGTTCCACGAAGATGGCATTCACAAATGACCCCATTAGATTTCCTAAAGACCTTAATTGCCCAAGTCCTTTCACTCAGAGGTCTCTGAGGTCCAAGGAATGTTATCCTTCAGTTACTCTGTGTATAGGCTCTAGCTATTGTTGCTTTAATCCTTTCTGAATCCCTGAGAATGCAAAGAGCTGAGGCCGACTTTGACTCTCCTACTGAATTACAAGATACTTTACATACTTCTGTCACATAGTCATTCCCCCATGTTACCATTCAACAATGACATCCACTTTCATGTCTAAACACAGAAGACAAGCACCATTGCAGTGAATGCAGCCTGAACGGTGGGGGGAAAAAACCTACAAAGGACCATGTAAAATAACTTTTAAAAAATGTAGCACTTCCCGCTGTCCTTACGCCATAGTTCAGTCCTATTCCAGTGATCCTTTGAGGCTGGGGGACCAAGTATCCATTCCTTATCTATAATACAAAAATTATCTGGCCTTTTTCTTACAAATCAATACATCCACACACAGAGACAGGGTGGAGAGAGGAGACAAACGGACAGACTACTATTTGAATGGCACTATATTAAAGTAAATCCATGAAAAAAAACTTAGGTCAATTTATTGAAACTTTAGCTTTTTTTCATGGTTTGTGACATGGAGATCTACTTACATGAAACAGAAGTATGTCTGTGGAGTGAATGAGGGAAGAACGCTCAAATAAGTAAAAACAGATTAATGAGGTGACCACAAAGGAAAAAAAAATCGGGCGCTCTCTTACATTTAATTAAGTCACACCAGAATTATAATGCTTTAATTTTCTTGTTTAAAATTTGTAGCAGCCTTGTATTGAGACTTTCTGAATTAAGCTTTTACAGTCCAAGAAACTTGACTCCGAAAAGTAAGCCATCTGTGTGTGCTAACATTTCCTCTGCAGTGGAGTTTGTTTCTAGTGAGAAGCACATGAAGACCAGGAAGTTGTTTTCTGCCCTTATGCACACACCCTCCATCCACAGGGTGGATGCACAGAGGACAGAGGTGAAGCACTCCATCCCTCCCAGGAAAACCAGTATAAATGAAGGAAACTTTACTTGGAGGATGGACTGGGAGGACAGTAATCTTACGCACTAAGAGCTCCCAACACACTTAGAAATTGTGACATTATTAGGTAACAGTCAGTCGGCAGCTGGATGACTCAGTTGTCTTGTGAAACAGATTGATCGTTTCTCCAATCAAATCAAAGTGACTAAAGGCTGGGATATGATACAGTGGTCAAACAAGCACCCAGCATGTGTACTATCTTAGGTTGAAGCCCTAGAACAACTAATAACAGAAGGAGAGAGAGAGAGACAAGACCAAAACCATGGTGATTAAAACCAGTCTATGTCCTAAAAAAAACTTGTAGTTAAAAAATCTCCAGGAAGGTGTTCACACCTCTTGTTTGCCGAGCTCCAGCCCCAGTTGAAGGAGAAAGGGGTTAAGTAAGTGCCCATACTATGGCTCATACAAAACAGACTGCCGGCAAATCCACTGGTGGTAAAGCATCCAGGAAACAACTGACTACAAAAGTTGTTCTCAAGAGTGCGCCCTCTACTGGAGGGGTGAAGTAACCTCATCGTTACAAGACTGGTACTGTGGCACTCTGAAATCAGATGCTATCAGAAGTCCCCTGTACTTCTTCTAATTTGCAAGCTCCCTTTTCAACGTCTGATGCAAGAAACGGCTCAGGACTTCAAAACAGATCTGCGCTTTCAGAGTGCAGCTACTGGTGCTTTGCAGGAGGCAAGTGAAGCCTATCTGGTTGGCCTTTTTGAAGATACCAACCTGGGTGCTATCCATGCCAAACATGTAACAGTTATGCCAAAAGATATCCAGCTGGCACATCGCATGTTTGGAGAACGTCCTTAAGGGTCCATTATGAGGGAAAACATTTTATTCTCAAATTTTTTTTTCTCCTCTTCTTCCTGTTATCAGTAGTTCTGCGTGTTGGGTATTTTTTCCCATGGGGTCAAAAGGTACCTAAGTATATGATTGTGAGTGGAAACATAGGGAACAGAATCGGGTATTGGCAGTTTCTCTACTTTCATTTGTATGTGAATTTTTAATATAAATGCAAGATGTCGAGCATCAATGCAAGCAAAATGTTTCAGTGAGCACATTTCAACAGTTCAACTTCATAACACTTATAAATAAACCTGTAAAGATTTCTGGACAATGCCAGATGTGGAATTTTTTGAAAAGAAGTAAATTTCTTACTGATGGAAACAAACAAACAAACAAACAACAACAAAAATCCTCCAGGAATGCACTAACTTTAAATTTTTTAATCCAAAGATGTGTCCTGGAAGGAAGAAGAAAAAATATGTAAAACTAAACCAGGAAAAGTGCTGAAAACGGACAGTTTATGATGAACTTTCATGATGAACACGCTGTGCCTCGCCACAACCCAGACTTAGGCTCCTCTGAGTTTCCAGTTGGTTTGAGCAAAAATGCTCTAGAGGACGGTGAGACAAAAGCGCTTGCCAGCAAGCCTGCAGACCCAAGTTCAGTACCCAGGTTCCACATAGCAGAGTGGCAGATCTGACACCCTCAAGTTGTCCCCTGACTCCCCCATGTGCTGTATCCACACACATGCACACGGCATAAGTAAATAATCTTGTAGTTTTTAATTTCCAGAAAGATATCATGGCGTGTTCATGCGGTCTAGGCCTTTAACTCCACTAGTATGGTCGTATAAAAAGTGACCTGTAGAATGAAGGGGGGAGGGACCCAAAAATAGAGACTGGGGTGCTTCATTGAAGAGAAAGGAATTTAGCAGGAACAGAAAGAGGGGCTGCTGCTTTGCTGCCCTTCCTAAAGGCTGGATCTGCCTTGCAACACTAGGCACTAGGGGAAAGCCAGCCTCTAGCTGGCTGTGCAGAGACAGCAAGTCAACCTGTGGATTCTACTAAAACGTAAACACTACACAGCACGCTGCTGGGTTTGAGCACTCCCACATCAGGGCTACTTTAAGTGAGAACCAAAGCAATGAAATCCAAGCTAGAAGATACTCCATGTCTGTGGGAAATAGGAAGTCAGGAAAGAGTGTTTGGTCTGAGACACTCAGAAGAGAGTTGTCATATTGCTGGTGGTGTTCTTACTTCCTGTTTGTTGCTCTTTTTAACCTTATAAACTTTGTTACAAAAACCAAGAGGATTGAAAACAAATAAGAACATCACACACCAAAATTATCCAGACCCAAAGTCTATACGATTCTAAGGATTTCCACACAGTTAGAACAGGCTTTGGGAAGTTGCACACTAAACGTCACACTTTCATCGCCAAATACATGTTATGCACGTATCTGCTGAGAAAAAAAAAAAAACTAAAAAAGTTGAAAGAATTAGAAGTAGAAAAACAATTAGCTTTCAATCTTCTAATGACTTATGTCTCCTACCCACATTCATCCCTTCATTGCGATGACGACTGGAGAGATGGCTCAGCGGTTACGAGTACTTGTTGAGCTTACAGAGAACCTGGGTGGAGAATCGAATTCATCAGGACCTCTAGAGGAGCAATAAGTGCTCTTAACCTCTGAGTCAACTCTCCAGCCCAACAAATACGTTTTCAGCTTAAGTGTCTCCTGTGCAACATTTAGAATGCATTTTATACTTTAAGTTATTAGCTATTTAGCTGAGCTGGTAATTAACCTCCGAATCCTATATTCTATCTAGCTGCCCCATCTAGAGAACAAAGTCACTCCCCTAAACTGAGAATCAGTGCTGGAGTTCAGGTGACAGAGCATGTAGGGTCAGAGTTCCTTGTCCTCTGTGTTGAACTCCAGTCCTGATCTCTAAGCAGGCAGCCAGAGAGAGAAGATACCTATAGCAAGAACTGATGAGGAGATACCACAGCCTTGCTCATCTTCCCTCCAGATATCTTCTGTCACTTTAACCTGGAACTCATCTTCTTGATGATAGCAGGTGTGGGGCTCCTGGCTCCCCATCTCCATTGCCTTGGAGGTTTCCATGCAGGTGTGGCATTTGGTACTGTAGTCTTGGTTTTGAATTTGGGTGTTTTACGGCAGAGTTTCATGTAACCCAGTCCAACCTTGAACTCATTCTATAAAAATGACCTTGACCAAATCAGTCTGGCGGTTCCTCAGAAAATTGGACATAGCACTACCTGAGGACCCAGCTATGCCACTCCTCAGCATATACCCAGAAGATGCTCCAACATATAACAAGGACATATGCTCCACTATGTTCATAGCAGCCTTATTTATAATAGCCAGAAGCTGGAAAGAACCCAGATGTCCTTCAACAGAGGAATGGATACATAAAATGTGGTACATTTACACAATGGAGTACTATTCAGCTATTAAAAATAATGAATTCGAGAAATTCTTAGGTAAATGGGTGGAACTAGAAAATATCATCCTTAGTGAGTTAACCCAATCACAAAAGAACACACATGGTATTTACTCACTGATATGCGGATATTAGCCCAAAAGCTTGAAATAGCCAAGATTCATCTAACAGACCACATGAAACTCATGAAGAAGGAAGACCAAGTGTGGATGCCTCGGTCCTATTTGGAAGGAGTGACAGAATGCTCAAGGGAGAAAATGATGTCACAAAGTGTGGGACAGAAAGTCAAGGAGGGGCCGTCTGGAGACCACTCTACCTTGGTACCCGTCCCATGTGCAGTCATCAAAGATAGACGCTGATATGGATGTCAGGAAGCGCATGCGGACAGGAGCCTGATGTAGCTGTCTCCTCGGAGGTCTGCCAGAGTCTGACATATCCAGAGGTGGATGCTCGAAGCTACCCATTGATCTGATCAAGGGTTCCCAATGGAGAAGTTAGAGGACTGAAGGAGCTGAAAGGGTTGGTGGCCTCAAGAGGAGAACAACAGTGCCAACCAACCAGAGCTCCCCAGGGTCTAAACCACCAGCCTGGGAGCACAAAGGGAGGCACCCATGTCTTCAGCTGTATACTTTGGGGAGGATGACCTTGTCAGGCATGGGTGGGAGAGGAGATCCTTGGTCCCATGAAGGCTGAAGGAGGAATTTGAGGGTGGGAAAGGGGGAAAGAGGGTAGGTGGGGGCACACCCTTGTGGAGGCAGGAGGTGGGTAGGATAGGGGGTTCCTGGTGGTGGGGGGAATGGGGTGAGGAGATAAAATCTGAA
Source organism: Rhabdomys pumilio (assembly GCA_030674055.1). Classification (NCBI taxonomy): domain Eukaryota; kingdom Metazoa; phylum Chordata; class Mammalia; order Rodentia; family Muridae; genus Rhabdomys; species Rhabdomys pumilio. The sequence goes on along the minus strand of JANHMN010000001.1, from coordinate 191,945,143 downwards.
ATGTAAGCATAATATCCAATAAAAAGTATTAAAAAAAATAACCTTGACCCTCTGGTCCTCCCGCCTCCCCTGGTTACAACTAACACTAAGATACACTAGGCTGAGGTAAGTAATAGGCACAGCTTTTGCTCCTTAGCTCTCAGTGTGACTCAGGCCATATTGTGAAACTGGAACCTGGTCTCATCTTTTCCCTGAATTCTTCCTCATTCCTGCCCAGCCCTCCAGGTCTTCCTCTGAAAGACAATGACAGCCCTGCCTGCTGGCTACACACACTGTTATGGTTGCATCTGAAATGTCATCCGTGCTTGGTCACAGACTTGCAATTCTGTTTCTGAGGCTCTGAAGTTCTTAGGGGGTGGCAGTTGGGTGGCAGAATTAGATCACTCAGAATGGGCCTTTGATCATATGCCCACTGCTGGGTCCGTGATCTGTCTCTCTGCTTCCACTGTACACCCGTGTGAACAAGCACTTGCTGCTGTTTTCCACTTTGCCACCCTCACCACAGAGGTCCGAAATCTTCTGACACCATGGACTAAAACAAACCCTTTGCTCCTGAGACTGCTCCTGCCAGAAACTCTGCTCTGCTAACAATGAAGGAAACTAATCTACCATACAGCTTGACAGAAGCAAACTGTTGTACAAACCCCCAGCTGCCCAGGACTTCTGAAGAACTATAGCAACCCACGTAGGAGGGCAGCTTGGATGTCAGATGCAGTTGAAAACTTAGAATACACAGGATAAACAAGTGTCCACTTTAGATGCAGCAGACAGAAATCCAAACTCTTTTCTGCAAGCCATTCATGAAGGAACTGTAGGAGGGCAGAAATCCACTTTGGTGGGGGCAAAAGGGTAGAGAGGAAGGAAGGGCAGGAACAAGAGAGGAAGGAAAGGAAGGACAAAGTCTTGTTTCCAGTCCTGACTGTTACTAGGTGAATCTGAGTCTCCATTTATCTGTAAATAGAACAATGGCATATACCATAAAGAGTTACTGTGAGAATCAGGATTACTACATGCTAGGTCAACTCATAAAGAGTACTCAGTGAGTCCCAAACTCCCTCCCTCCTTCTTTCCCCCTTTCCTCCTGGAACACAACAAAGATCATTGTAGCCTTCCAGAGTAGAGAACTGTTTCCTCTCCCCACCCCCACCCCATCGCCACCCCCACCCCCACCCCCAACCCCACCCCTCTCGTTTTTTCCAATCTCTCCCCTTCTCTGCCCCTACCATTCTAGTTTTGTGGTGTCATTCCTTTGCCTTTGTGAGACAGTCTAAATTTCATAACAATTCAATCAAGCTCAATTAATGGAATTTTAAAGGGGCCTGGAAAATCAGCACTATATTAAATTATGAATGCAAAACCTAGAGCAAAACAAACCTCATGGCTCAGAGCAAAAGTTTATGCTTTTAATGTGTAAGGAAGTCATTTGTCCTTGGCTGCAACCCAACCCTACCCCAAGCAGCCAGATCCAGCCGCAACCAACCATGTAGATTCACTGTGGAAATATGGCTGCCTTCCTCCATATTGAAGCAGCTATTAGTTAGCATTGGGAGGGTGAGGGAGTTAGGCTTTAACCTGAAGATCTGGGGCATTAAGTGTCTACACAAGAGTTTAATCACAGTTATCTTAGCCAAGAGGCATACCTTAAGCAGCATACCAGCTCTGGAGGTCCTGGAAAAATACTTTTATCTTCTTACCATGATTATTGTGCATCTTACTTAAGGGAATTTGCTAAGCTATTAGAGGAACATGATTCCCAAGTATGATGAAATCCCTTCTATGAATTAAGTGGGTCTTCTGGCTATCACACCTGGCAGTACTAAGTTATACCAATGTATAAAAATGTGACTCCATACTGACTTTGTCATAAAGATAATAATTATTATTATTGTTATTATTTAAGAAATCATTTCAAGCTATGACCCCACCACCTTTCCTATAAGCTCTTTGCTTGGCTAATTTCAGTCATACCCCTGGGCATTCACATTAACAAGAAAGTATCTCTCAATTATTTTGGTGCTTTTTTTCCTTAATGCTTAAATTTTGGTGGTGTTGCTTACTCCAGGAAACCAAATTCTTTCCTATAAGTTGCAGGACTTGGCCCTTAAGGGAAATCTCCATGACATTATAACCAGTGAGAACTTTTCATTTTTTTTTTTTCTTATTCTGAGAGTGCCGATTAACCTTACAGTCCCCACCCCCACCCCAAATGGTAACTATTATTTCCTTCCTGGGTGGAAAAAGAAAGGCAGCAGGGACTCAGCCTCTCCAAAACCACTCATCTTCTATCAGTGACTCTTTGGCTCTTTGGAGGATAAGTGACCTTCGCTCCCTTCAGAATGATGCCTGGAAAATGATGGAAACATCACATTGCTGACTTGCTCTTTATGGCTTTTTCAACTTCTAGAGAGATTTTATGAGTCTCCCCCATCTCTTTCTCATTCCAACACCAGCACCTTCTTTCGGAGATTTCTTTGTCCCTCCCTCTTGAGTTAAGCCTCTATGTGTGAGCCCTTCTCCCTCATTCTGCTCTTCCCTGCAGCCAAGGGTTTGGAGCTACAGATTTGTCTCTCTTGCAGCATCTCCTGGTAGCTCCATCAGATGGCTTCAATTACCACCTGAATGCAGATGATTCTCAAGTCTCCAACTCCAGCCTTGACCTCTCACCCTCTTTTCAGTCCTGTGTTTCCTTCTGTCTACAGAATATCTCTACTTGGGTGTCCCACCATCTCCTAAAACTAAACATGTCAAAAGCCGAGCTCATTATCTCTGCATGTGCCCTTCATTGTTTCCCTCTTTCTTCGGAGCCATCAATAGCACTCAGGCTAGAGGCTGCAATTCCTGGAGCCCCTGATGGGCCTGAGCCCCCCATCATCTCCAGGTCTCTGAAAGGTAGGTTGCCTGGGCACTCAACTGAACACTGTGGCAACATTGTGATCTCAAGAGCTTTTTCTTCAGGGTTGTTATTTTTAAAACTCTACTTTCTTATTTATTGAAAGGTTGACAAATTTTTAAGACTGCTGGCACATTCCATTCCTTAGAATGCCTTGACAACTGGAGCCCTCTGAACTGACAAGCAAATCTGTGTCTTCCTCTGACTCACGACTCCAAATTATAGAATATATGACATTGCATATTTGTAAACCTTTTTATTTTCTAACATAATTGATAGCTGCACTTACCAATTAAATAGTAAATAATTTGCAATAGCCTGAGAGGGTGATGAAGTGGAAGTTTTAAATGATTTTTTTTAAATTCCTATTCTTAATTCCTATTCTGTAGACCCAGAGTTATCACCATTCTATGACTGGGACTTGATTGGGTGTCATTCTTTGTAGCCTCCTCTCTATCCCATTATAAGTCACTAATTACACTAACATGATGGTGATCTCTCAACATACCAGACACTACAAGAAACATATTCACGGGATCTCATTTAATCCCTTAACCACCCAAGAAGCAAATACATAAATTGGCAGAATTTTTGTAGCAATTCATCATTCAAACTCGCTTCCCAAGTGAAGGAGACCCTTGCTCCTTCCCTAAAAAGTCCAAGGGTAGCTTGAACTTCTGGCATAGTTTGCCCAGAACTCTCAAGTCTACTTTCCCAGGGTTCCCACACCTCAATTCTTCTCTGCATATTGAGCTTGTCATCAAGTTGACCACCTCATGATTTTTAAAGATGCTACCAGAAAGAATCAGGCCAATATGTTTCTTCACTCCCAGTCAGGAGACAAGTATTATAGCAAAGCATGTGAAAAAAAACCCAGCTCTTTCCACCATGCCTTCCGAAGTGTGAGTTATCTACCCAGCCCTGATACCATCTTCAAGACAAGGTGTAGCCGTACAATGCTTGGTTGAGGTAAACCAGGGCTTACCTCTGAAGCTGGAGTTAGGCTCGGTTTCACCTGTTATACAGGAGAAGAATGATAGGAAGGCACATTCTCTATTGTTGCCATGAGAGGACTGTCCATCACAAAGCTAGCAAGGGTTAGTGTCAAATGTGATCTGTCCACATGCTCATAATTTCTTCAAGGTGGCAGAGAAGCAAGCCCTTTTTAAATGCCAAGAAGTAGAAGAATCTAGGAACAAACTCCCTAAGATACAGGCCCTGCAAGATTCATTACTGGTGATCTTCAAGGGACTATATGTGGGCTTCTAGAGCCATTGAATAAAAAATGTTTTCTATCCCATCTCTTAGACATCTACTTGTTCAATGGTGTTCATTTGTAAAAGGAAAAGCCCTTTCCACCCATACCCTACCCTCTGCCATCCACCCTACAATGTGTCTTCTAAGCAAAGTTAATTCAGAGTCACCAACCAGAGGTCTCGAGGATTAAAAGCTTCATCCCTGGGGATGCTGAGAATTGGAAATGTAGCTGAGAAGCCTTATGTACACAGAAGAAGACTGGAAGAAGGCAGATGTGACCAGATGGAGAGGGAAAGCCTTCAACAAGAAACAAAGAAGAGCCCATTTTTTAATCAAGGACAGCACACAACACAGGACATGTACCCATTGTGTAGAAGTGTATAAGAAGCATCCTGTAGTGTGGGTATGCTTCCGATTGAATTTCCCAATATAAGGATCAATTGTGTTCACGCTCATAACCCTCAAAACCTAGAACAATATTTGGAACAGAATGAAAATTCAATCAATGCTAGATAAATGAATTTATTATTAAATTTGTTCTTTTCAATTTCATTCACATATACAGTGCATTCTGATTACTCTCATTCCTTCATCCTCTCTGAGTTACTTCCCACATTTAACAATGCCTCCCTCCTTTCGATAAGCCCCTTTCCACGTTCACATCTTTTTGTTTTGTTTTGTGACTCAGTAAGTTTGTTCAGTGCTGTCTGTGTGATGATGGGCTTGGAGCCATCCATCAGAGACTGATGAGCTCACCACTGGGTACCTGTGGACAATGATCTTCCTTTATCAGTGGCCAACAGCTCAGCAGGAAGGAGCAGAGCACCCACAATCCCCTCCCTCATCCACTCCTGACTGTTGACAGGTCCATTTTCATGCAGACTGTATTCACTACAAAGAAAGAATTTCTTGATGAAGGGTGAGAGTGGTATTTAACTATGGAGTAAACATACATATTTAGAAGATAGTTTGATGCTGTGTCCATTTAGCTACATAACAATAGTAAATTAAAAAAAACAATAGTAAATTCCTCCTTAGTGTTAGGTTGGGATTGATGGAAGCAACATGGAAATAAAAGAGAGAGGAGACTGACCTCTACAGGAACACACTGTCCTGTAAGCAGAACCATGAAGAACAGCAGTCTTTCCATAGAAGTGGAGACTGTGCACATAGGCACAGGGGACGTGGGTTTTATAGAAGAGAACAGGGAACTTTGGGGGTAGAAGATTCATCTGAAGATCCATTCTCCTGAAGTCTCAGAGTTGTAAATACCAAAGGTTATGTAGGTCTTCTTATCAGGAGGTTCCCAGATCCTAACATCCTAAAGAACCTGCTATAAGCATGTCCAATTTCCTGTTTAGAGATTCTCAGCTCACATGAGGCTTTCAGGTCATTAACCCTTCACATAGGGCCTAGCTCCATCCCCGGCATGGGCTTTTAACTGAATTTACAATACCAAGGATAAACTGCATCCTGTGGAGAAGGTCTCAAACCCAAACAGTGAGGAGCTGGTTACCCCCATAATAGCGATGCCACTGTTGCAATTGTCACGTCTTTTCTGATAAACTAGTATTGTGGCTCACAGGGTTCTTAGACTGCTGGTGTCTTCTTCCCCAGAATCACCTTCCAGGGCAATAAAAGCTAGCCAGCATGGAAGAAGCTTTCAACTCAGTTTCAGGAGATTTTAAGTAATGGCATAAGAGAGTAAAATTTGTCATAAATCCATTGTAAATAAAGAACTGAAACGGCAGAAACTATAGCATAAAATTCAATTTGATTTTCATCAGTATAAATTACAATACTTAACAGGAAGTGCTTGCCACCTACCTGTGCCTAGTTACAGTGTAACTCAATAATAACTATTATTACACATGTATCAGGTGAGCTTAGCTATGTGCTTTATTTGATGACAACATGTTTCACAGTCCATTGCTCATGTCATGTATCCATTTGTGTAGCTTGTCCACCTGCTTCCATCTTTAAAAGTGTAAAGACAATCTTGTTCATTGACAAGGCCTTCAACTGCCTCCATCAGAAGTGAAGTCTGGCTATGTGAATAATCACAAAATACCAATCACTAGTACAGTTTTCTCATTAAAAGAGTAACTAACCCTGGAGTTCTTGTTACTCTTGACGCTTGCAGGATATTTTTTAAAAGGTGACCCTTGTTTGTTATGGGCAGGAGCTCCCATAACGTACTTTGCATTAAGCCTCTTCGTACAAATTACTTGACAACTCTTCTCCTCTATCTTCACATCCTCAGAGAACTAAGCCAGTCTCCATCCTCAGAGAAAGATGCCTCTTTAGTTCTCACGTGAATTAAGTTCCTTGCCAGAGGTCTTTGAAATATCTTTAAGCACATCAGTTTTTATCCAGAGTCACCAATTGACTATAATTGCATCATTCTCCCAACTGTGTTCTCAACTGTTCTTCCTTATCGACTCCCTCTCTGCTTGCTTTATGTCATAGCCACTGAGCCTTGTTGGTTCCTTCTCAACAAAAGTCTGTGGAGAGTAACTATTCCTCTCAGTTTCACTACTCAGAACAGCTTGAATCAGCCAAGATCCAGTAAAAAGACCAAAGTAGTTCACTATAAACAACTGCTGACCAAATATTGAAGAACAGAGGACCCAAAGGAGGAGAATTGAGATATCTCAGAGGTAAGAACTCCAAGAGCTTCTGAAATACAGAGAAGATAGGAGAATGACTGAAACTTAGGACTAAAACCATGGAGCTGAGAAACAGAGCTGTGAGCAAAGGAGCATCTCAGCTGTAGCAGTCTCCTCAGAGATGGGGTGAGAGGAAGAGCCTATTTTGAATGTTGGAAAAACTACCAGCTGGACTCACTGGTTACTCCCAGAATCAAATTCCATCAGCAGGTTGTATAAGAAAGAAGGCTGCCTCACTGAACAGGAAGCAAATAGGAAACAGGAAACAGGAAACAGGAAACAAGAAACAGGAAGAGTAGCTTTAGCATCCCCTGATGACAAAGCCTAAGTTGGGGGGAGGGACAGGGAGTAGCAAAACTGAACCTAAGCTCTCACTCAGTGTCACTCTTGCTCCTGAATGATAAGGAGCGACACGTGGTGACATCGTGATTGGCGTTCACTTCCTTTCATCCAGATTCCATTTTCTTAATTTCTCCTGGCTTAGGTCCAGATGCCGAAACCTAGTATTGCTCCTTCTTCAGGTTCCCGCCTTCATGACTCAACACCAGATACCCTTCTTGAATCAATTTGTCTCCTGACTATTATACTCGATGTAAATTATACCCTATGACCCAGTAACCTCCGACTTCCTTCCAGTACCACTTCCAGGGAGCCTTGGTATTATCTTGTCAGTGAAGTGAGTGCCAAGGTCTCCAGCAGCCAAAACTCTCTGTAGCTATTTACAGAGAGCTATCAGCGCTTCAAGCTCAGGCAAAGGCTCACTGTGGAGTTTTCTCTACCAACGCCAGGAAAAACCATCTCTTAAGAAGGAAGTCCTCCTAAGAAAGAGCAGGAAACACTGCAGCTGAACGACAAGGAAAAGGAAGAGCTGATTCAGTCCTTAGCAGGAGCCTGAGTGGGGAGCACTCACTAATAGAGCCAGAGCAGAAGATGGCCAACATTGGTCTCTGCCATGGTGACTCCCAGGGGACACCATGGAATCAAAGACACTCTGATCCCATGGCTTTCCTCACAGACACTGTACTGTGTGGAATTTCCATTTTTATTTCTTAACGTTATGACAAGTGCTACATTTGCGGGGGGGGGGTCAATTTTACATTCACTTATTTCCAGTACCATGTTTATTTACCAGGAAGCCATGCCTTCTCACTTTTGGTAGTGTGAACCAGAACACAGAAAACAAAATCACTGTAAAATTGAATGTATTTATTCCTTTCGCAGAGTGAATCCTAAACCCAACATGCCAACTTTCACACTGAAACTGTGAAATATTTAAAGCCTGATAATACATTCTACTCTTTTAAGGAATGATGCAAGTGTGACATTTCTGTCAGGGTTGCAGTTGTGACTTATTCATAATTACATGCAGTCATCCATTTTCTATATGCTTACATCATACTGAATTTATTATGTTATGAAACTCTTGCATCCATGATCAGCCATATCTGAGAATCCAAATAAAGAAATGATACAGCAGACAGCCTCATCACACAAGTATATAAAAACTCAATTCATATGCATTTTCATAATTCTTTAATCATTTAAAAATTACAACAAGCAGGGTGTATATAGTGGTGTGCTACATTAATCTTGGAACTTGGGAACCAGAGGCAAGTGGATCTCGGTGAGTTCAAGGTCAGGCTGGTCTACATAGTGAGTTCCAGCACAGCCAGGGCTACATAGGGAGATCCTGTCTCAAAATAACAAAACAGAAAACATAAAAAGACAAAAACAAACAAATAAATAAAATCATAGCAAGAGTTGGACTTTAGATCTTCTGTGGGACTTCAAATTTGCAGCTACAGTGTGCAACTAAACAAACTTCTTCATATTTGTGTCAGTTCAGTTCTCAATAACATAGCCCTCAAGAAAATTTCACAAGGAAAACACGTTACTTTCAAGAAACCATATCCCTTGGGGTCCAAGAGATTGCTTGTTAAGATTCTTGATTCCCAAGTGACAACTTCTACTTGACCAAGAATATCTTATTTTTATCTAAATCATCTAACCTCCCCCTGGTTCACTCAGTCAGTCACCCAAATATATGAAAGGATTAGGATCATACCTGCCGACTCAGGTTCTGCTAACATTATTGTCTAGAAGCAGCTGTCAGGTCCTGCCTAGAGGTGCTGTAGGCTTCCTCTAGGGACACAATCGTCACAACTGAACTATTTACTGTAGTGTATTTATACACAGTCTACAGGAATATGCACCAAGCTGGAAGGGGCTCCTTTGAGAAGAGGGTTTGCAGGAAAGAGAGCCTAGGGCATTCCCGCTATGCAGTCTATGCTTCCCCAAACCATGTAGGTTTTACTACAAGGTCGATGGGCACATTCACATAGTTTAAAAAAAAAACAAAACAAAACACAAACTTATTGACTGTGTGTTCCATAAGTTAGCAGTCCAGTACACGTCTTTGTGGGCTTAGTAGCTGGTACTAGTAGACCCAAGTTTCCTTTGGAAATAGGAGGTAAGAGTGTGTTACCTGCCATGGCAGGCTTCCCTAGTTACTAGAAAGAGCAGCCAGAACTGCAGCATCCTCAGGTCTCTCACACATTATTGAACTTTCTCTTCCTAACTGTTTTTCCAGCTTTAAGATTTCCCTGCCCCACAATAATCTAAAAGACTCCCCAGGCCAATTGACTGGTCATTTTAATTTACCTTTACCATTTAGCATATTCACAGGTCTGGAGACTAGAATATGAATGTATTTAGGGGACTAGTACTCTTAACCATGTCTTGAAAGTCATCATCATATTTAAGGCATTGCTGATAACTCCAGCCTATATTATCCTGTAGAAAGAATGACCATTAAGTTATGAAAATATGATCCAAAGTATGAAATTCTACACATTTTAAAATTTAAAATTTGCAAATTTTTAAATATTTAAGAAGTGTGTGTGTGTGTGTGTGTGTGCTATGTACCTGTTGATGCCTTTGGAAAACAGAAGAGGGCGTCAGATCTCTGAGAGCAGGAGTTAGTTGTAGGTTACCTGGTATGGGTGCTGGGATAGGAACTAAGAACTTTCTGGGCAAACAGCAAATGTTCTTAACTGCTAAGCCATCTTTCCAGACCAACATTTGCAACTTCTAAGAGAAAAATTAATCAGAGATCCCAAATTAAAAGTGATAAAATTTTGAAATTAAAATGGATATCAGAAACAATCCAGTAAAATACCATGAACTTCATTAACTCTTCTCGGAAGTACACTAAAGTTAACTACTTGCACAAGAAAAGAAGATTAACTTAAATAGATTGACTTGCTGGATGGCCAACTGTGCCTTACTTAATTACAAATATCAAAGGATGTCTCTTTGTGTTGATTTAAAAGGGGACTTGTTGTACTTAATATTTTGTGTTTGAGTTTGTCTGCAGCTAAAAATTGTTGGAGGCTGTGCAAGGCAGTCTGCCCTGTACATTTTGGCACACACACAGCTGAACATTTGAACAGAGCAGAGATCAATGGGAAGCCCATTATCCTTGGTTTTGGCAAAGTGTTTAAGCCTGTTTGGGTTTAAGTATTCAAGATGATGAAATGTTAGCCGGTCTGAGACGACTTCAGCCTTTTTTTCAGGTGCAATTTCGACAGCTGTATAAAGGATTTACGCAGGTTTGGATGGATTCAAACACAGGTGTAAAAGATAAAAGGCAAGTGGAACGAATGGTCTATGGTCATCTTTTCATGCTTGGCTGTCTCCTTTTGTGTCTGTTGGTTCCCGTGCTGGTGAATGCAACATCTATCTTATGACTCACCCCCAAAACAGCATGTTATTTTAATTTATTGATGATAAAGAGTAGCATTTTTAACAAAATTGTGCCTGGTTCTTTTCTCTGAACTCAATTCTTTCTTTCCCTGGCGTTTCATCCATCTTCTCTCCACCACCTTCAAGTAGATTCCTTCCCCTCTCTCAGTCTCTAGGACCTAGAGATGTATTTAACAGATCTTACAACCGTGCATCAAAATGATACAGCAAAATACGTTATATAATCCTTGTGCCATATTCTAACTCAAAGGCTTAGTATTTGCTACCCAAGGTAGAACGCAAGGTCTGGAAACAGGCAGAAAACCATCTGTTCGGTTCCTTGTCTCTCTAAGCAACATGTTTTATTGACTGATGTTAGGCAAAAGATAATCAGGTACCTGAAGTTTACGCTTTAAAATTTCATACTCCGAGAAAATTTTTAATATTTAGAGGGGTCTTATCTGGTCTGGCAAGGTGATTCCATAGGTAGAGGTGTTATCATGCATCTCTGGAACCCACAGGGAACAGGAATGGACCTATTCCTGAGAGTTGTCCTCTGATCTCCACACTCATGTGCCCCTGCAGTCACATACACACACAGACATACACACAATAGGTAGAGAGATATATGGATAGATGGGTGGATGGATGGATGGATGGATGGATGGATGGATGGATGGACGGACAGATAGACATTTAGAAGTATCTTACCTGAGTTTTATGTTATTCATAATGTGTTAATACATGAACTCAGAAAGAATCCATGAGATTAACCATCTCCAAGTTTTTCTAAAGCAAAGTTTACACCCCAAGACAATTATGGTCTCATCATTGCAGTAGACAAAACTCATCCAACAAGTGTCACAGCCATGCCAGACAGACATCCAGCACACAGGGAGCAGTGTCTCAATAGAAGGAATATGGTATTATAATCACTGTGGCTGTCCAGATTTGTTCCAAAGCTTAAACATGTCCCAGTAGCCTTAAACTCTTCTGAAGTCTTCGGAAGTTCTTTGGGGTCTTGTCTTAGAAACAAGCAGTGACGCAGGGCAGGGAATACTCGGAGTACCTGTGTATCCACTTTTGGAAGTTGCAATCCTACACAGAAGTCAGGATCCTGGATTCTAGCTTAAGTTACCAGTTATACAATTCCAGAAAAATTCCAACTCCCAGGCTTCTCCTCCTCTTGTGTAGAAATATGAATAATAAGTTCCATCCACTTTACTTCCAAAGCAACCGTGAGGATCAAATAACTGTTCGAAACACTTCTGAAAACGTTGAGCATTAGAGAAGACAACCCTGTCAGTGTTGTGTTATTAGCTAAGGTCACAAAAGGATGCGAGATTTTATTTTCTCATGAAGTCATGTTTGAGGTATCATTGTTTTAAAAAGAAAGGGACTACATTTTGGGGGAAGAATATAGTATATTAAAGAATAAATCATTCTTTCTAAATTTACTTACTGGCTTTGCTTTATAACAGTCCAAATTTTGCTATAAATGGAATTCTCAGCTGGTAAACTTTAAGACATTCCATAAGTACTCCTTTCCATCAGTTTGTAAAAACAAGAAAAATCCCAAAGTAAAGAAACCACAAGCATTACAGTAATAATACAGATTATTTAAAAACCTTTCTAAGGTTCGGAAAGTTCTTAACTGTACACTTTTTAAGCTTTCTCTTTAGTAAGACATTATAAAACATTCATCTTATCTAACTTCTGAATGAGCTCTCTGCCTAATTGTACTAAATTGAATAACCAATAGACAGATCAATATTTTGAACTCTTCCGTAACATCACAGATTTCGGAAGACAAAACATTTACAATAATTGATTTGTGACTTTGTTAAATTTTTCACAATTAGAGCCGAAAAGGACTTGTTTGCTTTCACATCTGGGTGAGAAAACTGAAATATAGTCTGTACAAAGAACTCAGCAAGACATTGCAAGATCTAGAGCCCACCAACCTCAATTCATCACACAGAAGGCCCAGGCTGTCCTAGCTGCATGCTCCAGCCATAGTCCACTTTCCCATCATATGTAGCCAAAGATGGATGGATCTTTATTAAAGGAAAAGCAATACAGACTTGGAGCTCTGGCTCTGTGATAACATTTACTGTGCAAATATAAGGACCAGAGCTTGGATCCCCAGCATCCACAAAAAAAAAAAAAAAAAAAAAAAAAAAAAAAAAAAACCAGGTAGGCACAGAGAGCTGATTGCAATGCCAGCTTTGAGCAGGTACAGATAGGAGATTCCCTGGGGCAAGCTACTAATTAGACTAGCCAAATCCCAAATCGGCAAGCTCTGGGTTCAAAAGAGAGAACCACCTCAATATGAAAGGTGGAAAGTGACTCAGAAAGACACCCAACTCTCATCAACCTCCTTCTATCATATACACACATGCCTGTGTTCCTGCACACATGTGTACATGCTTGCATATATATTCAAATATGCATGCACTGATATATGCATACCGCTCATGCATACACACAAGTAGAGAAAGAAACAAACAGCTGGGCACTGCGTTAAAGAATATGCTAGAATCTGAGCCTATATCTCATACCCACTGAAGCTACTGCATTGTAATAGTCATTTTAGAACATTAAGTCTCACACTTAGCTTTCACTCCAGACCTGACCAGTTTAAAGTCATCTTCCAGACAGGCCTTCGTAGATACTCAGATTAAATCACTCTCAAACTCTCACAAAAACGGGGAACCTGCTGTATGGCTTACTCGTCAGTACATAGAATACTCCCTGGTACTAAGAACATATTCAATAAATCTATGTGAACAAAAATCAAATGTAGAATCTTGACTGTCATCCCTGCCTCTAAGCGCTGGCAATTATTTCTCATGGATTTTTAGCACCGTGTATTTAACCCCTCACGAGACTCATCCTACTTCTTGTATTAGCCACGTTGACCATTTGCTTTCTTCTGCATTCTAGGAGGAAAGTCCTGGTTTGTTCTTGGATACGGATTATTTCTTCCAATTGGGAATTGTTCAAATTGTATCAATTTCTTCAGTTTTGAAGAAATCAAAATGTTTCTAGCACTCAAGGGAGAGAAGCTTTTCCCACCCTCTTCCTCCTAAGCTGGAATGTGCCCAGCCCTTGCCACTTCTGCTTGCCCAGAAGTCCTTCCTCAAGATGTTCCTTAAAAGTTTTCAAGAACACACTGGTGCTTTTTAATGTAAAAGCTATTTTTAAAATAATACTTGACGGATGGTGGGATTGGAGTTAGAGGTTGGGGGCTGAAGATGCAGTAGGGTTGCAGTGTGGGCAGGATCACTGAAGCAAATAGAAAAGCCTGCTTGGCTTGTCCAGATGTGCTTAAAACAGTCATTTTTTATCCTCCTTATAGGGGACTGATTGGTTCAATGGGCCCTGCGTGCTAGTTATTCCTCACAAGGAACTGATAGTTTTCTGTAACAATGTAACAATAAACTTCACCTTGTTGCTGATGATCATTGCTGTTCTATGCAGAGGAGAAATCACTGGGGAAAGGGAAAGGAGCTCAGTGTCCCTTGCTGGGTGAATCGGGATCTAGTACTAGGATGCTGGCTGCTGACTACACACGATGTAAAACCTGAACCCACTGAAGCTGGGAGAGAGGATGAAGTTCCACAGGCACCTTTTCTTTTGAAGTGGCCCCAAACCTTAAAGTCTGCATTTCATTTGGAAAAATCTTCTGCTAAAACCACTTCCCATATGCAGCCCATCTGGAGGACTATAATCTAGTCTCGCCTGCAGCAAACCGGCAGTAACGATGCTAGCCTTTCATCTCAGATCCCCAAGCAATAGACAAACATTAATTAATGCCCCCAACACACCTGGGATGTAGGGAAGTATTATTATCCATGGCTCACAGATGAGGAAATCCAGACACCAAGAGGTTAAATGGCTTGCCTTGGGCCACAGAGCTAGCTAACAACTGCAAGACTTTCCACTGACAGTGGGCCCTCCGAGCCAGCTGGAGCTCTGAGAAACTTTGAGACTATCCCCTATGAAACGAACCATTACTGAGGTAGAGTACAGTCAACTTACTTGTCTCTCTCATTGTTTGGATCTCAAGCCACAACTCAGTGCCCAGCTCAGGAGGTAAGTTGGTTTCCTTGTAAGCAGAAAGACCTGACTTCAGACCCAAGTGCCCACATAAAAGTGTGGTGCTGGGTGTGAGTCTGAAAAGCCAATGGTGCAGGAACAGAGACGAGTGGGTCCTAGCAACCCACCGGCTTACCGTTACCTTAGCCAAATCGACATGTTCTATGTTCAATGAAAAACCCTGCCTGGAAAACAAGGTGAAACACCCCCCACCCCCCCGGTCTGGCAGGCATTTCCTGAGAAGCCACAGGCACCTCTAGCCAGAAAGGCAAGTAGCCTAACTGCAGATCTTCCCCTCTTTCCTCCCCTTCAAAACCAATCCCCCCAGTCTCAGCTCCATCTATCTAGCAGGTAATTGCTACAGCCTCTTCCTCCCATCTCCAGTGGAGCACTCAGATTATTCTCTTTTAACCGTCCTCCCCAGCCATCCTGTTACTCCAGCCCCCAGCTCCAGCAGGTGCAAACACACCAGCCAAGCCTGAGAGAGAAGCAGGTAGGCCAGGGGAGCAGGTAGGGGAGCTTCATATCCTCACTCTCCCTCCTCTCCTCCAGTGCCCCAGTCTTACCCCCAGCTCTGTAGCAGACTACATCTTATGGCTTCTCCTCACTCTCTGTCCTCATTCCCAGGGGTAAGCAAGCAATCCTGCCACAGTAGGCCATGAGAATTCCAACACAGCTAAAGTACAAGAAAAAGATCTTAAAATAGCCTTTATGAAGACGATAGAGGTCCTCAAAGAGGAAGTGAATAAACAAACCCCTTAAAGAAATCTGTGAAAATGCAAACAGTGAAAGGAATTAAATAAAACAGTTCAAGACCTGAAAGTAGAAACAGATTTAATGAAAAAGCCCAAACTGAGGAAAACCTGGAAAGGAATAATGGAAGAACTTGAAGAGGAACCTCAAAGGCAAGCCTCACCAACAGAACACAAGAGATGGAAAAGAGAATCTCAGGCGCTGGTAGAAGAATTGGATACCTCTGTCAAAGAAAATGCTAAATCTTAAAAACAAAACAAAACAAAACAAAAAATCTAGTGCAAAACATCAGGAAATCTGGGACACTGTGAAAAGACCAAATCTACAAATCTACAAGTTAATAAACATACGGGAAGGAGAAGAAATGCAGGTCAAAGGCACAGAAAATACTTTCAACAAAATCATAAAAGAAAATTTCCCTAGCCTAAAAAAGGAGATGCCTATGACGGTACAAGAATCATACAGAACACCAAACAGACCAGAAAGAAATTCCTCTCAGCAAACGATCGTCAAGGCACTAAACATGCAGAGCAGCAACAGCACAAACAAATCAACAACAAAAGACTGTTAAAAGCTGTAAGGGAAAAGGACCAAGCAACATATAAAGGCAGATTTATTAGAATAACACCTGACTTCTCAATGAGATTCTAAAATCCAGAAGGGTCTGGGCAGATGTTCTACGACTCCAAAAGGCCACTGATGCCAGCTCAGACTGCTATACTCAATGACAGTTTCTTTCTTTTTTTTAACCATTTCTTTTATTTTTTTATTTATTTATTATCTTTATTACCATTTTGTAATTTATAAAGTATAAGATACACCTAATATTCAGTCCTTGACAATTAAATAGAACACTGTGTCATCTATCTTAACTTAAAAGACTTATAAATCCATACGTTATGTCCTGGTTTAGCTTGTATATATCTGAGAACTATCTTCTCAAATATATTTTCTCAATGTCAAATTAGCTATGAGACTATAAGTAGTCTTTCAACCCCATCAAAAATTGGAGAATGAACAACATTATCTGAAAATATAAGAAGCCTAACTCAGCTTCCAGAACTGAGACAAGCTGTAGACACAGATGCCTACCCGTACAGCTCCAGTAAGTCAGGAAGTTGAAGCATCAGTCTTCAGCCTTCTGGCCCAAGATCATCTGACAGACTTTTGAAAAACAGGAATTATTAAGGACTAGCTTATTTTGTCTCAGCAGAACAAAGTTATCCTAACCTGCACGCAATGACACCTTCAATCTCTGGATAAAATATGATATTCCATCATGAGACCCAAATACAAATCCAGTCCTACGAAAGACACTACTAAAGGAAAGCACCAATCTAAAGAGATTAACCATACAAAGGAATAAATAATCCCAGACTAGTAAATCAACACACACACCATCACAACAACAAAACAATAAGAATCAACAAACACTGCTCACCAATAACTCTCAGTATCAATGGTCTCAATTCCCCAATAAAAAGACAAAGACTAACAGAATTGATACAAAAAAGAATCCATCCTTCTGCTGCATACAAGAAACATGCCTTAACATCAAGGATATATATCAACTCAGGATAAAAAATAAAATAAAATAAAATAAAATAAAAGACTAGAAAGATGACTCAGTGGTTAAGAGCACTGACTTCTCCTCCAGAGGTTCTGAGTCCAAGTCCCAGCAACCACATGGTGACTCACAACCATCTATAATGGGATATAATGCCCTCTTCTGGAAAGTCTGAAGACAGCTAGGGTGTATTCATATAAATAAAATAAATAAATCTTTAAAAATAAAATAAACATAGAAAAAATATATTCCAAGCAAATGAACCTAAGAAGCAATCTGGTATAGCCGTTTAAATATCTGACAAAATAGGCTTCAAACTAAAACTAATCAGAAGGTAGACTGACTAGAGACTAGGGACACTGTATATTCACCAAAGGAAAAACCCACCAAGAGGATACTTTAATTTTTAACATCTATGTGCCAAACAAAGGGCACCCAAATTCACAAATGAAACACTATTGTAGCTTAAATCACTTATTGGCCTTCACACACTGAGAGTGGGAGACCAACTCCAATACGCCAATCTCACCAACAGGCAGGGCACCCAGACAAAAACTAAACCAAGAAATGCTGGGGCCAACTGACATTATAAACAAAATTGACACACTTGGTCACAAACACAAGAAAACTGAAATGACACCCTGCCTCCTATCTGACCATCATGGACTAAAACTGGATAACAACAACAATAGAAATCCTATGAACACCTAGGAACTGAAACTCACTGCTAAGTAATATGCATATGCACACACACACACACACACATATATATATATATATATGTGTGTGTGTGTGTGTGTGTGTATTTCAATACATATATATGTGTGTGTGTTGAAATTAAAGACTTCTACAGTTAAAAGAAAATGAATACACAACATGCCCAAACTTGTGGGACACCATGAAGGTGTTTCTAAGAGGCACTAAGTGCCTACATGAAAAAACTGGAAAGATTATATACTGTAAGTTAACAGCATACCCAAGAACTCTAGATCAAAAAAGAGTATCACATCCAAAAGGAGTAGATGGCAGAAAATAATCAAACTCAGGGATAAAATCAGTAAAATAGAAACAAACAGACAAAAACAATACAAAAAAATCAGTGAAACAAAAAGTTGGTTCTATGAGAAAATCAGTAAGATTAACAGAGCCTTATACAAATCAAAAGGCTAAGAATATCCAAATTAATAAAATTAAAAAGGAAAGGGAGGGCATAACAACAGACATGGATGAAATCCAGAGAATCATAAGAACATTGTTATAAACCTTTACTCCACTATATTGGAAATGTAAAAGAAATAGATAATTTTCTCAATATACACCACTTACTAGAATTAAATCATGATCACATAAGCAATTTAAACAGACCTACAACTCTTAGCGAAATAGAAGTAATAGTTTAAAGTCTTTCAGTCTTAAAAATCCCAGGGCCAGCTGGTTTTAGCACAGAATTCTACCAGACTTTCAAAGCAGAATTAATGTCAATACTCCTCAGACTATTCCACAAAACAGAAACAGAAAGAACACTGCCTAATTCATTTTATGAGGACACAGTTAACCTGATACCCAAACCACACAAAGACCCAACAAAAAGAGAATTACAGACAAATTCCCCTTATAAACACAGATCCAAATTTTCACAATAAAATACTCGCAAATAGAATGGAAGAACACATCCAATATATCATCCACCATGATCAAATAGGCTTCATCCCAGAAACACAGAGATGGTTCAGCATATGTCCATTGATAAATGTAATCCACCATATAAACAAATTGAAAGAGAAAATATCACATGATTTTTTTTTTTAGATGCAGAAAAGGCCTTTGACAAATCCAATATCCCTTAATGATAAAAGTCCTGGAAAGATTAGAGGTACAGTGAGCAAACCTCAACATAATGAAGGCAGTTTACAAGCACAGTCAACATCAACTTAGATGGAGAGAAATTCAACACACTAAATTCCACTAAAATCAAGATCAAGACAAGATTGTCCATTTTCTCCATAACAAGTATAACAACTGAAGACTATCAAGAAGCTACAATTTGGGAAGGAAAAAGTAAAAATATCTTTATTCGCAGGTGATATGGTAGTATACATAAGGAACCCTAAAAATTCCAATGGAATACTCTTATAGCTGATAAACATTTTCAGCAAAGTATCTGAATACAAAATTAACTCACAAAAATCAATAGTCCCCCATCAACAAATGACAAATGAACTGAGAAAGAAATCAAGAAACAACACCCTTCACCATATCCTCAAATAATATACACTATCATGTGGAGTCTCTAACCAAGCAAATAAAGGATGTACATAAAAAAAATAACAAAAAATCTTTAAGACATTATAAAGCAATTGAAGCTATCAGAAGATGGAAAGCCATCCCATATTCATAGATTGATAAGATTAACATAATAAAAATAGCCATCCTACAAAAAGCAATTTACAGATTCAATTCAATCCTCATTGAAATTCCAATGCAATTCTCCCAGATCTTAAAAAGATAATCTCCAGGTTCATATGGATACACACACATACACCCCTCACACACAGATTAGCTAAAACTGCCATAAATAATAAAAGAGCTGCTGGAGTTATTACTGTCCTCAATTTCAAGTTGTACTACAGAACTATAGTAATAAAAACAGCATGGCACTGCTGCAAAACAATCAATGGAATCTAATTGAAGACCCAGACATAAATCCACACTTGATTTTCTATGATGAAGCCAGAAAAACACACTGGAGTGGAAAAAGGAGACAGCATCTTTAATAACTGGTGCTGGCCAAATCGCACAGCTGTCTGTACAAAAGTCCAATAGATCCATTTGCACAAAACTGAAGTGGATCAAACACCTCAAAATAAGGCCAGATACTCTGAACTTGGTAGAAGAAAAACTAGGGAAGCCTTGAACTCAGCACACAAAAGATCTTCTGAACAGAATACTATTAGCAAAGACTCTAAGATCAACAACTAATAAATAAATGGGACCTCATAAAACTGAAACACTTCTGCATGACATAGGACTCTGTCATTCAGACAAGAGGCAGTCGACAGAATTGGAAAGGATTTTTACCAACCTCACACCTAATACAAAGGCAATATACAAAGTATACAAATAACTCAAAAAACTAGATATCAAGAAAATAGCCCAGATACAAACATGGTACAGGCATAAACAGAGACTTCTCAAAAGTGGAAACTCAAATGGTTGAGAAACGCTTTTTAAAACATTCATAAAGGGAAATGCGTAAAAACTACTTTGAGATTTCATTTTATACTTGTCAGGATAGCTAAGATCAATAAGACAAGTGACATCTCATGCTGATGAGAATGTGGAGTAAGGGAAACACTCACCCGGACTAATGGGATTGCAGACTTATACAGCCGCTGTGGAAATCAGTGTGGTGGTTTCACAGGAATCTGGGGATCCATCTACCTGAAGATCCAACTGTACCACCGCTGGTTGTTTGCTCAAAGAATGCTTCATCCCACCAGAGACACTTGTTCAACCATGCTCATTGCTGCTCTATTCATAAGAGCCAGAAATTAGAAACAACCTAGATGTTCTTCAACAGAAAAACAGATAAAGAAAATGAAGTATTACTCAGCCATTAAAGTAAATGAAATCATGAAATTCTCAGATAAATGGTTGGAGCTTGAAAAGAACATCCTGAATGAGATAGCCCAGACCCATAAAGACGAATAGGGTGTGTGTTTGCTCATATGTGGATGTTAGCTGTTAAGTCAATGATAACCAAGCTATAACCCATAGAGCCACAGAGATTACATATAGAGTAAGGGACTAGGCAGAGCATGATAGATCTTCCTAGTAAAGGGATATAAAATAAATAGTTGTTTGTGGATGGAGTACTGGAACAGAAGGATCAATGTGATAGGGGGTGAAGAGGGAGGGAATACAGGGAGAGAGCCAAAATTAGGGGCCATTTGAGGGGTAGCATGGAAATCTAATACAGTAGAAGCTTCCATAGATAGGTAGATGATAGATAGATAGATAGATAGATAGATAGATAGATAGATAGATAGACAGAGAGAGAGAGAGAGAGAGAGAGAGAGAGAGAGAGAGAGAGAGAGAGAGAGAGAACTGAGCATCTCTTGTCAAAAAATGAAGCTTCCAGTACCAGGATTAGATTTAATCTCATTGAATTGTTGGCTAAATGAATCCCATGGGAACCCCCAAACAGCTCAGAATGTTTCCAATACTAGGCTACTCTCCACAAGCTAACAACAAGGACCCATTGCTGAAGATAACACCTATAGAACTCACTGGACATTGAGAAATCAAGCTGGTGCCCACATTAAGTCTTCACTCCTACATGCAAGTGTCTTTGGTACAGGATGGTGCTCTGCACACTACCAAAGGAAAAACGTAACTACCAACCCAACCACAAACTCTTCGATCTACAACACTGCCCTGCCTGCAAGATATGGTAGGGCAATGGAGGCACAAAGTTTGTGGGACTAACCAACCAATACCTTATTTAACTAAATGCCCAATCCATAAGATGGAACCCATACCTGACTCCGTTTGTGTAAGAGCCTGACACTAGATAGTCCAAGGACCTAGGGTAAAATCAAATACTACTAAAAAAATTAATGTAGCAATAAAATTACTTCTAAAGGCATCACTATACTCATAGATTAGTGCCTTGCTCAGCCATCATCAGAGAACCTCCTGCAGTAGACGGGAGCAAATAGAGATCTCCAGCCAGACATTACACAGAAAGTGAGAAACCTTGGAACACTCACCCATAAATTTGATGGGCTATTTCCATCAAATCCCTCATGGCTAAGTTCAAAGAACCCTGAGAAAGAGGGGGCAAAAATGTGTAAGAGTTAGAGGGGCTAGGACACACCAAGAAAACATGGCCCTCTAAATCAACATGATAACACACATATGAACTCACGGAGACTGAGGCAGCATGCACAGGGCCTGTATTGATCTGTATCAGTTGAAGCCCTAGAGCTGAAAGGAGAAGTGGACACGTGTCCCTATCCCTGATCCTGAAGCTATCTCTAATTGATAATCACTTGGAAATGAAAATTAAGTTTCCTCTGAGTCTCACTGGGGAAATACACTACTCTGAAGGGCGGGCTGCATGCCCGGCAGTAGACACCAACAGACAACAGACCTCAACAGCACCTCTGGAGGTTTCTTGTCTCATGGCATCATATCAGGGCTCTTTCATTTTCAAAAATGCTACCTCAATATTTTAACTTATATACTTTCTCTTCTTTATTTTTACTAACTTTCAGGTCCTTCACGTATGTATTATGGTTTCCAGTTTGGCATTTTATGGGACTCCTGAGTGTGTGGATCAGTGGGTCTATTTCTTGTGCCTGCTCTTAGGCTCTTATCCTTCTACTTTTTTTTTTTTAAATACAAGTTCAACGTGTTAGATTTTGTTTAATCTTATCATATCATATTTTACTTTATTTTATTATAATCCCATAGAAGCCTGTTTGTTTTCTAATGAGAGACAGAAAGGAATGGATCTGGGTGGGAAGGAAATGGGGAGGAGCTGGAGGAGGAGAGGGAAGGGAACCACAATTAGAATATACCATGTGAGGGAAAATATCTAACGGAAATATTACATGGTGGGGGGAAGTAAAGTATAGGTGCTGGAGAGATGGTTAAGAGCACTGACTGCTTTTTCTGAGGACCCAGTTTAATACCCGGAATCCATATGGTGGTTCACAATATCTGTGACTCCTATCCCAAGGGATCTGATGCCCTCTTCTGGTCCCCAGGGACATTGTGCACACATGTTACATAGACATACTTGCAGATAAACTATCCATACACATAAGATAAAAAGTCACTTGACGTCAATCTCTGGCCTCCACACACATGCACACCTATTCACACACGCACACACACAGAGGAGGGGGGGCAGACAGGCAGACACACAGAGAGACAGAAACAGTCACAGAATCTGGATTATTTTTCTTCAATGTCTTTCCTGCCATCATTCAGTACAAATGGTTTGTTTTATTCAAACTTCAGGCAATTTGCATTCTGAGCACCCACTATGTGCTTGGCACCAACACTTTGGTCCTAGCTTCCACCTTCTTCCCAGAAAAAACAAAGTGTGACTTCAGAAAAATAGCCATTGCAAGTCATGGACCACAAGGAAACTAATTAAGATTGGCTTCTTTTTTGTCTAAAGGTTGACAAGACACCTCATAAGTGAGCAGTCACGTGATCTCTGCACACAGAGCAGCCTGCCTACCAACATCTCAATGCCTGGCAACTCACTCAGCTTTCACAAACCAATCAAGATACCAGTGGTATCACTAAGTCCTAATACTAGTGAACACGCCAGACTCATTGAGCTTATATTCCAGCATTTGCATAAAGTACCACATTGAATATATGTTACCATCTCAAAGGAGGTCTCACTACTTTCCTCTTGGATAAATGAAGAAATGAGGTTCGTCATGCCTGAAAGTGGTAGAGCCAATATTGAAAACCAGGTCTGACCATGAAGCCTATACTCTTGGTGTATTTTACTTCTCTACAGTAGCTAAAGGTTTCTTTCTGACCTCTCTCTCCTTCATTTGCTAGCTTTCTGCTCTCTTGGCACCTTTAATGAAGGTAGCACGTTAGTGGACAGACATCCCCCACATGAAGATGAAGCTAGTCACCACGTCTGGCTCCCCAAGGAGTCTGCAACACAGCCACAATTTGAATAGTCAGACCACCAATTACCAAGCTTTGAGAATGTTATTGTTTATTCTGTTGTATTAAAGAAAGACTTGTGCTTGAAGTGGAGTTTCTGATTTAAGAAGCTTTTTGAGCTAGCCTGGTGGCACGATTTTAATCCCAACACTCGGTAGACAGATGCATGTAGATCTCTGTGAATTTGAGGCCAGCCTGGTCTACAAAGAGAGTCCAGAGGGCTCTGTTACACAGAGAAACCCTGTAAAAGATGAGGAGAAAAAGGAGGAGGAAGAGGAGGAAGAAAGAAGAGGAGGAGGAGGAAGAAGAGGAACCAGCATTTTGACCACTTTTAAACCCTAGAGCCTGCATGTGCCTTAATCCCCTGATTTTCATCTAATTCAACGCACGCATGTAGTAGCTGGTTCACTTCTCTATTCACCTATGTATCGTTTAAAATTAGATCCCCCAAATCAAATAATGGAAAAGGACTCAGTGTTTGATTAAGAGGAAAGGCCAGTGGTGACATGGGCTTTATGCGTGAGTCCATCAAGACTCTGGCTGATTTCTCTGATTTGCTATCCTTCAAAAGGCAGGTTCCTTTTGAGGTTGGATATGCTCCCCCTGAGAGATGGCTGCAATTCCAGTTCCAGCCTCTGGGACGCAATGCGGACGCACAGTGGAAAGAAGGGGAAGAAGTAAGAAGACAGACGTGAGATCCGTCAACACAGCAAATGAGAATGATCAGCTCTGTGCTCCTCAGACACCCTGAGATCCAAACTGAAAGCTCCGAAAGTGACACTGTAGCAAGAATACGGGAATAGTGAAGACCTGGCTTCCCTGGCTCAGTCACAGCAAAGGGTGTGCGATCATCTGACAGTCGTCTAGCCATCCAGTCTGAGTCACTACAACACAAGGGTATAGGGTCCTTTTTCTGAATGTCAAAGGGGAAGTGTTAGAGGAAAAGAAAAGGGGAGAAATGGTAAAATCCTTTACAGTCTACCCATTGGCTACCCAACATCTCACACATTCACCTTCCCAGCAACACAGATTTCCAGAACATAGATCATCCTGACAAGCTGAGATCTCCATAATATGTACATTCCATATGTATCTTATTAAAACATGTGTTTAATTAACATACTGTTCTAATAAGCTTAGTCCGTTGCTTTGGCAGTAGAATGCTTCCCTTGATCAATTGTTAGCCTCAGCTTTTTTCAGGTAGGAAATGCTTGAGTTAAGAGTTTAAACCGTCCAGGGGAACCAGACTTCTATAACACTAACAAGGCAGGTCGACTTCTGGAGCTGAAGTTAAACCAGTCTTGCCCAGACTTCACGGCAACTACACTCACGGCGGAGGACGTGACGCTTTAGAGGTCAACGGTTCTCAGCCTGTGGGTCGTGACCCTTTGGGGTCAAATGACCCTTTCACAGGGGGTCACCTAAGACTATCAGAACTGAGATGCCCCTCCTCTATCTGTGTCCAGGCGGGTCCACCCACATGCAGATATGTCCACATCTGAGTACTCACACCTGTATTAAAGGGTCTCAGCAAAAGGAAGACTGAGAAGCATTGCTATAGATCCTTTTGGTGGAGGGTGAGAAAGGTTGGGTGCTAGTGGCAGTTGCTAGCGTCTGGCATACCATTTCTCCCCTGCTTCTTCCTTAAAACAAGCCCAGATATTGGTCAGCAAAGTTTACCTGGATTAAAGACCTCCTCATCTCTCTTCTAGCCAAGTGTGACTATGGACGTAAACAGCGGCCAGGGAGGTGTTCACAGAACTGCTCTGTGACTTACTCCAAGAAAGTTTCCTTGAAGATCACCTGCACACACCTCTCACCTCTTCTCCATTTCTACCACCTCACTCTCTGTACCATCTGCTGTCAGACCACCCAGAACACCCAGGTAAAAGATCAGCTGTATTTACTGTGTGTTCGTGGTTGTCATGTGATGGCTGCTTATTTTGAGTATAATGTCCTACAATCTACACATAGCTAGAATTAAATGCAACTGTCTATGTTAAAAAATTAAATGAAGCCAGACTTCAACACAAAACCTTTCCTGTTGTAAGGAAGTTGCTAAAGCCACAGTGCTGGCCCAGTGGTGTAAATAATTGATCACAAACCCTGGCTCCTGCCCACTTCCTACACAGTCAGCCCTAGAAAGACTTGAGAACATGGTTGAAGATCTCCAGGCTTTGTATCTACTGTCCAGCCATCCGGAAGGGAAGGGGGAGCAAGATGAGCACACCATTTTCTTTAAGGGGTTCCCAAAAGGTACAGACCACATACCTGTTCCCATCCTATTGTCTACATGTAAACACATGGCTACTCCTAGCTGTAAGGAAAGCTGAAGAATATGGCCTTTTTTCTGATGGCTGTAAAATTGTGGGCAGGGGGAGAGATTTCATTATTGTGGAAGGAAAACAGGTTGCCCATGAGAACATTTTTAGAGCCTCTGCCACACTAATAATGTTGAAAGACGGTAAGATGGAAACATAGGGTAAGAGAAATCAATTTCCCTGGGTGCAAGTGATGCTGTTTTTAAAATGAAGAAAAAAATATTGAACAAATGAAAATCTGACATTTTGGTGACATTCGAAGAACTCTCTCGGCCCTCCATATGGCTCAAGGTTCTTCATTATCTCGAGGGGCTAGAAAAGCCATCACCTGCTGATTTACCTCCACCAACAAGTCTTTACAAAATGTGCACGGGCCTGGGGCTGACAGGAACATCTGCCTCAGCACATTTTCAGTTAGTCACATCCAATTTGTGATGCCTGAGACTGAAGGATTGGGGGGAGTCACAGGGAAACCAAGAGAAAGTAACTTCACTGAGTTTGAATTGGGAAGACAGCAGACAAGAGCATTCTGGGTAACTTCCTAGAGTGACTCAGGGCAGTTAAGAGTAGAATTAGCCTGGGGAGAAGGGAGAGGGCCAAGGAGGACAACAGGGAAGGAAAATGGAAGGCACAAAAATTCAGATGGGAGCTGATACAGCATCGGAAATTAATTTCATCATCCTGAACATTTTCCTAAAGTCAGCTGTGAGTAATGTATGTGGTTAATAAGCAAAGTATGCAAAGATACAACATTCTCTTTAAAGTAGAAGGGGCAGGTGGAGGCTCCAAAGCAACGTGCTTATAATCTGACAGAGTTTTGTTTGCATTCAGCAAAAGCAAGAGAAACCGTATTCTTTGAGCTGGAAGGTCTCTCTGTTAGTGTTTGTGAAGTTTTGAGCTCTCACCTAACGACATAGCAAAGGTGGCTTTATACCTGTCACTTACCCCCACCTTCCTCATATGGCGTCTCTAGGGTAGACGCTGCTCCCTCACTTTCACATAGAGGGAAGCTATGAGGCTCGGAAGTCTTAGGCGAGTGACCTGCCTCCTAAATAGCGGCAACAGAGACAGACAGACTCCAAACCTAAGACTCCAGGCTCCAGATTCCCACTGACATCACGTGGGGTAGGTATTTGGGAGATGTGTCAATGATTTACATAAAGACCAGAGCAGGCGCCTCCTGGTCCTTACTCTTTGGATTCTTTTCTCAGTAAGGCTACGTGAACAAAATCAGTTTTCACTGCTTCTGGTGTCCACTGTGGAGCTGGTCTGCAGATTCCTCCCAAACTCACCTCCTCCGGACAGCAGGTGAGGCGTCAATAGTGTCACCTAGTGGTGAGAAAGAGGAACTCACTCATCCGACTCCTTTTCTTCACCTTTCCCACTTCAGGGGCTATTTTGGCAGAATGTGTTCACCCTTTTGAGTCCTGAGTCATTTTATTCCACCCTAATCTGTTGGCTCACATGCTCTCATCTTCCTTGGCTTCCATTATTCCTCTCTTCTACTCTTTAAGGGGAGAAGGAAGGAAAGAAGGAAGGAAGGAAGGAAGGAAGGAAGGAAGGAAGGAAGGAAGGAAGGAAGGAGCTGCTCTCTTCCCTTTCCCATTTATTTTTACTAGTCAAAAAAGTTAGCCTGTCATCTGGAGAACAGCAGATTCTGGAGTCAAACACAACTGCATCTGACTTCCAGATCCATCACATTGTGAGGCTGTAAGCAAATGGCACAAACTCTCTAAATCAAAGTTCTCAAATCTATAAAGTGGAGACAAGCTGCCTGCATCTCAGTGTTTTAAGAATTCAGTGAATTAAAATAACTTTTAAAAGCACTTCATAAATAAGAATATAAGGACTGTCACTCATCCACAAATGCACAAAATTCTGCTGTCTGAGGAAAAAAGAAAGCCAGGCTTGCGGGCTAAATTGGTTCTACTAAAGGACACTGTGTGTAATAACTAAAACCCTGCAAGGTGCCAGCAAATCCTCTCAAGTATTCATCTAACTTAATGGACTTCTTACTGTAAATGCATGATAGTTCCTCTACAGCAGACAAAATGGGCTAGCCTTGGCATCTGATCCTCACTGACAGGCACTGCCTCCATACAAGTGTCTGCTAAATTCCAAAGAGCCATAAAGTAGGAACCTCAAGCTCTGCTTTTAAATCTGTGAAAAGTAGAACACATTTGACTTGTTTCTAATAAAATTTAGGACCTCTAAATGGCTTTGCTCACAAAATAAAACAGAGCGGCACTCGGGACAGAAACAGTCAAATTCAGCCTGGCCCTAAGAACTGCTTACTCGCTTCAAGTAGAGGGTGTGTGTGTGTGTGTGTGTGTGTGTGTGTGTGTGTGTGTGTGAGAGAGAGAGAGAGAGAGAGAGAGAGAGAGAGGGAGAGAGGGAGAGAGAGAGAGAGAGAGAGAGAGAGAGAGAGAGAGAGAGAGATCATAGCACCCACTGCAGAGTCTGCCACAGGAGCCTAAAATAGAGCATGGTCAATACACATGGACTATTACTTCATGTCCTTTACCAAGATGTCATGAAATCAGTTAAACTAAAAGAGGACCATCTTTTCAGCAAATGATACTGGGCCAGGTGGCCATCCATGTGAAATGAACTCACTCTGACCACGTCTCTGCATTATAAAAAGGAATTAAACATAGATCTCGTGCTTAAAATTTTAGAAACTGAATTGATAAGCTTCTGAAACAAAATATAAAACAAAGTGAAGCCTAAGTTTCTCACACATCCCCAAACTCAGGAGACACAAAAGGCAAACTTGATGAGTTCAACTTCATTATAACTGAAAACTATTCATTAAAAACATTTGCAAAAAAAAAAAATTTAAAGCCATGGGCTTGGTTAAAAAGTATTTTAAAGGCACATGTCTGGTACATATTTTCAATTGAGTACATGTAAAACAGATTACATTTAAATAATAAGAAAATTTAACTAATTTAAACCAGCAAAGGGGTCAACAGGATAGTTTAGTGGATAAAGGTGCTTGCAGCAAAACCTAGCAACCTGAGTCAGCCCCAGAGACCGTACGGTGGAAAGACAGAACCAGCCTCTAACCTCCACATACACACATAGCAAGCATAGCCCCATATACACACATACACATAAATAAATACAATTTTAAATTTTTAGCTATGCAAGAGATATAAACACCCTTCTAAGCATAATGTACACATGTGAGAAATAACTATATTCTATATACTATTAGGTCCTCAAAACCACCATAACTAGATGTGTATACCTTTAGTTACATGATAACTTTAGTTATTATAACCTTAGTTAAACTATTCGATTAGTTAGTGTAACTTTACACTAGTACATGCTTTGGATGAGCAGAACCGTTCATTCAGAGCGCAGCGAGGTGTCACTACACACCTATGAAACTGAGGGGCAGGGGAGGTTATGAAGTGCTGACATAGATTCTACGGGATTAGAACATTTCTACTTTGTCTTCCGAGTTGGAAGTGGTTCAGCCTCTTTGGAAGGCAGTTTTGGAAACTCTTTCGAAGTTTGTCCTATACCTACCATGTGACCAAGCAACGGCTATCCAGGTACAAACAAATGAAAACACATGCTCACATAAAATGTGTAAATGTGAATGTTGGCAGAGGCTTTTGTCAAAACCACTCACACGGAAACAACTAGTGCCATTTAACTGGTGAGTGGAAACCAAGCTGGTGAGAAGAAAACTGAAGATACGTGAAGCAAGCCACCCTAAAACATGGCCGCAGGAGACCAGAATGTTAGCCCTAATGATACATGTAGGGGGATATTTGTTACTTTAGCCAGCTATCTTAAGGAATTACTGATACAGGTTAGCTTCTGGTTCCATTCCTATCATAGAAGAACTATACTTCTATAAAGGGAGTCTCTGTGTATACGGGGTCTCCCACTCCACATTAGGAAACAAAGGAAGGACAGCCCAGTCGGTAAATTGCTTGCTCCAGTTCTTCCTCTATTTAAACCTAAGCTTCTGTGAGTGCCTCAGATGAGCTCAGTGGTCCCTGGGTCCTTCTCCAGAAGTATCACATTAATTACATTTCTCCTTTCTACTCTTCACTGATGCTCATCCCTTTAATGGACATATTGGGACCAGTGGCTAACCCTAGCCATGTTAGAACTTCTGAAGTCATGGTTCTTACACCAAAACTCTGGTGGCAGCAGTGGACACTCTTAGGAGGTGTCCTTCTGAGGGTCATTATCTTGCCTTTGCTCGACACCCTAAATTTTAAAGAAAGGCTTTTCCAGAATGATTAAAACATTAACTGATCAATATTCTTTCAGTCTTACAGAGCCCAGAGTGTCTGGTCACCTTAAATTATATCAGAAAATTAGTGTGTTTTTTTTTTCTAGAGAGAAGACAGGAGGTAGCCCCAGGACGGTGATATTACCACCAAAGAAAAAGACATCTTCCTTGAATGATAAAGACCTGTTCTCTGTGTAGAATTCCACCCAGTGTCCCATTGTTCCCCTTTTCCTCTCTCCAAAAGTTTTTCCTCTACATGAGTTCCCTAGGACAATGTTATGGGGCATGGGGGAGGACACTAACACCTTTTTTAATTCTTAATATTCCAGTCCTTGAAAAACTTAACTTCCTTCTCACCAACTATTGGCTCCCTAGGATTGGTTTTCAAACATCAACCAGATGGATTTGGGTTCAATAACACTTGCTTTCTTAGAAGCAATTAAGAAGAGAAAAGCAATCAAAAGCTCAATAACTTCTACACAGGGTAAATGCTCCTTCACTTCCAACAGCATTACCCCAATAAACACATTCTAAATTAAATAAACCCTAAGTCAAAGTGTTAGTGCCTCACTAGCTGGGCATGGCAGCGTATCAGCACTGAGCACTGTGAAATATCGGTTGTTTACTATCATGTTACTGATAAGAAGCAGCAACTCGATTTGACTGCTCGGAATCTCAAAGGAGCATCAAGCTTCCTATCACCAGCTTTGAAAATGTCAAAGTCAAAATTCAAGGCACAATTTCTACTAAATACAGATCATCTTTTCACCAGCATAAAATTGATAAATCACAAGTCAAACCATCATAAGTGGGAGACAATCCACAGATGGGACACACCAAGGGAATGGGAAGTAAATCTCCAAGTTGTAGCCCTGATTTCAGCTATAAATACCAAAGTCAGGTGAGTCAAAGGAAGACAGGTATTGAGAAGAGATTTATGTAGGCAACCAGGAAGAGCCAGAAGAACAGGTGTGGTGGTTCGAATGAGAACTATCTCCTGTTGTCTGAGGCATTTGAACACTTGGTCCCCAGCTGGTACCCTGTCGTGGAACCTTTGGGAGGTGGAGCCTTGCAGGATGTTTGTTTGTTTTAAGTATTTTTATTCCTCTCTACAAATTCTGTCCTCGTAAGTCTTGTTCGTCTAATTTCAACATTTTTGTGGATTTTTCAGTTTTTCTCTAGTTATAATTTCAGTTTCACTATAAAGGGATGGGGAAGTCAATAGAATTTCTATCTTGCTTAATTCATTGAGACTTCTGTGGAAAATGTTCTCAATGCACCTGAAAAGAATCTGTACTCTACTATTGTCCCAAGTAATAGTCTACATGTTTATTAGATCCATTTCTTCTAAAGCATAGTTCAAGCAATATTTCCACGCTACACTTTTCCTCAGACAATTGATCTTTCATTGTGGAAAGTAGGGCACTGAAGTCTGCTCCCCTCACTGCAGCACTGGCTGCTGCTCCCCAGGATCTGTTGATACTGGCTTCTATGCTGAGGGGTCCTGATGGCAGTTATATGTATATTTCTACGTGTTACCTCTTCTAGAGTAAAGCTCTTCAGTTATAGCATATGGCTTTCATTGTCTTTTTTCATTGTTCTGTTTTATGAGACAAGATCTCACTATATTCCCCCAAGATGGTCTCTGGCTTCTGTGACAGTCTGCTGCGTGGGGAGGACTGTGGGCACACCTCACTCCAGCTTCTGTGACAGCCTGCTGCGTAGGGAGGACTGTGGGCCACTCCACTGCACCTGGCTAGTCTAACAATCCTTTAATCACAATCTCCTTTGTCTAAGGTAAGAGCAGTTATTACTGCTCTTTTGGACATTGTTGCAAGAAACTTCTTTTCCCATCCCTTCATGGTCAGTCTCTGCATCTTTAAAGCTAAAATGAACCTGTTGTAAATAGCATATAGTTGTATCTTGCTTTCAAGTCTACTCAGACCATTGGTCTTTTAACCAAAAAACGTAACTCGTTTATATGTAATTCTTCATAGACAAGAACTCAATACAGCCATTTTTCATTGTGTTCTGCCTACTTCACACTTCTTTTCATTCTCCCTCACTGTCATCCCTTTGGGATTCTATAATCTTGTGTCTTCATTTATTTTTCTCTTTTATGTATGTATTGCAAATTTACAATTTATAGTGACCCCCGGTTTACATTAGGTAGCTTATAGTTGTAATATTTTACTTTAGCTACTATTATCTTAAGTTATATGGAATACAGAATCTCTGCACTTCTATTTCTCTCCCAATATTTGATTTTTAATGTCCCAGTTTGCTTGTTTTTATATTTTGCTTCCATGAATTGTTTTTGAGTTTTATATCAGATTTTATTTGTTCCCCTCTATTACAGTAACATTAATAATAATCACTGAGTAGAAATTTTCTTTTGTTCCTATCTCTTTCTAATTCTCCTATGACTTATTATGTAATTTTAAAAATCTATCAATTCCATATTACCAGTATCATTGTGTCCAATACATAAAGAATTTTAGTGCAATAAGCCATCATAGGAAATCTCATCCAACAGATTTAACAAATGACTGAAGCAAACCTCTGGGTCTACCTTTAAGGTACAATCAGGGGAACATAACTGTGTTATAAAAAGATTTTATAAAGCAGTAATAGAATTAACAAATAAAATAATATTAATTTGTAATTATGTCAAAAAATTTATTTGCAATTTGGTAATGAAAATATCAGAAAAATTATGAGCTAGCCATAAAACCCATTTCATCTTCTTGCCTCTCTAATTGCACAGTGGTAAATTAGAGAGATACTTGATTGTTCCTGCACACTACAGCTTAACAAGAATTATCAAAGCAAGAAATCTGTAGTTATTTTATATTGAAATAATGTCATTCATTTGAAAATCTGAAAATGATGCTAAAATGCTTTCAAACTTTATCCTGATACACTCTTGCAGTTAAAAGTGCATTGGGAAAATAATTTTAACATGATTTGTACAAATCAACTTGAAGTCTCACACAGATGAAGTCATCACAACCAACATCAAACAGCAGTGACTATCAGGATTATAAGGTTTGCTTTAGTGAATAAAAGTCATTTATTAACTCATTCCATAGTAGAGTTTCTGGGAAATGTGAGAGATCCATTCATCATTTCCTGCATTACTGTCAGCTGGCAGTCAATTTTTAACATGAGAGCCATTTGGAGGACAGTTCAGATGCAAACCAAATTATTGCTCTCTTACACATTGTTTCATAAAAAGCAATAGTCAGCCCTCCAGAGTCTGATGATCAAACCCTCTTGCTGAAGACATACCAGAGTCGCAGAATATGGAGAAGTCAAGCTATTGTTCAGCTGGGAGCCTCATCCCCACTTGCTAGCTTTCTGGGTACTAGAAGCTGCTATACATACTACTGGAGGAGAAAAATACTCATTAATTTCTACAGTCTGTGATCCCTGCAAACTACAGTTGTCCTGAGATGATACGCCCACGGGTGCACTAGAGTTACTAATGCTATACAAGTAACCAGCCACTTTATGATTGGAAATAAGACATTGAATTTGATTGAATCTGGCACTGTTAATCAAGGCAACTACTTGTGGCTAGATAGGTCATAGACTCTGAGGAGTGCCCAATACTATCCTACTGCATGGACATAGCATGAAAAAAAAAAAACCTCTTTTAAATTTATTGCTATTGCTATACCTGTAGACCAGAACATCTCTCAACATTCATCAGAATAGTGTTTCCTTCAGTAGGTGGCAATGAACAGAGACACATAACTAGTCAACATACAGAGACTAAGAGACTGTGACATGCTCTGCTCTAATGAGACAGACATTCACACCCCTCCCGACAGGCTTATGGATCTTTACAGAAGAGGAGGCAGAAAGACTGAGAGCGGGAGGTGCTGTATTACATCAATGAACCAGATGTTTCCTGACACAACAGGCAGATGTTTCCTGACACAACAGGCAGATGTTTCCTGACACAACAGGCAGATGTTTCCTGACACAACAGGCAGATGCACATTGACAGCATGCACACAACCTGAACATCTAACTCCAGACAAAACCGCAGCATAGAGATTGGGAAGGTGGATATAAAATCGCACCACCAACTGAGGACTGCTGGCATTTGATAGTTGCTGGGAGGTGGAAGGCCAGTTCTTGGTAGGTTTACCATGTGCCGCAACGGCCTCACTGCCCAGACTAGTGGGACAGTAAAAACTGGACTTGACGGTGTCGGGGAAGAAAACGCATATCTTAGTGGGAGGAGAAGTGAGTGAGAAGAAGATGGTTGTGAGAGAAGTTGGGGTGAATAGCTTCAAAACACAGTGCATAAGATTCTCAAATAATTAATAAAATACCATTTTTAAACATACAAGAGAAATTTAAATCTATATCCTAAGCTTTACATTCCCACTAGCTTAAAGCCTTCCTGACTCTCAGCTAGGGTTTAATGCTAATGTCCTGTGAGAGAAAGTGCAGAGCAAGATGGAGACACAGGCTGCCACAGAGAGCCCAAGCACACTCCATCTTCCCCCATGCTCATTGAAATAACCCACGGTTATTTTTTTCCATCCTAATTGAATTTAGCCAACTAATGTACTTCAACCAGAAATTAACGGCATATAAAACTTTATGGCAGATGATATTTCCTTTCAGCATGTCTCAGGGTAGGTGACAGATTCTCACTATCCTGCAAGCGCCATTTTACTTCTAGAACATTCTAGAAATACCAGTGTTGATAAATTATCCCAATGTACTTATACCCACTCCCCAGCAATATTTGCAGCGAAGCTCAGGAACAGAGATGGAGGCAGGAGATACACACCTGGTTCTAAATTCCAAATATGCCAAGAATCTGTTGGGATTTATCCAGGTCAAGATATTGCCTTAAGAATCTAGATAAGGCAACTTTGAAGCCAAATGGACTGTGAAACAAATAGATGTTATGTCTCAGAGAGTCCACCAATAAGGAGTTTGTCTCCACACATTCAACATAGTTTTTCAGGAAGATAAATTGGGCTGCAGATATAAAACATGCAAAATATTTTAGACAAATATTTAGAAAGAAAAAACTGAGAATGTATAATCTCATCATGCCCTGGTAACTAGCAAGTTGTTGTGTTGACTGCCTTCCGGGCTCTTCTCTGTGCATTTGTGAGTGATGTACATAAACTTTTCTTAAATTCAAAAACAATACACAATCCTACTTTGTATGTACACTGTTTACTTAACAATAAAATCACAGAAAATTTTTGTCACGCCAATAACCACTGACACAGAGAACTACTACTGAACAAACCCCTGTAGGTGGGTAGTTTTGAGAATTTTACAAAGTATTATTTGACAGTGGTTAATGTGATGTATTGTGTGATGATTGTTTCCTTAATGGAAATATCTGGAAATGAAGAAGTTAAATAAAAGGGCATGGACCTTTTTAAAGGGTTTGCTGTTTCTATGGAAAACTGTGCCGCTCACCCTGCCTTAGCAATGGAGACTCCTGCCTCCTCTACTGCTCTTCTGTTGAGAAAAGATTTCTCTCAAAAAAAACAGAAGGCAGGCAGGAGACTCTGTGTTTTCGATTTATGTTAGATATCCAAAACACAACAAAAGGGTAAAACAACAAGCCACGAATTAGGAGATATTTGTAGCACGCATAACTAAAAAAAAAAAATATGGTAACATTTTTAGTATATAAGGAATTTCTATGAGTCAATAAGAAAAAGATAATCTTGTAGAAAAAAGTGAGTCAAGTATGTAAACTAGAGGCAACTCAAATAGCCTATAAACACCAACGGTAAGTAAATAAAGGCTGGGGGAAGTGGGGAGTAGACAAAAAAATGAAGGGAGGAAAGTCAAAGGAAGAGAGGAGGTAGGGTGGAAAGGAAGGACAAATGGGGAGCGGGAGGGAGGGAGAAAGTGGAGGGAGGGTGAGGAGAGAGTGAAGAAGGGAGGGAGGGGAGGAAGAGACAGGGAGGGAGGGAAGGAGGAGGAAGAAGGAAGGGGAGGGAGGGAGGGAGGGAGGAAGAAGAAGAAAGGGGAGGGAGAGAGGGAGGGAGGGAAGGAGGAAGAAGAAGGAAGGGGAGGGAAGGAGGGAGGGAGGGAGGGAGGGAGGGAGGGAGGGAGGGAGGGAGGGAGGGAGGGAGGGAAAAGTATATGAAAGAGAAAGGGAGGAAGAAAGAGGAAATAATGGAGACACCAGAAGGAAAGGAGTCTCTGGCCAGGTGAGAATCAAGGATTCCAATGCAATCAGCATTTGCTAAAGGCCTGTCTCCCTCTCACCTACAAATCTCTAGTTTTCTAGGAATGTCACCAGAAACACCATTTACAGTAAAATGTATATGTGCTCTCAATACCTATACCCTAGTGGTTACAATCCCATCCAAGGTACCTCCAGAGCCACCCTCTAATCTCACTGAGCAAAGCCAGAAAGATAACAGAGCCATTGTCTTTCTTAGCACCAAAACACCATCAGGCTAGCACTTAACTGTTACTCTCCCTTGAGAATCCCAGACCCACACTCAGGCACCTCTTATTCTTTCCCTAAGCATCCATTTTTCTCTTAACTTAAAATCTATTCTTAGAAACCTGCATTTGGGATGTCTTTTAACACACGGTGACTCTTCTTTGAGATGCTCACGATGATGTTTCCATCTCTTCCATCTCTTTTGTTCTGATTTTAGCAAAACTTCAATTCCATTTCACACCAGTGCCCAGAATTCTCTTCTACATCAAAGACAAAGACTCGGGATTTTTGCTATGTCTTGTTTTGGTTTTGCTTTTGTTTCATTTTTGGTTTTTTGTTTTGTTTTGAGACAAGGTCTCGCACATCCAGGATGTTGTCAAACTCACTCTGCAGCAGAAGGTTATCTTGAGCTTCTCCTCCTTCTGTCCCCATCTCCCCATTTCTGGTGTAAGAGACTTCAGCCCCCGAATCTTGTTTATGTGGTTCTGGGGTTCAAGCCCAGAGATTTGTGTTTGCTAGGCAAGCACTGTCAACATTATCCCCACAGGTACAGTTTTCCTGAGCTGAGATCCCTAAAACATCAAGGGACCTCCTTGGTCAGCTATGGGCAGCAGTGTGGAACTGTCCTTCTGTTCTTGCCACTCCAGGCTGGTGGGGGCATGGGAGAGGAAGAAAAGAAAGAATAAAAGAGAGAAATGGAGAAACAGAAACGTGAGAATGAGGAGGGAGAGCGAGGAAGAATGAAAGTGAACTAGGAGAAGAGAGAAAGGGGGGAGAGAAGGGAGGTGCCAATCTCATTAGGAGTCAAGCAGAGGTGGATACAAACAGTAGTGAACCCTTGCTAGATCTCATCACACTTGCAAGCATGTTAGTTACCTAATAATAATCAACCACTTGAGAAAGCTGTGACATAATCATATTGTGATATCTAGAGTTAATTGTCAGCTAGCTAGACTCTGGAAGCACCCAGGAGATGGGCCTCTGGGCGTGCCTAGGGGATTAATGATTTCATTCATTAATGTGGGAGGGGCTGCCCAATGGAGGCAGCACCATTCCCTGAAGGATCTTGGACAGTGGAAGTGGAAACAGGGAGCTGAGCAACAGGCATTCATCTGTTCTACTCTGATCTTTACTAGGGATTTAACGTGACTAGCCCCTCAAGCTCCTGAACTAGGGCTTCTACCATGATGATCTTGTACCTTGAAGTAAGAGCTGAAAGAACCCCTTTCCCCTATAAATTGCATTTTCAGAGTATTTTTATCATAGCAACACGAAAAAAAAAAAAAACCTAACACAGAGATTTTTTTTAAAAAACCCACATATTTCCATATCTCAGTAACACCAAGAATGAACGTGTATCCCAGAGGACAGGAATATTCATAGTATCGTTATTCCAGAAGAGGAACATTCATCAACGATAGTTAAAAGCCTGTAAATTCAAGAACTAGATAACTGTGAAAAATGAATGGCTCATGGCTACCTACATCAACATAAATCAATCTCAAACCAAAATTAAACAGAGCAAACATGTCTCAAAAGAATTCATTCAGGACTATTTCATTCATCTTGAGCTCATGCATGTGCAGAAGTGAATGATGCATGCTAAGGTATCCAGAAACTGATGAGAAACGTGGGAGAGAAAGAAGGTGACAATTAACTCAGTTCACGATAGTGTCCACTTCTAAATTACCGGTAATATTCCACATCTTCATCTACATGGTAAGTATACGTATATGAAATTTTAAATTGTACATGAAATTTTAAATAGTTATGTGCATGATACCATCTACAATTAAGAACAAAGAACTTTATAGCAGATGCTTGATTTTGTGGGCTTTTTCCTAGAATATTAACCAGATGACATCTTTAACATTTGAACTTGTATTTCTTTTTATTACATTTAGTGTGTGTGTGTGTGTGTGTGTGTGTGAGAGAGAGAGAGAGAGAGAGAGAGAGAGAGAGAGAGAGAGAGAGAAAGAGAGAGAGAGAGAGAGAGAGAGAGAGAGGGAATCACATGTGTGCAGCATACATGCAGAGGTCAGAGGGCATTTGTGCTCGGACTTTTCCTTCCACCATGTATGTCCCAGGGATCAAACATAAGTTGTCAGGCTTACCAATAAGCCCCTCTACCCACTGAGCCGTCTCACTGTCTCTGAACTTATACTTCTTAGAAATCAAAACCAAGTCAACCAGACTCCAAATTCAGCTGATTTGACTCAAAATGGAAGCTTCTGCATATGTAAAATGTACTGGCTATTTAAATGGTGTACCTTTCTCTGTCTGCTGAGAGGACTTTACTTACAGAGAGAAAGCATGAAGCTTGCATCTGCCATGGATGACTTTACAATTTCACACCTGAAGGAAGACCACATTCCCTAGCATCTAGGATACTGGTGCATGCACAGAATGCAGTTTAGTGGAAGCTGACGTATACAAGATGCTAAACTACTGGTCCAGCTGCCTGATGCCCGGATCTGTGACCAGGATCCTGAAAATTCCACCAAACAGCACGTGTGAGTGTGGCTGTGTTGAAAGGGGTGGGGACACACTACCTTTGTCACATGCAACAAATTGTAAATACATAGCTGAGAAAATGGAAGTGGAATACACCAGCAACTGAGAAAGACTATTTTGATGGGAGTTTAAAATGTATTCGCTTGTTAACACTAAGTACACATAGGCTAATTCTTCCACCTCAGCTACTCCTCACATTGCGTTAGCGTGCAAATTCCACCTATGTGCTTTAAACATGTGGCTATTAAGACCAACCCCTTGACTAGCCTTCACCTCACCTCATTGTGTGTTTTCCTGCAGTCAGGGACTGTGTCACTCTTTACTCTGCCAACTAGCAGAGGCTTCCTTTCTGCTAGGTTAATTGAATCTCATTTCCCAGCGTCTCAAAATAGTCTCTTGGTTCTATGTCTCCCATAGTTGCTGAGTTCTGCCTCTATGGCATCCCCTTCCTCTTCCAGCATCAGAATCCATCTTTCTTACATGGAACCAATCCCTCCTATACATCCTCACTTTCCTTCTAACTAGTTGTATGATACGAGACTGACCAATCAGACTATTCTATCACCCAGGTACAATGCTTGATTCAGGCCTAAGACATCATCCAAAACCAGGCTGGCTGTGTCCTTCCCCAAGAGTCTTTGTCAAGCAACCAGAAGATACTTTCTTCGATACATCCCGGAGTTTCAATGCATGTACATTCAAGTTGCCTGCCTGTTCAATTCCTGAAGTCAGACTGGCCAGGACATACACAGCAGGTTTGGCTCTGGCAATGGAGTTGAGCTCTTGGATATAGCCAAGAGGCAGACTCTTCTCAGGGATGACTCAGCTGTAAGAGTCAGAAGAGCTCCTTTTATTCCCAAGGAGGCCTCTTTGTATGGAGGCATCAAAGGCCTCCAAGACAGTGCAGCATAGAGAAGATCTGTGGGATGCAACATGCAAGCATCAGAGGCAGAGTAAACAAGGTTTGTGGCCAAGAAATTCTGTAGCAGTCTGGATAGACAGAAGCCAAGGCAGGTGCACAACAGATGTGTGTATTTCAGGGGGTGCCAGAGTGGAAGTCCCACCTCTCCCAGACCTCAATTAAGTAATCCCTTCAGTATCTGCACACATATCCTCTCTGACAACTCAATAAAAGGTCATTCTGATACAGATCTATGTTGAGACTTTTCTTTTTTCATGAAACATACTTTGAAGTTTCCAGTGGCCCCATCCTGGACATGAGAAACGGAAATAGAAAACACGAGCCTCCTCCAAACCTCCATGTTTTCTGACAAGAAGAATCAAAAACTCCGCCTAAAGAATGAAAGCATAAGGGGCCTCAGAAGCAAGAGGTCCTGAGGTAGGAGGAAAGATGAGGAGTTGTTGTGTTAGTTGTGACACTTGGGCTAAGAATTAGTCAGCTTCACCTTGGAACACCTATGGGGAAAGCCCAATGCTGTATCCAAGATGTCTGTGAGCTCTTACGACCCTGTGTTTTTATGATAATGCAGAACGCCTTCTCGTGTGGAACCACCTTCTCATCTACCAATCTCGATGGAAAAATCAGCCAGTTTCATTGTTTAAACAATAACCAAGAAAACACAGAAGCACAGAAGACTCACGTGTGCGGAGAGCATCGCTGTAAAGAAACATTATTGTTGAAATGCAAATAAATAAAATGAAATAAATCCAATTTTTTAAAAAAAAGAACAAACAGCAAAAAAAGAAGAACAAACAGCAAAAAAAGGAGACAGAAACATGATTGATTAGAATCCTTCCTTCCTCCCTTCACCACACTGCTCTTTCCCCCCTCTCCCCTCTGCTTCCCCACCTCCTAGACATTAGGCCTCCTATGAGTGACATTCAGACACTGCCAGCTATTTTTCTTATTATCAATAGCTAACCCACAATTCTGGGCTTAATCCCTAAAATTTTATTAAATTAATCTTCCTTCACAAAGCAATCAGGAGCAAGTTTGCTTTGGGTGTTAGAATAAGACTTTATATCACTCCAAGATGTTAAGGACCAAAGGAAATGCAGGCAGTAGCAGGTGCCTGTAACCCCAGAACCGAGAGGCTAATGCTGTGAGGTTGCCACAGGTTTAAAGTCATCATGGTCTACATGGGGGAACAAGAATGCCTAGGTGTATAATGAGCCATGACAAAAACCAAAGACAGTAAAGATGTCTCCAGATGTGGCATCTTCCATGTGCCTCTGAGTAATGTCAGGCTTGCAGTGGATGGTGAAAACTTG
The DNA here is from genome assembly GCA_030674055.1 of Rhabdomys pumilio. Taxonomy (NCBI): domain Eukaryota; kingdom Metazoa; phylum Chordata; class Mammalia; order Rodentia; family Muridae; genus Rhabdomys; species Rhabdomys pumilio. The sequence continues at coordinate 191,903,681 of JANHMN010000001.1, read as the reverse complement.
TTATGGAGAGCCCCAGCCTCATGTTCTGACGGAGTTCCACTCCTGGGAGGGGCTGCGGAGGAGGAGTGAATCTTGTGAACCTTCTGTCCAGTTGAATTTGTAAAATAAAGGCTAGAGCCAGTGATTGGGCAGTAGAAGGGGAGGTGGAGAAAAAGGCTCAGGAGAGGAGTCGGAAGAGGAGTCAGAAGAGGAGGAGTCAGAATAGGAAGTCAACGATGGAGAGAGGCTACAGAGGAACCGGAGATGGAAGGACAACAGAGGAGAAGAACGTGGCCTAGAAAAACCGCAAGTTGTAAGGGATCTCATAGCTAGGGAACAGAGTAGTGCAATGGTAAATCTGCCCAATCTAGGCGTGCAGTTTATAATCATAAATATTGAGTTGTGTTTGCACTTATTTGGGTCGGAGATTTACTGCAACAAAAACTCAAGACATTCAAGGCCTTCAGCTCTGGGGTCCCAAGTATGTGGGGTGGGCACAGGGAAGACCAACAAAGGATGAGGACAGAAATACATACTCCCAGAGATGTCAAGAACTCCTGCTCCCCCTTAGAGCTTATGATGACTATTGGTTGTGATCTTGAACTACAATTCAGAAATGGAAGACACACATGTGACCCAGATCTTGAGGCTGGAAGACACAAGCTTTTGATCCAGATCTTGAGGCTGGAAGGCAGACTCCTCTAATCCAGATCTTGAGGTACAGCTTGAATCTGGGTCATACCTTCTGCTGGAGACCCACAGAAGGACAACAGAAAGGAAGAGGTTGTTATTCTTTGCCTGCCTGCACTTACTTGCCAGCATATCTGTTGGAGGCTACTTCGTTAGGATTCCAGCTTATATAGAAGACCAGCTGAAACACCAAGCCTCATGGGACTGAGTGTCTACTAGATTCTTGGACTTCTCATTCACAGCTGGCCAGCGTTGGGCTAGTTGGACTGAAGCCTGCAAGTCATCCCAATAAATTCTCTTTGTATGTAGATGATGTAGATGATGTAGATGCAGATGATGTAGATGATGTAGATGTAGATGATGTAGATGATGTCATGATGTAGATGATGTAGATGATGTAGATTTAGATTCATTCCATAAGTTCTGTGAGTCTAGAGAACCTGACTAATACAGAGCTGTAAGGCTCCTCCCACTTTTCATAGTTGTCACCGGCAACTACAAGGTAAACAACCTTCTCTGTTTTTATCTTCATCTTTACCATTTCCTTTCCTTTTGTTCTCAGTGTCTGGTCCATCAATAGCCAACAACTGAACACAAAGTCAGCACAGGGAGAAACAAGGAAGCTTCAGCTGATGAAGAATGGCACAGAAACAAAAGGACTACCGATTCCCCCTCTTCCATCTTTGGAACAAATGCCATAGCAACGCCAGCACTGACGTCTGTCAGAGAGTATTCTGACTACCAGCACACAGTGTGTACATAATCCTTTTTCCATGTTGCCTCCCTTGGAGCACCTTCTGTCATTCAAGATAGCAAGAGAGTTTAAAAATAGGCGTGTTGGACTTTGACTCCAGACGACTGTCTTTCATGGTCTGTGTTGACTACAAAGGGAGGTGACTGGTGAGGGCAGCTGAGGAGCCCATTATGTGAGTTCATGAGTGTTTGCTCTTTGATGAGTCAGATCACGTGCTGAGGAGGTTACAGTACCATGTTTATCAAGAATTCTCCACTGTGAAAAACGACCAGAGCTGAGTGCACAGATTTATATAAGATGTGTATCACACACACACACATACACACACGTATACAAATGTACACATGCATATATACACATACATACACACATGTATACACACATGTATACACACATACACAGATACAAATATACACACTCATATGTACATACACAGACATACACACCATAAACACACACACACACACACACACACACAGTCACACACACACACACACACACACACACACAGTCACACATGTTGCTTTTCCAGCAGCTGAACCACCATATTGATAAGTTGGGACTGTTTTGCTCATTCAGTTCTGAATCTCCCTAAAACATTATTTGGTAGGAAGATAAAGTTTGTAAAGTCATGAAATGTGTTAATCCTTTAACAAATGTTAATTTATTTGATGACCATGGAAAACATAAAAGGAGACAGAAAAGACAAGATTTGGTAGAGTTATCTTGTAAGTTTTCACAGCTTGGAAAATATTCAAGGGAAATAATATCGTGTCATACTTCAAACCCGATGCACCTGAAAGGCATTCCTGTAGCTGCTTCTGCGAATTCCCAGAGACGCACGGCCCTCCAGAAATGAATTCAGAATACTCAGGACCTCCCAGAGCACCAAGGCAAACTCACAGATCATAGCTAACTAACATGCACTTTATCTCAAAGGTTTGCGTTGGTTGGCACGTTCTCATCCCTTTTTGTCAATTCTAACCAAGTATATTTAAGTTCAAGAATGTTGTTTGGAAGATTCTGAAGCTGCTTCTGAAATCAGAGCCCTGACTGGTGATATCTGCAATGGGAGGGAGGGGAGAGAGGTGGACTTTTTTATGTGTCCTCACGGGTGTGGGGACACGCCCCCCCATGCCATACTGCAACGACCTTTCTCACACTTGCTTTTCATGAGGTCACAATTACCCCAGTCGCGGGATTCAACGAGACCTTAGGGAAAGGGGCGAAAGAATGAAAGGACAAGAGACACAAAGAATGAGAGCAAGTCTGAGGTTCTGATCAAGCTCTGAAACTTTAATTTTGGGGGCAGGTTATAAAGACACAGCAAACCGGGAAGTTTGGGCGAGGGTCATTGCTTAGGGCTATCCTACTATGGAATCCTTATTGTCTAAGACCAGTCCACTGTCATATCCTTATTGCCCTAGACCATCCCACTGTCATAACCAACTCCAAGGAAATGCCTGACGTTCTTTAAGTTCCTGGGACCTGAGACCTGTGAACGTCCTTTCCTAACCTTGTACTGACTAGTCTTTCTAGAACAGCAGGTAATTTCCTGGGTTTGGCTCCCGGCACATGATTCCTTTCCAGGATTTAAAGTCATTCCACCTGCGTTATAGATCAACTACAGCACGAAAGCCTTGAATCAAATGACTGGGTTCTCTAGCTCCTCTCCATCCCTTACCTTTCTCCTCTTCCCACCAACAGCCTCTCTTTCTTTCCTGTTGCTTTCCTGGTAAATGTGTTTTGAATTTACTATCTGAACAAAAAAATAAGGCATAACCAACCAAAGACTGCAGCTACTCGATAGCCCTAAGAATTCACTTTGAAGGTCAGCGTTGCCGTTTTCAATACCAAAGTAGAGAAAAGTAACAGCCATGGCCTATAGATTTGTGTTGCTGTTATTATTTATGGAGTTTTAGCATACGTTAATTATACATAATGGTGGATTTCATTGTTCACATTTTCAGACATGTATGGCATGTATTTTGATCGAATAACCCCTCATAACCCTTTCTCCCACCACCTCCACTGGTCCCCTTTCCTTCTCAGTCTTCTCTTTGTTCCTTATTCTTTCCTTCTGTATTCCAGTTAATTTAATTAGGTTCAGTTACATAAGCAGGAATGAGGACGTTATTGGCAGGAACATGAACTCCTTAGTGGTTGCTACATCATTAAACAAAATGTCTCCCCTTCTTCCAGCATCTGATAACTGCACTCATGTCCTTGAAAAGTTTCCGTGTTCAATATGTTTGGCTCAGGAAGTGGCACTATTAGGCAGTGTGGCGTTGTTGGAGAAGGTGTATCACTGTGGAGGTGGGTTTAGAGACCCTCCTCCTAGCCAGTCTTCTCCTGTCAGCCTTTGGACCAAGACATAGAACTTTCTGCTCCTCCAGCCTCACGTCTGCCTGGATGCTGCCATGTTCCTACCTTGATGATAATGGACTGAACCTCTGAACCTGTAAGCCAGCCCCAACTAAATGTTGTCCTTAGAAGTGTTGCTTTGGTCATGGTGTCTCTTCACATCAATGGGAACCCTAACTAAGAGAGAGTCTTGTGATTTCCTCCCCCCAACTGTTTACAACAGTAGACACGAGTGGGCCTGAGAACCACTCAGAAAGCAGTTGGCTGTCCCCATAACAGACTTACCACTATTGCACCCGTGGGCACATCTTATCTGGCCAAGTCAGCAGTATAACACATAACACCCAGAAGTAGGGAACATTGCAGGTCTATAATTCTGGGAGATGTTAACCAAGTCGCCCAAGAATCATGTTTCTCCATTCAAACCAAGTGCTTGCTTTCTTTAGTGAGAGACCAACTCCCAGTGCCCTGAGACCATCTGCATCCTTGCTTCACCCTGACTTCTGGGCCTTCAGAGCATGAACTGGTGTGTGTAAAGTGTGTTGACATCATTTACCTTTCTTACTTTAAAAATAAATGTTATTAGATCTAATATTCCACATCATTTCTCTCTCTCTCTCTCTCTCTCTCTCTCTCTCTCTCTCTCTCTCTCACACACACACACACACACACACACACACACACCCATGAAGTTCAATTTTAGATGTCTTTCAATGGCTTATATCCTTCAGTGGTCTTTCACATTTTAATTGTGTCTTTGGAAGCAGAGGACATGCTTTAAAACTACTCGCACGTATCCAGAGGTGCAGATGCCTGCGAGTAGAATCTGTGAAATCTGGAGGACATGGCTAGCAGACTCACCGAGGCTGGACAATCTGAGAGAGGTGCTGCAAAGTGAACTCTCCAGGGCGGGGCGTGCAAACTTCCTTGTGGGTTTGCAGAGAATCCAGGGACACCAGAAGTGGAAAAACCATTCTAGTATTAATGAGCCATAAAAACTAAAGCTGTGTTTTCTTTGCTTGTGTCCTCTCTGCTTAAACCTTACTCTTGCTTCTTGATTTGCATTGCAGTCTCAGAGTAGTGGTTGCTGATTTTTCAAATGAGCCTTTGTGACTTGGAAATCTACCTACCATTTTCAATGTGAGTCTCCCTTTCTGCCTTAAATAGAATAACAGATATAGATGTGTTCTTAGCTCTGTAAATAACTGTGTTAGAGGGTGATAGATAGATAGATAGATAGATAGATAGATAGATTTTAACTTAATTCTCCCATGATTTAGCTAATTAAGTTACAAATATGCCAATAAGAAAGCATGTGCTGACATCAATTAATCCTTAAATAAAATTTTAAATTAAAGTTAATTTGCTTTAGCTAAAATTAGGCTCTAGTCAATCAGCAAAATAACTAATAAAAACGACTATAACCGCACCATCTAATCAGCCCGTCTGAAGTAGAGCGCTCTATTCTGGGGAGAAGAGGGGCGTTTCCTCATCTGCGCAGTAGCAGCTCACAGTCAGTCTTTCCATAAGACTCCAGAAAGAGTCAAACATACCACGTGTTACATTTTCATGCTGTTCCTACAGCATCTGTTTCCCATACAAAACACAGCATGTAGTTTATAGTTGTCTTGTGTTGTTTTCTTGGTTTATACACTGGCATGATTGATGTGATATTATATTCTTTTCTTCTGCTTTCCTTAAACTAAAGTTCTGCATTCACTGCTTAAGCGTAACTGAAGTTGGCCAAGTTTTAACAGAAACTTGCTCCTACTCCCGTGTTACTCTACACATTGCTGTTAGTCCACATTCATATTTAAAAGCATAGACACCATTTTAAACAAGGGAATCAGATAATAAATCATAAACCAAGACAGTAGCAGATGTTTAATGTAGGATGATAGTCAAAGACATCACAGTAAAATCATTCAGTACTAAACATAGCATTATTTTGTACCCTCTTCTTGGCTTTTATACCCAGGAAGATTTTTGCAAAGAGAAGAAAACAGCACTGTGTAGCACGAAAATAAAAGTTCTGTCCCAAATGAAATTTATCTTTCTCAATGGGCCTGAGTTTTCCAAGTCAACTGAAATAGAGAGGCTTTAAATGGCTTTAATTAAGTAGCAATAACTTGAACCAGCCATAGTTTTTAGTCAGAGTACTCCCCATGAGAAGAGAACACAACCCCTCTTCCCATTTGACATGTGTGAAGAAGGAGACTGATGTAGGCAGTACCACTCTGCCCAGGCATCATGGTGCTCCAAACATACATGCTATCCATATTCAAATGATGTCCTAAGATGAGAATTCCTGAGCTGGGCAATGCAAAGATCTGGGCCTACCACGTTAGCTGGTGAACCCCCAGCATTCAGTTTCTTACTATGACATCTGTCACCATGCTCACTAAAGATGAACAGAAGAATACATGTGGTCACCAGATTCATATTTGTTTCTGAAAGAAAGCCGCATCCTTTAATTACCCCTTGCCATCTTATTGCTCCAATTATTACTATAACTTTGAAATACTTCTTACTTGACACAGGCTTTTTAATCAAGAACAAACAAGACCACACACCCCCTGGTTGATATATTAAAAACACATGTCTATTATGATAACTACCTTCATGGGAAAAAAATGGCCAGTGAAAAGCCAAAAGCCAAACAAATTGGTGGACCCAAATGTAATTTCAATTCTCTTTTTTTTTTCCTCCTCCAAGGCTGCCTGGCTTCAGGCTCAGGCTACCAGCCCCTCAGTGTGCTATGCAGGACCTTGACAATGCACATGCCTCCTCCCAGGGGACCTCAGTTTGCTCTAGAAAAGTCAGGGTGTAGTTCTGATTTCACCTTTGCCACACTTAAAAGAGAAATGAGAATTACAGAACTAAGAGGAAAGAATTACCTATGACATACTTTAAAATGAAAAAATTCAACAAGCTGGTCTTCATAGGATATTAGCAACAGTTTTCAACTTTCTGCCTAAAGTTTTCTAAGGTTAGTCAGACAATATTGAAAAATTGTTGCCTTAATAAAATACTAGATACTAACTAGGAAATTTGAGTACATGACATTAAATAATTAGTATGTAAAATTCATAAACCATAGGGAAAACTGGCATTCATGAGGAAAATTGACAGGTACGTTGCTATACAAGAGCCTATTGGAGCGGGTGCAACAGCCCCCAAATAACAACGTTGTAAACCCTTCGCGGCAAGATATAAAAGGAAAGAAAACACATGAAGGAAAATGAAACTAACAGAAGAGAGCAGCCGGAATAAAAAAGGACTAGAAACGGTGCCAGAAGGAAGGGAAGATCCGGCCAGGTCCTGTTTTACTTTGTGAACCTGGCAAGATAGAAGGGTCTTCAGTGGAACTTTGGTTGAAGTGCTTGGTTTTTAACTTCAGATGCCGGTGAAGATTGAAGTAACCCCCAGACTTACCTGTGAAGACTTCCCAGCTAAGAAAAAGAAAACGGATGAGGCCCTGGTTACCATCTGTGGCAAAACATCAGACAGCCAGTTAGGGGAGGAAGAGCTGTGTTAGGATGGGGAGGAGCTGTGTTAGGAGGGGGAGGAGCTGTGTTAGGAGGGGGAGGAGCTGTGTTAGGATGGGGAGGAGCTGTGTTAGGAGGGGGAGGAGCTGTATTAGGAGGGGGAGGAGCTGTATTAGGAGGGGGGAGGAGCTGTGTTAGGGGAAGAGCTGTGTACGTGACACAGGTGACAGTCATGGGAGTTAGCTGGCTGTGGGTGAGGCGTGGAGGCAACGATCTCCACAGAGACAAGATCCGTGAAGTTATGGGAATGAATGCGTACAGCAAGCACGGCATGCTCACAATAAGTATTTGGTAGAATAAGCTGAACGAAAAAGAATGCACAAAATAACTAAAGGGCAAAAACCAGGCCTTAGGCAAAGCCTTCGGTTATGAAGCCAAGCCAACCAGAGGGTCCCAAGGCCATTTCAAAAGACTCAGGAAAGAAGAGAGGAACAGTAGCAAAGATCCAGAGTGAAAGAATGGCTTAGAAACTGGTCCTTTGCATCACGTGGAAGAAAGGGACAGAAGGAGCGTGGAGTGTATCTTTTGGGAAATGTGCTTCAAAACGCCCTTTGGAAAGAACATGATTCTTACAGCTTTGCCGAAGCACTCCATGGTAGTGCTATGGAGTTCGAGACCACCAGACTGAATTAAGCTTACAATTAGACAAATTTATTTAAACTGCAAGCAGGGCCACAGTCTTTGAGCCAAAATAGAGACATTTCCATGCAAAGGCTTGGGCGAGCTGGGGGGGGGGGGGGAAGGAGGAGGGGGGGGGGGGGAGGGAAGACTTTTTAAAAGCAGAAAAAACACAAGAAGACCTTGAGTATCTGCACAAGCAAACCAAGAGCTCTTCTGCTCTGCCAAAATTAGGGGGTCAAGGTGACCTCAAAATAGACCTTGAATGTCTGCATAAGAAGGTTACAGAAGCCAAACAAAGTAGTTAGTTGTGTCATAACAAGTCGATGTTCACAGCTGTACATTTTGGGGTTGGGTCACTGAGTCAGAGTCACTAGGAATTTATCTTCCAGGACTAGAGTCAAAGACAAGACACCTACTAGGTACCAAGATGGATGCCTAGCATAAAAAGGAATTTCTTTAGCCATTACAGTTATACTAGTCAACAATTACAATACAAATTAAGTTAAAGTTCCTCTAAGAAAAAGAACAGAAAACTTCCCAGAAGGGGAAAATGGGGGGAGGGAGGACAAAACAGGAATTCTCCAAAAATGCCCAGGAGGGAGTCTCACTTGAGTGTTGGTGAACTTACTAAGTTTATTCTGATATGAACATTGATTCCTTTCCTTCAGCTTTCTCAAGAGAAGACTCAGAGCCGGGAAGAGAGGCAAATCAGGGCTAGAGAGACAGCTCAGTCAACAAAGCAACTGAATGTGATTCAAGACCAGACTTGGTGTGTATGTGTTTGTAATCCCGGTGCAGGGGAGGCAGAGATGGGCAGAGCCTTGGAGTTTTCTAGTCAGTCAGTTGAGCAAGTTCCAGGTCAGTGAGAGTTCCTTTTTAAAACACACACACACACACACACACACACACACACACACACACACACACACGATCAGACCTAAAGTGAAAGCACGGTTTTGGATTCTGGATGCAGGGAAAACAAAATTTTTCTCTGTGTTAGGAGTTACAAGGAAAACTTTGTTGCAAAATACCAGAAGTGCTAATCGGCATCCTTCCATCCTGACCGCCCCACCCTGACCCCATTACTGCCCTTCATGTGTGGGCAGTCAGCGGTTTCCATCCGCTTCACAGAGACCTTGTTACCTGCTAAAGGTTTAGAGCTCCCTCGCCCCCAGCTCCTCTGTGCTCTAAATCTCACCCTGCACTGTTCCAGTGTTTCCTCTCTGTCTCTTTAGCTCCATAGGTACTCTGTCTCACAAGGCTCTGTGTATCCAATTCCTTTCCCTTTTTATTTACACAGTCTGGCTGGCTGACTGGCACTCCAACTCCACCCAGTTTCTAAAGGATGGTCATAAAGTCTAGAAGTAAAGGTGGATCCATCAGAGGTGAATTATTGGTACTGTGTTAGAGTACATGACAAAACAGTATACATGTTTTCAGAATTTATAGTTGTTTAGTGTGTATTTATGGCTTCCTAATCATTCTCGACCCAAGCAGTCTACGGAACATCTCCACTTGGCATCCTTCAGGCTCTCCTCACATATCATGTCCAAAGCAGATCCCGCCCTTCCTTACAAGTCTTCTTGTGTTTCCTGACTTAGGGATGCGCATCTTAATCCCTAGGCAACTTCCAAAGGCACTGGGCATTCCACTGTGGTTCTCGATTGTCCCCAGGGTCTCCCTCTTTGTCACTGATTCGTTCTTTCAATTGGTCACCAACCCTGTCCACTCTACAGACTCTTCCAATTCCCACCCAGCCTGTATCTACAATATTAGCCTGAGAACCTCCCATGTCTTGCCTGCCTCAACCATCACAAGAGCTTCTCCACTGGCTTTCCCACCTCCTAAGAACAGCAATGGGAGATTCTAGTTCTCTTAGAAGTTGAGAGTAGTTTATATTTTGTATTAGGGAAGACCTGGTGTGATCAGAAATTGCTTCAGACCAAGATTTATGACGGAAGAGTTAACAGAGGTCGAACCATAGTGACTACATTGAGACAGGACCTTAAACGCGGCCACTGACAGTGCAGAGAGGCGTCCCCTTCAGAGGGCAAGGGGATGTCTAGACAGGCAGCCTACTCAAGACACTCAAATAAATAACAATTCATTGCTTTAACGAAAAGATACTGGAGGGGAAGGGCTGTCAACAAAACCTAATAACATAACTATATTCTTCACGGTCCTAAAATTGGGACAAAAGAAAACCTATAACAAAGAAGACTTTGGGTAGAAAGTAGTGCCGAGTCCTGCGGAGAAATTAAGAAATTGCCAGTAGAGCTGTAACTCTTAGCAAGTTAGCAAGACTCCTAATTGGTCACAAAGGGGCAATGTAGACTTCATCTCACTATCCAGATGCAGAGGACCATGGCATCAAGAACATCACGAAACTGGCAGAAAAGCCAAAGTCGGTGCCAGTCACAGTGACTTGAGGCTGGCTTGGGAGTCTTGAGCCAGAGCCCCAGAGGTAAAAAGTGTTCCTCCAGAGTCTAAAAATGAAGCCAAGTTCTCTGAGCAGGAATCAGGCAGACCCTGGCAGTATCGTTTTGTAATATTTTTATTGTTTCTTTTTTACTTAGTTACTTGTAATGACATTTCTTTCTTTATGTTTATATGTACAGATGTGAACATGAGCGTGCCATGGTGTGCACATATAAGAAGACAACTTATAAGAATAAGTTCTCTTTTTGCACCATGTGGGTCTCAGGGGTGGTACTCAGGATATCAGGCTTTGCAGCACCTCAGCTCACCAAACCATTTTGTCTACCCAGGGTATTTATGAGTTACTTTTCCTGCTGAAGTGAATATACATACACATACATAAATACACATACATAAACATGCATGTACATATACATACAAAAAAGCAGCTCAAAGAAACAGTTTCAAGGTATAATCCATCATAGCAGGAAAGTAAAGGCACCAAGCAAAGCCTTGAAGCAGTGCTGCATCTGCAGTCAGGGAGAACAGTGATCATACTCATCCTGCTTCCACCTTTTGACGCAGTCTAGCACCCCAGCCCAGGTGCTGGACAGACTTCCTTAACTTAGCCCAAGTAATCTGGTCATATGCATGCCCAGAGGCTAGCTTAATCTAGATAACCTCTTTACCAAGTACCTGGAGACGAGTCTCCTAGGTGACTCCAGAATTCCTCCCTGGATTCCATCCAGAGGCTTCACATCAGAAGTTGCCAAAGCAGAACCTAAGTGCTCTTTTGGCCCTGAGCCAGTCTCTGCAGTAGTGAGCCACAGCAGGAGAGAAGGAGAGGTCGTCAGAAGGTCATGGAGATGCTGTTAGGAAGTCTTACTGTGTCAACTGAGGATTGGGTGAGACCTCTATTAAAAATCAGAAAGTATAGTGAGGTTAAATTAAAGTTGGCTTGTTTGTCTTTGGCAAAATGACCCGTTAAATACAAAGTTTTCTTTTGTAGTTGAAGAAGCTAAGGTTTAGAGATATGTGAAAACCCCAAACCCATACTTCTACTGACAGTAGACATTTGGCAATACAGAGGGAAAACCAAGTTTTTTAAAAAACACTACTTAAATACACTTATGGGCATGGTGAAGAATGCCTGTAATCCCAGTTGGAATGAAAAGCTCAAGGCCTGCCTGGCCTATATGAACTCGAGAGCATTCTGGGTAATTTAGTGATAAAAATAAAAATAAGACAGTTGTTGGAATAACTCAATGGTAGAGACTTGTATAACATACATACGGCCCTGGGTTTGACTTCCTAAAACCGTAAAACAAACAACCAAGAAAATACCTAAACATTGTCTAGGAATTTAAACATATAGCTAGAAAATCAATGTCTCAACGCTGAGGAGATGGCTCAGTAGCTGAAACTTGGGGTACAAGCATGAGGAGCTGAGTTCAGATCCCCAGCACCTCCATAAATATCAGGTGTGGCAGCACACTCTTGTAACCCCAGCACTTGGGGGACTGAAGCCAGGCTAATCCCACAGGCTTGTTGGCCAGTCAGTCCAGATACAACAGCAAGTGCTGAGTTCAATAAAGGCACAAATATGTCTCAAAAATACGAAGGGAGAGAAGCTATGAGGGAAAAACTCCTAACATTGGCCTCTGGCCTCCACAGTGCAGCATAGGCGAGCATAGCCACACGTGTATGTGCACATAAAGTAACTCTCTGGCCTCCACACCTGTATGCACAGGTGTGAGCATACTCACACACAAAGGTGCATACTCGTGTATACAGTACAGGTAAAAAAGAAAAAAAAGAAGGAAGGAAGGAAGGAAGGAAGGAAGGAAGGAAGGAAGAGAGAGAGGGGGAGAGAGTGCTTGTCAGTCCCAAGGCCCATGTGCAGAAAATCCGCAAATACAGAACAAAACAAAGGGACTTGGGGAGTGGCTCAGCCTGACACAAAGCGTGGGACCTGAGTTTGGGTTCTCAGTGTTATGGGGAATCCACTAGAGATGACCATTCAAGACACAGTTATAGCCAGCTGAAGGTCTTTATTCTAACCAGCGGGCACTCCACTTGGATATTCAGGAACTAAGTGTAGTCCTGAGTGTCTGGAGTCACAGGGTTTTTTGAAGACAAAAAAAAAAAAAAAAAAAAAAAAAAAAAACCACATCCTGGCATCTCACTTACAAGGGTGCTTCACAGAAACAAGCAGTTTAACAGAAGCTAAACTAAGTTAGCTAGGCCATCTTGACCTCAAGTTTCTAGAATAGAGTTGGATAATTTTTCCACAGGATTCTCCACAAGGGAGATCAAATTATATTAGATCTGAAATGGCCTCAGCCATTGTGTGAATGGAACAAGATGGAAGACCTTCTGCTATTCCTTGCTCTCTCAGAATTCATGTTAAGAAACAAAAAAAGCAGACATGGTCAAATGTACCTATATCCCTAACATGGGGCAAGGTTAGGCCTGAAGCTCACTCGCCAGTCAGTTTTGCCAAGTCTATGAGCTTCAGGGTCAATGAAAGATCCTGACAGAAAAGAAAAGAAAAAGGAAAGAAAAGATGGAAAATTATGGGGAAAGACCTCCCCAATGGCTGTCTCCAAGCTCTGTAAACAACTGTACACGTGCACACACACATGCACACATGCACACGTGCACACACATACATGCCTACACTAACAAGTAACACATACAAAAACAGAAAATAGAAAAGCAAAACCCTCATGAGTGGAGGTAAGCACCCATACAGGCTAAAGTCGGTACTTTGCATTTTATGCACTGAAAACTCTTTATAACAATGTAACCAGTAGGCCTATCTTTATGAAGCTTAAAATTTTTCTGAGCTGAGAATGCAATTTAGAAAAGAAGGGGTGGGGAAGGCTGGAGAGATGGCTCAGCAGTTAACTCAGAGGTCCTGAGTTCAACTCCCAGCAACCACATGGTGGCTCACAACCATCTGTAATGGGATCTGATGTCCTCTTCTGGTGTGTCTGAAGAGAGTGACAGTGTACTCACATAAAATAAATGTATGAATCAATCTTAAAAAGAAAGAAAGAAAGAGAGAGAGAGAGAGAGAGAGAGAGAGAGAGAGAAAAGAAAGAAAAGAAAAAACTGTTCTGTGGGTCTCAGGGGGGAAAGAACTTGGTACAGGAAATTGGTTACATGGATTACAGGGAACCAGACCACCTGCAGAGGCTTCCCTCACAGCAAGCAGGAGGAAAACAACCTTCTCCAGCCCTTCACAGAACCCACTGGAGAACCTAACTTCACAGAGCCACCCCTGTGGTGCTAGGTTAGAAAGTAGGGTTCCAGCAGATGCTGGAGCCCCCACCACAAAAAAGGGCTGGCCCTTGTCCCCACAAAAGACTCCCTTTGGGCAGAAGATGTTAAGTGAAACCATGAAGTGGCCTTTCCCCAGCCCCGCCCATCTTTCTGTTTTTATTTGTAACCTGATTGCTCCTTTCCTCTCTGGCCCAATCTCCAAATAAGTCCAGAAACCTCTGTGGGAGCCACAGACCATTTCCTTTGGCATAGGATTAACAGCAAAGGACTGAATGATTTGAAGACAAAGTGACCGGAGCTGCTGGGCTCCATGAGAACATCCGAGGTTAACAGGATGCCTGACTGTTAAATCTCCAACCAAGTGCTGATTTGTTTAGCTAATCTTTCTCTTCACTCCCTGACATCCAGTGGGCTCTTGTGAGAATATTTTAAGCCTACACAACCAGTTTCCACCTTCAAGCCCGAAAAATTACAATCCTGAAAGAGACTTGGAGAACCTTATGGGGGATACCGCTGGGCCCCCTTCCCATTTTTGGCATGTCTTCCTTACAAGCCTTACACACCAGAGAGGTTTCTGCCTTCACTGAACTACAACAAGCAAACTGGGGAGCCACTTTCAAGGTCACCCTGACATGTGGATACTTTCCAGCATTTCAAAAACCTGACCCACTGAGCATTGCTTTGTTATGGCGTCAGCCACCACGGTGCCAGGTGACAAGAACTGAGCCTCCTCTTAGGCAAGCCCGAGTACACAGAAATAGAATGGAAATTGTCCTTTAGCTTCTCTCCATTCCAGTCCACACAACCACGTGGACACACAGGTCCTTCCTCCATCTTCCTTCATTTGCCAGTTCATCATCCGTTCATTTACCTAATAAATGCTGATTATCTAGGATGTGCTGAGCACTAAGGATACAACAGAGAATAAAAACAGCTTTATTTCAACTCTCCTAGAACTTCTATCTTAATCTAGAGAAGCCCACAATCAATAATTAAAACACACCATTTGTCCAGTGATGGCACTTGGTAAATAATGATACGGACTTATTAAATAATGAAGTCACTGTGTGTTTTCCCAAAGTCGGAACATAGATGGATTTAAAGCAGAGAATCTGATGGGGGAGGTACTGCTGGGTTCCCTCCCCGTCCTTTGCATGTCTTCCTTAGGAGCCAGCAGCATGCCAGAGAGGTTTCCGCCTTCACTGAGCTGCAACAAGCAAAGGGAACTGTTGTGAAGGTGAGCTTTGCAGCCAAGGTCTAAGTGAGAGTGTGAGCCCTGCAGACCCCTTAGGCCTGGGAAGTGCACAGTCATAGGAAACAATGACCCAGGAACAATGGGTCAAAAGGAATAGTTGAGTATAAAGGTCCTGAGGCAAGACCTCACAGAGTCTAGGATCAGTGAGGAGCCTGTTGTAGCTGAGGTGTTGAAGTAGCAGGAAAGAAACAGCACAAGCGGAAGATGGACTTAGAGATAAGGAGCTGAGAGTAGTGGGAACTTGGGCAAAGCAAGCGGAACAGAACAGTATCATGGGTAACTTACTGTTCCCACCTGTTGGAAACCAAATGGGATTTAGGGACAATAAAGGGGGTAGGGGCAAGAAAGCTAGTTCCAACAATGCAGGCAGCGGGAAGCTGGATTTTCAAAACTTTGGAGGTTTACTAGGATTCTTCCTTGCCTCTGGCACATAAAGTTATGACATTCATTAGTTGAGGGTCCATGGAACTGGAGCGATGAGGAGCTCGGTGACCAAGGATTTGGTTAATGGCTCTCATTGATTTTCCAGGGATTCTATATGGTAGGGCTAAATATAATCAAAAAGAAAAAATGAGCCATCCTAATCATGGTAAGGAGGCTTGCATCACTGCACTGTGCTCCTGAAAGCAGTCCCTGCATCAAGACTTATATACAGCATCTGAGCACAAGGCTCCGCAAGGCACCTTATGGGGAAGTGGCAGCTCAGAAAGGTTTTAAAACGGAATTCAAATCACAAGACTCCTCCATGGCCAAGATGGGATTTCAGCACAGTGAACTCATTCATTCAATGGATGCTTATCGGACGTCTGGTGCAGCTGCACGCAACAGAGCATCGGCCTGCGATAAATGCAGCTGACTTTTCATTCAACAGGTATTTATGAGCATCTACTAAACATTGGCTAGAGAAACGGTTGAGCAGTTAAGAACATTTGCTGCTCTTGCAGAGGTCCTGGATTCAGTTCTCAGCACCCATGTTGATTGGCTCCCAACCACCTACAACCCCAACCCCAGTCCAGGGGATCTGATGCCCTCTTCTGGCCTCCATGGACACTTGTGCTCATGTGACTCTGCCTCTCTCTCTCTCTCTCTCTCTCTCTCTCTCTCTCTCTCTCTCTCTCACACACACACACACACACACACACACACACACACACACACATACATCAAACAAATGCTGGCATAAAATGTAAGCAAAAATTTAAAACTCCTCAAGCAGAAATAAACACAACAACAAAGGGGGAAAAAAGCTAAGCTTCAGGATGCCACATTCTTCAGTGAGTCATTCAGGGATGCTCTCTGCTAGGCTCACATGTAAACGCAGAGCAAGGCAGTGTGCCAGGCCAACACACTGTGAGAGAGCCTTGCTGCCATAGGGGACAGCTGGAGTGAAAATCAATGATGGATCAAGTTTGGGACATCAGAAAAAGTAAGGACTTAGCACGGCAGGAGAGAAGGAAGTAAATGAGAGAATGGAATCAGAGCGGTGACCATGGGTGACAACAAAGAAATCAAGGAGAAGATATCACCACAATCCAAGACAGAAATGACAGTGACTCGGCCCAGGTAAAAAGAGGTAGCCAGAGTGAAAAATAATGTTAAAAAATAAATAATAAAAATAAAAAATAAAAAATAATGTACTTTAAAATTTGAGATTTGGAGATAGATTTTTTTTTCATGTGAAATGGAAGGAAGGTGAGGTTTTATTGGTTGGTTGGTTGTTGCTGTCATTATTGTAATTGTTGTTTGGTTGGTTTGGTTTTTACCTGAACTGAAGGAACATGGAGTGTATGTCCGTGGCTCATACCTGTAATCCCAGCCTTAGGAGACTGAGTCAGGACAATTGTGAGTTTGAGGCTAGCCTGAGCTACAAAGTAAGACCCTGTCTCAAAAACTCCAAAAACTCCAAAACAATAATACGCATTTAGAAGAAAAGAAAACTAAGATACTAAGTTTTGGATGTTGGGTAAGTGTTTAATATACTAATCTTGATATTAGAGAAGAGAAATATACTGAAACCAAAACAGAATCCATGTGTACGTGATACTTACACTTTGAGTCTACAAAAGAACATTTATGGAAGAAAAAGAGCAAGTGTGGATGGCCCTAGACTCGGGGTGGGGGTGGGATGGGGAGATGGAGGGGAAGACAAGCACTTTGTCTTAGATGGCAGAGAAGTTTGACAGGAAACTGACTATCCTAGCCTCCAGACCTAGGTCAGAATCTTGAGAGTTTAAGTACAGATTTTTTTTTTTTTTTTAATGAGCTCTACCCACAATTCTAATGTACTGCTGAGTTTGTATAAAAGTTAAACTAATATTTTCTGCTATGCCTCAGGGTCAGTCTAATGAAATATTTTTAATTGCTTGAACTACTAATTTTAGGTAATTAGTGGAGTTTATAAGATGACAATTTTGAATGAACAGCCAGAAACAAAGCGAGAGTCAGGAAACTACGGCCAATGCTACATTTGACACTCTTTAAAAAAATAAGAATGTGACATTTACCAAATCAAAGATTGAATGTTCCCATCACAAAGAAACAGCATGTTCTAATTCCCATTTTTGTATGATTTTAGGAACATTCATGGGGATTTTTAACTTTTACAAGTTCTTCGAGAGTTTTATGCAATGTGTTTGGTTATACTCATCCCTTTCCCAGTTTCTCCCAGATCCACCACTTCCCTACCCACCCTACTTTGTGTCTTTTTGATTTTTCAAAACCATCAAGATCAACTTGTGCTGCCCAAAAGTGGAGTTGTAGTCTTCCACTGGAACATGGTCAACCAACCAGATTCCACTCCTAGAAAAAAACTGTCTCTTCTGCCAGCTGCTAATAATTGCTGGTAGCTTCAAGACTATGGGTGTGATTTTGTGACTAACTCATATCTCCACACTGGGATTTGGACGGGCATGGACTTGCACAGGTTTCTCTTACATGCTATAGCAACTGCTGTTTTGAATTCACCTAACCAGCTGCCCTTGATGTTTCTAGAAGACACAATGGCCTTATAGTAATCTATGCCCTAAGGCTCTTATACTCTTCTGGCCCTCTTCCACAATGATCCCTGAGCCTTGGAAAAAGAGACGACTGCAGTATGTATGTTCCATTTGGGAATGAGTATCCTGTGATCTCTTATTCTCTGTACCCAGCTCAGTTTTGTTGGCCTTTGTGTTCATCAATATGTATTACATTAGAGGCTTCTCAGACGAGGGTTGAGAGATGCATTGATCTATTGATATAACAATAAGTATTAGGATTTGGTTTAAGATTATGTCTGCTAAACAGAATAATAGCAGTGTGTTCTTTACTAACCCCTATATCTCACATAGCCATAGGTTCTTAGTCTAATAATGGTGCCAAGTATGTGCAATGGAGCTTAAATCCAATCAGGAAGCAGTTGGTTACTTCCATGATGTTTGTGCCACTACTGCACCAGTGAGCATGTCTTCTCAGGCTAGTCATTACTGTAGCTCTCAGGGTTCACAAGTGGGGATGACTGATGGTTAATTTTCTACTCCAGTGGCATGCATAGCACTAACGATATAAAAGCTAGACAGTAGGGATGAAGTTTCCAGGTCAGCACCAGCTTGATTTTTCTATGTTCTATGTCTCAAGCATGTGGCAATAGGGCCTTAGCATCAAGGTCCAGAAGGTAACCAATAGCAACAATCATAGTCTGTAATGTTTGGGGTTATATGAGACCTACCTGGTCTCCAAAAGAATAACCCATTCCTACATATTTGTTAGCCTCTGGTATCTAGTACAGGCTCTGCTGTCCCATAATAGGGTAAGTCTATCTGTCTATCTTAACGTGTGTGTGTGTGTGTGTGTGTGTGTGTGTGTGTGTGTGTGTACAAGTGCGCACTTGCACGTGAGCACGCTCAAGTGTTTGGGAGCTTCTACAGTTGGTTTCCATGTGACTTGTCCTAAAGGTTTTTAGTGTTATTCATCCTCCCCATCATGTATGCTGCCTTCTGCTCCCCATCCCAATTTAAACCTTCCTGTCGTGTTTCCAGTTTGTTTGTGATTTTAGTCAAAGAAGAGTGATATTTTTTTTTAATTTTTTTTTTTTTTTTGGTTTTTTGAGACAGGGTTTCTCTGTTTAGCCTTGGCTGTCTTGAAACTCACTCTGTAGACCAGGCTGGCTTCGAACTCAGAAATCTGCCTGCCTCTGCCTCCCAAGTGCTGGGATTAAAGACGTGCGCCACCACTGCCTGGCTTTTAAAAATATTTTGACTGACTTTTTATTTACACAGCATGGTGTGCCATGAGCAAGTGCAATAGCTGTAGCTACTTTCTGTGTGCCTCTGAAACAAGAGAAAAAATGACAAATGGTTAAAGCTGGTTGTGAGAAAGAGTTATCTAGAGAGGTGCTAACTGTTGCCATTCTTAAAGGAACTCTGATATTCTTAAAGGAACCACATGTCATTGGGTTGAACAATACCATGATTGTGATGTGGAAATAACAAAGGGACTTTAAAAGCCACAGATTGACAAAACCAAAAGGAAGCAAACAAACAAATTGTCCCAGGAGAATCTCTGCAGCTGACTGTGCAGTTCTCCACAGCAAAGACCACAGATTCAGGGACTGCGAATTTCACTTACATCAGCCAAGGAAAGAAGATCTGAGTCAAAACTACATAAGTGTAGTGTGTAGTAAACGCTGCATAGGTGCCTGCGTTCTTTGACATACTGACAATACCAGGAATGGGAGGGACAGAAACAGTAGTCCGCCCAACATCAAACCGTAACGACAAGCAGACAAATACCTAAACTTGCCCTCTCAACTGCCACTGAAAAAATACAGTAAGCTCTTGAGTTTGTTAAGCAAACGAAAATTGGCCAGGAAGGAATTTGGAAAGAAGGCATGAGCCATTAATCAAGGGCAGTCCCAGACCAGTTACCACTAAAAGAATGGAAATTATGGTCAAGGAATGAGGACTCAGTCCTAGTAACTGGAATTTCCAGATGCACGGGAAATATGCACTTCAAAGGACTTTGCAAACAGTAACTTTAAGCAAAGGCTGCAGGAGCCATGGGTTGTACTTGCTGGCAGAGCCCTACATCCTACCATTTCTATAGCATGAGACTTGGGACAGCAAGTCTAACCAAGGCCACCAGGAGCTACATCCAAGGACAATGTCTTCTAAACCAAAGCAACATGCGTGGTCTTACTGTTCTGAAAGTGCCTTTGCAGAGGCCTCTTCCCTCAGTACCACTGTGTTGATTAAGGGAGTGAGTGCCACACCAATACCTCATACATGCGTCTCATCAAACCACAATTGCAAGGGGGACTCGCTGCCGTTACATGAGCCTGTCATCAAGACTGAAGCTGAAAAGGTTGAGTTACACAACAGTAAAATGGGCCTGAGCATCCACTCAAGCAAGGAAATTCAACCACAAACCGACTCACTTAAGGCTCCTCCCATGTCACACCAGGCTGGGGTTGACTTTCTGTCTGGCGGTGTGTAAAGGGCACTCTGTGCTTCTCCACATAGACTCTTAAATACAATACCTTCTGAAGCTATGGTCATCAATATTGTTATCATTTTGTAGACTAAGTAACTAGTGTTCAAATGAAGTGCAGTCACTTGTCCAAGGCCACATGATTGAGTATAGAAAAAGAATTAGAACTCAGGCCACTGGACTCCAAAGTCTTCAACTGCTATAAGTGGTTGGACTTCCTGTAGTTACCTGTCCAGTCTCCAATATGAAGACTGACAAGATGGAATGACATAAAGCAGCTACATTTACCTTCTGCTTAAAGATGACCTTCTTGCATGGACAGGTACTTTCTTGCAATGAAACTCTACAAGAAGATGCCTTATTATTCTTCTTGATAATTCCATCCATGTGTATAAAGAATTTGGGCTACTTTCAGCCCCCTTGCCTTTTCACATCCCCCCCCCTCTTCTTGCTGAAACCCAGGTTTCTTCTCAACTTCCTTTGTATACCCGCATGAAAATGTAATGTAGCTAAGTGGAAAATGTAGACTGTGAAGACGCGACCCTCACAGGGGCCAGTTAAGACCCTTAGCACATTCTGTACCAACCATGAAATCAGTCCATCTTCCCTCCAGAGCCGGCTGGATGGTGGGCTTGGACTCCAGCTGTTCCCATCACAAGGCACAGATAGAAGAGCATCAACTCTGACTTGGAGGATGTTTCTACATGAGAGGACGATGAAGCATCAAAAGGATGAAGGGAAGCTGGGCAGATACCACATTCCATTAAGAAGGCAAAGAAACCTCAGAATCTTTCTAACCTAGAAAACAGTTTCTACCATGCTATTCCTGTATTCTAGGGAAGGGTCAGGGGAGTCCACACCATTACCCAGAGCCAACCTTGCTCCAGCTTCCAGGAACACAGGGCAGAGCTGTGGCAGATTTCTATGTCAGCAGGAAGCCAGCTTACCACCCACACACTATTATTGGAGCAGGCTAGAACTTGGCGTCTGGCTGGCACAGCTGCCAGACACACCTTGCCAGTGGCTGCAGGTGCTGGCTGCTGCTCTGGCACTCTTGACAGTACAAGAAAATATACCAGGAGCATATTTTCAGTTTAAAGCTGCAAATGTAGCAATGTGTCTTGCTGTGGTGCTGTCTGGGAGAGTCAGGATACAATACATTACAAACTTAATTTAAGCACAGAAAATATTGGATGTTAAGGGAGGGCTTTCTCCTACTTATTCTTGGCTAATGGGACCCCGTCAGAAATGATGCTGCACACCTGAAATCCAGCGATTTTAGAGCTACAGGCAGGAAGATAGACCGTTCTAGACCAGCCTGGGCTACATAGCAACTCAGGGACAGCTTAGGCCACATGAAGCCCTGTCTCAAATACAAAGAGAGAAAGAGAGAGAAAGAGAAAGAGAGTGAGATTAATCATCAAAAAGAGACACTCCACACTCTCAGACCCCAAACAAGTATAGAATCAACAGAAGTGTTTTCAATGAATGTAAAAATTATAAGATCACCAGAGTAGTTGAAAAGCTTTTAGCTCTCGGGGCAGGGGGAGAAAGGATGAAATCTGTAAACACCCAGATGAGAAGCATCTGCCCCTGGCTGGGACTTCATAGCATTGCACTGAGCCCTGTGTACACAGGGAGAAGGGAGAGATTCGATGGCAGGAATCTATATAGAGTATATTTTAAGTCTTTTAATCTCCCTGGGATGAGGAAACCTTATTGAAAAACAATTATTTTAAAAGAACATGATTTATAAACATTGGCTTCCAGTGGAGGAGAAAGATGGAAAAGTGTCTTCCAGTTCAGAAAACAGAAAAAAAAAATGGGGGCCAACTTGCATGTAAGAAAATGTCCTTGAACCAAAGCCTCAACCATTCACAATTACTTTCCAGGAGTCATTTATTTGGGCAGGAAGGCTCCTGCTACCAACGTGTCCTGAAATGTCAGGTGGGGTCCCAGTTTGAGCTTAAGGTTCTCCACCCACAGAGAAGCTAACAGTGCTTCTACCCCCAGTACTGCCAATGCCCAGAGCTAGCATGCCTTCCAGAGGAAGATGTGCAAGACTCTCTGAGGCACAATCAACCATGCTTTCTCAGAAAAATAAATACCAGAGAGGTGTTATGAGTTGATTCACGAAGCTACTCACAACCCACGCAGAATGCTAAGCAGCTGATTAGCTAATGGGAACAAAAAAGACACTGTACATTAAATTATTCAATTCCCCAGCCAGTTGCTAAGCACATAGATAACATTAAAGGATAAGGACATCTGTCCCATGCCCTCAAGATGCTTATTAACCAGTGGGGAATCTTAAGAAAATATACACAAATTAGGTTAAGGAAATATCTCTCTTGGTAAACGGCTTGCCGCCCAGCATAAAGACTTGAGTTCTATCCAGGACCCACATAAATAAAACAAACACATAGGCATAAGAATGTATTCTGGGGAGGAAGAGACAGGGCCATGATGACATGCTTGCTCAATCTGGTGACATCCATCCCAACGATAGGCCCTGCCTCATAACAACTCATAACAACAACCACAAAAAGATGGAAGGAGTCTTGAGTCTTGTATATATATATATGTACACACACATACACATACACACACACTCACACATACACACATATCCTCACAGAGATACGTGCAAACACACACACACACACACACACACACACACACACACACACGTATGAAGGAAAGCTAGCTCTTCTTTTTAGTCATGAATCATAAACTTGCTAACGTCTAGGCGGGAGGCATATGATTGTTTTTAATCAGACTTCAAAGGTCAAGGGTAGGCGAGGACCTTAAGTTACTATTACATCTAAAGTTATTTTACAGCCTTCTGAAGAACATAGAAAAAAATGAGTGCAATTCTCAAAATGATATGCTGCCAAAAACACACTTCTGAGTCTTTGGAAGTGCAAGGTAATGGGAGGGGGGCCAGACCATTTTTCACCTCACAGCCAGCTCAAGACAAAAGAGAGCAGCCTGGGCATGGCCATACAGTCGCCATGTGTGGTCTGCAGTTGAGCACAGGTATTCATCATTTTCTCCCACAAATAGACACCTTTTCTGCTTTTTTATTACCCCTTCAAGTCCCAAGCATGTGGATTTCAGTTCTTTCATTTTTTTAAAACCTGGTTCTTAACTTTTTTTTATTCTCTTGGTTGATAATTACCTAATGACTTCCTCTACCATATCATACAGTATTTGGGCTGTTAGGATCATAATGACTCCTTCTCTCTCTGAACTATGGTCCAATTGTGAAAATTAATAAATACCCCATCAACTACAATATGGTCGTGTTCCTAAGAGGGCCCAGCCAAGTTCTCCAAATCAGTCTCTGATCTAGGGTCTGTATCTAGGACCCTAGGCCTTTAGCCCTGAAGGTGTTTTCGTGTCCACCAAAGTGAGCACAGTAGTTTATATACAGGGGGATCCTAATATAAAGAGCCAGTAAACAGACACATGGGAAAGAGAATTTCCCAACACAGAGGGCATGGAATATTGGCAGGAGAAATTTCTCTGCAGCATGATGTCTAAATTGAAGTCTCAAGTATGAAAAGGAAAGGAGTGAAAAGGTGAACATTAGGTACAAAAAAAAAAAAACATGAAAAGCAGTCCTTAAAATCCCTCAATCTATTAGAAGTGCCTCAGTGGTAGACTGCTTGCCTAGCATACACAGGACCCTGGGTTCAATCCCCAGTACTACAAAACAT
>JANHMN010000001.1:191867076-191877076 GCA_030674055.1 Rhabdomys pumilio | reverse complement strand
ATGAGACACACAAGGTCCCCTCCCAAAGATTACACTAGCACTAACAATTGCTAAGGGAAGGGGAGAAGTGATCCTCCCTCCAGTCAAGCATGTCACCCATACCCTGTGAGCAAGCTCAGTAAACTCATCCCTTTATCAAGCTGGACATTGGTAAAACTGTGACTTTGGTCTGTTGCTGATGATGTATGGTGAACAGATTTGTTTATCTCTCCCAAGGAGTCACCCAGCAACTTCTTTATTGATTCCAAATTTAATTCCATTAGACACTTTCTTGTAAGTACTTTTAAGTATCCAATAAAAGATACTTCTGAGCTTGGGGCAATAGCTCAGTGGTAGACAGGTGGCATGACTTCTATGAGGCCTTGGTTTGATCCCAAGTACCACAAACTGCTCTTTTTGAAATGACAATCTAAAAGTAAACCCCAAAACTGAACGCCTGAATTCAAATAAGCTTTAAAAACTAAGTTAAGGAATGAGCTCTAGAAAGAAGGGGTTTTGCTAATACCCTACACCCCAACCAAAGAGAGTCTTCCATCTCTTCTTTGATAGCTACAAAGTACCTTCAAATTTACACAAGGAACACCTAGTTTTTATAACTTACAAACACAAGCAAGAACAGAGAAAATTGGGTATTTTTAGATCAAGAAATGATGGAGAGGGGGAAGACTAAAATGGCTGGTTGATCCAACCTAGTTTCATGTGATTTTAAATAACAAGACTTGCCCACTTCCCTTTGCAGCTTTATGGAAATTGTGTAAGAAATATTTTCCTGACATTTGGGCTGAGTTTTCCTTTTCTCAGTTTCATCATGTCAGGAATAACTGTGCCTCCCCACACCACCCCAAACATTTCCCGCAGCACCTGCAGATGTCTGTTTATCCCCCTTCTCATTCCTCATCCAAGTAAAACATATTTAGGCCTCTTAATCTATCCCCTTAAGCTATTTATTATACTTTTGAATATATCCTCTCTCTCTCTCTCTCTCTCTCTCTCTCTCTCTTTCTGTCACTCAGATGCCAGCATCCAACAGGCTCACCCTTGATGTCACATACGTAGTTTCTACATTTTACTTGGAGTGTGAAACCCAAATAATACTTAACTTTTTAAAATCGTAGACACTTACTTTCCATCACCAACCACAGGTGGCATCGAGTCTTGTTGCTTTCCAAGTGCTGAACCTTGGGCCCATTGGGTGTCTGTCATTTGGATTATATCCTCTCAGAAGTCAGAAATAGGCAAGTTCATTCCCTGGCACCCTCGACAGTCCTAGCAGCTCATCTGGTGTGGTGCAACTATTTGCGGCTCAGGGATGCCAAGTTTACAAGTGCACAGGCTCCTTCCGAGTCCTGCTGGAGTGCCCTGGCTATTTCTGAAAGGTTAACTAACCTACACCCACACAGAGCCCTCAATGGCCCAACAGATTCCCAAACACAAGCCTAACTCTGCTATTCTATAAGCCCTTAAAACTCCACTTAAAAGCTTAAGATGTTCTTTAACTGTTTTTGTATATTTTAATATTAGTTAGTATACAAAGCATTGGTCTCACTGTGACAAGTTCAAATAAGATTTATTTTTGCCGATTCTCCTCCCCACCTCTTCTCCTCTATCTCTCTGTTCCCTCCAATACTTTCTACATATATCCCATATCTTTTCTGCTTTTCTATCACACAAATCTTATTGTTCTTCTCCTATTTCCTCAACACTACCTCCTTTCTTGTGTCCTCCAGTTCACATATGAGAAAGAGTATGTGACTTTTGTCTTTGTGAGTTTTAGTTACCTTGATTAATATGCTTTGCAGTTTCATCTATTTTCCTGATGTCAATAACATTTCTTTACAGCTGATTAAGATTGCATTGTGTATTTGTTCAGTTTTGTTACACACTCATCTTTTGGTGGACATCTAGGCTGGTTCCATTTGCTTGCCATTGTGGGTAATGTGGAAATAAGCACGAATATGCAGGTATCACCATGGTAGTATGTACAGTTCTTCAGCTAGATACTCAGAAGTGGTATACCCGAGTCATGTAGTAGTTCTAGCTTTAATAGTTTGAGGAACACTCCATAGTGACTTTCATAGTAGCTGCCTAGTTTCCATTCTCAATAGCAGTGAATAAGTGTTCCTCTTTCTCAAAATATCTGCCAACATCTGGTTTTGTCTATTTTCTTAATGACAGTCTTTAGGATAATATTCTCTAAAATTCTCAGTAGCTTTTCGATCCCTTCTTAGAAGTTCTTGGACCCTCTCAAGACTACACATAACTGAGAATTTTAAACTGGCTGACCTTAGTAACTCAGTCTATGAAAGACAGCTGAAATATCATTCAGTCAAATTTCACTAGTTGAGAATGTAATGTTACCTGGACTGAAATTTATCTTTGTCCTGAGGATGGAGATTCCCTAAGCAAATAAATACTATGTAAGCAGGCTGGTACAGTTTCATATGTCTTAAAAAATAATTTTGCCTAAGAATAGTATTGCACAATGTATTTGAATATATACTCTATGAAAATGTCTTATATATTCATTAAAACACACTTGGTAACATATCTACTTAAAGAATGTGTTAAGAATTAATCTAATTTCTATAGGGACTAGAGAAGATTGCATTGATTTTTCAATGGAAATGTAGATTTGACTTTACCTTTCTAGAGCACTGGGAAAATGATATGTGTGTCAGTCATTTCAGCCCTAACCGCAAAGGAAAAGCCAAGACCCAGAATAGATCCATTTCCTATCATAACGGTTTGAATGTGTCTCCCAACGTTAATGTTTTGGAAAATCAATCCCCTTTGAAACCACAATAGAAAATTGATGACTGGGTCATAAAGTCACTGATCTCAGTGGTAGACATATGTCATCATTACAAAGAATAGCTTACTATAAAAGCAAAGCCTGATCTCTGTTGTTCTCTTGCCTATCTTGTGTAGACTCTGTCTGTCTGTCTGTCTGTCTTCTGCTATGGAACACCACAGCAAGAAAGCCCTTACTAGATGTGGGTGCCTTGATACTGAGCTTTTGCAGGGCTTCTGTGCTGTGATAACAGTGTGATCAAAAGGAACTTGTGGAGGAAAGGGCTTATTTCAGCTTACAACTAAAACTAAGTCACACTCCATCACAGAGAGAGGTCAGGGAAAAAAACTCAAGGCAGAAACCTAAAGGCAGTGACTGAAACAAAGGCCATGGCAGCATGACACCTGCTGGATTGCATCCCATGGCCTGCTCAGTCTGCTTTCTTAGAGCACCCAGACCACCAGTCCAGGGATGGCACCACCTAAAGTGGACTGGAATTTCCTAATCAATCATCAATCAAGAAAACATCCCATACGGTAACCTACAAGCCAATCTGGTAGGGACTTTCTCAGTTCAGGTTTCTCTTCGCAGATACCCCTAGTCAGTGCAAAAAAATGAAACAGGACAACAGGACATCTTCCTAGCTTCCAGGTCTATAGAAAAAAAAACAGTTCTGTTATTTAAATATTACTCAGTCTTATTAAGTCTGTGGTGAAATAAAATGTAATGTAAATAAATAACAGATAAAAATTAAATATTTTTAAGTCAATAGTACTAAAAAGTTCAAGCATTCTTGATGACTGCTGATAACTAAAATCTGTTTCCCTAATTGTTTCTTGATTGGGTCAATAAAGATGGTAGAAGTTAGTCACTGGTCGAAGAAAAAAAGGTGGGTTTTACGGGTCAAAGAGGGAAAAGAAGGGGATGTGGAGAGAGATTTGGGAATTTGGACCAGGCTGAGAAGTAGATAGGAAGCAGGAGACATGTAGGTCTCTCGAGGCACCTATAGTATGCAGCCTCTGTCAGCAGTGATGGATGGAAAGAAGGATGGAAACGGCTACTGTTAGATTAAGATAGAAAATTCTTCGCCCAGCCATTGAGTTATCCGGTCAGTTTTAAACTAATAAAAGTCTCTAGTGTTTTCCTTCTTCGGGCTTAAAATGGGCAGAAGAAGAGAGGGTGATGTCGGGCCATTAGCTGGTAGTGCGTGAACAGCAGCTCCCAGAATTTTTTTGGGAAGGGTGGTCATTGGCAGCTTGGCAAAGCCAGCCGGAGGAACAGGCCAAAACGTCAGCGGGCCAAATTCAATTAGTGAACCAATTTCATTTTACTTTAGATTATACTATGAGGACATTCCATGAGGGTCTCCCAACAGGTATCACAAGACAGGGTGCAGGATAACACGGGTCCAGACACTGGCTGGGATAGACCCAGAATCAACAATGTCGGTAGCCGACATTCGAAGATGGCACCAACTGCCTGCCTGCCTCTTCAGACTTTTCTGGTAAACAGGTATTCTGCACATGTGTCAGCATGATTCTGGCGTGAGCCCCTCCCGAGTGGGTATATGCTAACGAGGTATTGTAGCCTTAACCAATCCTTGCATTGGCAACCCCTGCTCCTCTATATAAGCAGCGCCCTTCAGCTGCATGGGGTCCCCCATAGTAGTATTTTTATTAGTTCCTGCAATAAAGACTTTTGAGAAGAATCCAACTGTGTTGCGTCTGCTTGCTGGACGAGTTGGGCATGGCACAACAGTGTAAGACAAACAGGAAGTAGAGTCAGCAACAGGACACAGGTCCTAATAAGGGTAGGACAATAGCATTTTTGGGTCAAATAAAGTCAAGCCCAATGTACAAAGATAGAAACAAACGTTCTCCATTCTATACTCAGCCTTTTTATTTAGCAGGTCCCAGAACAAAGAGCAAGGGAGAATTAGGGACTTACATAAGAAGACCAGATTCAAACCAAGACTTAAATGGACTTCTCCTGACCCCCAGTCCTGTGCTCTTCAGCTGTGTTCCAGCATTGACACCACCAGTAGAGCAGATAATCTCCCAAATACACCCGAAGATGTGTCACTAATGCAGATCTGTAAAGTTAAATGGAAAAAACTTGTTCATATCTAATTTAAAAGAGCCTAAACCTCATGCTTTACATAATATTATTTGATTCTTCCTTATGCCAGGTGTCAGACTTAATTTCCCTTTATGATCTCCTCCAAGAATTTTACTCTAAAACAGTTACTATGCTACCACATGGCTAAAATATGTAAAGAAACTTAACTCCGTTGATTTGGATGGTAAGTAGGCTAGCAGGCTGCTACGGGAGAGCACTGTTCAAGAAGCCAAGCCAAGTGTTTATATAAGTGGACAGATACGCAATGCTGCCAGAGAACAGGGCTGTTCTGCCACATCTTGGGGAGCCCAGAAGACCCAGGAAAAGAATAAATACTGTTGTCCCCTGGCCAGAGTCTCATTTATGTTCTCTATTTGTACAAAATGGTAGAGTGGTTTTCAAAAGAGAGGAGCAGACCTAACTATACAATGTCTTACAATTATGAGAAATATGTTTTTCTTCTCTTTTTCCTAACTAAACTCTAAAGTTTCTCAAATTTCCTAGAGCCTTGACAAGATGTGGGCACTCAGATTAGTATTAAGGATCAATAACACAGGTTAGATGCCAATGTAGTGGACTCCAGGAAAAATGAAGAAAAAAATACTTTCCAATATCTCTCAGCACCACCACCACTGCCACCACCCCAACCCCTACCACCACCACCACAACCATCACAACTCCCCCCCCACCATCACAACTCCCCCCCACCACAACTTCCCACCACCACCACCATCTCTACCTGTAGAGAGCCGCAGTGAGCGGTGACAACATTCGCCATTACAAGATGGCGCTGGCGCCCAACGCTGCCGTGGGTAAACAAGTAAATTGCGCATGTGCAAGTGGTGAAAGCCCAGTCACCGCCCAGCCCGGGGCATCATACGGGGTTTTGAGCAAGCAGCCAATCAGATATGTCCATGCCACCCTAGGGTGTATATAAAGCAGCGCCATCCGCGTTCTTGCCGGCGAGACGATTGTGCGGGGCATAACTACCACCACCACTAACAACAATAGCTTTCTCCTTTTTCCAGACTTCTATAACTGCCCAAAGGATCTCATGTCTCTCTGGAGGATGGTAAAACCATGCCTGTGTTCCGTTACTCTGGACCCTTTCACCCTTGAGCAAGTCTTGCTAACTATGATTTTCTCCCCACAAGGGAAGTGGCCTTGTAATATAGAATTCCAAATAGTCATTTTTAAATAAACCACACACAGTAAAACACATTTGCCACCCTTTCCTGAAAGTATTGTCACAATCCAAAATATAAAAATTGGCTAAGGGGAGGTTTTTTAATCTTAAAAGGGTCCAATGTCCCAATGAACCTAGACAATAATCCATAAGACTAACATTCCCCTCAAATAATAGTATTTTGTGAAGATTACTATAATCTGTTAATGACTCTGTGTAACTCCCATACTAATATCCTTTTCCCCTAACACGAAGATAAGTTCCCTCAATGGCAAGTCATATTTTGATGATGAAATGGTCTCCTATTTATCATAACAATTATGAGTGAGGATGTTATATAATTATTATTCAGAATGTGTGTCTCCCAGAGTGACTCATAATTTACTGGAGAATGGTAACATGTTTTGCTTGGTTTAAGAGTTACTCAGAAAATGCACACATGCATCTTTGCATAGTTGATAGTTGATAATACGGCTGTGTCAACTTGACTCGATCTAGAGCCATTTGAGAAGAGGAAACCTCAACTGAAAAAAGAAAGAAAGAAAGTCCTCACCAGCTTGACTTGTGAACAAGAAAAAGGGTCATTTTCTTGATGGAGGTTGACTTAAGACTTGTCAGCTCCTGGAGCAAAGATGCTTTGGGCGTGGGATTTTGTTGCAGTAATAGAAACTCCTAACTGAGACAAAAATTGGTACTACCACTGAGGTATTGCTGTGATAGGCCTGAACCAAGCTGTTTTGAGAAAGTACTGAAGATGTTTGAAACTTTGGGTTACAAAAGCCATTGAATGTTCAGAGCTGAATGGGAAGCTTTAGAAGTGTGGAGCAATGCTGAAAACAGTGTAGATGATGGGGAGCTGGCTGCGGTGAGCTTCCAGAGGGAAGCAAATACTCTATTAAGACCATTTATGTGGTAGTTTGCACTAAGAATTTGTGGTTCTGGTCAGCTGGAGCTGAATAATTCTTGTGGTTAACAAAAGACCAGAACTACCATCAAGAAACCTAAGCTTTTCTGGGACAATCAACCTTGACATCTGGGCTGAAGAATGGGCTGTGATGAAGAAGGGGCCAACATCATCCAGACAAAATCATCTGGGAAGTGATTCTTCAGAGTCAGTACTCAGAGGCTGGGTGCTAGGAGGCAGTCAGTGTTGTATCTGGTCATGCTGACAGCTGAGATTTCACAGAAGAGTTTTTCAGGTGGTACTGGCTTTAAAGGCATGAAGGGGTCATAGAAAGGAGCTGAGGCTTGGCACTGTGGGAGACGAGAAGAGGCCATTAGTAAATATAAAGCCTCAGTTGCAGTAAAAGTCTCAGGATGGAAGAGGTCATGGAGAGAATTTGAAGCTTAGCACGGCCTGGCAGGGTCAGAGTCCCTGAAGAAAGGCCAGCAGAGGCTGTTGGTGAAGATGTAGCTCAGTTGCAGAGGAGAGCCCAGAATTTTGGAAATACCAATAACATGGGACTACCGCCAAGGATGGCAGCAGCCATGAGTGGGGCTGATCTGAGTTGATGAAACAAGCTGCGTGTGCTGTGGGTGGCAGAGCTGGAGAGGCGAAAGTATCTATGCCCATTGGAGACAAGAGGGTTGTAAGTGGGTCCCAGACCTCAAACCCTGAGCTTCTTACACTGCTGAGTTTTGAGTTTGCTCTGATTGGATTGTGATTGTGCTCTGCTTCTTCCCTCTTGAAGTAAGAAAGTATGAAGCCTATTCTTTTTTTATTATTATTATTTTATAGGACCTCACAGTTAAGAACTCTAAAACTTTAGAAACATTTTGAAATTTTATAGAGATTTTGGAGCTTTAAAGAAATTTTGGATATTTTAGAGAAATTTGGGGTATTTAAGGGAAACTTTGAAAAAGATTTTGGGTGTTTTCAACTATTTGAATTTTTAAAGACTTGGAGACCTTTAATAATGGAATATTTTACATTGTGATATTAGTATTAACACGCCATCTTGGGCACAAATGAAAAAAAAAAGGTTGTGGTTGGATAGTGATGTGTTTGTGTGTCAGGTTTAAAATATCAATTGTTCTGGCTAGTTTTATGCCAGCTTCACACAAGCTAGAGTCATTTAGGAAAAGGGACCCTCAATTGAGAAAATATGGGACATTTTCTTCTTTTTTATTGAAAATGATGTTTTATATAATATATTCTGATCACAATTTTTCCTCCTTCATCTCCTGTCAGAATCTCCCAACCTCCCCCACCCATCCTACTCCATCTTCTTTTCCTTCGTCTCCTTAGGAAGCAAACAGGCAAAAATATTAAAGTTAAATTTTTTTAAAAAAGTAGACAAGTTGGGGGACAAAGAAAGAACACAGAGACACACACACAGAGAAAGGCACACACGACATTCTCTTAGTTGACAATTTGGTGTGGGGGTTCCAGATCACTATGGGCAGTGTTCCCTGTGCTGGTGAGCCTGGATGCTATAAGAAGGCAATTTGAGCAAGCCAGTAAGCAGTGTTCCTCCATAGCTTCTGCTTCAGTTTCTTCCTCCATGTTCCTCCCTTGAGTCTCTGCCATGACTCTGTGATGGAGTGACCTGAGGGTTGAAAGGTGAGATAGACCCCTTTTAGTCATGGTGTTTTATCACTGCAATAGAAACCCTAATGAGGCAATAATACCCCAGTGCTTTTGCCATTAATGGTAGCTGTTATGAGCCACAAGGCTTTCTTTTTTTTAATTTTTTATTGGATATTATATTTACATTTCAGATTTTATCCCCTTACCCCATTCCCCCCACCCAAGAACCCCCTATCCTATCCCCCTCCTCCTGCTTCTATGAGGATGTTTCCCCACCTATCCCCCCACTCCCACCTCCCCACCCTCGAATTCCCCCCCCAACTCAGTGTTCAGCCTTCATGGGACCAAGAATCTCCTCTCCCACCTATGTCCGACAA
Source organism: Rhabdomys pumilio (assembly GCA_030674055.1). Lineage (NCBI taxonomy): Eukaryota > Metazoa > Chordata > Mammalia > Rodentia > Muridae > Rhabdomys > Rhabdomys pumilio. Next base: position 191,868,074 of record JANHMN010000001.1, on the reverse strand, counting down.
GGTCATCCTCCCCTACATATACTGATGGAGTCATGGGTCCCTCCCTATGTGCTCGCAGGCTGGTGGTTTAGACCCTGGGAGCTCTGATTAATTGGTATTGTTGTTCTCTTCATGGGGCCACAAACCCTTTCAGCTCCTTCAGTCTTCTCTCTAACTCCTGCCACAAGGCTTCCTAATACTCTAAAAAGAAAACAACTTCCCTAGGTCGAGAAGGTACAATATTTGAAAATTGATCTGTATATTCAGGATCCAAGCCAGTTCTCTCCCCAGCACAGGAATCTATCAGCAGCCTTGATCCTGCTTGATAAGGCTTGACATTGGATCTACTGATGCTGACATGATAGTCTACGTTAATGAAAGAAGTCACCTATGGGCCCTGTGGGATAACTGCCTTCTCCTGGACAGACCATCCTGGAAGTACCAATTCTTGATGACTTCTCTTCACTCCCAGGCTCCTGGTTTATGTCTCCTGCCTCCATCTCTGAGCCACTTTCTTAACAGGGTGCCTATATCTGACCACTTGCTCACCATGCACCTCTCTAAAGGGACCAAATCTTGTCACCACTCTTCCAGGTCTCAAGGCAGGTCTTCTTTGATGATGATATAATTTCCATAAGTGTTGCTGTTTCATGAGGTCTTGTGCAATGTCTTTGAGAACTCATGAAATATGACAACTTAATCTTAAAGTGAAAGTTCACATACCCTCCAAGATCTGCTGCTGTATGGGATAGAGGAAATCTTTTCTAGCATTGTTCCTACCTTTCTTGTACTCTTCCAATGGCCTCTACGAGTGTTGGTGTCAGTTATCACTAACCCATTATCTCTAGTCTAGTCTAGCACACCACACTAATTAAATCACAGGCCATGGAGTTCTCTTCCAGAATTTTCTCCTGTTCATACAGACTCTTATCCTTTAGTCTACTGTCCTCCCAATTGTCTTCGGAATAATTGGAGAGAGAGAGAGAGAGAGAGAGAGAGAGAGAGAGAGAGAGAGAGAG
>JANHMN010000001.1:191840956-191854217 GCA_030674055.1 Rhabdomys pumilio | reverse complement strand
TGTGTGTGTGTGTGTGTGTGTGTGACACATATATCATCTCTAGTATGAGTGACACATATATCATCTCTAGTATGAGGCCACTCAGAATCCTAGGAAAAAGTCAGAAAATGCCTATTATGAGGAAATTGCTGCCTGACCCATGTAGGCAATAGGCAGTTGGTTCAATGTCATTGAAACTCTTACCTTAACCTCAAACATTTTTGTTTTAACCAGAGAGAATTAAACTTAGAGCCATATATTGGTCTGAGAGCAGTCTTCACTATTCTGGCCACATCACCTCCCCAGGCTTCAGTTTGCCAAAATGGGAATAGTTTTACAGCTCTGGATAACCCCAGAGCTGATAGAAGCATGTAATAAGATTGTGTGTAGGAAATGCCTTTTAGCTATACAAAGAGAAGAGTTTTGTTATCATTATTATTTATTAAACTCAGTAAACAACACGGACTTCTTATGAATTTTTTTTTCTCTCCAACATCTTTTATTTAAAAAGGAAAAAAAACTGGAGGGGGAAGTTATTTCTAAAACACACAGAGCACCTTTACAATGAGAAAGAGATTCTAAGGACGGCCATGGGATAGAGTTTCCGAGACAGTGTTAATCACTCTAAGCCAGTCTTCAACTGTTCATCTTCATCAGTAGCCAGTCTCCTCACTGTCCCTGTATATACAAAGGGGACAGTAATCTCTCCAGCACTTTCTAACACTCATTATTTAGAAGAATTAAGAGAACACTGTGCCCCAATTGTTATTCACATTTTAACCAGATCTCTTTGGTCACAACTTTTCCTCCTCCTTAGACCCTGTTGTCCCACCTGTTCTCAGTAAGTTTATACAACAGGCTCCTTGAGTCCATCTGTGGCCAGGTCCTGCAGGGTGTAGATCCCCTCCCAGGTGTCAGAACCCTAGTGAGAAGAGAAGGAAAAGCAGGTTGTCAGGACTGCAGCTATTCCACATATGGTGTCATTTAAGACCAAATAACTGAACTTTAGGGAATGTGCATATGTCAAATGACTATATGTCAGACCACACCCCTGTGCATGGGGGTGGGGTTCACCTGAAGGCAATGGTTGTTCCCACCGTCAATCATCTTAAGGAAAGGTCAATGCTGGGTCAAATAATGATGTTTGAACAAATAGTCCAAATGCTAAAGTCAGGGAAAAGCCTTTTCTTTGCATCGGGATTTGACTTGGTAGGCACTGGGGAGAGGGGACTGCCTGGGACTATTCCAGTGAAGGATACTGACACATTCCAGGCCACAACCAAGCTATACCAACAGAGGTACAGAGGGGCAGCTCCCTGAGATTATAAGCTATCCTAATATCTGCAAATAAAGAGAGTTTGGGAAATGTTACCACTAAGCTTTGGTGTGGTACCTTGGATAAACAAGTGTGGCCCCAGGTGACAGAAGCAGTGACAGTTATTTCCACTAGGATCCAGTCATGCTGCAGAGGACAGAGAGGTCTCAGGGCCCTCAAAGGTAATGATGGCAGCCACCTCTCTCTTCCAGACCAGCTCTCCAAACCTGCCAGGATCCAGGCCTGAATGTGGCACAGAGTTCACCTCAGGGTGGGAATTAGGTCGTGGGCAAGATTCTGAATTTCTAGTAATTTCTCGGGTAGTACCAATGTTACTAAGGATTGAGTTGGTCCTCATTCATAAGGAAAGTATTCACTCTGACTTGCTTTACTTTGAAGAGCGAACGAGAGTAAGGTTTCTGCAACCCAGTGTTGGTAGACAGCAAGGCTAACTACGTTTGTAAGTGTCCGAACCGCTCACAATCAGTAAACAGTGAGGAGATTCTTTTGCTGTGCTTACTAGCTAGATTGTGTAAACTAAAAACCACAAAGAATAGTCAAACCAGGGAACAGTCAAACTGGAAGACTCAGAGGACTGCTCTTAGACAGACACAAGATACAATGTGACCAGTAGCCTCGAATTCCTCCCACTATGCCTTCTGGAGACACCATGATGGATTCAGTGGTTGAAATAAGACTGTTCCCCACAGGCTCTGGCATTTGAACACTTGCTCCCCAGTTGCTGACACTGTGTGAGGAGGTTTAGGAGGTGTGGCCTTCCTGGAGGAAGTCTGTCACTGGTAGTGATTCTTAGTTAAGGAGTCTTCTTCCTGCCCTCTGCCTATCTGCTCCCTGTCTGACACAGGTAAACACACACTGTCACATGTTTCTGCTGTCATAATGTTTTCCCCTAGTGCACAGGGCAGAGCTACATGAACTGATCCTTTTGAGGCTATGAGCCAAATAAGCTCTTCCTGTGTTAAGTTGCCTTTCTCTGGCTCACTCTTGCAGTTCAAGGTGTGAGGCCTCCCTCTTCTTCTTGCCACAGACACCATGCCTCTGTTCTGCCATGATAGAACATTAAGCATGCCTTTGGAATCATAAAGGAAGTGAACCCTTCCTTCTGTAAGTTGCTTTGGCCGAGGTATTTAATCATATCAATATCAAAGTAATCGACTCCACCTTCAACTGAGAATCAAAATAAACCTTTTCTCCCTGAGATCACTTTTGTCTAGGCATTTTATCACAGCAATGAGGCAGACAACGAACTTTCAAGTGTTCTGGGGATAAGATGCAGCAGGTACTGGAGTCCTGTGGCAGGTGGGGTTGGGGGATCCTGTAATGTATTTGAGGAAGAGAAAAAGAGGCCAAAGCAGCTGAAGAATCAGTCAAACGTCCAGTAGCATATGGCCTGGAAATTGAGTTATGTATGGAAAAATTATGTTGGAGTCATCGAGGAGTCAGCAAACTTCCCCATACAAAACTAGGTAACAAATGCCTTAGACACCACGGGCCAAATAGCACAGTCTGGGATGGTACATGGATACTTCTATTCCAAGAAGAAAAATTTCTCTCAATTATCTGTTAATGGGATTCAAAACCGAGTAATAATTGAGGATGGTTTTTATAAGTATGCCAAGAAGGAAAAGGGGGGATTGTTGGGGGAGGGGTTAAATTTTGCTTCATTAAATTTCAAAATTAGTATTTCTTATCAAAATGTGTTGAAATAATTATCATAGTACAGACATGTAGTAAGGTTTTTAATAGTTTGTCTCTGGAAATACCTTTCCCAAAGTCAGTGAGTAAATTAGCTTTAAATCACTGAGACAGATACCTCAGAGGAGTAACATAATGCAGAAGGAACTCATTTTGGCTCATGGTCTAGAAAGGGTCAACTTTTGAGGTCCCCACCCCACCTTGAAGCTGGAGTTACAAGTTGTGAGCCTGATTTGGGGGTAGGGGATGTGCGCACATCCAGATATCCAGATTCAACAACCATCCGCCATGCCAATAAAGCCGTTTTAGAAAACCACAGACTTTCTTGTGTTATTGGGGCCTGCGGCCCTAGTGGAGGACTTCCCTGCACTCCAGCAACAGGCACCCACATGCCCCCATCGGCCACGATGCCAACAACAGCTCTGTTGGCAAAGGAAATGACTTTCTTGGACCCTGAAGGCAGCTTCACTCGGGTCTTCTTGGTCTCTGGGTTGTGGGAGATGACTGTAGTTGCCGGAAGCTCGTGCCAACTTGACCCTGTCCCCAGGCTTCTCCTCCAGACAACACACAATAGTACCCTCAGGCATGGTGCCCACGGGCAAAACATTGCCGATATTCAGCTGAGTTTTCTTGCTGAAGTACACAAACTGTCCAGTGTGGATTTCCTCTGCTATGATGAATAACAGCTCCGTCCACTTCTTGAATCGGTAGGAATCGGGAAAAACTACTTTTGCAAGAGGAGTGCCTCGGCCAGGGTCATGAATGATGCCGTTTACGATGCCTTTAATATAGACGTGTCCCTCCTCGAAGTCCACAGCACGAATGCGTACGGTGCCCTTACGGTGTTTCAGGTGCACATGAAACACAAAACAGCGCCTTTCCTCTGCCCTCGGATTACACGGCCCATGGCGGTGAGTCTGCAGGCAAGCAAGGCCGAAAACATGTACATATTTTAATTTTTCCAAAATCAGAAATGAATAACCTCCACTTGCCATAATTGACTAGGTATAAGTCCTCAAGGATTAACACCATTTGCTTGGAAAAATTTTGATTTCGGTTATAAAATTTGTATAGAAATCTTAAAGTTGCAAACTGCTAAGGTGTTTAGCTTTGGTTTCTCTCTCCCCCTCCCCCCCCCCCCCCCCCCCCCCCCCCCCCCCTCCCCCCCCCCCCCCCCCCCCCCTCCCTCTCTCTCTCTCTCTCTCTCTCTCTCTCTCTCACACACACACACACACACACACACACACACACCACCAGACCAATGTTAAGAGTAGTACTCTAAAGCCCTCCCACATTCCATACTCAGATGAGGGGAAATATAGCCGAAAGCAACAAATACATAAAAAGGTAGTCCTTAATTAAAGGGGCAGCCCTGTCAAAGGGTCAGTCCTGAGTTAAAAGGACAGCCCTGAGTGAAAGGGGCAGCCCTGCCCTCAGCCAGCTCCAAAACAAGAAAACTGTAAGAGAGAAGAACTCGAACAGTTAGAGGATTCTTTTTTTTTTCATATTTTTTTATTGGATATTATGTTTACATTTCAGATTTTATCCCCTCACCCCATCCCTCCCACCACCCAGGAACCCCCTATCCCATGCCCCTCTCCTGCCTCCACAAGGATGTGCCCCCACCTACCCCCCTACTCCCCCCTCCCACCTTCGAATTCCTCCCCACTCGGTGTTCAGCCTTCATGGGACCAAGGATCTCTTCTCCCACCCATGCCTGACAAGGCCATCCTCCCCTAAATATACAGCTGGGGTCATGGGTCCCTCCCTTTGTGCTCCCAGGCTGGTGGTTTAGACCCTGGGGAGCTCTGGTTGTTTGGCACTGTTGTTCTCCTCTTGAGGCCACAAACCCCTTCAGTCCTCTAACTGCTCCATTGGGAACCCTTGTTCAGATCAATAGGTAGCTGCGAGCATCCACCTCTGGATATGTCAGGCTCTGGTAGACCTCCGAGGAGACAGCTACATCAGGCTCCTGTCAGTATGCACTTCCTGACATCCATATTGGCGTCTATCTTTGGTGACTGCACATAGGACGGATACCAAGGTAAAGTGGTCTCCAGATGGCCCCTCCTTGACTTTCTGTCCCAAACTTTCTGAATGTCTGCTGTGACGGCCTTTGGTGGTGCTGTAACTACTGTTTCTGAATAGTGCAAGGACAGAAGGAAGCCAGGGTAAATGGGGCTCACAGCATCATTGGCTTCTTTAAATTCCTTCCAAGGTCTGCTTCCAGAGTAACAGGTTTCCAGCGGGACTTTCACACACACTTTAGCTCCCTCTTCCTCACCACCCTGCCCAGCTTGGCCTGTGCACCCTTTGGCCCCAGTCACCCCTTTGCATTTTGAGCTATCATCTCCCCCACACCGGTTGCTTAAAGCCTCCTTTGTGTTCATTCTCATGGGCTCCTTGCAGTTTGTTGGCTTTACTCATATTCACTTCTACCTGGCTACATATATTAAATAGGAGCTGTGATCCCATATTAGAAATATATATATATATATATAGTTTTTGTGTTTCTGAGCCTCCATTGCAGTATTTAGTATAGGTTTCCAGTTCTACCTATCTTCATATGAATTTTGTAATTTCATTTTTACTTGCTGCTGAATAAAGTCCCATTGTACACCGTTGTAAGGTTGTGGTTCCGAATCTGCTCTGCCACAAGGCACGGCCACTTGGGGAGGCTGAGATGTGGGAAAGTCGGAGCTGCATCTGGGGGTCCCCAGGGCTAGGGACAAGGCTAGGGCTGCGAGGTTCTCAGGTTCTTGGACATCCAAGCAACACTGAAAGTCGTGGAAGAGCTGAGAACAAAGTGGGGGCTCGACAGCTGGGTCTAGCCCAGGGGAAGTGGGAGGAGAGGAGCTCAGGCTAGTCCCACAATGATTGTCGTCTTGACAGAGCACAGGCTTGGTGATGGTTGAAGCTGAGAGTGCAGAAAGGCCTTCTTCGGGAGATTAGGCTCTAGCTCTGAAAAGAGACAGTCCATGGTTCTGAACTGTTTATTGTCGTGGTGGAAGGTGGATGCATAAACCCATACCCCACTTCTCAGGGTGGGCCTGGGATTAAATACTTTTTGCAGGGAAGAATGTCTAGGATGAAAAGCTTATCGACTCTGCCCTCTGGTCCTCTAGGTACCTCATTAGCATGAAGAATTCTGTTTTGAGCCTACATGAACACAAGTCACGTCTCTTTTATGTGAGAAGCATGCCAGGTGTGCTCCAGGTCAGGAGTTTGTCAGGGAGCAGGAGTCACCTAAGCCTCAGGTGTGTGCCCACCCAGACTCCAGGTCTAGACTCGCTCTACCTTACCAAACATCCTGGCACGGTTTTACATCCCACACACCATGAGCCGAATTTTTCTTTTCCATGGAGTTCAAACCGTTTCCTAGCTATTCTGAGAAGTGCAGTGAGGCTGTGCAGATGCCTCTGCGGTAGCCTGTAGAATCTGTCCTCTTGTTTCCAGGAGTCATAGAGTTGCGTCATATGTTGCTTTTATTTTTAATTTTTTGAGACACCTGCCCACTGATCCCCAGTGTGGCTACACCAAGTTTACATTCCTACTAGAAGCAAAGAAGGCTTCCTTTCCCCCTCATCTTCAGCTCCTTTGCTTTCTCCATGGCAGCCATTCTCATCCGGTGAGATGGAATCTCAAAGTAACACTTAACTTTCATTTCTGATGGCTAAGGATAAGGACTTATAAGGAACCCTTTATAAATATTAACTGGACATTTGCCTTACTTTGGAGAGCTATTTGTTCAGATCGTTGGCCCGTTTGTTGGTTGGCAGCATTGATTCTTATTTAGTGAGGTGGCAATTTACTTTTTGTAGTTCTTCATGTCCTCTAGACACTAACCCTGTCTGAAGCATGGCTGTTAGAGAGTATCTCTCTGTGTGAGCTGTCCTGGTTATTCTGTTGACGGTATCTTCTGCTGTGCAAAGGCTTTTACGTTTCATAGAGGCCCACTGTCAGGTCTCGGGGCTGGTGCTGTTGGAGTTCTGGTCAAAAATCTGTTGTCTATACCTATGTCAAGTGTTTCCTCATGTTTTCCTTTAGCGGTTTCAGTGTCTCTGGTTTTAAATTAAGGTCTCTGAGCTGGTTGGAATTAACTTTTGTGAAGAGCGAGAGAGACATAGATCCAATTTCATTCTCGTGCACATGGATACCCACTTTTGCCAGCACCTTGTGTTGAAAAGAAGAAAACTCGGAGGTCTTGTTTGAGACATGTTAGTGTGAAGGAACAAAGAAACAGGAGCACAGCTGGAGATGGTCGCAGTAGCCAGAAAAGAGCTTTTGGTTTTGTTAAGCCCCAACCTTTAACAAGAAACCACACAGGAGCCAGTGATATGATTCGGTTCTCTCAGGGCCTATCAGAACAGGTATGAGTACTTGTTTATCCCAGGATGCCAAGACAATTTCCAAAGACTAGAGAGTTTGGTTTTTCTTCTGCCTCCTTTTGGTGTGCCTGTTGTCACAGACGTGGCCCAGTGGATCTTAGAGGGGACACGTGATAGGACTGCCAGGTGGGAACAGCAGTACTGCAGTGACCCTGGGCTCTAGAGAGGTATGCGAGGCTCTGTAGTGTGAATAGCACTGTGAACATAAGCACCATGAAATTAACATGCAATCAGGGCTGAGAAGCATTGACAAGATTGCAACTCTTCCTTGTCAGGTGGCAGGGACAGAGATCATGCAGCTTCCAGTTCTAAGTAGACTGCATCTCTTCAAAAGGCTCCCAGCTGGCACTGTGCACAGGCCAGGAGTCTACTTCATTCATTGGGAAATGCATTGAACTCTACTGTGTGCTAGAATTTGGCTAAAGAATCTGAACACAAAGGTAAAAGAGATGACACGCACTGGTGACTGGTTCAAAATCCACTGAGTTAAAACTTCAAAATGAAGACTACACTGTGGTGTGTGATACTGATCACTGACCTAAAGGAGTGAGTGAAGGCAGGAGGGGATCAATTCCCTAGAGTCCATAGGGCATCTGCTTCAGTTGAGTTGGATTCTAAGATGCCAGTAGCACCGGAGGCCAATAATCCGCTTGCACAGTCGCAGCCTCTGAGCTAAACAGGCCCTGTGCCCATTGAACACGGCCTGATAAGATGCTGAGAATTTGGTTTTCTCTACACTCTGCTGTTACATCCTGAGCAGGAGTTCTTCTGCTTTGGCTCTGCCAGCAAATTGTCAGGTCTCTGGAACATAGTCTCAGCCATTTGAAGCATCTATTATTCAGTGACTGTATACATTCTTTTACCCACCCAGCCATAAAGTGTTTCTCATTTCAGAGTTTCCACTTATGTTGTATAAACATAAGTACTATAAAATTATTAAGCTTTACTAAAAGTTATGAAACTATAAATGTGAGTGATGGTTTGTGTAAACCGATAAAGAGTTATTTCCAAGGAAAAGGGGTTTACCTTCAAGCGTGTAACATACTTGAATGCAGGCCAAGAATATTCTGGGTGCTCTGTGTGTGGTGATTCATTCATCCATAGTTAACCTGTGAGCTAGGTGCTACAGACGAGCAGCTGGGATACATGATAAAGCATCTAACCCAGACTCTGAAGCCAACCTGCTGCTCTTCCACACTTCTGTGGAGTTTTCCTACAAAACCTTGACCAGAAATGAGGGGACTCTGCAGACAGACCAGGAAAATTCACCATGGAGGAGGACACAGAAGAGTGTGCTCTGCCCCTGGAACGTACACTAGATACAAAATGGCAAGATGTCGTCATCTCTTCCTTAATCAGATTGTTTTTGTAAAGAGTTTTCCAGAACCAAGCAAAAATTATTCTTTGAGACTTAAAAGTCAACATACGAAAGAGTACTCAGAATGAAGAAAGACAATCTTTCAGATAATGAATTATGATATAAATATAGAATTAAAAAGAAATGAGAAAAGACTAGCAGCTATCCCAATGGAATGACACACAGAAACAGACTCTGATAGACACACACTTATACAATAACAGACTTCATTTTCTTTCAATCTGTGCAAACAGATCATTCAATAAATACACCAAAATATTGGTAACATGAGTGAGGTAAGAATTAAGATAATTAAAGTACATATTAGATATAATTAACTTATCTCTAAAACACACAAAAATATTTCTATATATATTTTCTAATGTAACAAAAGACATCCACACCACAGCCAGAAGGGCCCTGGAGAGCATTTTTTGCTTGTTGATTTTTGCAATCATGAGGTGGAGGCAGCCTTTCAAATCATGTTACAAGTGGGAGTCTTTGGCAGACTTGGATCTGTGGACGGGCCCAATTCCCCCAACTAAAATTTTACCCAATGCCTAATTATATTTTGGTTGTGAGCCTATGCTTTAATGGCTGAGCCATCTCTCCAGCCCACTAAATGCCTAAGCATAAAGCAAATTAAAGTAAAGAGCTTTGATTGGCACTAAATGGCTCCCAGAGCCCTCTCTGACTGCAGTACTGAAGCGCCCCCATAAAACCCCTGGGGTAGAACAGAGATGCTCAATAAAATGCAGGTTCCTGGCCCCATCCCATTCCCACTACAGTAGAATCATGGGAGCTAACACTGCACTGAAGCAAATCTGCAGTCAATACTCATCCACACTAAAGGAAATATAACACCGAGCTCAAGGCACACTGGTGACATTTCGGATAGCAGCAATCTAACAGTGGCCAATGCATGAGAAGCGAAGGGGTCTTTATAATCCTTCAAAGTCGGTTTCTGAACCAGCTCAAAGAAGGGTGTCCAGAGGTCAAAGGGAACCTGTTTGAGGTGGAGTGGAGCGTTTAAGAGCTGAGCTGAGAGCACTTAGAGAGCAAGCAATGTGATAATGTGCAGAATGGGACACCTGTGTTCTGTAAGCAACAGAGTCCAACAGGCCTGCAACGACTAGTAGCGATTGCCTAAGGTAGCCAAAATGTGGGAGACACTAAACCAAAAGGTAGGAGGGCTGCCTTGCTTGGTAAGCCAGCAAGAAAGCGCTCTGTTTGTGTTTAATCACCCTATAATTTTTTTTTGAGAAATTCATATGTGATAGTTTTCGTACAGCACGCCCCCCTCTGCCCTCCAGCTCCACTGTGTCTGACTACCTGCCTCAAATTCAGTGCTTCTTTTTCTTTAATTATTACTTTTAAATATATACATATAAATACAATCTGCTGAGTCCGTTTAGTGTAGCTCACTTGTGTACGTGTTTAGGGCTGACCCCTTGGGATTGGCTAACCAGTTACAGAGCTCATGCCTGGGGAAGACTGAATCTCCATCCCTGTGTAGTCATCAATCACCTGTAGCTCTTCATCAGGTAAATTGAGATTTCCCCCATCCAGGTTGTCATGTCAAGTGGTGATGATGTCATGGTTCGGGTCTTGTCTAGACAAACCGTCTTGCTGAGACTTCGTGTGTGCAGCTTCCCTGGCAAATACAGAAAGTGTAATCTCACAGGAGGCATTCTCGTCAATGGCTCTTATGGTCTTTCTGTCTCATCTTCTGTGATGTTCCTTGAGTCTTAAGTATAAGGGGGCTGGGCAATCCACAACCAATTGTTCTCTACACTTTGGCCAGTTATGTGTTTATGTAATGGTCTCCATCTGCTGCAAAAAAAGAAGCTTCTTTGATGAGAGGATGAAAGTTACACTTGTCTGTAAGTATAAGGATAAGTATTTAGAATTGAGTTAGAAATGACACTAGTTTAGGAAAATGGCAGTAGTGAGTTCTCCTCTGGGTTCTATAGTCTCGCCAGCCATGGGTAATTGGCTAGGTTTATAGTACCAGACATGAATTCTTTCATATTGAATGGGCCTTAAGTCCAATTATACAGCCGTTGGTTACACCATGCAAAAACCACTAATGCACCTTTGGGAGTATTTCACTATGCTGGTCATGCTTTGTAGGCTTACGCAACTGTAAGACTATTGACTATTTTTCTCCCTTGACAGCTTGCATTTGTGTCCAAAATGTGTTGTGTCTTTAGCAATTGATGTTTAGCTTCAAATTTTGATAGATAATCAAGACCAATGACATTATTTGAAGGATCTCTTAGACTTCTCTGTGTAGGCTTATATTTTTTTAAACCTACTTTTAATAAGAGTTTTTAAATGTATTAACTTCCCTTCTAGCCCACTATCCACCAGATGTAGTAAAAAGGAAAGGTTAATAGAGCAAAAGAGGATGTAGACATGTTTAGAAATAGTTGTTTTGGAGCAAATTCAATCTGTGTTGTTAGAATATTAACACTTTAGTTTACACAAATCAGCAACCGCAGCTTGATCCACTTGTGAACACCATTTACTAATCAACACCAGTTGGATCTAGAAGAAACCCTGAGACTCTGCCAATTGGCCTGAGTTTACAAAAGCAGCAAGAAGCCACTGGTATACCACCAAAAGTACTTTAGTGTATTTGGTTGGTTGTTTGATTGGTTTTATGATGTCACAACAAACGATGACTAGCAATGAATGGTAAGGTGAACCAATACCACACAGCACCATCTACTATCTGTTAGGTTATATTATATCCTTTTTTAAAACATCACATGTTTTCTCATCTGCTCCAGTAAAACATTACATGTTCTTTTTTTAGGCTGCTTTTAGAAAAATACCACACACCTTTTTTTTTTTTTTTTTTTTTTAAGGAAAACATCCTATGTGTGTGCTTCAGCAAAAAACATCCTCTTCTAAGGCAGTTTTTAGAACAATATCATGTGACACAACTGAGTCTCCAAAGAAACCAGAAATTTTTACTTCACCTCTGAGCAACAACTTTTAAAAGGGAGTTTCTTATGCTGGTACAAGGGATTTTGTTAGTCTATGGCTCTTGTGGGGAACAGTATCACCTCAAGTGAATATACTGTGTGTGTGTGTGTGTGTGTGTGTGTGTGTGTGTGTGTGTGTAATGCATTTCAAGTAACCATGAAATAATATGATTCTTTATGGTTTTGTAAAAACATCCTAAGTGGAGTAAGTGAAATCCTGAGTGGATATGCATTTTTGACATGATCACACCCATGCCAAGAACCAATGCTTCAACCCCAGGGGGGTGGCAAAGCCTTCCTGGTAAAGCTCAGAGGGATGGCAAATCCTTCCTCTGGTCTCACTACAAACGTTGACAGTCTGTGCAGCAAATGTCCACCATAGCTTTATTTATTCCCACCCCAGATGTTTACAATCTGAAGCCTGCTCCCCGACAGAGGCAGCTCCTACTCAGATTAGCCAATCCTGCCTCCTAGTTCTGCTGTATATACAAACTCCAGCTCCCTGCTCAACTGTATATAATAAAGAAACACACTGAACTTGGGAAGAAGGTGCAATTTCTCCATCAGAAAGCCTAGCCTAGATTCCAAGCATTTTGTATACCTGTGTCTGTCATTTTCTTATTCCCTCCCCACCCCAGTCAGATCAGTTCCTGGAAACTTAGTGTAGTTTATTCCTTCTCCTTCCCTGTCCCTTTGCTTTGCCCCTCCTCCCTACTCTTTATTTAGAGCCCTGCCCCCCACCCCATTTTCTCCTTGTTCCCCATGCATAGCCCGTTTGTCCTTCCAGTCCCCTCTCTACAGCTCCTCCCTGCCCCACCCTCACACCCCCCACAGTTCCTCTGTACATCACTGGTTTCTGGGGGTTATTCCAGATTATATCCTCACATCTAGAGATTCAGAGTTAGGAACTACAAATGAGAGAACACGTGGTATTTGTCTTTCTGGCCCCACGTTTCCTTTCTCGGTATAATATTTCTACTTCCACCCATTTACTTCCAAGTCTCATGATTTCAGCTCTTTACACCTATGCAGCATCCCAGTGTGTATGCACCACATTTTCATTATCCAGTCATCAGTTGGAAGATATTCGGGTTGTTTGCATTGTCTATCTTTTGTAAATAGAAAGTTAATGAGCATGGCTGAGGACCTATCTATGGAGTAGACCTTCTTTGGGGCACATGCCAAGGAGTGGTACAGCTGGGTCATAGGGTAGGGCTACTTAATCACTGAACCTACTCAAGATTTGCTTCAATTCAACTTTTGAATGTTTTCAACCACTTTGAAATTTGCTTTTATAATCTTAAAAGTGATTCTTTCTCATTGTAAAAGTTTGAACCATACCAAAGTATTTCCATACAAAATAGAAGTTCTCATGAAGCTCCAGAGGGAACTGAAAATAATGACTATTGTGGGATTTTTTTCCTGATTTTTCTATGCACAAATAATGTCTTATTGTCAATCTTAAAGTATGATTGTACAAAAATGACAACATGATCTTAAGTATGATTGTACA
>JANHMN010000001.1:191780701-191840946 GCA_030674055.1 Rhabdomys pumilio | reverse complement strand
TTAAGTATGATTGTACAGAAATGACAACATGATCTTAAGTATGATTGAACAAAAATGACATGATCTTAAGTATGATTGTACAAAAATGACAACATGCTCTAAAACCGTCCTAGATCATGATCTTAAGCTTCAGTACTTCATGGATTTTCCCCTGTGAATAAACAGAAGCTACTCCTCATACTCTTTAATGGCTGAATAATATTATGAATTTTGTAATTTCATAGTAAAATGTGAGTTGACTTATGTCCACTTGATCTCTTTATTTAAAATTTTAAATGTAGAGCCAGGTGATGGTGGGACATTCCTTTAATCCCAGCACTTGGTAGGCCGAGACAGACAGATCTCTGAGTTAGAGGCCAGCCTGGTCTACATAGAGAGTTCCAGGACAGCCAGGGCTACACAGAGAAACCTGTCTCATAAAACAAACTTTGATTGTAGTATGTTACATTCTACTATGCCATATACAACTAGTACAGTGAGTCCTAGTTGAATTCAAAAGGTCATTTATTGCCTGTGCTTAAAATATCTTCCTGAGGTGTTATTACTCATTAGCTGGTGGAAACTTCCAACAGTAAAGTCAAAGCATCTAAAACCCTAAAAGTTTTAGAAATGTTCAGCCTTTCTTTGTATATTGTACATCTTTCTTTATGTCTTGGTGATAAGAGACATTTTCATGTCCAAAAAAAAAAAAAATGCTAACTGGGTAAAACAATGACCACAGAAATCCAAGCCACTCAGGAAATTTGGTCCCACTAGGTAGAATGACCATCAGCATATCTTCTTGATCGTCTGCTAACTGCCAGGTGTTGCATGGGTTACTGCATTTAGTCATCATGGTATCCCAGAGCAAATGATCATATCTTCCCTAAGATGCAAGAGTTCCTTTGCTCTGATTTCTTTCCCATTCAACATTCCACATTCTTAAAATAGTGAAAGCTAATTGACCCTGATTCCCTCACAGGATTTCTGTACAGAAAACAGAGGTCTAAATCTGATGTCAGTAACACATGCACAACCAAGGCCATCTTACTCAAGTGTAGAAAGTATTTTACATATCCCCAACAAAATTGCTTAGTGAGTGCTGTCCTTCCTTTAACCCAGAAAAATGGCAGAGGGGCTCCTTGACCACAACCATGGCCACATATCCATGGGATAATTATTGAGTGTTCTGTGACCTAACATGGCATGCAAAGATGGGTCAGTTTTTCTCGGGGGGGGGGGGGGGCGGTGTGAGGGGAAGCCTAGGAAGGCAGCTAAGTCAGTAAAACCACACAAGCATGAAGACTTAAATTCTATCTCCAGAACTTACATTAAAAGGCAAATGTTACCACAGTTAGAATCCCTGAGTTAGGTGTGGAGAGCCGATGACGCTGGCACCTGACACTCGTGGGTAACAAGTAATATTGTGCATGTGCAGTGGCAAAGGACGGCCTATCACTGCCCAACCCGGGACGTAACATGGGAATTTGAGCAAGCAGCCAATCAGATATGTCCACCCCACCCTAGGGTGTATATAAAGCAGCGCCATGTTAGATCCGCTCTCTCTCTCTCCTCCTCCACGCATGGGAATAAACACGTGCTACAGAAGGATCCTATGTGCCCGCGTGCGAGATGATTACGCAGGTCACAGTTAGGGAGACAGAAACAGGTAGATTCCTGGGGCTCACTAGCTGGTCCACCTAGCCTAGATAGTAAGATCTCAGGGACAATGTGAAACCTTGTCTCAAGAATATAGGAGGATGGCACCTGAGGAATGGTGCTAAAGCTGACCTCTAGTCTACACACACACTCATACACACTCATACACACACACACACACACACACATACACACACAGAGAGAGAGAGAGAGAGAGAGAAAGAGAGAGAGAGAGAGACAAGGGGCTGAGGGAGAAGCAGTAGGAGAGAAGAAGGAAGAAGAGGAAGAGAAAATATACTGAATATTAGTCATTAACTACCAAAAATGCCCACTAAGGTCATGAAGAAGTCCAATAACATGGCAGAAAGGAGAGAGATTTAACTCAAAGGACAAACTCAAAGTCTTCAAGGTAGTTGGAGCCAGAGCTCCTATCAAGGTCCTGCCTGCTGAGTACATCCAGGGGCATCTGAGACACGAGCAGAAGTGGAGCCCTCCCTCTGGATTCCATAAGACACCAGCTGCAGTGAGTTCCAGACAAAATCTAACTTGAATAGGCATCTACCCACCTTGACCCAAGTGTCGGAGCTCAAAGCAGAGGCATAAATGAAGTTCTGTGATATGACGGTGCTCATTACTTCCTAATCTGGATTTACATTCTTATTTGACACATTGACATATGATTATTCAACCACTGTGCACGGATGCGTATATGTTAGAATCCTCAAGTAAACTATAACTGTCTCACCCTGTTGTGATCTACCTCCAAGTATTCATAAGCAACTACTGGCTCTTTGATCAAATAATGGTGTCACTTAATTTACTTGCAGTGTCTACTTACAATACCGTCTTTGTGTGTTAACATAGCAATGTCTCTGAAGAGTTTTAGATTTCAAATACCATTCCAAATACATTTGTTGGAAAACATGATAGGTTTCTGCCTTGCTTTGTTTTTATTCTTTCTTAATTCCTTGGCTTTTCACAAATTAGTTGAGAAAGCCTTATATTTTTATTTCCTTAATAATTTGAAAAGGGAGCTGTTTGCTTTACAATTAAGAAAGAAAGGGTTTTATAGCAGTTAATGTACTCCTTATAGCATAAAAAAATGAAAATATATATGGATTTGCTATTCAAATGAGATACATAAGATTCCTGCTCTACACTTCTTATGTGAAGAAACACAACATAGAATTAAGTTTTTAAAATATTACCCCAAACATATTATACCTCAAGGCCTGAGTATGCATATTTTCACTATAATTCTGTAGGAATTCTGATATGTTTGCCTGTAAAGAGAATCTCTTATAAACATCACCTGTCAATAAAAATAAGCAGATGGCCAATGAGCTGAGGCAGGAAATAGGAGGTGGGACACTGGCAGGATGAGAGAGGATTCTGGGAAATAGTAAGCAAATAAAAGGGAGATGCAGGGAGAGCTGAGAGAGATGAACTCAGGCAGATAGACGGAGGAGACAGATGTAAACCAGCAGGCAGAAGAACTTGGACAGACAATGAGGCAGACACTGAGAAGACAAGAAAGAAGAGAGCCAGGATTAAAGGAGAGGGAATGAGCCAAAACTCATTCATAGGCATTTAATAATAAATAATTAGTCTTAAGAGTTGTCATTCCAGGAGCCATGACTGAGAAAGGAAACTTGAAATTAAATATTTTTTACAGATGGCACGCCACATTGAGTGACACCTGTAGGCTTAGATTTTTTGAAAACCTACTTTAATTATGGTTCTTTATCGCTTCAACCTCCCTTCTAGTCCCCCACCCACCAGAGGCTGTGGGAAAGAAAGGCTAATAGCAAAAGGGAGTTGTGAACCTGTTAGAAATACTTCTTTGGGGGTGATTCCAATGTTCATTGTCAGCGGTCCCATCCACTAGCAAAATATCAAACACAAATCAGCAGCTCAATCCAGAAGAAATCACAAGGTTCTGCCGATCAGCACAAGTCCTCAGAAGCAGCAAGAAAGCAGCCAGAGCATCACCAGAAGTTCTTTGGTGTGTTTCTCTCTACAAAGTCATGACAAGCAAAGATTCAGCAAAAACCAGCAAAGTGTTGCAAGGCATATCAATGCAAGAGCATCACAAGGCATACCAACGCCAGAACAAAGTTCTCTCCCTATTGGGTACTATTTATACTCTTTCCAAACATCACATGTCCTCTCAAATGTCTGCCTCAGCAAAACGTCTTCTCATGGGTTTGCTTCAGCAAAACATCCTCTCATAAGCTGGCTTCCAGAAAAATATCACGTGACACAACAAAATTGCAAAAGAAACCAGAAATCTCCACAGAAATCAGAAATTCCCACTTCACTTGCCCTTGTTCCTAACCTTACTCTCTGTTGCTTGTTAGAACTATTGAGTTG
Source organism: Rhabdomys pumilio (assembly GCA_030674055.1). Lineage (NCBI taxonomy): Eukaryota > Metazoa > Chordata > Mammalia > Rodentia > Muridae > Rhabdomys > Rhabdomys pumilio. Next base: position 191,836,935 of record JANHMN010000001.1, on the reverse strand, counting down.
GAAGCAAGAATCTAATAATGAAGTTATGTGGTTTATCTTGAGAATGAAACATAAAACTCTTATTTTTATGAAACTCATAACCAAGAATAGTATGTGTTTTATGGTCTTTATTATCATTATTTTCTTATGCTAAATATGTTCATAGTTAGGTATAACAGAAGGTTCCAATGTATTACTTTAATACCAGCAAAAGAAGTTTCTCTCACACATAACAGCCCTAACAAGTGACCTTGAATTCATATCTGATATAACAGTCACTAGGAACCCGTATTCCTTCTTTCTATTTTTTAAATTATTATTTGATACCCTCAATATGCAGCCTCTCTGATGACTATTCCAAATTTCTCTCTTACAACCATAGTCCACCAGGGAGAGAATAGGAAAAGAGAAAGAGAAGCACATGAACCAGCCCATGAGTTGTACATATTAGAACCACTTACCTACAGGAATGAGTATGTTGCCAAGCTAAACAGAATCTAAGCAGCATATATCACATTAAAATGTGCATGTGTGTTAGTGTAGGAGAGGACACACTGGAGCTAGCCAGCCATTTTACCACACATAACTGTCAGAACACAAGTCTGCCCTTTTAAAACAGTTGGCATTTGAAGAGACCAGATCCCATGAGACTGAAGAGATGAGACCATGTCCTCCTGCTGCTCTCATGCTGGGACAGACGAAGTTCTCTGTCCTGTAGCCTGACCACAGCTCCTAGTTGTTGTTCCTAGCCAGTACCTAGCTCTACAATATTCTTTGATGCACATGCTATGCCAAGCTCAGTCACATGATGAAAATCTTTCCATCACTCCTAAAGTTTTTAAAACTCAGATATCCTCTTTGCTCTATAGATTTCTCTGGGGATTGTGCCAGGGATTTCTCAGAAGACTCCTCTCTCCTCCTCCCTCATTGTGTCCCACCATTCTAATGACTGCTGTCTTTCCTTCTCCCTGTCTTGAAGGGACATTTATGTGGTATTTTATTGTCTGGCTTTTGAAAACATATACACCTTAACTAAGCACTGTTATTTCTTTACCCAGTGCTTTTGATTTCTATGCATATTTATTCTTAAAATTCTCTCCAGGTCTTAAAGGGATGCCCCTCCTTTTTGAGGCTGCCATCAAACTTTGCCCTCCCCCACATATTGTAGTTTTTTTCTCTGATTCTCTTCTTCCCACTTCAAACCTTGATCTTGGCCCATGGGCTTTCTCCCAATAAGCTGTGAATTTTTTTTTTTTTTGAGAGAGAGAGAGAATTAGGGATCATCTTTTCTTTCCTAGACTGACCATTGCCACTTTATTGTTGTGCTCAACAATTACTCATAGTAGACAAATGAAATCGATCTCGGTTTTAACAAGCAGCAAGAGGGTGCAGCACTCAGTCTGCTTCTATGGGTTGCTTTCTATGCCAGCTGTCAGAGTTTGAACAGCTTGAGATGAAGACTGTGAGACAGAAACTCACACATGAAGACTTGTGGGAAAGTAATTCTTCAGAAGCATTACCGATTAGGAAACAAAGGAAACTCTAGAAAGAGAGGGGGTAAAACAGTGATTGTTATGCAGAGACCAGTCTGAATCATGGAGAGGTCTGGCTGGTCTTTATGAGTTAAAACAAGGGGCTAGAACTTTCTACCTTACTCCTGACCCACTCAGGGGTGCAGACTGCCATGAGGAGAAAGTCTTGAATCTTGAGTTTGGTTGGTACCCTTAGAGAAGCGACTCACAGCCCCAACACTTTTGCCAGTCTGGGCTGGATGATTCATTGTAGGATTCCATCCTATCAATCCCTGTTGTCTACTCACTAAATGCCATGCCCTTCTTATGGCAACCAAAAATAACTGTAGACATTGTCATGTATCCATGAGGAAGGAAAATCAATCCAATCAGACAACAGAGCTTGAGCCAATGACAGTCCTTACAAGTAGATCTCATGTACAATGGCAGCCCTTGCAGGTGGATCCACTGTACAATCCCAGCCCTTACAGGTAAGTCCTATGCACAGTGACAACCCTTACAGATGGATCTACTGTACAATCCCAGCCCTTACAGGTAGGTCCCATGTACAATGGCAGCCCCTACAGATGAACCCATTGTATAATCCTAGCCCTTACAGGTAGGTCCCATGTACAATGGCAGCCCCTACAGATGAACCCATTGTATAATCCTAGCCCTTACAGGTAGGTCCCATGTACAATGACAACTCTTACAGGTGGATTCAGTGCTACTACCAGCCAGTGCCCCTAGCATCTAGGGACTAACTGCCTCCTACAGATCTGGTAGGTTATCACCTTCCACAGTGTGACAATGGCCTCCTGAACATGCAACTCCAACCGTACTGGAGCTCCTCCCCCTGCCCCCAAGTGCTCTGCACGAAGATGATCTGTAGTCGTAAAAGGCAAGAACTACAATTTGGAAGGACGATGCCATCTTGGGAAATGACCCAGGATGAGGGTCCTAACATTCTGAATTACTATTAAACTCATCAGCAGAGAGGAAATTGAAAAACAATCCAATACGTGTGCTTCCAGAACAGCCATGTAGAAGGTACAGGCACGGAGAGCTGCTGAATTTAGCCAAGTTCCCACATAGCCAAGCTCCAGGATGACTCTTGGCCACAGAATTCTTGCTGGTCCTTTCCTGGAAGGAAAGCGTCCCTAGGCCTACAAATGGCCTAACCCCCTTTCAGCTCTTGAACAGAACCCCACGGTCCCATCACTCACTCCTGTCCACCTGCTCCTCAGACCCCCATTCTTGGCCTGCTGAGCTCCTCCTTCCCCACCTCCAGTTCTGTGGGGCCCTTGAGCGCTCCTGCTTCCCAGAGGCTGCCCCAGCCTGGAGCCACCTTCTTCCTGGCAGTCATGAAATCCACAGACACAGCACTCAAGTGACACAGAGCCTTGTGCTTTTCTTCTGTTTTCTTAAGAAGCAGCTGGCTTTTATGTGAGCACCAAGGCTCCAGGCTCAGCTCCTCATGCCTGTACAGCAAGCACCATACTGGCTGCACCCTCTCCACAGGCCTAGACACTAATAACTCTCATTAAACTCCACTGAGCTCTTAGTGTCCGCATCAGTTCAAAGGCCGTCTTGGTCCATTTTATGTTGTTTTGACAAAATACCACAGACTTGGAAATTTATAGAACAGACATTTGACTCACAACTCTCAAGTTGGGAAATCCCAGGGGAGTGTGGTAGCATCTGGCAAAGGCTTTTGTACTCCATCACAGCATGGCCAAGGGGCAAGTGAGCACATAAGAGACAGAGATAGGAAATCGGGCCAAATCTTCCTGTTATTAAGAAGCCACTTCCTTTACTGGGATAAAATATCCAACAAGAAGCAGCTGAAGAAGGAGGGGTTTGTTGTGGCTTACATATTGAGGGGACACTCCAGCATGGCAGGGAGTCATGGTAACTGGAACATGAAGCAGCTGTCTCATTGCATCCACACTCCTGAAGGAGAGAGGGAGAGATGATAGTTAGTGCCCAGCTCCCTCCCTCCTTTATGTTCAGGCCTGGACCCTGTTCCATCAATAACGCTCCCCATTCAGCATGGATCTTCCCTCCTGTTAAACGTTCTGGAAATAGACACACGGAAAATGCTCCTCCATGGTGATTCGAAATTGACTCAAGTTGACAATGTCTGTTTCCCAACTTACTTGACAACTATATTAGTCCATTGACATAAGCCCCACCTCCCACATGACTGCATAAGGAAGCAAGTTCCCAACATATTAACTAAAAGCCTATGTTCTAAAAATTACTAAATTTTTAGTAATTATTAGTATAACTAAATTAGTAATACTAATAATTACTAATTTACTAGTACTTTAATACTAGTAATTACTAATACTAAATTAGTAATACCAGTAATTAGTATACTAAATTAGTAGTAATTTAGTATGCTAAATTATTATATTGGAGAAATAGCAAAGACCAGCCTTGCTCTGCATTATTTCTCCAATATAATAATTTCTATTAATTCTTTGAGAATTTAATACAATGAATTTGTATCCTGTTCACCCCCGATTTCTCCCTCTAATTCCTCCCAGTTCCAGCCCCAACTCCCCCAGCACCTTCCAACTTTGTGTCCTCTTTCTATTTTTATTTTTTAAATTACGCACCTGTCTGATCTGTGCTACCCACATATGCGTGGGTCCAGCTGAGCACAGTCAACCTACCGGGAGCCACACCCTTAAAGAAAGCTGACTCTTCCTCTCTGGAAACTGTCAGTTTTCAATAGCTCCTCAGTTCTGGATGGAGGCTCGTGGTAGACCGTTGACTGACGTGAGCTTGGGTCATCGGTTACAGGTGCTTTGCATTCATGAGCAAATCAGTTCTATCATGACAAGATGCTGCTAGCTCTAACAGTCTTCCTGGTGGTCCCTGAGGCCCGCGGAGAGGGACATGTAATACAGATGTCCCATTTGTGACTCCACTGACATCCTCAATACTTGGGTAAGCTTTGAGTTTCTGCTATAAATTCTTTTTCAATCACATAAAACAAAACTCTATTGACACAGAAACAAAGGCCTGGAATCCAGGGTCATGTGATCAAAGTATGACATAGGAGAAGGGACTAGACTCTGGGAAAGACAAAATGAGCTGCCCTGTGTCGCTCCTGGCTGCACTTCAGTCCTGGAAAGGGAAACAGAGGTGCACACAGAGTTAAGGATTGTCCTTAACCTCCCAGCAAGGATCAAGCAAAATCTGGCCACATGGATGCTTCCATGCCAATCAGTTCTTGCTAAAGATGAAGCCATTTTATGCATCAGGCAGAGAGGGCTGCAGGCTCTGTGAGATGATCTACAAAGTTTGCTTTTTAAAGAGCCAGCAGACTGGGAGCCAAATGGGTTTGCTCTCCCTGAATATTTTACAGAGTTCTCTGGCATAAGAATTTTCCCAATTCAAATCAGTTTTTCTTTTTCTTTTTCTTTTTCTTTTTAAATAGAAATGTAAAACTGCCGTCAGTTTGCTCTTTTGCCAGGCCAAAATTACTTCCTTTCTATAAACACTCTAAAAATATTGACTGTCTGCCCCATAACCAAGTTGGTGTTTGCTTTAATTTATGGTATTCCAAGTTGAAAGAGTCCTGGAGTTAGAGTCAGAAAATATGACTTTGACAAATCCTGGCAGCCTGGACCCAGAGGCTCAGATCCACAAGCTGGGCCATGTGGCTACAGTACTGTGCACAGGCTCAAAAGCCACCTGGCAGACCAGTGACAACACAGCATGACAGTAGGTGTCATAATTGGCTCCCAACTTTACTGTTTTCTAAGACCTGACATTTAACTTGGTCCCTGCCTCACTTTTTATTTTTTTTCATTTTAAGATTTATTTTTTTATTATTTTTAATTATGTGTAGATGTGTCTGTCTGCGTAAATATATGTGTGCATAAATGCAGATTTCCCCAACACCAGAAAAAGATGTAGGATCCCTTGGAACTGGAGTTTGAAGCAGTTGTGAGCTGTCTGATGTGGGTACTGGGAACTCTGCAAGACCATTATGCATTCTGACCTGCTGAGCCATCTTTCCAGCTCTGTTTCTCATTTTAAAATGAAGACAATTACAGTGCCAATCTCTGAGAGATTAACATAACTAAGTAAATTTTACAGGTGAATCTTGTAGCGCAGAGTCCGTAAGGCAACATGCAAAGCCCTTGCTGATACTTGTCATAGACATCACCACTGTGGCCACCGTGCTTTGCAGAATCATTGTACAAAATGCAGATGAACTTTGAAACCACTGAGGCCTGAGGCTGGAGAGATAGCTCAGTGGTAAAGTGCTTGCTGCACATGCAAAAATATCTGAGTTCCGACTCCGGATACTCACACAAAAGCTGCGTGTATCTCTAATCTACGTTTGAAATCCTGGTGCTGATGGTGACAGAAGGGTCCTGGAGGACTCAGTGACCAGCCGTCTAACCAAAACTGATAAGTTCCAGGGCTAGTGAGAGGACTTGTCTGGGGGCAGGAAGCCACAAAGATCTACAGGAAGGGAAATTGTTCTCTTGATCATTATACCCATCATCAAGATTCTGCTGGCCAATGTGGCCTTGCATTTCTAAGAAACAGTAACTTAAGTCTCATTGTCCTAGACCAAAAATAATAATAATGAAAATCACTCCTGTTTTTCTTTGCTGAGATTTCTAAGATTTGTCTTTTGTCAGATGATTTTCAGTTTTCTTTTTTTTTGAACAATCAAATTTTCTGATGGTGTAGGAGCAAGCGCTGCCCTTTTTAACTCCTGTGGTTCCAGGCAGTCCTCCCTAGTGAGGCGGCTTTAACTGCTGGAGACGGGAACCCAGCAACCTCAGGGTTCTTATTTTTCTTGGAGGAACTATTATGTGCTTTATTTCAAAACAGGCATTCCTGCTCTGTGTGTAGGTGTGCGCTGGATGGGAGGGAGTCTGGAGGAGCTCTGCTTCACAAATTTTTGAGGACCTGGGGCTCAAAAGCTTTTCCGTCTTCAACATGGGGCTCCAAAGTCACCTTTAGTCTCAAGAACCCGTTGTCAAACATGGAAAGAGTAGAAAACCATGGGCTCTCTGTACCCATCAAGTCCAAAGTGACACAGACCACTGACACATGTGTTCCACTGGACACATGCCTCACTGTCATGGTTTGAATATGCTTGGCCCAGAGAGTGACACTATTTGGAGGTGTGGCCTTGTTGGAGTAGGTATGTCACTGTCAGTGTGGGCTTTAAGACCTTCATCCTAACCGCCTGGAAGTGAGTATTCTGCTAGCAGCCTTCAGACAAAGATGTAGAACTCTCAGCTCCTCCTGCACCATGTCTGCCTGGATGCTGCCATGCTCCCACCTTGATGATGATAGACTGAACCTGTAAGCCAGCCCCAGTTAAATGTGGTCCTTAGAAGACTTGCCTTGGTCATGGTGTCTGTTCACAGCAGTAAAACCCAAACTAAGACACTTACCCAGAGAGAAAAGGTTCTAGATGGGGCTGGGCCTACCTGGGCAGTCACTCTGAGCACTGGTGGGCTGCAGGCCACGTTAGCTTCCCCTTCACAGTACTGGCTTTGATAATCTATTCAAACCCTTCAATTTGCTGCCTTCTGTCAAATGACTTTCCCACGCAAATAAGCAGACTCTTAGGAGTTAAGTCTCTTGAGAAATAGAGTTGACAAACCCAGGACCTGAACAAAGAAAGACCTGAACTTTAATGCCACTGCTCACCTCCCGTTCTTCTGGCGGCAACGCACGAGAGGAAAATCGCATGCAGTCTGAATTCAAAGTTGGCTCTCAGTCACTGCCCAACTTGTTCACATCTAAGTAACCTGATCTCTGACTGAACAAAAACAGGTAAAACACTTTAAATGGTAGCTACTATGTAATAAATAGTGAATATCAAGAAGCCATCATCGTTTTTCTCAGCTCACAGGTGAGATGAAGGAGTGAAAGACCTGTGGTACCATCTGGCCAGCCTCTGAGACCATAGCTTCCGTCCCAGCTCTTCTAGGGAATGTCCACGCCCACGATGAACCTCTTCTTTTCTCTCCTGGACTGTGGCCACAGCGGCCTCTCGCTCTGATCCCTCTTCTGGATTCAATAGTTTGCACATCTCCTATATTATTTCAGTTCTGTCTGATACAGTCTAACCTTATTCCCTCTGTCTCTTAAGCTTTTCCAAGGAAAAATCTGGTGGAGTCTTTTGCTTTACTGGCTTAACGTATGAATAGTAGACCAGCACTTGGGGTACAAATCATGACCTGTCTTACTGCCATGGTGGCTAGCATTCCTTCACAGACTCTGTGAATAACAGTATCTGCTCCAAAGAAATTACATTTTCCCCAGCTCAGACAGCCCTCTCCATCTTTCTTTATCCAACAGTTCTTTCATCTTTGTCAAGATGACTCAGCCATCAAAATTAAAACCTTTAAAGGAAATGTCAAGAGAAGGAAGTGAGCTCATATATTCATGACGCTGACCTGCTAAGTGGGCTTGGGGTTGTTAAGAAACAAACATGACAAGAGGTTAACAACTGTATTTGCTGCTTTTATTATTCTCAGAAGTTTAATGTGAGGTTCAGGTAATCAATCCATTTACTAAGATTCTTCTAGCCCATCCTCTGCTGGAAGAGTAAACCAAGAGAAGCTAATTCAGAAACTAAGCAGTGTTTCCACTTACACAGAGGAGTAATCCAGAATGTTTTTCCCTTTTTGGTTTTTCAATATCTTCCATTTAGACTTAGCCAATTTAATAAGGAGGCACAGGACAGCATTTACCTCACAGCTTCTTGCTAGGGTGTTTCTAATACGCTAGAAGCTTTCCCGATTAGTTAGTATGAAATTCCTGTTCTGGGTGACTTTGGAAAAGATGAGGACATGCCCTCAGAACTGAGCAAGATGCTCACAGAAAGGGCAGCACTCCTTGGGGCTACCACAAGATGTGAATGGAAGCTAGATCACCTAAGGAAATATCCTGGAAATCGGGTTTTGGATTGTAACCATGGAAACTGCCATTGTGAGGGTGAACAGAGATAGAACCGAAACGCACACCCACATAGGAAATGTTCCCTGGCACGAAAAGCTGGCTTCCTAGCAATTCCAAAATGTCAAGCTCAACTCGAAAACTGTAAAGCAATACAGTACAAAGCGCCTACATCTGCCTTCGGAATGCTTTAGTGTGCCGTTAGCATTATATTAGTTCATTCAGAAGAATGTGTGAAGAGTCACGCAACATCATCAACAACAACATCATCAACAACAACAACGACATCACAGAGCTTCAGGAGTTTTTCCTGAGTTGAAGAAAGATACAGAATCCTCATTTCCACAGGAATCACAACAATCTGCAGATCAAAGATGACAGCTGCCAACAGGCATCCCTGCGAGAATCATCTATTTGACCGTGGATCATCCTCTCCTGAGTAAATTGCTGAATCAACTAAAGCTGGGCCAAAAGAACCCCAATGGCTGTCCTTTGTGTGTAGGGCCTCCACAAAAGACCATACTGTCCACATGGCAGCCACCAACCAAGGCAACCATGGGAAACTGGGCCGTTCAGCAATGTACAGAGAGAAGGTACATCAGAGAGAATGGGAGGTGGCAGTGGTGGGGAAAGAGGGCAGAAAAGAGACTTTTAAATTACCCCCAAAAAAGGCAACTTACTATTCTTTCACTTAAAACTCTTTGGTCAATTGATGTGATTTTTCATTATCCATACTTGACTGTGCATTTTCCCTAAGGTGAAGAATGTCCCTTGTTGAACAGGGGTAGGATTAAACACACAGGGATGTAAAGTATACTTTAAAATATTTCAAAACTAGTGTTGGTTTTCTCTCTCCTGTCCTCCCTTCCCTTCTCATCCTTTTTCCTTTTAATCCTTTGTTCTCTCCCCTTCCCTTCTGTATGTGAAAATGTCAGTATCTGGGCAAAGAGACAGCCCAGTGCTTACAAGCATCTACTGTCCTGTAGAAGACTCGAGTTCAGTTCTCATATCAGGCAACTCATAACTGCCTGTAAACTCCAGCTTCAAGGAGATTCAACATACTCCACATACTGGCATACACATAGTGGCATACACATTTACACATGATTTAAAAATAAAACAAATTGTGTTACGTGTCCAAGGAAGGGTTAGTGAGGACTGCAGCATATTGCCCAGGATCCAGGAAAGTCAGACTGTGAAGGAGAAAGCAGGGAGGCAGAGGCGGGGACAGAGATGTGGAAATCAATGATACAGAGCAGACAGGTTCATGGATTAAGCAAATCAATAAATATATTGAAATAAGTTGAACTAGCTTCTTACTATTTAAAGAAGTATAAAATTATAATCTTATGTATGAAGGCATACATTTTGCTAAGTCGAAGGACAAATGCTAGGTAGATATAAGTGGAGAAATATGTATGGGTGTACCATCTGTGTACATGTGATGGTCCTTGGATGGGTCAACTTAATTAAGCTGAAATTCTCCTGACATCCCTTTCTAGACTCTCACTGCTTAGAGTGGCTGCAAGAGATATTATCCCATGAAAGATGGAGAAAGGAATGGAAGCAAGTTCATGCTGAAGCATATAAGCACCTTCTCTCAGTGCTCAGTTAACAGGCATCTAAGTGCCACTGGTAAAGGGTTCTGCCTGATTGGTTACCTTTAGTAGAAGAGAGATTATCCCTAACTGGCCTAACTTAAACAACTGGAAGTCTTTCAAAGAAGGCTTAGAGTACCAGTGAGTCAAAAAGCTCAGACTCCGTGAACACAACTCTAGAACATTGTGGGAAAGGCTAAACTATGAAGACAATGAAAGACTCAATAGTGGCCAAGGGTCGGGGTGAGGATGAGGAGGGGTATGTTCTATATAAAATATGAGAAGGATGTTTAATATAATAACAGAATGGTGAATGTCATCATTCATTTGTCCAAACCCAGGAAACACCAAGAATGGCCCCTAGTGTAAGCTATGTGCTTTGAGTCAGTATAGGTTCCTCAATGGGAAAAGCACACAAGCTTGCTAAGGGATGTTCAGCAACAGAAAGTCATGGTTAAGGTTAGGAGGGGGAGGGATCTGTGTACTTTCTATAATTGTTTTGTTATAAACATGAGTCTAGGGACTAGGGACTTGGTTCAGTGGTTAAGGGTGTTTGCTGTTTTTGCAGAGGACCCAGGTTCAGTTTCCAGAATATGGCATGGCTCACAGTTGTCTGGAACTCCAGCTCCAGGGGATCCAAAGCCCTCTTCTGGCCTCTGCAGGCATCTGCACTCACATGCACGTATGAAGAAATTCACACACATATACAGAATTACAAATAAAGTAAATTCCAAACCAAGAAAAACTAAGTCTTATCCCTAATAAAAAATAGGTTTTGTCTGTCTGGATCCAAACAATAGTTTAACTGCAATTGTCCTTCCTTCCCTCTGGATCATTTTTTCCTGACCCTTGCCTGTGGACAAAGCCACAATTTGTATCCACAGCTGTCTAGCCCACACAAACTCCCTTCCTAACTAGCCATCATTCTGACTTCTTAACCAGATCCTGAGGGTTGTCAGCTTGTACTATAGACAACTCTCTCTCTGTCTCTCTGTCTCTCTGTCTGTCTGTCTCTCTGTCTCTCTCTCTCAAGCTTGCTCACTCTCTCTCTCCCTCTCTCTCTCTTTCCCTCTCTCTCTTCTATCTCTCCCTTCCCTCTCTCTCCTCTCTCTCTCCCTCTGTTCCTCTCTCTTCTCTCTCTCTCTGTCCTTCCCTTTCTCTATGTGACTGTGTGTGTGTCTGTGTGTCTCTGTCTCTCTGTGTGTGACTCTCTGCATCTCTGTGTCTCTGTCTTTCTGTCTCTCTCTCTCTCTCTCTCTCTCTCTCTCTCTATATATATATATATATATATATATATATCTGGTATGAGTGTGAAATGGCCCACTGGTTCAGTTTCTCTAATCCAACTCTGATGTACATAGTACATATCTGGATATGAGGGTATATCTATACATAAATGTATGTATAGAGTCCTTGCTTGGTCCACTTGAGAAGGTGTAGGGACAACAATATCACAGATATCACAATACTAGTGAGCACACCTAACATCCAGACCTAAATGTTTAAATACTGTCTTCTAAGAACCCAGGTTCTTGGAGAGAAAGGTTAATTCTAAGTCTGAAGGAAAGAAAATTCCAAATAAGCCAAAATCGTCTTGCTATACCAGAAAATAGGCAATCCTGAAAGACTTCAATGAGGACCCGTCCAAAGGACACGGGAGCAGGTTTGACGGGGCTTGCATGAGCAAATCTAGTACACGCTGAACATCAAGATAAACAGAATATCACACATCCAGTGAAAGAGAGCTCCCGAAGACCATGTTGCTGGATATAAATGGAAAAAGTAGAAACTTCCCATAGAAGAATGCCAGTCAACAAATGCAAATGGGAAAGGGGCATGAGGGTGCTCTCTGTTCTAGCCCAGAATCACCCATGAAAGCTAGGTAAAAGTTTTCTTCTTAGAGATAGCATAGGTTTTGTAAAATTGAGTACCGAATATTAATCCAACAGAGAGAAAATGCTAATTTCTCCTATTGAGTATAAACACTGCTTCTATGGTACAAAGAATGCATGACCTGAGTCTGGTCAAATGAAATCTCTCAGCTTAAGATGAAGGACTGTCACGTGATGAAGTCACGTGATGAAGGCCCGTGATCTTTAGGAGCTGTTTTTGACTGGTGGGAATTGAAGAGACAAGACATTCAAATTCAATGTGTGTTCTTGAATAAATCCTGGACTAGGAAAGAAAAGGAAGGAGGCTGGAGAGATGGCTCAGCGGGTAAGGGCACTGACTGCTCTTCCAGAGGTCCTGAGTTCAAGTCCCAGCAACCATACAGTGGGTCACAACCATCTGTAATGGGATCCCATGTCCTCTTCTGGTGTGTCTGAAGATATCAACAGTGTAGTCATATACATAAAATAAATAAATAAATCTTTAAAAAAAGAAAGAAAAGAAAACCAGGTATATTATGCTTTCGTTTGTTCCCTCCAAAACTGCTGTTGAAACCTGATTGTCAGTGATGTCATGCTTGACAGTAGGACTGTCAGCAAATGATGTGATTGTTGAGCAGTATTAATGGAGCTGTGTTCATTCCCACAAGCACAGGTTGTTTTGTTTCTTGTGCTATGTTCCCACTGGCTCTTCTGGCTTTCTACCATGTAGCACAAGGTCCTTGCCACAGGCAGCTGCCCGATCTTCTTCAACTTCCCAATACACATAAATATAAGCCAAAATGAAAGTCTTTCCTTTACAGAGTCTCAAGTATTCCATTATACCAACAGAAAACATGGGTCTCTGGGTAGGACATTAGAGCATCACCTTTGAGTTCCATACTGTGATTCCTTATGGCAATTAAGAAGCAGAGGGACCTTCATATTTGGATAGGTTTATACTGGATTATTTAGGAGTTTTGGGCTACTGCATCAGAGTAAAATAGATGGATAAATAGGCAATAAAATGTTACTTAGCATCTAGGTGGAGAAGATCCAAGAGATTTCGTGTTGTTCTTACTCATCAAAAGATTTAAAATTGTCTAAATTCTTTAAACACTAAAATTTTAAATATAGTATCATTACAGTGACTCAAAAGTGAAAATTTAAAAGTATTTATACTGATATAGCTCAAAGCAGATCCCCTAATTCCCTCTGTGTCAAGTAACACTGAGAAAGACTCAAGGAAGTTCATAATAGAGAAACGGTGCCTTATCTTCTTGGGTGTGACATAGAGCATAGTTCTGACAGTGGAGTGACCTCTAGTGCCACACATGGCCAATGATGCTTTTTCTAGAACCAGTGTGTTGACAACTAGAATGTGTTCATTTTCTGTTGAGCATAGGAAATTGCCACCAGCTTCCTAATTTAAAACAATGCCCATCTTTGCTGTCTCTCTGTGAGTCAAGGGTCTGGGCACTGTGTAAAGGTTCTTCACAAGCTGAATTGGAAGAGTGCTGAGGTCTATATTCTCCTCCAAAGCTCATGTTGCCAGCATTAAATCCCATGTTCTTGCTAGCTATTAGCTCAGTCTTATATGCTGGGTCCCTGAGAGGACTCCAAGGGGCCCCCCAACCTGATGGACAGCTCACAGACCCCCTCTTCTTTTGGCCATCAGGAAACACTCTGACGTTTTGTCTGCCTGATTAGGGAAAACCCAAATGGATCAAAACTGAACTTTCCTTTGTGAAGGCAACGGTCCTTCAGTAACTCGCTCTCTGGTGAATTTGACTCTGGTGGCAACTTCAGAAGATAGTATTCAGTCCAAAGGTTAGGACAAAGTAAGGAATCGCATGACAAAACACTAAATATGAGAGTTGATTTATGAGTGCACAGACGAGCTGCTCGTTGTTCCCTAACTGAGCCAGGATCCCCTTTTCCCTGTGTGGTCACTGACCTGGAGTGGTTCTTTCTAGCTGATCTCTCAGGGCTTATTCTTGACCTCAGATTTGTCATGGCTACTGCAACCTTGAGCATGATGCTGTTGCCAAGGGAACAGTTATTTCTGCAACAGACAAGTTTGCGAATATTTTTAATAGCTCAGAGTCCTGATACCAGAAACCTGATTGCAAGAATAGTAGCACTTCAGGTCCACAAGTCACTCCTGGACTCAAGAAAGAGAATACTAGAGGTGCAGTCTATTTATTATCACCTGAGAATGAACAGCTTTTATGGCATGGACCTGCCCATATCTTAGTCTCACTCTGCCTCAACATTACATTGCAGAGAGAAAAAATCCAAAGCAAAAGTAGTATTTTCTTGCCACTTAACTATGACACACCAGTGCCCAAGTGCCTTATATTTCTGATTAATTCCCAAATAGGACCTAGTACTCTTTACAGTCTTCCCCACCATATAAATGCAATTAGGCCTGGCTATAATTTTATAAAAGACTACAAACAGGTTTTCTTTCAGAAAAATTAATTCAAATGTAGTTACCCTACATGATTGAATAAGCAATCCTACCCCAGATGACTTGAGATATTTAATGAAAAAACTCTCTATGAATTATTGGCCAGGGAGGCTGTCTTAGTTAGGGTTTTCATTGAAGAAACACCATGACCAAGGCAACTCTTATAAAGGACACATTTAATTGGGGCTGGCTTACAGGTTCAGAGGTTCAATCCTTTATCATCAAGGTGGGAAACATGGCAGCATCCAGGCAGACACAGTGCTGGAGGAGCTGAGAGTTCTACTACTTGTTCCCAAAGGCAACCAGAAGACTGTCTTCCAGGCAGGTAGGAAGAGGTTCTCAAAGCCCACCCCCACAGGGATACACTTCCTCCAACAAGGCCACGCCTACTCCAACAAGGCCATACCTCCAAGTATTGCCAATCCCTAGGCCAAACGTATTCAAACCACCACAGAGGCCTAGAAGTTTACTTACCATACCACATAATAAGACCCTATTAGAGAAGACACCATATACTTTGGCTACAGAACATAGATAAATCAATTACAAACCATAAACTGCCTCTCTTCTGGTTAGCTTTCAAAAGACTAGAAGGTACTCTGCAGGCTGCTGGTACTACCTAATGCTACTCTAACCTATAAGGCAAAGTGTGCCTGCCAGTGCAAAGGAGACATGACCTCTATGGGTAACTAGCTGCATTCTGATAGGATCTGAGGCCTGCTCCACAGGAAGGAATTTCATGCCTGGTATAACAATTCTGATCAAAATAGGGCTGGGGTGGCCATAGACCCTAAGGTAGAACTTGCTATTGTTATTTTGCTAAATGGTCCAATTGCTATTGTTATTTTATTAAATGTTATCAATTTTCCTTCTAAATATTTATGTTTATACCCACAGCCTGGACTGCTCTCATCCTTGGTCAGAGAAGTTTCTTTTCAGAACAGGAAACAACAAATGCTGAGATGCTTTAACTGGTCAAAACGCAGAGAATAAGAGACTGGATACTCAACCCTAAATGGCACATCTGAAACAACCCCATGATCACCAACCACCAAGGCTCAGGGAATATTCTGAAAGAAGGGGCAAAAAAATGTAACAGCCAAATAACGGTGTGGGCGTGGTGCTGTGCCATGCAAGCCTCTGCACTTGCCTGGCTGTAACACTCATGAACCCACAGCAACTGAGGGGATCCGAACAAGACCTGAGTAAGATCAAACCAGTCAACATTCTGGCATAGATGGCAGACATCCTCTGCAGAACCCATCCCTTCCTGGGGCAGGTGGTAGATGCTGGCGGAGGGAGAATTGGTTCTTGTTTTGTTTTTGTTTTTCTACTGTGTGTCCACGGGTAAATGTCTCACAGTCCAGCAGATTGCCCCACACCCGTACTCTGATGAGCAGCACTCACTGGACATAATGAGTTATTCTTAAGAAGAATATGAAGTTGAGAGGGGATCGTGTTAGGTGAGAACCTAGGAGGGGTTGGCAGCAAAACTGGTGGTGGAAATAAATGTTCGTGTTTCTTCATTGCATACATATATGAAACTATCAAGAATAAAGAAAATTAATATTAAAAAACCAACACTGTGTTTGTTCACATGCTTGCTCAGAACTTATAAACTTAAAGCTGCATTAACAGTGGCCTTGAGAATAGAAGGGAAAAAGAAAAGGAAATGGGTGTAAAATCAGTTTTCACTTACCCAAGTCCCTAAAGCCACTGACTCTTGACTACCAGCCCAATCAAACGTTCTGGTTAAGATTATGGTTCAGGACTCACAGCTGTTAAAATAACACTTCACCACTTCAAATGACAGTGTTGGCTTTTCTGACGTGCACGCCTAGGTAACTTCAAGTCAGGGCATCACAGGCCTGCTTCCTGATCCTGCAATCCAAGACTTTGACCATTGTCTTTGGGACACGGAACCTCCCTTGTTGGCTGAGTATCAATCCAGCTGTTGGGCGCCCAGTAGCTGTTTCTTCCCAGCCAGCTCCACATATTACCTTTAAGACCAACTCACACAAGTCTAAAGAGAGGACAGAATGTGAAGAACTTTGGGGGAGAATGAGGGACATCACGTAGCAGAGCAGTGGGATGTGCTCAGGCTCCCAACCCGCTCATCTGCCCCACACTTCCCTGGCACAGCTTCAGGTATGTCCCACTCATCATTTGCTGCCCACATCCTTGCCACCATTACCCAAATGAAGGGTAGGAATGCCACCCACTCCCATCTAGACAGATTCCATTTGTTCTACCACATAGATCAGACTCCCCAAAAAGAGAATTGGGCACTTGACTCTGTGAAGTGGCCTATAATTGTGGTGGGTTTTGTTTGGTTTTGTTTGTTGTGTTCTGTTTTCTCAGAAAGTAGTGAGGAAAGAGCAGCTGTTAGGAATAAAAGGGATAAAAACAGGCTTTGCCATTAAATGGCTTGGGGTCTCCAGCCAACTGAGTTTCTGTAAGACGAACCGTCTAGGCTAGATCCTAGAGATAGAATCTACACACTGACAATTTCAGAGTTACTAGGCTTTCAAAGAGTAACTGCCTGTGCTGGATAGTTTTATGTCAACTTGACACAAACTAAAATCATCTGAGAGGAGGGAACCTCAACTGAGAAAATGCCTCCATGAAATCAGGTTTGTAGATAGAACTGGAGGGCATTTTATTAAGTAGTGATTGATGGGAAAGGGCCCAGCCCATTGTGGGTGTGGCTATCCAGCCCATCGTGGGTGGGGCTATCCCTGGGCTGGTGGTTCTGGGGTCTTTAAGAAAGCAGGTTGAGCAAGACATGGAGAATAAACCAGGAATTAGAACCCCTCCATGACCTCTGCATCAGCTCCTGCCTCCAGCTTTCTGCCCTGTTTGAGTTTCTGTCCTGACTTCCTCCAATGATAAACAGTATTCTGAATGTGTCAGCCAAATAAACCCTTCCCTCCCCAAGATGGCTTTGGTCATGGTGTTTCATTACAGCAATAGATTCACTGACTAAAACATTAGCCAAACCCTCAATTGACAGAGTTGAAAGACTCAGTGCCTTCAATCAACCAGGAAAGAATTCAGGTCTCCCTGACACTGCTCACTAACAATGAATGTCCTAACCCATGAGAATGTGCCTTCTCCTTCAGAGGACATGCACTTCCCTCCCTTCTAACTGGCATTTGCATATGGAGGCCATATATTCAGCCCCATGTTTTAAATAAAGTGACAAGAAACATCGTGGCCAAACCCTGCCCGCTGTGAGTAATTTACAAGTACACAGACAAGCCCCTTATCTTCCAGTCTTTACATCCCTTCTTTGCCTTTCTAGCCACTGCCTAGGTAGTATTCTTTCTGGATAATTTTTTCTTGAGCTCAGATTCCACCAGACTGCTGCTAAGATGTAACTGCTGTAATGTAACCAACTACAGTGTCATTGACTCTGAAATCTTTGTTCCCCATAATCACCCAAGGACCAAGCTTAAAACATGTCCATCACAGCCAGCAGAGAGCGAATAGTGAAGATGACTGATCATGTAGGCAGTATCTAAGACTAGACTTGGAAATGATGTCTTGTCTTTACCTGACACTCCAGTGGCTAGAACTTGGTCACCTTGGTCCAAATGCAAAGATAGTTGAGAAATGTAGTCTTGTTGGGGAAGAAACTTTCTAGAAACAGTCCTCTATGGAAGGAAAGCATGAGTCATAGTGGAAAGCAACGTGCCTCTGCTAGAATGAAGACGGGCGCTGGGGACAGCAGCTGCCACTTACTACGCACAAGTCCCTACTAAGTGTCTGAAAGTGTTTCTGAATCTTCAGACCCTATGAAATAGTCGATTAACTCACTCTTAGAAACTTAAAAGGAATCTTAGACTCCATAAGAATACATTACTAGTCCTACATCATGTGACTAGTCAGGGTAAGACAGGATTGAATCCCAGAATATCCAACCATAAAGTCCATGTGTTTAAGTACTATCCCATCTGGCACCCCTTAAGTTTAGTTACAGTTACTTGATTGGGTCTTTCCTCTTGAGTTATAAACATCTTATTACCAGACAAGTTCCTCCTTACCACAAGACTTGGAATGGCACATGAGTTAGGGAGTCACCTAAGATCTGCATAATCCCTTCGTGCTCTAAAACTGTCTCTTCTTTTCCATTTCTTGGTGTCTGGTTCTCCACTCACCAAAATCTCCTTATTCTGGGCTGGGCTGTCTCTCTTGAACTTCTTGGAAGAACACCCACAGGTCAGGTCCCTCTGACTGTTCCTCACACCCAGGTTTTTCTGGTGAACTTGCCCCAAGTTGCTGAAAACACTTTTTTGTTGCCCTTGGAGCCATTCAATAAAAAGGCCGCTCCAAGAGTGCCCTGCCCCTTTCCATCCGCCTCTCCCCAGCTCTCCCCTGTCACAAAGCTCTCCCAGCCCACAGCTTGCCCGTTTTATAATCCATTGCTTCTGTTCCTTCCTCAGGAAAGGACACCTTCAAAATCTAAATCTTAGGCTTAAAATTGTTCTCTCCAAATTGGGTGTGCCACAACCTCACATTGAAGTAGCTTGGGTAAGTTCAGGAGGAAAAGTAGTAGCAACAGAAGCTGCACTTACCTTCATGTTAATGAGTCTGGCTGTTTGTTTGTTTTCTTGTGAACTCATATGTCAGCCCAATAATGAGGACTTTTTCACATAAGTTCAATAGACATTTCAGTCTCAGTTTTTGGAATTTAAACAACAACAATAATAAAAGAAATTCAGGTCTTGGTTTATTTCTTAAACAACAACAACAAAGTCTGATTTGTTTTTTTCTCCTCAAAACTCAATCTCATGGTTAAGGAAGTTCTTAGGCTGCTTACATGACATCTTGGAATTCTCAGAGTCACAGGGTTTCGGTTTTGACCACATCCGATACCAGATCTTCTCTTTTCTAGAAAAACATTTACTGTACATCATCTTCACGATGGCACCCTTGCTTTAGTGAGTTGACATGTGAATGGTGACAATCTCAGTCTAGAAAGTCTAACCATACTGCTTTCTTCTTTGAGAATCTTCATGAACCTACATTTTATAATCTTACAAAACGTAATAATAATGATAATTTGAATTTGAATGGAAGTATCCTATGTGGATGGATAATACATCTTCCCAGAAACCATAGCTTACTGAATGAATGAATGAATGAATGAATGGATGAATGAATGAATGAATGAATCACCTGCAGAGTCAGGTGCGAACCGCCTATCTTCACATTTCTGGTTGGAAAGATACCTGATTCAAAAACACTAAGTCATTGCTCTCTGCTGCCCACCAAAACCTGATAATAAGATTCTATTTCCAAAAATACCACACATGTTGGTCACAGGCCATGAGAAAGTCAGACTGGCCCTGGGAAGCTCCCGCCCTACTGGCTAGCTCACATACTGCCTGAAAGAGTTGTGGGGGGAACAGAAGTCATTAACAGTTTTAGGCAGCTGTGAAGCCAGCCTAGCAAACCGTTCTCATCCCTACAACGGCAGCATGAATGGATGTGGGGTAAACACTGCTCTCTCATGGAATTTAAAGCCCACCGCCCCAGGAGAGAGCTCATGCCTGGTGCAGTAAGCCTGGCCGGGAACACATGAGAGCCCTACAGGGAAGCCACTACTATCATTTTACTGAATGGATATAATGTCAAAATGGCTTCTAAACTCTTCTCTTTATAATCCAACATGAGTGCATCTCTCAGCCCTCTTAGAAAAGCTTTCTGTGGTGAACAGTAGTTAATGCTGAAGCTCACAACTTACAACTTGTCAAAGTTCTCAGCCCTAAAGGCTCATCTGTCTGATCTCCCCCTCCCAAGGTTCAGGGAACATCACAGGAGAGTCTGGAAGAACTAGATGCCAGGGGAGATCACTGTAAATCAGCGTCTTCTGGACATAATGGGACCACTACATTCATGAACTCACAGCAGCTGTGGCTTCCTATGCAGGACCTGTACAAGATCAAGCCAGGAAAGATTCCAGCGTTGGGGAGGGAGTGCATGAGGCCCCGCCCCTAGCTGAGAAGCTATTGGCAACTGATGGTGACTGGGAAAGGGAGAGTCATTTCTCTTCAGGACTCTGGTCCTTCCTTATGTGTAGCAGCATGGATTGGGGGTGGGGGAAGGCATCAATTTAGTAGGGGTGTGTGTTAAAAGATATCCAGGAGAAATTGAAAGAACAAGTGAGAGATAGGTATGATACCCATCTATGAAATATATATTACAATAATTTAAAACATAATCTCTGGAAATTTACAAAACTACAAGTGAGTAATCATGTCTGCGTGTATGTGTCCTTTCTTCCACTGGCAATCAGGAACCTCTTTCTCAGAGCCAGCTGTAACACCTACTATGTTCTCATAGTAATCATACCCCCTGGAATGTTTCTGGCCAGAATCACAATCTGACTTGGCCCCCGAGTCATTTGCAAATAATTCTTGCCTTTACTGGAGAAGCTATGAGCCAATATGACTCACAAAACTCATATCTCTGAGCCTAAAGCCTACACTCACCATTGCTATTCTAAGTCATCAATAAAACACATAGAAATATTCTGCTGAACATTAAGATTAGAAGTCTGTACCTCCACTAACTGCCATGTGTCAAAAAATTTATAGTAGAGAGAAATTAAAATATGTCAATCCTTAAGGAGGAATTGGAGTTAATTAAATTTTGGAAGCTACAAAGCAGTTAACTGACTTAGTGCAGTTGAGGGAAACAAAACCTGAGCTGACAGAAGGCTGCAGACGTAGGTTCATCTGCACTCCTCAGAGGTCTCAAGAGTTGGAGCCTGGGGAAGTACTGGTCTCACCAAAGAAGAGACGATAATCCTGGAAACTACTACTTACAACATGGAGTTCTATATGAACACCATTCTGTTTTCTTCACAATTTTGTAAGTCTGGAATTGAAGAAGGGTTTATCTGGCTTGGCCATCTCTGATCCTGGTGGCATCAGATGGGGCAGCTGAAGTAGGAGACCCACTTCCAAGATGGTGTTATTGATCATATTCTGGTACCTCAGAGACTGCTGGCTTCTCTTTTACTGGAATACTTAATTCTAGGTGTCAGTTTGATTGTGTTGAAGAATTCTTAGAGGATTGGTAAAGGATGCTTGGGAGTAAGTTTGTGTGGCCCTGGTGAAGGCTGGCTTCTGGGCCACTGAGATGAATGGCAAAGACCGACCTTGAATGTGCACATGCGTGACACCATCCTGGACTCCTCCCCGCTCCACTCCAAAGAAAGAGAGTTGTTTGCTTTGTTTTGTTTTGAGTAGGGGCATTCTTCTGTTGCTGTTGTCCATGGACATCAGACTGTAGATTCTTGCACATTTGAACATAGTCTTGTACCAACATTCCTCCAGGGAGCTTTTAAGCCTTCAGCTTTGGACTGGGATTACATGCTGGTCTCTCTCATGCTGGGGCTTCTGATTCTCTGCACTAAGCAAATGTCCTGTCTCTCTGCCTTACAGATGACCATTGTGGGACTTTTCAAGTACTGGGATCAGGTGACCCAATCAAATAAAACTTCTCATCTTGTATCCCAATGATTCTAGTTTCTCAGAACGCTAATATTCTCTTTCTTACCCTCTCTCCCTCTCCCTTCTCATCTCCATCTCTATCTCCCTCTCTCCCATCATTCTCCAAAACCTTTCCACCCTGGCTTGGGGCTTCTCCTGGCACACTAGTCTTGAGATGATTATGTTTTCTACATGGTTACTTCCAACTCCAAGAGAAACAACTAGACTACCAACCGAACTGGTCCAACACAATTACTACCATATTCCACTGAATGGAACAGTCCCAGAACTGACTAGATGCAGAATTCAGGTTCAGGAGAAACAGACTCCACATTTTGATGAGAAACGGCAACTTGTAGCCAAAGAAGAATACACAGGATTGGAGACACCATGTCCTCCATATTCTGTAAACGTGGCCCATCATCACCCATTCTATTTCAGTAGTTTACAACTGTCCCACATGCAAAATGTGTTCGCTTTAAGCCCAAGATTCCTAAAGTCTCCCTCTGTGCAATGTGTACTCTCGCTAACTCAGGATCCCTACATCCAAACAAGATCTGGGTGCGGATGCATCTCTCCAGGCCTGTACCAGCCATGTTCCTGTTGCTGTGATAAAATCCCATGACCAAAAGCAACTCACAGACGGAAGCATTCATCTTGGCTTCTGGTTCCAGAGTACAAGAGTCCATCGTGGTGAGTATAGCAGCAAGTGAGAGAAGACAGAAACCGAAGTGTTGTCTTCTCAACCCGTCTAACACACGCCTTGGGTTTCCTTTAATTGGATCATCATTGTTCATAAGCTGCCAGACACTCCAGGGAGCCTGATAGTATCCAGAAGTAAGGTCACACCAAATGGGAAAAGACAGAAGAGCAGTGGGGAAACCTGAGCCTGCATCCTGCGTATTTCTAGTAGTTACGTGCCTGTCGGTGCCAAATGCGTGGGGCGGGGAAGAGTCTAGAAATAAAGAGCTTTAGATGGAGTTATAATCTACAAATTAAGACCTTACAAAATTTCTAAAAACTAAAAGGTTATAGGGACTATTCAAATATGTGTAATATGAACTTCTAAAAACATATAGGAAAATATAATATAGTTTATTTTTTCAGAATTATCACTTTGATAATACATCAAATAGTAAATTATTTCTGCAAACTTCAGTGCTCACTTCTTGAGTACAGCTTAACTTACTTCCTCATGGATAGGAATGTGACTGGAAAGGGGTGAGAGAGAATTACAGGTGAATGGTTGATGTACTTCAGACACTTGGGTGATATTTTAAAGCCCACTAGAATGTAAATACATTAGTTCATGAGAATAGCTTCTATAAGAAAATCAAAATTTCTTCTTCCAAAGGTAATTATGAAATTCTAAAACTAGAAAGGACAACAAAAATAATCGTATCAACCACTTTCCAGATGAGGAAATTTAGATTAAAGAAGTCTTTCAGGGACTGGAGAGATGGCTCAGCAGTTAAGAGCACTGACTGCTCTTCCAGAGGTCCTGAGTTCAATTCCCAGCAACCACATGACAGCTCACAACCATCTGTAATGGGATCTGTTGCCATAGTCTGGTGTGTCTGAAGACAGCTACAGTGTACTCCTATACATAAAATAAATAATTATTTTTTAAAAAATTACTTTTAAAAAAGAAGTCCTCCACTGAAGATCATACATCAATAAGAAAATGTCACCAGACCCTCAGTCCAGCATCCAGCAGGCTCCTTCTCCATTACATAACTGCTTCCTTACCTCAGTGACACTAGACAACTTGATGGTGAGATCTTCTGAAATGTGTGCGGAGAAACTCGGTGTTCCCTTCTCTGGCTTTGCCGAAGCACAGGTAACGTGGACATTATCGAAACTTCCAGTCTCCCCAGAGGGATTGTCAACTTGGAAGAACACTGATACACACACTTTCCTGAGCTGCTCAGTAAAGAGACGGAATTATTATTGCTGGTATTGTGGCTGAGCAACGGCGGGGCAATGGCATATTAATCGACAAAGGATAAATCATGGTGTCATTTCTTTTCTGTTTTCCCCCCTTAAAGGGCAAATCATCTTTGCACGCATAAACTTCAAGCGATCGGTTGAAACTGGTTGTTTTTTCACCCTCCTGGTCATAAGCTTGCTCCCCAAGTGGGGACCCCAGTTTAAAACACCTCTGACATGAAAGCTATCAGTGGTATAAAATATTCCATAAAGCTAATCCAATAGCTCCCTTTTCTTGAGTTCTCTATTATTCTCATGTCTGATATGACCACAAATAGCTTTTAAAACTAGACCAGGTATAGAAAACCAAAAGGAAAAAAAAAAAAAAAAAAAAAAAAAAAGACAAGCTTGCCATTTACATGCTTTAGCTTCCAAGAGCAACAACTAAATTTTAATATTCAACAACTTTGGCTAACTGTCTCCATGGCTTTTGTTAACTTCAGTGAATTCTGGGCCAATTAACTTACCATAAACAGGACACCAAGGGAGGGACCCCATAGAGAAGACCCTGTCCTGTATAGCCGTACCCAAGCAATTTGGGCTTAATACCAAAAGTGAGAGCCAATAGAAAAAAGAATTCACATACACTGAGAACCATGTTTTAGTCCAAGATATTCCATCTTTATGAGACGTGGCAGGATCCTGGTCTCTTCTTGTCATCATCTAGCCTGGCAACCAAATGCTAAATAGCCTATTTATACTATAAGACAGACAGTGAATAGCCGCATTATTCCCTCTGCTCCTGCAGGGCCATGGTATGATATCAGAATGTCAAAGTGGATCTGAAAAGAGCTTTGTGCAAGATGAAACA
This sequence comes from Rhabdomys pumilio, assembly GCA_030674055.1. Lineage (NCBI taxonomy): Eukaryota > Metazoa > Chordata > Mammalia > Rodentia > Muridae > Rhabdomys > Rhabdomys pumilio. Next base: position 191,812,253 of record JANHMN010000001.1, on the reverse strand, counting down.
AGACTCTAAAGATAGCAGAGCAGCTGAATCACTTAGGATGTGGCCACAAATAGTGCCACACCAAGCATGCTGGGCAAAACTGATGCCAGAAACCCTCAGGAAATCTCTGGCTGGCTAACAGAGGGCAGGTGGTTACATCAGAATCAAGTCCTCCTCAACACGAAGGTTGGGGAGCTAAAAAGAAGAAATCCAATTCATAAATCATAAAAAATATTTTAATTTATTAATTTAATAAAATTGTGCTGCCATAGGACATGGCACTTTTCACCATAGGACAGGTGCACAATAATTTTTTCTTTAATATTAAATGTTCAGAGAATCACACAATAAATGGCAGTCTGGAAACAACCTATGTGCCCTGGCAGAATTTGAGACAAAACTATTTTTCCCCTTCTGTAAACCTTCTGTCAGTGAGAAGGACAGCCCTGCCAAGCTGAGGAGCCCAACCTGGAGGCGACGAGACTCCCACTTAGACCAGGGAGACCTGCCAAGAATTCCAAGGCCAAATCGGAAACAACCACATTGACTTCATTAAAACGACCAAGTGATCAAAGGCACCCAAGCCTTCACACAGGCAAAAAATTAATCTGTTTAGTACTTGGCTAAATTCTCAACTGTTGAAGTAAATTTGAAATGAAATTCATCAAATTCCCCTCTTCCTGTGGAAAAAAATCCCTTCAGTTCCTCAGAGTGGCCACAAGATGGCAGAAGCGCTCTTTGCGTTTAGTGAATGGACTGGGCCGCTGCAGCAACCTCCTTCCCGAATTAATATGGCCACATAGATGCAAGCAAAGAAACAAAGTGTGAATATTAAATACACAGGGCGCGGGGTGGAGGAGAGGAGGCTGGAACGGAAAGGTCAGATGGGTAACGGGAGGGACAGCTGACACTAAGGGCTATTTGAGGGGTCATACAAAAACCCCTTACAGTAGAAGCTTGCTAAAATATATGCATATATGAATGTGACCTAAACGAAATCTCCAAATAACAGGAGAGACAAAGCCTCAACTGGACATCTCCTGTCAACAAAGGACGCTTCTACTACAAGAAATGGGTTAGATCTAATTGAATTTTTGGCCAAAGGGGACCCATGGGAACCCCCAAACAACCTAAGTTATTGTGAAGGCTATTGGTTGCTCCCCACAAACTGACAGTAAAGAGAACACCCACACAATTCACTGAACACAGAGAAGTCGATCTGGTTCCTCCCTGGAGTCTTTGCCCCTGGGGACTAGTGTTCTTGGTGTTTGAAAGCACTCTGCATGCCACCAAAGCAGAAAGGTAAACAGGAACCCAGCTACAAACCCTGCCATCTACTGTGGTGACCTGCCTGCATGATCGAGCAGTAACATGTGACTAACCAGTTCGCCCTCTGATCAGACTTAAGGCCCACTCCATGAGATGGAACCTGTGCCTGACACTGGGTGGCCAAAATCCTGAGACTAAGAAAGGCCAGGAACTCAGGGGAAAGCCAAATACTACAACTGCCTTGCACAAAGCACATGACATAAAATGTGCTTTTTTGCTAAAATACTTGCTGAACAATACAATGATTCATAACGGCATTCTGCTAGACTCTTAGATGGCCTTGCTCGGCCATCATCAGAGACGCCTCCTCTGCAGGAGATGGGAACAAATGCAGAGACTCCCAGCTAGACAATGTGCAGAGAGTGAGAGACCTTGGAACACTCAGTCCTAAATGAAGTATCTCCATCAATTCCCTCCTCCCAGAGCTCAGGGGACTCTGCAGAAGAAGTGAAAAAGATTGTGAGAGTAGGAGGTGGGGGACACCAAAGCAGCAAGGCTTTCTAAACACAGCAGAGCCTGAGTGTACACACCACACGCACACGCACACGCACACACCAAGGCTACCACAGTATGCTCAGGGCCTACACCGGACTGTGCCAGATGAGATCCCGGTGTTGAGAGACGTGGACACACACACCCATCCCTAACTCAGAGGCTCACTCCAATTGATAATCACTCAAAAACTAAAATTAAAGATGTGTTGTCTCCAGCAGAGTATCACTAGGGATACAAACTGCTCTTAAGGGCAGGTCCCGTCCCCGGCAGTAGATGGCTAACAGAAAACGAATCCAACAGCATCTTGTGGCTTTGTCATGTTTTGTCAGACTTTTTCTTTTAATTGTACAAATCCTTTGCTTACATATTATGGCTTTTGGTCTTGTGTTTTTCTGGGATTTGTATGTGTGTGTGTGTGCGCACACACACACACACACACACACACACACGCATACATGTGTCTGTATCTATATGTGTTTCTTAGGCTCCTTGTTTTGTCCTACTACAGTTTGGTTTTGCTTTATCTTATTTTATTATTATTATTTACATGCCTGTTTCATCTCTAAGGAGACACAAAAAGGGTGGCTGTAGGCTCAGAAAAATGGAAAGTGAGGAGAATCTTGGAGGAGTTGTGGGAAGGAAAACCATAATCAGAACATGTTGTATAAAAAAAAGAAAAAAATGAAAATACATTTTCAGGCTATCAGGACTATATTCAAGTATGACTAAATCTAATCACACTTAGCAATCTCCTCTCTCTGTCTCTCTGTCTCTGTCTCTCTTTCTCTCTGTCTCTGTCTCTGTCTCTCTCTCTCTCTCTCTCTCTCTCTCTCTCTCTCTCTCATGTGTGTGTGTGTGTTTATGTGAGGGAGTTCATGCTTCTGAATGTGTACTTGTATTCATGTAGAGGCCAGAGGACAAGCTTGTGTGTCCTTCCTCGGGAACTATACACCTTTCTTTATGAAACAGTTTCTCCCTGGACTAGAACTTGCTAAGCAGGCTAGGCTAGCTGGCCACAGAAACCCAGATCCACCTGCCCTGAGACTAAAAGCACACACCACCACACCCATCATTTTATGTGGGTTCTGAGGATTGAACACAGCTCGCCATGCTTGCTTGACATGCTTGCACAGCCTGCCATGCTAGCACAGCTCTACATGCTTGTACACTCATCAGGCTTGTACACTCACCAGGCTTGCCCGGCTCACACTTTACTGGCTGAGCTGTCTCTGCAACCAAACAGTCTTTCTGAATGAAGAATGGGAAAACCAAAAGACTAGTCTTGGCTAGCAATGGAAAGACCTATGGCATATACACCTTTCATGTGCTACAAGGCTCTACTTCTCCCACCCAGCCACACCCTTACCCGCTTTTGTTTTGTTATTCCTTAAAGGCTCATGTACCTCCTGAGTCATAGAAAACCTGTGACCTTGTCAATAAATGAAGAACAGGAAACCTGCCCCCGGCCAGCCTTCTCACCCCTGACCAACCTTCAAAGCCTGAAGATCAAGTTCTTCTGCCCTGAGCACTGTGATCTCCCTGTTGGACAAGCTGAAGCCAGTGTCCCGCCTCAGAGTCTTGCATTTCCTGGGAGGGCATGTAAAATATTGATGCATTCCAGCATGAGAATCAAAACTCATTAAAAATACATCGAAATTCATGAAATGTCCTCGCTGTTTATTTCATGAAGTGAAAACATCTATTCCAACAGGATCAGGGGAGAGGAGCAGGTACTTTCTTGTACCTCCAATTTCACACACACTGCTACAAAATGAATCAATAGCTGCAGGAAGGTGCACAATCCAAGATTTCCTTCTCAACAGTAATAAATCCAATCCAGCCTTACACGGCATGGCACTCAGCATAGCTTATAAAATCCAAAGTTCCTAAATTATGTATTTCAATAGTAATCTTTCACAAAATTAGTAGGAAGTGCCAAGTTAGGACAAATGACCTTCAATCAAATCCAGATGCTCAACCCACACTAGGTAAAAATTTATGAACAATTAAAAGCAGCACTGGCTCTTCCCTCCGGCGCTCTCTGAGCACAGAAGGTAAACACCGGGAAGGGATCCATGGGGAAGCAGGAGTGGTGTGCATGGTAGCCTGAGTCCCAGCTGTGTGTATTCTGACATATCTGAGCTTGGAAGCAGAGCTGGTGGTATAGGATGGACAGAGGAGCCCCCTGAGACAGGCTGACCACAAAGAGACAGGGGAAAACTGGTTCAAGACCAGCGTTGGAGGTGAGATGCAGTTGTCCACAGAGAACAGTGCCATTGCTCAGCTTGTCAGCTAGCATCCATCACAGACTCAGATCTGAGTCCAAGATGATGAAAAAACGGTTGAAACATCTCAAGGTTATTGACCTCCTTGGTGATGGCCCCATCAGTAGTAGAGGCAATAATAAAAATGTTACCATATCAGTTTGGAAGATTGGCAGTGTCCACAGGCACACAGTACCTTTGGAAGCATCTGTGGCCCCGATGCTTCTTGTGCCATTGATAAGTGATAGGTTATTTCTCCACCAGTAAAGTGAGCCAATTTAAGTCGGATTAGAATATATTCAAGGCAGGTTTATAGGGAAGCTGCTTTCCAGCAAGTTCATAGGCCCCAAGGGAAAAGGCCATGGGAGTTACCATATGTGGGGCGTGGGTGGCATGAGCTTGCAGTGAGAGAGAAAAGAAAAGAGGGGGGAGACCAAAATATCTGGGTTATATAGGGAAGAGCCTCTGGAGGAAGGGAGGCCTAGCCTCTGGCTGAAAAGGTCAGGTTTGAAGACAGAGTTTGCCAGGTAGGGACTCAGGGATGTTTGAAGAACTTGGAGGCCAGGTCTGCTTATATGCACCTCAGTCCCTTGTCCCTGGGTCTAAAACCAAACAACAGGGAAGAGTTGTATACAACTGGGGAAACTGTCCACAAGTGAAGCCACACTGTAGTGATCTGGAGTAGGGAGGCCTGCTGGGGATAAGGAGATAGCTTCCTGGGGGAAGTGCTTGTCAAGCAAGCATGAAGATTCACAGCACTCACACAGTGGTCAGGTGCAGTAGCAGAGTCTATAAGCCCTGCTTGAGAAGAAGATTCCTGGAATTCAGTCATCGACCAGCCTAGCCAAGTCAGTGGAGCTCCAGGATCAGTGAGTGACCATGCTTCAAAAAACAAGATGGGGAATAATCAGAAAGAACACTGGATGTCAGCCTCTGGCCTCTGCATGCACATACATCCACATGCATGCATGCACACGTCCACACCAGCACACATACAATACACATACAAATACAGAGAGAGGGGGGGAGAGAATAACAGGTTTTGTGTTGTACTCAAGAAATAATGAACACATGCACAATGGTGTGCACACACACACACATACACACACATATATACACATACACACACACACACACACACACACACACACACGCACACACACAGAGTCCATGTTCTCAACTTCAGAACCTGAAGATGCATCACCTTGCTTGGCAGGAAGGACTTTGTTGGTGTGATTAAATGAACGACCTAGAGATGAAGAGATTATTCTGGATAACTCAGGCAGGCCCGAGGTAAGCCATCACCAAGGTACTTACTAGAATCAGAGGCAATGAAAAGACAAAAACATACGCCAGAGACAGCTTTGAAGACACGACATTGCTGGCTGTGAAGATAAGGAGCGAGCCTTCAAGCCGACAACTGCAGCCTTTAGCAGCTGTAGTTGTCTCCTACGGCTTCGGTCGGAGCCGCTCTACCCACTTTAGACTTTTAGTCTCCACATTATGAGATAGTAACCGGGTCATTGCAAATCACTGGTGTATGGTGGGTTGTCACAGCAAACCCATAGGGACGCACTCTTCTGAGAGCCTTCAGAGTCACTGAAGGGCTCGTCCTCAGTCAGTGGTGCAGTCTAAGTAAGGTAGACCAGACCCCGCCCCACATTCCCTCGGCAAAATACGACCTTAGCTCTCGGTTTGAGCTATCATTTAAGTTACTAATACTCAAGACCCAAAAGCCACACATTATTTCTCTGTCCTTTCCTCTTTTTAAAGAATGTCCAGGAGACAAGTGTGCCCTCAGCACCCAGGGGATATCACAGATGTGTGGGAGAGAACTCCTGATCCGTCTGAAGTTGAACCCTCAACCCATTTACAACCTCTGGATCCCAATAAGGACTTAGCAGTTCTTAGTCATTTGCTCTAAATTTTAGTTCAGTTCTTAAACCCACCCTGTTGTTGATGGGACACTCTGAAAATATCCTCAAAAGTCTGTCACGGGACTGTTAAGAATCTGCCCATCCACCTGGGGTCTAGGCTTCTTTTCCAGCCAGGCTGTTATTAGGGAAAGGCTGTTCATCAGGGCTCAGAAAAGGATTTAACTGGCTGTACACACTCAGTACACATCGCTGTCAAGTGAATCAGTTGTTTCTTCTCAAAAACCAAGTGCATCCTGGGTTTGAAAACTGCAGCCTTCCTGACAGTAGCCCTTATGCTGCATGTCAGATCTGTACTTAACTATCTTGACAACAGGAATCAGAAAACATTCAAAAGATTGTAGCGAAACGATTTCCAAACTTCATGTTAGCTCGGATGTCATTTCTTTTAATCCTTATACAAGAGCTATCACAAGAAGGGGGGTGGGGTGGGGGAATGACAAGGTTTTTCCAATTTTTCTAATTATTTTTTTCTAGTCCTCTTCTGGCAGAGGAACTCAGCAATGGTCAAACAACATAAATAGAAACAATAACCGAGCTAAAACAAAAGAAAAAAGGTCACATCAGTATATCTGACCTTCCCCACAATCCACACCGCCGGAGTTTGACAGGCCCCTTCAATTATGAAACTCTGTCTCCCCGGCTTCCACAAAGCGTCCGTTTGCTATTAAATACTTCGTTCACCTGCCAGGGACGTTGTTTAACGTATTCGTCATGTTTCCAATTCGAAACTGGCACCAGAAGAGAAGTTCCCCACTTATACCGAGATGTGCAGTACTCCACTGAGAATGCGCATGTCTAAAAAGGTGGACTCTGTACGCTTCCTTATCTGCATCCCTGCTACCTCCAGCCCAAGCCCACCGCTAGGCTGGGTTCCCATCCTCATTGTCTCTGTTTACTGCTCTTTATCATCTGTTTCCTTCCCAATTTGGAAGACATCTTCTTTTATCAACTCTCTCACACTGGAAGGGCCAACCTATATACTGCCTTTGTTTAAAACTCCTCTGTACCGCGGCTGCCCATAGAAATCCGTCCTCAAGCTTGGGATGCTCCCCTTTCGCAGCATCCAGCTAGAACCCAGTTGCAGCTTCTTTGGATGCCTTTCCACTTAATTCTTGTACTATTTCAGTTTTCCGTGGATGCTCCTGAATTTCCAACTGTATTGCACGTCTCTCAGACAACAGAGGCTATTGTTTAGTATACATATTCCAGTACTCAGATGTGTGCCTTGTGATTAAGAAGTTGTCATTCAGTTTGTGGTGGTTTGAATATGCTTGGCCCAGGGAAAGTGGCACTATTAGGAGGTGTGACTTTGCTGGAGAAAGTGTGTCACTGTGTAGGAGGACTTTGAGGGCTCCTAGCACTCACATTCTGCCCGTTCAGAAGGGACGGTTTCTCCTGGCTGCCTTTGGATCAAGATGTAGAACTCTGGATCAAGATATAGAACCCTAGACTCTTCAACACCATGTCGGCCTGTACGCTGTCATGCTTCCCACCATGATGATAATGGACTGAACCTTTGAAACTGTAAGCCAGCCTCAATTAAATGATTTTTCTTTATAAGACTTACCTTGGTCATGATGTCTTTTCACAGCGATGGAAACCCTAACTAAGGTGCAGTTTCTTTTTTTTCTGAAAACAATGTCATATTCATAATTACCAGATAACCAATTGGTGGATATGAAAGGCATTCATGAAAAACATCAACTCTCCAATATAATCAAGGCAGAAAAATAATTTTTTAAACTTTGTATTAACTCTTTGTGCATTCACAGCATGCACCCCAATCCCTCTCATCTTTCTATCCCCTCGTATCTGCCCTTCACCCTTGAAACCTCCTCCCCAAAATAAAAACCACAAACAGCAAGCAAGTGAAAACAAAGAATAGAAGACATCTCATCTTGGAATATGTAGTGTGTCACCGTGTGCCCAACAGCATATCCCTGTAGCCACATGTCTTCGCTTGCAAATGTTCACTGCAATGAGTCATTGGTCTGGTTCGAGGTCTCTGGCTTCTGTGACATCATAGATACTGGATCTTTACGTGGACTCCTCCTGGTTATCCTGTTGGTGCTCTCTGTCATGGAGACCCTACAGCTTTGGATCAGTAAGACTGGCCCTTGCACACACCCCAACCATGTGTAAATTATATAGATTTTGGGGTGTGCCAACTCAGAGCCCTGAATCTGGGTCTAGGTGGTAGCTGAGCTACTCAGTGCACAGGCTCTCCCTTACCCACACCACCAGGGCAGGCTCCTCAGCACTGCTCTGGCAAAGCCACCCAATGATGCCATCATCAGGATGCTGGATCAGCTCTCTTCTCATGCTCTCAAGGCCAGTTCAACCCCATCCATGCCTCCAGTGCCAGCTCCACTGGGCTGCCCATTCAAAGCACATGGGCCACTCTCCCAAGGGCTGTAGTCTGTGAGGGGCTGGGAAAGCTACCTGCTCTGATGCCCTCAGAGCTAGCTTACCCACACCCTTGCCACCAGGTCCAGCTCAACTGTGCTGCTCAGATGAGGTGGAGGACCTGTTCTCCTGAGTGCTGTTATCAGTGAGAGGTGAGACTAGCGCTCCAGAGCACCACAGTCAATGAGGGGTGGGGCCAGTTCTGCATAGCCTGTGGATATCCACACCATCCTTGATGGTGGCCCTGACCAGTGACAGTCTGTGTTCTGTAGTGGTAACATATGCCACACACATTGACATTGACTGCTGCATAGCCACAGACTCAGACATAGCCCTCAGAGACAGCTCAGGCTGGGACCTCACCATGGCCCCGGGTGGAGGGACTGGCCACTCTCAACAGGTTACTCCTCTCCACCCTCACTCTCCAGCTCCATTTCTCTTTGTGCTATTCAAGCTGTTGCGCTTCTTTCTCTCCCATCTGTCCACCACATGGCACAGGACAGTAGCTTCCACTGGAGGCTTGCCACACAGCTTGCAGGCCCCTGGGTGACATCCCCTGGGAAGCAGAGAATGAGACCTGCACTGGAGGGCAGGTCTGTGGGTGGCATGGTGGTCTGCAGGTAGTACTCTCTGTCTTCCTCCTCTTGTGGATGGTGATAGGTAGGACTCTCTATGTCTATACCTCCCACCATGCCTCTGTCTGTCTTCTTCCTGCTGCATTGCACTGCCCAGTTTTGATTTGGTTTGACTTGATTTGATTTTTATGTGTCCTAGGTATAAAACAGCTTTGGCCACTGTTGGTATCAGGCTCCAAACCCAGTGACATCACATCTAGGTGACCCCCACATTGTTGCCAAGGCAACCACCATATATTCCCAGAATCCACCTGGCTACCTTCCACCTTTACATGGGAGAGGCTACATCACCACCCATATAAAACAGGCAGAACCCCATGACCTCGCTCTCTCCTTCCATCTTCATCTTCTTCCTCTTCCCCATCTTTGCCCTATCTCCTGAATAAACCCCACTTGGAACCATTTGGTCTGGTGTGGTCTGTTCTAACCCCTGCGAGGATGTATATCAGCCACCAAGCCAGGCATCAAACTAGAATGAAGAAAGGACCGACATCTGCTCTGCCCCCGACTGATACAAAAACACCACCAAGGTGCCTCTTTGCTTGTTGCTAGGGAAACATCCCATTATTACATATCCTCTATATTTATTTATTAAAATAAGTAGCAATTCATGATTCCTGAGTGAAGAAGTTAAAAATGACACTTGTGACTTAAACTCTGAAAAATCTGCCCTTCCCTTTCGGCCACGGCAGGCATCTCTATAACTCACCAAAATGACCAACACAAAGGGAAAGAGAAGGGGTGCTCGCTCTATGTTCTCCTTTTAGGAAACAAGGAGTTGCTACTTTGGCCACATACAATTGAATCTACAGGAAAGAAGATATTGTAGACATCAAAGGCACTGTTCAAAAAGAAATGCCCATAGTGTTACCACGCAAAAGCGGAAGAGTCTACAATGTCACCCAGCATGCCGTGGGCATCACTGTAAACAAGCAAGTTAAGGGCGAGATTCTGGCCAAGAGCATCAGGGTGCGGACTGAGCACATCGAGCACTCGGAGAGCAGAGACAGCTTCCTGATGTGTGTGGAGAAGAAAAAGGAAGCCAAAGAGAAGGGCGCCTGGGTTCAACCCACGTCACGGAGAGAAGCGCACTTTGTGAGGACTGACAGGAAAAAGTCGGAGCTGCTAAGGCCCATTCTGTACCAATTCATGGCCTAGTATACAAAAAAGAAATAAAGGACCCAGACCGGGGCAAACAAACAAACAAATAAAAAACAAAACAACAACAACAAACCCTGATCCTTGATAAGTCAGAATGTGTGTTCTCATATTTACGCTTTGTTAACATTACAGGACAGTTTGTCGACAAATTGTAACTACAAGTGTTCTAAACAGGGTTAAAGCGTGAGACCAGCTATGCATGTTTTTATAATTGCAGCTGACCCAAAATGTGACAGATTTAATGGCGTGACTTAGAAGAACACATTTTTGCAAACTTAAGAACTGCGTAAATGACCAAGTCAGACAACCAGAATCACTCTCTCTAAGTGCTATTATAAACCGCACGGTGAGTGACAGCATGTTTCCTGCGATTTAATCAAGCTGTGTCTATGAAACAGACTGTTTAATTCCTTCAAGGCTAATGAAATGGATGCCCTTTCTCTACCTGGTAGGTAAAGGGCTACCAGCCATTTCTACCATAAACTTCAAGTTTCCAGAATTTAACAGATATTTTAACTAATGAAAGTCAGATTAAGCTCTGAGTTACCATGAAAATTATTAAACTAGATTTTATTTCAATACATATTAAAATGGATTACATTCCTAAATTGTGTGCCTAAAGATAGAACTTGCCAAATAGTGAAAAGTGTTACTCCTAACTGTTCACACGTGGTGTGTGAGACAGGATCCCTTCCAAAGCAAATGCTTGTCCTCCCTTTTGGACTCTGCCCTCCCTCTTGCTGTTTCCCCCCACCAAAAAGGTGCCAAATACATCCCCATATAGGGAACCTAGGCCAGCGCCACCTGGTGGTCAGATTTGAATCTTTTTCTAACACACAATTTTTAAGAATTTCAAGAAGCTTGAACATTTAGTTTTCAGGAAAAAGAGATTCAAACCAAATTGATATAGGCCTCAATATTAACTCTAGTTTTGCCGGGCAGTGGTGGCGCACGCCTTTAATTACAGCACTTGGGAGGCAGAGGCAGGCGGATTTCTGAGTTCGAGGCCAGCCTGGTCTACAGAGTGAGTTCCAGGACAGCCAGGGCTACACAGAGAAACCCTGTCTCGAAAAACAAAAACAAACAAACAAACAAAAAAAAAAACCTCTAGCTTTTGTCACTACATTTTTTATCTTGAGATAATTTAAATCTTATGGTCTTTTTTTCTTATCCACACCATATGACTGTTTACAGAACAAGAATAAAGACTTAAAGGGAATAATACCTTTGATTTAGCAAGCATCAGTACCTTACACCAACAAATTTCATTTCCATTACAAGAAACACATGCTTCTTCTCAGTAACTGCTTGTTATATACCAGAAACATTTGCTGTTTATCTGTGTTGCCTCAGTCAGTTCTCCCAAGAAATCTATCAAATCGATATCGTTATCTACCAGTTTAACAATTAAGCCATGACTGCTAAGAAAAGGAGAATTAGTCTCTCCCAGAAATGAGCCCCTAACTGGTTATTCAATACAAAATGGTCAGTCCTAAAATCATATATCATATATACACAAACTATACCAAACATAACCAAGCAGGCTGTATTTCTGTATTTATGCACATATATGCATATAGAGAGAATTAAAATTAATTTTAGTTTAAAAAAATTAAATTAATTAAATTAAATTTTAATTTAATTAATTAGAATTAAAATAAATATATAGAAAAATATATATTCTATATATAGAATTAAAATACTAAATATATATATGTATATATGTATATATCACTAATAATTTGAAAGAGGCTACCAATTTGAGGAAATTTAAGAGGGAGACATGAGAAAGCTTGGATAAAACACAGGAATGAGGGAAATGATGTAAATATATTTTAATTCTTTTTATTGCAATTTTAAAAACAGAAGCCAATGACTATAAACTTAAGTGGTTGAGGGTCACTTAACAAGTGAAAGAGCCAAGACTCAAACTTACGGTGCAGCAAGGCCATGGTCTTCGTGAGTTGTATAACACTACTTTACTTCAAATGTCCTTCACCTTCCAGGCGTCTGTGTTTCATTTTCCTCCTGTTTCATTTAATTTTATCCTCTGGGTTTTCAGTAGTACTGGATAACTGCTTTCCGGAAGGAGCTTGTAAATTATTACTGCTTCGGCGGTAAAAACGTCCACTGAGTATCAACTCCACTGTTGGAGTATAAATATCTGATGCATGAGGGGTCGTGCACCAGAGCCAATCACAGTGACCGGGAGAATGAGCATAGAGGATGCTGAGAAGTTATGACATCACACAAATAAACTCCTAATTAAAATCAACTGTAGGCAACAAATTGGCATATCAGGAAGATATCTCCACAGAGACTGGGCTGCTGACCTCAAGTGGCCCTGATTCACTTAGATCTCCCTTTCTGACTATACATTTAATACCGATCAGTAACACAAATCAGAAAAAGCATCCGCCCATTGGCCTGGGAACTTCTCCACAAACATTTTATCTTAAGAAAGCAACACAAATGAAAGGGAAAGTAGCATATAAGGAAACATTCTTTGACAATAACTTATACGAATATGCCTAACAGTCATAGGATAGTAAATACAATTGTATCACAATCTACTCAGGTCATTATGAAGATCACGTGGTATAAGAAGCACTAAAGACACAATGCTAATTATTTAAAAAAAGAAAAAAGAAACTGTATGTGTTGCATCAGGTGACTGAACTCACCCAATACTCAAATCACCCCAGTGGCACAGCACGAGTTCCTTGCTACCCACCCCAGTGTTCTGAGTTTCCAAATCAAAGTCCCCCACTGCCCCATACACACACACCAAAAGAAAATAAGAAGACATAACAGAGGAATCCAATACAAAGCCTGGGAGTTGGGAGTTCACAGGCCTTAGTCTGAATGTAAACTAGTGACCCTGAACAAGTCTTCATTTGTTTTAGGCTTTGGTTTTGTTGAATGTAACATAGAAGTAGCATTTCTATTACCACCTCATGCTTAGAAAGCTGTCGACAGTGTCTGGAAATAGGCGCATCTGGAAATAGGCGCATCAGTGAACATCAGCCATTAGGTGGTGGTAACGACTGGTGAGGGCGAGAAAATCCAGATGTGCAGGAGGGAGGACCAAGGAAGGCGTTGTCTACAAGATGCAACTGCTGGAAGAAACAGACAGGAAGTGTGTTTCCAAGTCTGGGCGTGAGTGGCTTGCAACTTGAATCCTAGGACAGTAGAGCAAGTGGTGGCGTCTAGCTGGATCCCACTGTATGGAGTCTCTTGAAGACTTAGGTAATGTCTTTCAAATCAAACAACACATATTCTCTGTCAGAAATGCTCTCTTCCTAGGTGCACATGATAAAGAGGAACACATGTCAAGAAGACATGCACACAAATGCTCGCAACATCACTGAGATGCAAGCAACCTATATCACAAAGACTTTATGGTGCAAACTGTGAAATACTACACAGTGGTGAGGATTACAGCTCCTTTTATCAGCGTGGACAAATATATGAGGAATACAAATTTGAAGTGGAAAAGCAGGTTTCCATACAAATGAGAACTAAAATGGCGATTTTATGATTTTAGCAAGCAAAATAATACTGTAATTAACACAGTATTTTATGACACTGATCAAAAGGAATAAAGGATTAAAGCAATTAACCAGCAATGCAATAAAAACTACAGAGCATAAATGAAAGAGATTAAATATTTTAAGACGTATTCATGATCTGGGAGACAGTACTGCTGTGGCATCGACGGCTGGGGTTGGGATGTAGCTCAGTGGTAAGAAAGCATTTAGCCAGCATGTGTGAGTGACTGCTCCCTTTCCATCAGGATGCCTGCAATCACAAGCAAAGTAACATTCACTGCAGAGTAACTGGAAAACCGTGATTGTTGGTAACGCAATGTGGTATAGTCTCCACAGAACCCAGAACGCAGGTCCCTGAATACCATGAGCAGGACTATCATGTAATCGAATGTCCTATTCTTAGAATACGTTACAGTTTGGATGCTATATGTCCTTCAATGGCCCATGTGAAATGCTTGGTACCCAAGGTGTTCTTGGTAGGGGCTGAGGCACCGGGACAGGTCATTGGGTACACGCCTTTCAAGGGTCCTATGGGATCTGTTTCTTCCTTTTTCTTGCTCTGCTTCCTCGCCCATGAGGAAAGTGGGTGTGGTTCTTCTGCAGTGAGCAGCCCTTTCCAGAGTCCCTAAGAAATGAGGCCACCCAGTCTTGGAGTGGATCTCCAGAATTGTAAACAACAATTAACCTTTTTGTAAAATTAATCACCTCAGATATTTCATTGTCATAATGGAAAATTAATGTATGCTAAAAAATAATTTAAATCAGAGGTTCAAACATCATGTTCATATCAGCAGTGTTCACATTATCTAAAACACAGATGCATGTCAACTGTCCACTGATGGGAAAATCAAAAAGCAAAGTATGGTAAATTCATGCAATGAAATATTATTGAGCCATGAAAAACTCCTGACATATTCTACAGTATGGAAAAAACTGGAAGACATTATCACATGTCAAAAATAGGGAAAGGGCAAAAATGGAATGAGCCCACTTAAACATGTAGGAACTGATATTAAACTTGATCTTTAAAATGGATGAGAAATAATTAAGGTGTCCACTCACACACAAAACTTAAAATAGTCAAAATCATAACAGGAAGTAAAATGGTGGTTGCTGGGGGTGGAGATGGGAAGTGTCGTTTAGTGAGGGTGGAATCCCACTGTTTATTATTATTATTATCATTATTATTATTATTATTATTATTATTATTTGATTATTTAGGAATCTTACATCATGCACCCCGACTGTGCTCACATCCCAGTTCTTTCCTGCCCACCCATCTCCCCAATGACCTTTCCCATTCCCAAAGAAGAGGAAGAGGAAGGGAAGGGGGAGGGGAGGGGGAGGAGGAGGAGAATGAGAAAAAAGATGGAAGGAAGGAAGGAAGGAAGGAAGGAAGACTAGAAGGCAGGAAGGGAGGGAGGGAGGGAAGGAAGGAGAGAGAGAGAGAGACAGAAAGAAAGAAAGAAAGAAAGAAAGAAAGAAAGAAAGAAAGAAAGATCCATTTTGTGTTATCTATATGCTCACTGGATCATGGTCACATTCCTAGTGGCTAGTCCCTCACAGGAAGGTGAGTCTTTCTTCACCTGTATCCACTGAGTAGGGATGGAGAAGACATCAACTGAGGAGCCTTGTGCTGCAACTGGAGAGGGCAGGGCTAGCTCTCCCATGCCCATGCCAGTACCTGCCTTGCTATCTCGTCCTACAAACATCAACATGCCTTCAGACTGCAACCTAGACTGTGAGTATTCACATGGGCTTCAGTGGAAACACCTGTCATGCATATCCACACGGCCTGGGCCATATCATGACCACAGACCCACTCATGGCCCTCTCAGCGGCTGACAAACCGCAGACCTCAACATGGCCTCAGATAGCTATAGTTACCACTCACATGAGCACCCCCACTCCCACCATAGCACCGAGGACATCACTAAAGCATCAGGCAGCGGCATAGACTGCTAATGTCTGCATGGATCTCAGGCGTCATAGAAGCCTGGGGCCACAACATGGACCATAGACACCAACATGGTCTCCAGTGACATCACAGACTACTGTGGTCCTTTGAGGAGATCCAATCCAGAAAATGATGCTTTGCCAGGAGAATCCCGAGGCTGAATGGCAGGTTCAGGAGCTGAGTCTGCATCTGCATAGGCTCCAGTGGCAGCACACCGTCCTGCAGACCATACTGGGCAATGGCAGCTTGTTGACCTCAGCCCTCTCTCTTACCTGTCGCTGCCATCTCATCTCCAGTTCCACCCCTCTCCATAGTGAGCCCACAGCTCTGATTTTCTGTCTTTCCCACCACTCCATCACATATTTGTTCGTCCTAATGCTGGGTGGGTCCCAGGTGTCGTCTGTCTGCAGAGTCAATTGAAAGATGAAAATAATTTTGTAGACTGATAATCACACTTTATCAACATATTTGATGCCATTGAGCCAGACTTACAAATGATGATGACATTTGTGTTGTGTATCATATCACAATTTTAAAGTTGATGGAAACCACAAAGATACAGCTAACATATGCACCAGCATTGACCCCTGGACACATATCCCAGACCGGTGAATACACGTTCTCACAAAAACCTGTACATCAATGCCTGGTTCACAGGAGTCAAACTGGAAATATGCTATGGTATGTCCATACCATAGAACCTGCTGTCCATCAAACAGAATGGACTATCGATACGCGGGACAATCTGGATGGTTTTCCAGATAATCACATACTAATCTGATGGTTACACATCCTGCAGAATTCCACTAATATATCATTCTTGGGATGAAAAAATATCCAAATGGGAATAAATCTGTGGTTATCAGTGGTTAGAGAAGGATTTGTATTGAAGGAAAGTTGAAGTGGCAGTGGCGGAGGTGGGTGTGGCATTGGAGGAGAGTGGGTGTGGCATTGGAGGAGAGTGGGTGTGGCATTGGAGAAGAGTGGGTGTGGCATTGGAGAAGAGTGGGTGTGGCTGTACAAGAGGGATGCAGGAGGGGGGGTCCTTTGGATGATAGCAAGGTTCTCTGTACAAAGCTGTCTGTCTAGCATCCTGATCATAATTATGACACTGCAATTTTTCAAGATGTCACCACCAGGAGAAAGTACTTAAAAAGTTCAGGGATTTCTCTATATTACTTCTTATATACAATTATCTCAGCACTAAAACCTTTTTAAAATATTAATATCAGGGATGAAGTACAGTCATCTTTCTTGCTGAAAAAGCAGGAGGACCAGATCCCAAGAGCCATGTAAAAGAGTTGGGTATGGTGAGCCATCATGCTGGGGAGCCTCATGCTGGGCATGCAGTTATAGGAAGAGCCCAGGGGCTTGCTGACCAACAAACTAACCAAATAGTCCCAGGGTCAGTGTCAGGGCTTTGTCTCAAAACTAACGTGAGAAGTGGTCAAGACACCAGATGTCAGCTTCTAGCCTTAGCACAAGTGTATAGACAAGCCCCCACATACACATATGGACACACATGAGTATATTGACATGCATACACATGCACCCACATACAAAAATAAAATAACACTATTGTAGCATTTATGGATATGTACAGGACATATTATTTTGTAATCAACACACAGTAACAGAAAATAATATGCATAGAACATAGAAAACTGAATTTAATATGATGGTTGTCTTTGAAGGAAAAACAAAGGGCTATGTTTTGCATCATAATAAAAACCTGTTCAACTATAATAAAAATTGTTATTAAAAAGCCAGATAAAGAGAAATAGGATTGTGGAAGAGTGAAGAATAGAATTGAGGGAGCCAGAGGGGTCAAGGACACCACAAGAAGACCCACAGAGTCAACTAACTTGGGCCTATGGGGGTTCACAGAGACTGAACCACCAACCAAAGAACATGCCTGAGATGAACTGAGGGCTCCTGCACATTTGTAACAGATGTGCAGCTTGGTCTTCAGGTGGGACCCCTAGCAATTGGAGCAGGGAGTATCTCTGACTCTGTTGCCTGCCATTGGATTCGGTTGCCCTAGCTCGACTGCCTTGTTGGGCCTCAGTGGGAGAGGATGCACTTAGTCATGCTTCGACTTGATGTGCCAGAGATGGATGATACCCATGGGAGGCTTCCTCTTCTTCTCAGAAGGGGGAATGGGGAGAGGGATTCATGAGGGTGGGACTTGGAGGAGAGGAAGGAAGGGGGCTGCTTTTGGAATATAAAGTGAATAAATAAATAAACTGATAAATTACATTACTCTTTCTAGAACTCTGCCTCCCAGTGACATGGCCAGGACAAAGCAACAGTAGCTGTTGATGTAGAGAAAGAGAAGCCATTTCTAAAGAACAATGGGTAGAGAGATGGTTCACTAAATACGTTAAGAGAAAAATTGGTGGTGGTGTCAGATTTAGTGATGCAAGTGAATAAGTATTCCATTCAATTAAACATATACAAAAAGACAATTTGCTATCACAATATTAATGTAATTGGATCACACCGTTAAAATGACTGAAGAAATTTACAGTAAAGTGGGGACATTTTGATCCCCAGACACAAAGGTGATGTTTTCCACTTTTTATTGAATAGTAGCCATTATTGTAAAAGTTTATTGTCAAATCGACGACTTTTCTCAAAACAAACATGTTAATAGCATTTACAATCACATACAACCTCAGACACGTCTTTATCCATTCTCTCTGTGTCTGTCTCTCTGTCTGTCTCTGTATCTCTGTCTCTGTGTGTGTCTCTCTGTCTTTCTGTCGCTCTCTTACTCTGTGTATCTGTGTCTCTGTGTCTCTATCTCTCTGTGTGTGTCTCTCTCTGTCTCTCTCTGCCTCTCTCTGTCTCTCTGTGTCTGTCTGTCTCTCTGTCACTCTCTTTCTCTGTATTTGTCTCTCTCTGTCTCGGTGTGCCTATTTCTCGCTGTCTCTGTCTCTCTCTGCCTCTGTCTTTCTGTATGTCTCTCTGTCACTTTCTTACTCTCTGTGTATCTATCTCTGTCTCTCTCTCTTCACACACACACACACACACACACACACACACACACACACACACTGAATTCAGCACTCTTAGCTGCCATGAACCATCAATTCTTCCCACCACACACCTCCAACTTTATTGTTCTCTCTCCCCATAACCATTGTGATACTAATCCTGCTGCTGGATGTAGGTGGAGAAAACCACACACGCATGCCAACTGGTCTTGATTTAAACTGTCGATAACCAAGCACAAGTAGGCCAATGTTGACTCACATCTACACTGTCTGTTCTCACTGTAGACATCTTCCCTTCTCTACGTAGTTGCTTCACAACTCTGCTTCCTCCAGAATCTGTCTTCACTGGGAGCATCCACATGACTCAACCACCACAGTAACCATGGCTGCAACCTGACTTTCCTCCT
The DNA here is from genome assembly GCA_030674055.1 of Rhabdomys pumilio. Classification (NCBI taxonomy): domain Eukaryota; kingdom Metazoa; phylum Chordata; class Mammalia; order Rodentia; family Muridae; genus Rhabdomys; species Rhabdomys pumilio. Next base: position 191,793,133 of record JANHMN010000001.1, on the reverse strand, counting down.
GTTACGGTGGAATGAAGCATACATGCTCCTAGCCAGTCTATGTTTCTATCCTAGCTGTACATGTGACCACATAATTCTTTCACCTACCTGAGGGTCTGATTCTCCAAAATGTGTTCTTTCCCCTAAGTCATCAAATGTTTTCTTACTACCCAGTCACAGGTATACTATTTTTAAAATTTCCTATTTCCCACCAGAGTTAACCTCCCATTTCAAAGCTCCCTTCATGAAAGCCTTTAAAAGAAAATATATGTAACTGTTTCCAGCAGGATTCTGTCCTGACCTACTACCACTGCTGATTCTGTTAAAGTCAAATCTATGAACCTCAGATCTATTGGTCAACAATCAGACTTCAAGCTTTTCAACCTTTCAACTCCCTTTGATCCACCAATCACAACTTCCTTCTATAAACGCTCTTCCTTTAATTTGAGGACACCCTTTTTTCTCTATTCTGTTTCCGTCTGTCTCTGTTTCTCTCTGTGTCTCTGTATATATTGATTTTATTTATCATATTTTATGCATGAGTGTTTGCATGCATGTATGTACGTATACTGTATCTGTGTCTAGCACCTTTGGAGGTAAGAAGAAAGTTCTGAATCCCCTGGAACTTGAGTCACACATGGTTGTAAGCTGTCATGTGGGTGCTGGTCTGGGTCTTCTGCAAAAGCAGCAAGTGCTGTTAACTTCTGAAACACCTCTTCGGCCCCATCACCTCTCCCTCTCCCTTCCCCTCCCCCTCCTCCTCTCCTTTGTCCTCTCCCTCTCCCTCTCCTTTTCTCCTTCTGCTTCCTCTCCTTCTTCTCCCTCTCCTTTTTTCTCTTCCTATTCATTCCATTCTTCCTGTCCTTGTCCCTATCCCTATCCTTTTTTCTCTCCCTCTTCTTCCTTTCCCTCTCCTTCTTCTCCTCTCCCTCTCCATCTTTTTTCCCTATCCTTCTTCTCTGTCTTCTTCTTCCCCTCCCTATCTATCTCCTTCCTGTCCCTGTCCCCATCCTTGTCCCCCTCCCTGTCTACCTCCTTCTTCTTGTCCCTGTCCCCCTCCTTCCTCCCCCTCTTCCTATCTCACTGGAGGATGAATGTACTTCCTTTATAAAAACATACTCTAGAACTCCAGTCATCAGACATCTCTCCCCATCTTTCCCTACTTACTCTCATTCTTCTATGATTCCATAGCCTGTAGTTTTTAACTCTATGTATACATTAACAATGCCAATATATTTCCTCAATCCATGGCATTTATTTTAAGAAATTAACTTTCAGACATTCCTCTGTAATGTCTCTCACACACACACGCGCGCACACACACACACACACACACACACACACACACACACACAAAGGCATCCAATCTTACTAATATCAGGAGCCTTAAACAGTGTGACCTTAGAGCTTTCAATGCTCTCGGCCACATCTCTGACTTCCCTTCCTGAGAACACTCCTTCACTTGCAGAAGTAACTTCTCAACATTCCTCAAACAGGTCACACGGCTCCAGTCTGGAAAGGTTTGCACTTAATGACCTGTTCCCTAGATATCTACATGCCTTGCTGCTTCAACATCAGCTCTCTGGCAAACGTCACAGTATCAGCAAAACCCTTACTGATGACTCTCCATTCCAACCACCTGTCCCCAAGATGAAGAGGTTTCCCTTTTCATGATCCCCCCACAGGACTATTCTCACCTAACGTTTGAGATATAGATCTTCCAGCCTGGGAAACATTAGCTGTTTCATGTTCCCTGCACCCAGAACTTAGAGCTCAGTAGAGAATTGTTACATGCATAGATCGATGGTTTTGCATTGTATTTGTACATTCTCTCTGTGGAGATGTTGTGTTATAACCTGTTCCTGATTCTACCCCTTTCATTTGCTGCTCCGTTCTCTGTGTGCTTTTAAGATCCAGATAATTTTTTAGCATGAAAGTAAACATTTTTCTCTTACTACTATTAATTTTTCTTGGTGGCAGTTAATATCATCTCTGTTGAAATCTTCAACAGAGATGGTTTGAAGGTTCTGAAATTATATATGTGTTGACCATCTTTCCGACAGTTCTCTTCTCTCCTTTGATATTTTAATATTTATAGCTTGGATTTGTGTTCATTGTATTATAACTTTCTCTTTGAAAAGAGAAGAAGAGTAGGGTCTTGGAAGAAATGATAGCAAAACATAAGGATGGGTCCTAGTTAATAAAAGATCTACAACATGCATTGACCTCAAGGCTTGGGGGTGAAAGTGTCTGAAATGCAGCCCTGTCACCTTCCAGTTAGAGCCTCCTGTCATTTAAATAGGCTGTGGCTCTGCTGGAACTTGTTTGTGAAATGAAGTCACTAGAATGCAGACATTTAACCCAATAATTAAATTCAAGCATATTCACTATACATAAGAGGCCATTGAGAAGCAGAACTTCAAGCTAGCCTTATCTGAGGTACACCGTGAAACTAAAGGGGTGCTCAGAATCCAGTCCTGAGATGCTCAGCCACACAAAATGAGTGAAAACCTAGAGTCAGAAGAAATACGCAACAAATGATAAATGTTACCTGATTTGGTTGAAATAAGATTTATTGGGGTGGGGGCTAGAGAGATGGCTCAGTGGTTGAGAGAAGTGACTACTTTTTCAGAGGGTCTGAGTTAAATTCCCAGTAACTACATGGTGGCTCACAACCATCTGTAATGGGATCATGATTCTGGTGTTCCTGAAGACAGCTACAGTGTACTCATAAATAAAATAAAATAAACAAATGATTTACTGGGAGGAACGTAGTGGAGGACTTCACTTTTCTTGAAGGAATGCTGTAATGATACAAATTATTTTACAGTTTGCCATTGTTGGATAACTTTGAGGCCTGTACTTGGGTGTGTGGTGTACAGAAAAGAAGACAGACTAACTGTGGGTTATCAGAACTGGTGAGGACTTAGGTAAGGTCAGGCTACTTAGCTAACTACATCACCCTAGAGACAGTTGGCAACGTTAAACAATTAGAAACAATTCTTATCTTCTGAACAATTAAAATGGAATTGAGTTGCCAGGATGAGCGCCATTTGCAAAAGGGTGAGCTTACAAGTGGAGACAGCTATCTTTTTTTTTTTTTTTCAAACATTATCAGCTCCCAATAGATATGTTGAAAACAACTAGTGGAGCCACTGCATAAACAAATCTTGTTATGATAAACTCATCATATCTTCCAAGATGATCTGTTAGTCACATATAAAGCCTGTATATAAGAATTGGTTCTCATTTGAGGGGAAACTAGATTTGAAAGGAATGATTAAATTAAAAGGATTTTTAAAACCCAAATATGCTGAGCACTCAGGGCCTTGTCAGAGAGCAACAGGAAGAGAGCCAAGACTTAAGTGGAACAGAGGCTGCCTGCAAGAGGGGAAAGACTGGCCCGGCCTCCACATCCCAGTGCCTGTCAGTCTTACTCCCACAGCAGCAAGGATAACCATGGGGTTTTGCAAGGCCTCTTCCTTCTGTTGAAACCCCAGCATGGGAGGTTGACCAGAGGAGTTTCTGGTGAGCTGGTAAGGAGACCAGGGTGTGTACTACATCCAGTTGATTGACCCAGGAATTAAGTCCTGTGGAAACCCAAACAGCCTATGTCAACCTGGAGGTCTAGACAGGAGCCATTAACCCAAGAGCCATGTGAATCCTGATAACTTACGTAAGTTTGCTTCTTGCAGTAGCAAAGTAGGCCACCTTTAAACTAACACTTCCTGCCAAAAATACCTCAAAAAGCAAGATGATTTTTTTTTTCTTTTAGATCTATGGAAAGACATTTGAGATCTCTTGAGATGGAGGGTTATAAAACAAAAATCCGATAGGTGATTTGTGTTGCTTTTCCAAGTGTGCTGATTCTAAAAGCAGTACCTGAGAGCCTGAACGCAGACTTGGCCCAGTGTGATACAAATATTGGTTTAAGCTGAACAAAGATTTCTCAGAACTTTTCTGATCTGATTTACAGCAGAAATTTTTGAGAAATGAAAACTGTCTTTAGTCAGGTAGTCTGTTCCCAGGTAAAGCACTAAGTAAACTTCCCACATACTCTCTCTTCAGGGAGTACCCCACCACAAGGTAGACGAGGGGCACACCGATCTTTTTCTTTGTTTTTTGAATATGATTTATTTTTAATTCTAGATAAAACAAAACCAATCTTGAATTCTAAAGTGCATTTATACTATACAGTATGTTCACTAAGCTTTTTTTTTTTTTAATAGCTGTGGCTGGACATTCCCTTGTGGGGCTCAATCCTTCCACCTCAGTCGGGGCACTATGAATTTTTAATCAAACATGAATCTACATTTTAATATGAATCAAATGTCCTCAATTATGCAATAATATTTTCAAATGTATATTAATTAAACCTGAATCTTTATCAGAAAAATATGAATGAGAGTTGGCTTGTGGGTATGTATAATTAATAGTGCTAGTCACAGGGGACTGTCACAGAAACGTAAATGAGAAGAGGCAGTGAAGAAAATAATACCTGTTGTCAACATCTTCCTTCAAAGATTCCTCAGCCTGCTGCTCTGCTTCCTCTCTTACAGCTCTTGGAACGGTTTCATGTCTTCCCTTGGGTAATTCCCCGACCCAGCTGAACTCCAGTTCAAAAGTCTTATCCTGGAGTTCATCTTGCACTATGTAAATTGTTTTTGCAACTTCTTTAGTTACATCATGGCAGGTCATTCCTTGCATCTGAAGCTTTTTTCCTATTTCTGTCTTTGCAGCTTGCCAGGTTTTGCCAATGGCACAGGACAAATAACCATATGAAACACTGGATGGGTCGGTCATATAGACCTGTGCACCTATGTTTGCTCTGTAAGACACTGGCATGGAGTGGAAGCCAAAGGTCTGACAGCACCATAGTGTGTGTAAGCCTGTGTGAAGGGTCACTCTGGAGGCAAGATGTTGGGAATGTTACAGCCTTGTTAAATCTAAAGTTAAATCTAAAGTTGGACACTTCCTCTCTTGCCATGTCTGCTAACAAACATGCATCTCCAACAGACTACTGCCATCCCAGATCAGTCGTTTATTAGATCCTTCTTCAGAAAGTTTAGGAAGGACTAGCTCCTCTACCCCAAAGACAGCATCATCGTTACATCTGATCCCAGTAGCTTGCTACTATTTCCACAGCCTTCATGGCTTACTCAACTTGAAAACCTCTTCCACCAGGAGAGGATGTGGAACCTGGCAGGTTCTCAGCAGCAGTGCAGCTCATGGCATTGACTCAGCAGCCTCAGAGCGCTTCCAGGCCTGCACACCTGCCCTCACAAGTCGATGTTATAATCTTTCTTATCTCTCATTTGTTCTCCAGAAAAATCCATTAATCTCTCATAAATATTCTATCAGATTCCACAGAATCCTCATAGGAGACAACATTATTTATTATTATTATTATTATTATTATTATTATTATTATTATTATTAATATCTTTAATCTTTTTTTTTACAATCCAGTCATTATTCTCCTCCCGTTCTGCCCTCCAACAGTTTCTCATCCCACTCCTCCTTCTCTGTCTCCAAAAGGATATCCCACCCCCACCACACACACACACCGCCAGGCCTCCCCATTACCTGGAGCCTCAAGTCTCTCAAGGATTAAGTGAGTCTTCTCTCAATGAGGCCAGACCAGGAAGTCCTCTGCTGTATATGTGTCAGAGGCCTTGGACCAACTAGTGTATGCTGCCTGATTGGTGGCTCAGTATCTGAGAGATCTCTGAGGGTTCGGGTTTGGTGAGACTCTTGGTCTTCCTGTGGGGTTGACCTCCTCTTCAACTTCTTCCAGTCTTTTCCTAATGCAACCAGAGGGGTCTCTGACTTCAGTCCATTGGTTAGGTATAAGTATCTGTTTCTGTCTCAGTCGGCTGCTTGTTGGGCCTCTCGGAGGATAGCCATGCTAGGCTCCTGTCTATAAGCACACCATAGCATCAGTAATAGTGTTAGGCCTTGGAGCCTCCCCTTGAAATGGATCCCAAGTTGGGCCAGTCACTGAACTGCCTTTCCCTCAGTCTCTGCTTCATTTTTGTCCCTGCAGAACAATTCTGGGTCAGAGTTTTTGACTGTGGGATGGCAACCTCATCCCTGCACTTGATGCCCTGTCTTTCTACTGGAGGTGGACTCTACAAGTTCCCTCTCCCCACTGTTGGGCATTGAATATAAAGTCCCTCCCTTTGAGTCAAGTCTTTTCCCACTAAATTAAGTATAAACTCAAATTGTAATATCTCCTTTGAGTTCATCAGTGAGCCCTCAGATGAGCATATGAATTGAAAATGTAAATAAGCTTTTTTTTCCCCTTCTACTCTGTCTTTTTTCAGTTAAGAAAGTAGAGAGGTGACACCCCCCAAGACTTCCTTTAATCTTCCAGGACTAGAACGATACAAAGTCCACAGAAGAAAGGCCATAGTAAATACGACAGATGCCCGTGGGTGACACTCGGTGCCTGTGAGCTGGAATGAGAATGAACCACAAATAGCCTCATCCTCATAAAGGTACAAAGTAGAGTTGAGTCATTCAATCTTGATTAGACCATGAGAAACTGGTTTTCATGGCTGATTGTATGGCTAGATGTTTGCATAAAAACCTCCCTGCAAGATGATATCATGGTCTGGAATCTGGAATCTTCTTTGCTGAACACTCAGGATGTTTGACACGCCTATTTTTCAAAGCATGCAAAATGTCAACATGATTGAAAACAAAGACATAAAACAGATGCTCACACTGTGGTGGAAAGATGAGCATCAAATGGGATGTCACCAACAATTGTAAGGTTGGGATGTCACCAACAGTTGTAAGGTTCCACTTTAGAATGATGAAAACCTCCCAAAACTAGTCAGTGAAACTGGCTATACAAATCTATCCCTAAGGACCGCTGAATTGTGGAATTAGCTTTGCAAGTCCATCCCTAAGGATCATTCAGTTGTGGGACTGGCTATGCAAGTCTGTACCTAAAGACCATTGACTTGTGGGATTGGCTATACAAGTCCAACCCTACCCTGGGGACTATTGAATTGTTTATTTTGACCAAGTGAACCTTGTAAATGATAGATGAAAAAGGTTGTCTTTTAAGAAATTCATTTATTAAAAGGGGAGACTGCGAAATTTGGAATGGTGAAGAAGTCATACACAGGGACTCTCTGGTGGAGCTGCTGGGGGGAGATAAGAATTCAACTGAGAACAGGGTACTGGGCTCAAGATGCCAATTCTGCCCAAGAACGAATATCATACAGATAGCATTATGTAAGTGTAGAGTTTGGAAGAACAATATGGGTTGAAAATATGGTTTTTGAGGCTATAAAATATTCAACCTAGAGACAGACTGGCATCACCAACGGAGTGAGGAAAAACCAGGAATAAAGAGCTTAGAGCTCTACCAATCTAAGATGAAAGAAAGAAAAGAGAGAGGAAAGGGAAGGAGGGAGGGAGAGAGGGAAGGAGGGAAGGGGATAGGGAAGAAAGGAGGGAGGGAGGGAGGATGAATCCCAGTGAGAGAGAAGGTTAAGAATGAATGGTAAACAAGGGGCTCTCAGGTCTAATAAACAAATAAAGAAAACTTATCTAAGAAGAGGGAGTGAAAATCCAAAAGGAATGACAATTGATTAGTGTATTGACCGCCCAGAGGCAACCAACAATGCATAAAAACAGGCCATCCTGAAGGCCATCCAGAAATGCCTACTCACACTGAATTCAGTTTTAAAATAGAAAAAAAGTTCAAAATAACCAGCTCTCTCTAGAATAGGAAAGGGGAAGAAAACAAATAAGATGCTTCCTGGCCAGCCAATGAATTAAATGAAGAAAAAAACTACATCCTCCATTAGGCATCTGGTCTTAAAATTTAATTGATGATGAAATGATTACTTCATTAAAAAAAAAAAACAGATCTGAGATGGACGTACACACAGGAAGCATCCACTATAATGTTTGAAATAATTGCGATTAATTTGTTTGAGAACTAAGACACATGGTAGAGTGTATTAGTAGTTTAAAACATTTGGAATTTTACAGCTGAAAAAAAATATCATAAATGAAATTAAGAATTCAATGAATAGATTTTTCAATTTCAGATGAAATGAAGAAATTCCACTTCTGTTCATGGCCAAATTAATTTGTATTATTTCAGAGACAATCATTTCAGAGATAAGAAGTCTAAACTTAAAAAAAAAATTAAAAAGAAACAGGCATATTCTCCAGAGGAGATTCCACTTGGAAGAATGCACCAGGACTGATACGATTTCAATCCCACAGATATGAGAAGAGCCACTGACCCAAATCATCATGGCCAAATTAACTAACATAAGCTTTTTTATTCATGTACATGGGCTGCCTTGCCCGAAGGCAGGAGTCAAGAGGTCTGCATTCGACATGAGGAAGATAAGGTTTTTATAGCTTAGGAGTGGGGGGTCCAAGTGGGAGATTTGATGGACCAATGGGTGGGGCTGCAGGAGCAGAGCATAAGCATAACACTCTCCTGAAACAAAGACATGGTGACATGGTGGTCATAACAAGTAGTAAGACCAACAGTTAGTCGTAACTACTCTTTTGAAACACAGACACAGCAGCTGTTTCCTGGAACCAATAGAACAGAGCCATTTGTAGTTAAGGTTACAGGTGGGGGACAGTCCAACTCTAGAGAAACAGAGATTTAATTACAAATAGGAATGTCTCTAGTTTGTCTTTACTATAAGATGGTTTTCAAGCCCAAGACAGAGGCAGGCTGGCTCATTACAGGCTCTCCAGGCTTTTTGACCCTCTCTATCTGGGAACAACAGTCAGCTCTCTCTAGGGTTGCAAAAGTACCAGTAGGAAACTTGTCACCTTCTGGTGTGAGAAACCAACATAAAAAATTTAGAATCACCAAGGCAGCTAGGAGGTGAGGGAAGATACCCACTCTCTCTTTGAGGACCTCTGATCAGAAATTACCCAAAGGAATTAGAATTAGGCAACCTTGTTTTTGGTACCACTGAGAGCAAAAAGACCATGGGGGATTCAACCCAGCAACAGGCATCCTCCAGTGATTTCCCAGAGCCCTCTCTCCATCATCCATCTCCAGCATTCAGAGTCTGCAATATTGTCCTCAATCTCCCTTTTGATCAAATTTTGGAGACTTACATTCATGACATTAACAACTATAAGTGACTTAGAAACAAGAACTCCATTCTAATATCAGGGGAGGATGAATGTTGTTGACGTCCCTAAAATAAAGCTTGAAGTTCACTGTCAACGGTTTGGTATGCACTGCGTGTTACTGCTTTTCTTCTTCCTCCATAAATATATTAGCGTCCTCACCCTTGCTGATTTGCGTGGTAGGAAAAAAATTTTCCAGTGTCAAATGATGAGCTGACATGTCACAGTTCCAAATAATAATGACTAACACTGACTGTGTCTTAGACACAACTCTAAATGTGTTACACATACGAACTCACTTAGTAGTCATAGCAACCCTCTGCTGTCTGTGGTACCACTCTCCGCCTAGTTCTGCAATGAAGAACCTGAGGCATAAGGTTAAGTGATTTATACAAAGTCAACATTGTACGACCAGCCCTAAATAGGACACCTCAACTCAGGCTCAAGTAACATCACAGAAAAGGAGTCAAAAGTAATGTAAGGCAGGAGAAAGGGTAAAGTGTGTGGAACCTCTTCTGGGCATGACTCAACTGTTGCACTCTTGAACTCTCAGCAGCTGTGATTGACAGCACAAGACCTACACAAGAATGAGCGGCTGACATTGCGTCATGAAGTGGGGAGGAACTCCTGAGGCCCTGCCCCTCTCTGAGGAATTAGAAACAGGTAATGGGTGTTGGGAGAAGGGAAAGACATTTTCTTTCATGATGTAGCAACCAGTAAGTTGTCCGTGCTTCTGTAAATAACCCCTCACTCACGTCCTAATTAACAACCCTAATTGGCTTTACTAGGTGCCAAGGAAGAAAAGCAACCACTAACCGTACTCAGATATAAAATCAACAAACCACAATAACCAGCAAGGAATCAAGGTAGAGAAAATATAGGTTTATTAAGGGAAAAATGATAAAATATCCCAAAATTGGGAGGGGCTCCAAAAATGAATGAATATTTACTTATTAAAAACTTCATAAAAGCCTATAAATGGTCAAATGACAAATTTACATTGCAACTGATTCATACTTGGCCTTCAGGATCCATGCACTTAATCATAAATCCATGAAGCTTCTCATATACTCAGCAGGCCTCTTACCAAACATGTAAAATGCAAGAATGTTTTCATACCAACAGGTATAAGAGGATAATAGACACCCATCACAGTTTTGTAAGTTGATCAGCACATCTGCATAGTTCTATGTATCTTGAAAGACAGAAAGGTAAAGATGTGGCTTCGAAGTCTAGAATTGAAATAAAATTCCACAAGTTATAGAAGTCTAGCTTTCATCTAAATAAATAAATAACTATGGGATATTAATATAGTTGTCCCTCGGTGTTCATGAAAGTGGTCCCAGGACCCACACATGGACACCAAAATCCATGGACAATTGAGTCTCTTATGTCAGATTTGCATATAATCTCACACATCTTCCCATGTACATTGTGTCCGCTTATTTTATTCCTTTCCAACACAAATGTTATATGAACAGTTGTCACACTATTTTGTTCAGAGACTAATGAGAGGAAACAAATCCACGTTAGCAATGCTGCAAAGCATTTAGTGAAGTCAGGAATATTTAGGACTGGATAAACATAGGTACATCAAAGAACAGTGCTTCCATGTAAAAGCACGTTAGCGCTGAGACTAAAACCTACATTTTTTTTTAATAATTAAATACATTAGTAAGCCAGGTAAACTTGCAAGTCATAATTAAGTAGTAACAATTAATCTTGCCTCAGTCATTTGTATAAATGTATAAAGAGATTATTACAGCACTGTGAATGATCTTTCTTACAGATTCATTTTATACATTTCATACAAAGAACTTGAGAGAAAAATAATCACATGTTGTCCCAGAGCATACAGGGTAATGAAAACCATCTGTTGAAAGAAATTGAGTAGGCATGTATTAATAACTTGGGCTTGATAAGCAGGAGATCTGTTGTTAATGATGCAATTCATAGCCAAATATGAAGACACAGCTAACAATTAAAAAGAACAAGAGCAGGATAAATATCAATAGAGTCTGTATTCTAGTTAGTGTTTGGATTTAGAGTACATGTGAATATGCATGTGTATGTGTGCGTTGTTCCTATGCTGCCCAGGCTGGTTTATAACTGAACAACCTCCCGCTAGGCTCTCCAGGAGGAGAGATTACAAAGCCATTTTTTTAACCTATTTATAACTAAGCTCTTGGAGAAAATAGGCATTTTTGAGAGACTGGGTGCACTTTCTGAACACAAGGCTCTGCTCCTGAAAAATCAAATTCGTAGCATCAGAGGACACCTCCCAGTCAGCATAGACTGCCCCCATCTCCACTCCCACGGTTGTGAGACCCGCAACTTGACCCCTGACCTTCCCAAGACCCAATTCCAAATAGATTATAAATAGTGCTTGTCTCCCTTGGAGATTACATCAGTCAAAACCAGGCAGGGAAGCTGAAACCACCCTAGTACTTCAAAGAGGAAATCTAATACAGCTCCTGGGTCCAAAGGTGACTGGAGGGCTGAAAAGCCAGGCAGGGCAGGTTAAAGAGAGTAGAAAAGGCATGTGTCTAGAAGAAACATCAACTCAGCGTAGGAATAAAGATGTCCGAAGGGTATTCACAGTGTAGAATCCCAGAGGAAAGAGCCCTTAGCTCAAGCAGGGGTTTGGGAAATAATTCCTGCTAGCAGCTGGTATGTCAGAGGCTGTTATAGAGACTTAAGGACAAACAGAAGGCTCTGAGCAGGGGGCAGAAATGGGTCTACAGGTGCCAAAGTGTGTGGCTTGCATAACATAGACTTGGAGAGCCCCTTATCAGCTGGAGCCAGCCACAACTGCTCAGGTTGTGTTTGGGATAGACTCTGAAATGCCCTCCACAGGCTCACCTATTGAACACTTGCTCCCTGCTGGCAGTACTGTTCTGGAAGACTGTGGGGTAATTGGTGGAAGTGGGTCACTAGAGATGGGCCTCTGAAGGCTATTAGCCTGCCCCAAGTTCTAGAGACAGATACCAAGCTAGTAGCATATGCTTCACCACCATGGACTAAGTCCCTGTCTAAACCTTCCTCACTAAGAGGAGCTGGAATCCTGAGCCAAAAATAAATCTTTCTTCCCACATTTTGTTTATATCGGGTATTTTCATCAGAGACAGGAGAGTCACTAATGCAGGCCACTAGAACAAACTGTCACGGTCTGGGTGACTGCACAACAGAAATAGATTTCTGTGAATTTTGAGGCTTCAAAGTCTAAAACCAAGGCAGCAGCAGAGTCGATGACTGGGAACGACCTGCTTCCTGGTGTGTGTGTGTGTGTGTGTGTGTGTGTGTGTGTGTGTGTGTGTGTGT
>JANHMN010000001.1:191708081-191780691 GCA_030674055.1 Rhabdomys pumilio | reverse complement strand
TGTGTGTGTGTGTGTGTGTGTGTGTGTGTGTGTGTGTGTGTGTGTGTTACCCAAGGCCTCTTATATTCTAAGCATGGCTCAGGCCACTTTCATAAAGACATAGTTTAACTCTAGCCATGAGGACTCTAATGCATGATCTAATGGTCCCTGAAGACTTTAATTCCTAATTCTGTTTTCTTGGTAATCACTATACAAGACCTGAAAGGACACAAACATCCATACTTTGTTGAAAAATCTAAGCGCTCAAAGGATGACACCCCGTGCTACTGAGCACAGTTATAGTTTTGACTTGCAAGAGGATCTTTCAGCCCTTCTCAAGTGCTGAGACTAAAAGCAGAAAAAAGCACAAGTTCCTCAGAGTAGATGAAAAACATGTCCCTGCACCACAAGGCTGAAAGGACTAATCTATGCCCTGTACAGAATTAGCAGTAAGCTATAATGCCAGGCTTCACTGTGCAGAGAGAAAAGAATGTTTCCATTTTTTAGCCTCTCTTAGTATTCCAAAATTTAACACTGGGGCCTTAGATCATGGGTTTTGTCCTAATTAGCCTCAGCTGTCAACTTGACATAGCCCACAGTTTTCTGAAGGAATCTTAATCAGGAGACTACCTCAAAGAGATTGGCCTGTGGGCATGTCTTTCTTAATTTCCAACTGGCATCTGATAGCCCAGCCCACAGTGAGCAGTGCCATTTCTAGGCACTTGGATCTGAGCTGTTTAACAAATTAGCTGAAGCTGGATATGGTGGCTCACACCTTTAGTCCCAGCATTCAGGAAGTAGAGGTAGGCGGATCTTTCTGAGTTCAAGGCCAGCCTGGTCTACAGAGCAAGTTCCAGGACAGTCAGGCTACATAGACCCAGTCTCAAACAAAACAAAAGGAAAGGAAAAGAAGGGAAGGGGAGGGGAGGGAAGGAGAAGGAGAATGGAAGGGGAAGGGGAAGGGGAAGGGGAAGGGGAAGGGGAAGGGGAAGGGGAAGGGGAAGGGGAAGGGGAAGGGGAAGGGGAAGGGGAAGGGGAAGGGGAAGGGGAAGGGGAAGGGGAAAGGAAGGAAAATGGAAATGGAAGGGGAAGGGGAGGGGAAAGGGAAGGGAAAAAAGAAAAGAAAAAAGAAAAGAAAGCTAAATGAACAAGCCAAAGAGAACAGTCAGCATGCCGTTTTCCTCCATGGTTCCTGCCTCTGTTCCTGCTTGTTACTAGCCTGGCTTCCTTTAGTGATGGACTGTCGCAGATAAAATAAGCCCTTTCCTTCCCAGGTTTCTTTTTGGTCACGTTGTCTATCACAGCAACAGAGAACCAAACCAAAACAGATTTGTTGCATATTTTGCTGGAGTGGATGTAACCTCGAGGCATAGAGGATTAAACTTCTAAGGAGAGGAAGGTGCAGAGGAGAAGGGAATATCTGTAATTCAAAGGCCAAGGACGGCCCCGCCCCTCCCTCACAGGAAAACCCTGGAGAGAGAAATGCACTGGGCAGCTGAGAAAGAAAGCTTAGCATGGAGTTTGGAGAATGTTAGCTCACTGGAATGAAGGAAACCCCTTCATTCAATGAAGTTTGCAACATGGCTATACAAAAGGATGTCCCAGCGTGGGATGCCAGCCTTCCAGCTGCCATGTGATATGGCAGGAATCTCAAAGTTCCAAAGGTACCACGCTCGTGAAGATTAAGTAGTGGTAGCATCTAGCAAGTCCACGGGTGTTTTTAACAAGCCCAGTAAACCCTGTGACACGGATGGCAAAGCAGATCTTCTGTCCTGAAGGTTTGGATCACAGCCTTGGGAGCCACTCGGCACACAATACAGTGTGGAAGAACTCAAAAATCTGGCTGTAGGTTCTAGGAGATTGAGCAGCAGCCAGAGATATGAGGGACGCCATCTTCACAGACTGGTGAAGACTAGGGAGGAGTCTGTGAACATCAATCAGTAAGACCAAGGACAGCTGCCCCTCCTTAGGACAGGACCTAGCAAACGCTCCTACATAGAGTCACCACCTTGGGGAAGGGGAAAGGTAAGGACATAAAAGTCTGCAAGATGGGTTAATTTACCCACCACCACCACCACTTTATAGGAGGGGAGAGGAGGAAAAGGCTTTGAGTGGTTTATCCTGGGAGCTAGGGTGACGTTCTCTGGTAATGGTAGGGTTACATAGCACTCATGAGGCCTTGGGTTAGAGCCCCAGCATTGCCCGAAACAAATAGAATGAGCCAACATGATTGGGTTAAAGTAAATTCAGGACTTTTTATTTTAATGCTCAGTTTCCATAAATACTAGTCTCTGTAAGTTTGCTTATCTCATGAACATATGCTGGCATCACTAAGATAGTGTGCTAAGATCCACCTCATTATTTTAAACATCCATATCCTATTCCAGTAAAAACTTGGGACCAAAATTTTTCAGATTTCGGATCTGGGAATATTTCTATATTTTCTATATTTCTGGGAGGCAGGGGTGTGGTTAATATCTCAGCAAAATGGTAAATGCTGAGACCTTCAGGACAGCCCCTAAGACTGTGGCAAAGATCTCTGAAAACATGAGTTCAAAAATATATAATTTCTCAATTATACAAAGTATAAGGATGCAATATGAATTGTATAAAGAGGTTCGCAGATCTAAAGAAACATAGGCAGCTGCAGTATGAGCCTGATTGTCAGAAAGATACTAAGGAGGGAAGGAGATGAAGAGATTTGGGCAATGGTATCACAAGGCAAGATCCCACCCAGCTATCTTATTGTCTGTTCTTAACAAAGGCAGGCAGATCTCTGAATTCTTTTGCAAATTTTTTTTTAATGTGCTTGCTGTTTCTTTCTAAGAACCAAGGGGGCTGGGTCAGAGCATGCTGACTCATGAGATACTCAAAAAGGACATGGGGTAATGACAGAATTGATATATAAATAAAAGACTGGGCTTTGGGCCACACGAGATGAGCCATCCAGAGAGTTTTTAGAAGAGCAAAAGAAAGCTGTCTAGAGCACAACACTGAGGGGGGCGAGGGGAGCACAATCTGGAAAGCTGTCTCGAGCAGAATATAGGCCATCATCTCGTAAGCCACATTTGACTTTAGGTCATTTCTTTTGCCACTCTCAAACACCCCTTCTTCAGAACCCCTCTCCAAGCTGAGGTTGGTCCTTGGCACAGACAGAGATGCTAAGAAATCTTAATGGATAATTCCCAGCTCAATCACACAGTACAGCAGTGGTTGATGGGCATGGCAGGGTGAGTGGTAGTGGCTGGACAGTAGCCATTGTGGTACAGGGGACGCTTGGAAAAGAGTTTCTTCTCACATAAAAGACCAACCCAGTAAGCGCAGCACCCTGAATTCAATCCCTACTGCCATAAAAATAAACAAATGAATGAATGAATGAATGAATGAATGAATGGAAATTAAGAAAGACCAAGCTTTGTAAGGGGCAAGGCCCACTGCCCCTTCTCCTTGCCTGTCTATACTGACTTCGGTTATGTGGCAGGCAGTATTTTAAGTTAAATAGTGATCTAGGGGCCAGCTCTTAACCACATTATAATGAAAATCCAGTGTACTCAAGACCTTTGACCGTGTTTCTGGACTGCTGCATTCTCTCTGAAGTAGCAACCTTTAGACTTCTTCTTAAGTGATACTATTTTATGTCTCAAGTCTTCAGCCATATTCAATGAGAATATGACTGTATTCTATATATTCTATATTTTCAGCAAAAATATTTTCAATATTTTTATCAGCAAATACTCTCATATAGTACATTAAATTTCCTTTATAGACTTAACAGCAAAGCTGGTAGAAAGCAGGATGGAGATGTCATCCCAGACTGCTTACTCTCTAAGGTCCAAGAACTCTATGGCAACACAGTGAAATCAAAGACGGCATCTCCCACACCCACTCTCTACCTTTACACTTAAATAAAGGAACAGAGAACATGTACTATCTCTGCAAACCATGCTATACAACACATCATCCCATCAGCCACAGTCACAGAAAACCATTTTCCTGCAGTCCCCTGCTACTCCCAGATACCCAATGACTTCATCCACCAAATCCATCATTTCTATTGCAGGTATTTCCAAATCATCTTTAACACTATTCCTTCTGGACAGGTCTCTTGACATGCACTTATAAAGGTGGATGGTTGCATGTGGAATGGAGACCAGCAAAACACATCCTTTTCTGGACTTGTTTCTGACTAGGGTAAAATTAACATCTTTGTCTAACTTGAAAAGCTGTGCTTAGGGCAGACAAGATTGGTCTGAAGGTAAAGGCATGTGCTATCAAGCTTAGCAACCTGAATTCAACCCTTAGGACCTACATGGTAGAGGGGAAAAAACCAACTCCTGAACGTTATCTTCCAACCTCCACACAAGCACTGTGGTAGGTGCCTACCAGTACAAACACTCAGAAACACACATACACATATAAAAAAATTTGATTTTTAAAAGAATAAAAAATGTGTTTGAAACTTTATTCGATGGGTTATACCATCCTCTCATTTGGCTTCAAAACTACACTTTCTCAAACTTCCCATTTGACGCCCTCTAGATGTTTTCAAAACAAAACAACAACAACAACAAAAAAAAAAAAACCTGCATGCAAATCTACACTGGTAAGAAAGTGGAGAGTGGAAATGTTGACTCTATTTCCAAAATCAGTTTCAGAGTAATTCCTGCCAGATGTCAAGGTAACACAGTTTACACTTTTCCCAATTTATTACCACATAAAGGGCATTGTGGCATGAGTCTCTGATGTCCACATTTAAGTGCCTGTCCCACGGATGCTGATGCATAATACTCTGTAGTTTAGATGCAAGGTCTTGACCTAAGGTGGTCCTCAGGAAGGTGATGAGAAATATATCAGGCCAGGCATGGTGGCATATGCCTGTAATCCCAGCAATCAGGATGCTAAGGCAAAAGACTGTCATGAGCTCAAAGGAATCAAAAGCTTCAAAAAGAATGCTTAGCTAGCCAGGGCTACATATCAAGACCCTGTCTCAAAAAACAAAAATGTTGGCCATTTTCAAGTTGTGCCATCAAATGCTGTGTGGTGGGCTTCTCCTCCTGTTCTGCTGTCAGTCACTGCAACAGAAAAGTCCTGGAAAAGGTCACTTCTGCTGATGCAGAAATGTCCCACCCCTGTAAAAGGCAAACATACCTCTGCAACCAACTAAAAGAGGGTTAAAAGGCTGTTAATCCAATGATGTTTCATGGTCTCTCCTGTGAGTCCAGGAAGGTACCATGAATCTCAAACTCAAGTCTAAAACTATGAAGAGGAAAGAACAGAAATTTCTGTCTTACCTAAGTGAAACAAGACTGTTTCACTTCTGTGAGCCAAAATAGAGCGTTTCAGATCCCAGTGGGAAAGCCCAAACAGAGATTCACTCTAAACACTCTGCTTTAAGTTGCTATCCTGTAACTGACCACAGTGTCTTCAACATAAATACTTAAACTTTGTGACAAGTGCCAGTTTTCTTATATGTAAAGTGATAATGATGTCAATATTGCAGCTTATGGACATATTTCTATGCATTGTGCTACAACTCTGCTGAACCTGGTTGAGCAGTGTTATCTCATCTCTCAAGTTAGGATGTGAAACCTAGACAGTTTAAGGAATTTGACCTACGTTCATGTAACTACCAAACTGCTAGGTACTATCCCAGGTAAGTATTCTTTTCTTTTCTTTTTTTTTAACTCCTTTTTTTGGGGGGGGGGGGGTGGTTTTTTTTGGGGGGGGGTTGGTTTTTTTGGGTTTTTTTTGGTTTTTTGAGACAGGGTTTCTCTGTAGCCCTGGCTGTCCTGGAACTCACTCTGTAGATCAGGCTGGCCTCAAACTCAGAAATCCACCTGCCTCTGCCTCCCAAGTGCTGGGATTAAAGGCATGCGCCACCATCGCCGGCGAGTCTTCCACTTCTAAGACCAGTGCCTTTCTGCTGAGGCAGATATTCAACCAAACTCAAAACCAATAATATTGCAGTGGAAATTCCAGGAGATAAAATTGAATTATTTGTGAACATCCAGAGGTTAAATTTTCAATTTTCATTCTTATTCTTGTAAGTTCGTTCCTAGGACCATGGTCATAGGCTGTAATGGGAATAAGCTTGTGAGAAACTCGGGAAGACTGTGAATAAACTGTATAGCCATGCAAGAAGGGGGCAGGAGGGAGGAGGCGGAAAGAAAAAGCAAGATGGGGCTTATTGGAGAAGCTATTGAATGCTACAGAAATAAGAATTTTCTGTCAGATAAAGAATTATTTTGATTTCAGTAAAATAAAATCTATGATATAGTTAGAGAATGTTTCTTGCATATTTTTTCTGTCCACTAACCCATGACAAGCATTTTTACCAGCCCAATAGAGATTCTGCAGCAAATTCATCTGTGAAGTGAAATCAGTCATTATCCTCTTAGGGTGTATAAAGATAGTAAAGTGAAATAAGTCGGAATGCTTTTCTACTCTCCGGTCTTATTTCTTTCGCATTGAGGAATAGGGGGCTTTCATTACAGTTAGCTTAAGCTGTCAGCTTACACAGATGGAAAGAGAGAACCTCAGTTCAGGAATTGCCTCCAACAAATTAGCCTGTAGACATGTCTGTTGAGAGACATTTTTACCTTTCTGATTGAGGAGGGAGGCCCAGTCCACAGAAAGTGGCACCATCCATAGGCAGATGGGCCTGCCTGTGCTGTATAAGAAAGGCAGTTGAGCAAGCCAGTAAGTAGCTTCCTCCACGGTTTCTGTTTCAGCTCTTACCTTTGGGTTCACTTGGGCCCTGTGAGCAATAGGCTAAAATGAATATCTCCCCCACACTGTGCTTGGTTGGTATTCTATCACAAACACAGAACAAAGTAGGATAAGTGCTAAAACCTGGGAGGCTGAGGAATTCAAAACTCAGAGATGAGATGGGAAAAGCTTACATTATCTCCTCTGTACATTTAATAGCTTTTATAGAAATTTTTTTCTAAAACAAATTTGAAGTGACTTAACATAAAAGATACACAGTCACTAAATAAACAACAAAAGTCTCTCTCTTTCTCTCTCTCTCTCACATACACACACACACAGACACACACACACACACTCCCCATTGAGATAGTAAGGCTATCATCCATGCATGTCATAATGTGCGTACAAGAGTTGCCTTCCGTTTAAGGCTGAGTAATGCGCACTGCGTGGTATAGTGCCTCCTTGCATCCGTTGACCTGTCAATCGTCAGTTGACTTGTGTCACTTTTTAGCACTGTGAGGAACACAGCTGTGAGATACCTGTGCACATACCTGTTTGATGCCTTACTCTCCATCCTTATGGGTATAAAATGAGATACTAACACAACACATGCTGCTGATGATATAAAGCAACATGGTTTTGGTGGGAGTATAAATGGTCTAATCGCTTTAGGTGGAAGTTTGACAATCTAGTAAATATGACTAGAAATTTCTACCCACACATCTACCCAAAGAGTTAGAGGGGGACGAGAGAAAGATTCACACAAACAGACTTATTCAAGAATATCCATAATACATTTATTGCTCAATAATTTTAATTAATAAATACAAATGGTACACAATGCATGTATCTTAAAATCATTATTTTCAGTAAAAAAAACTTACATTAAAGAGTACAAGCAACACAGTTTCGTTTATGTGAAGTTAGGTAGCAGGCAACTGCTAGAAAAGAAAGAAGAAAGAGAAAAAGAGAGGAAGAGAGAAAGGGAGTAAGAAAGAAAGAAAAGAGAGAAAAGGAAGGAAGGAAGGAAGGAAGTGAGGAAGGAAGGAAGGAAGGAAGAAAGGGAGGAAGGAAGGAAGGAAGGAAAAAGGAAGGAAGGAAAAAGATCCATGTCTCCTATCAGACAGGGGACACATATTTCCTGGGAGGAGGCAAAAGTGATCTTTTCCAAAGAGACGGTAATTTTCTGTAATGTGATTGATATATAGGATACTCATGTTGTAATTTAGAAAATTGCATGGTAACTTAATATTTCTGCATTTCAATATTTATGCAGTTTAAGTAACAATAAGATAGATCCCACAGTTCTGGAGCTCTGAATTGTAGCAATCCTGAGTTATTAGGAGCAATGCATGTTGTGATCTACAACTGACTTTAAAATACATTAGAGGCAATTGATGGAGACAGAGAGATGATAGAGTAAGCTCAGCAACATGGTAATCATAAAATCACTATAAAATTCTTTCAGCTTTCCTGTTCACTTGGAAGTTTTCATAATAAAACATCAGAGAGAGACTATGAACATACACCAGTGAATTATCTCTGGGTATATTGGTTGCTTTTCTATTCCTTTGATGAAACATCACAATCAAAGTAATTTATTGAAGAGTTTATTTTGGCTCACAGTTCCAGAGGGCTTTAGTCTATCATGGCTGGGAGACATGTGAGCAAGCAGTAGGCATAGCACATCAGCGGGAGGCTGAGAGATCAATCTTCAACTGCAAACATGAAGCAGAGAGAGAAAATGGGAGAGGCAAAGCTACAAACTCTCAAAATCTGCCGGCAGTGACATACTTCATCCAGCAAAGAGGTAGCACCTTCCAGAACAGCACCTCCAACTTGGGATCAAGTATTCAAATATGTGACCCTGTATGCAGGGGTATTTCTCATTCAGATACTAGGTACAGAAGAAAGTAGAAGGCTGTGAGAAGCACAGTCACTTACAGGACAAGTGTCTGCATTGGGCTGAATGAACAGAGTTTTAGGGAGTCAGGGAAATTGGTAAGGGGCACATGTGTTTACCCTAGAGCATGGGTGTGCAGGGAAGAAGTACCAGAGATGGGGAGGAAAAGGAACTAAGTATCCTCACGGCTGTTCTAAGTGAACAGTGACCAACCGTAGGAGTGTGGGAGGCAAGTCTGGGGAGAGAAAAGGCAAGTTGGGACATCATTGTTTTTAATATCTATGCATCATGTCAAGATAGATTTGGTTAAGAATTCATTGGATACATAACCTAGGCACGTGTAGGGAAGCCAGGCTGTGGAATTGACTGTTACTTTTTGCTTTTTATCATCTATTCACGTGCTAACTCATCCTAAAACGATTTGGAGACTAATCAATATACATAGTAAAGCCAGCAAATTTAATGACACCTTGTCTATTGCCCATTAGAGACAGCAAAGGGGAAAAAAAAATCAATGGCTCTACATCATCGCACATGTACTGTTTCCCCGACAGTGGCTTGTTCCTCGTGTATCATGTGACCACGGTATAATAGGAAGGCACAAGGAGTTTTGGCATGTGGTTTCTGGTTCCTTCTCCCTCATTAGCAATGTGACCCCAAGTACCTCATCTGAACTCTCAAAGCACAGTGATATGAGAGAGATGGTACTTTCAGTCCCTGCAGTGTCTTCCCGCTGTCAGTGGGAATTCAGTTTGAGCTCTATTGCACGGCTCATTACCTAGGCCTTTCCACCCTCCAGTGACCTCTAGTTGCCCTCAAAGGTCCAAATTAGCACTTTAACTTGAGAAGGGAATGAAAGATGATGGGTTTGTTCTTCAATAGCAGGACAATAAAACATTGAAAGGGGAACAGACATTATTAAAATCACCACTTTGGGCTGATCTTAGTCTCACCCTATCCAACAAGATTACAGATGCTTGGAATTCACCCTAGATTGAGAAAGATGAAACAGGCTCATTCAAAGCAAATGAGAGTGCCCTTATATTTTGTTTTTCCCAGCCATTGTATTGTAATCTTACCATTGTGATTATACTACTCTACTAATTGAAAGTTTTCAGACAACTGAAAAATGTGTTTGAAGAAAGCAAACATATGGCCCAACCTAAAGCTTTCTCTATTGATATGATTATGGACCAAATGACCCAAACAAGGAAAATGTCATCATCCTGAAACAGCAAAGTCACACGGATCAGAGCAAAATGGTTGGGAAGTTCTCAGTAGAGTCTACACAGTGTGTGGGACTTGACGATCCTCACGAATGCTGCTAGTATTCACACTTTTTCAATGCCTTCAATTCCCTCTCCTATCTCCTCTGTACACTCCCAGTGTTCTTAAGCAAGTGTATTTCATATAATCCCTGGAAGTGCTGGTTAAAAAACAGTGGCTAGTTTCTATCTCTGGAGTTTGATTCACGAAGTCTAGAATGGGCTCTTAGTTGCCATTTTAATAAGTTCTCATGCTGTGCTGCTGCTGCTGCTGCTGCTAATAGCTCAAGAACCAGGCTGTGGGAAGCAGTAACCCTACCAAACCTTTCCACTTCAAGTCCTCACATCCCTCTCCCTTCATGAAGATAAATGGAAAGGGGAGGGGGGAACTTCTCCTCCTATAAGACTGCAGGCAGCACTCTAACACTAGCAGCCCTAGTGTCAAACTGCTCCCTGGAGCTGAGTCTCCCCCACCTCCGTGCTCCCCTCGGCAGAGCCTCTGAAGGAAAAGCCAAGGCCTATTCACATTTTCAAGTTTCTTGGTACCTTCAGAAGTATCAGTCCCAGAGCTATGAACACTGTAGCACCAATGACTCTTCTGGAGATAAAATGAAGTGTAGGCTTCACAAAAGAGTGTGTGAAGCCCAAGAGGATGAAATTTTAACACATTGCAGGGGAGGCTAATGATGCTTCAATGTGCCCCGCACAATCATCTCGCCGGCAAGAACGCACGCGGGCACCAGGATCCTTCTGTAGCAAGCGTTTATTGCGATGAAAGGAGGAAGAGAGAGAGACCCAAGATGGCGCTGCTTTATATACACCCTAGGGTGGCGTGGACATATCTGATTGGCTGCTTGCTCAAAACCCCATATGACGCCCCGGGCTGGGCGGTGACTTGGCGTGCTTTCACCAGTTGCACATGCGCAATTTACTTGTTTACCCACGGGAGCCGGATGCCAGCGCCATCTTGTAATGGCGAATGCTGTCACCGCTCACCGCGGCTCTCTACACTTCAAATCTGACAGAGCACGCTTTGGAGTTGTAGTGGTCCCCAGGTTAAAATGAACTAAGGGTTTTTGGCAATATAGTATCTAGTCAATTTTTTAAGATATAGCTATGTTTATTTTATAAGTATAAATGCTATGCCTATATGTGTGTATGTGTGCCATGTGGGTGCCTGGTGTCCACCGAGGGAAAAAAAAAAAAAAAAAAAAAGGTGTCAGATACCCTGAAACTTGAATTATAGATGGTGGAAAGTTGCCATGTAGGTACTAGGAACAAAACCCAGGTCCTCTACAAGAGTAACAAGTGTTAGTAACTGGTGAGCCACCTCTCCAGCCCCTCTGGTCAGCTTATTGATATACTAGTAAGTCAGAGCTTCTAGGGAGGGGGCTCAGGCATCATTGGTTTTTAAAGCTCCTCCATGGTTCTAATACCTATCCAGGGCTAAGAACTGTTGGTGTCTAAGTGAAGAAGCGTGGCACATTCCAATCACTCCTTAAAACTCTAATTTGTTTGTTCTAAATTTTAAAGTTTTATGTGCTTTTGATTTGATCGTACCAAATATAGTATGTCTCCCTAAATTTCTTACTTGACACAAAATCACATCTCTACTCAACCTAAGCAGAGAAGGCATCATATTCAAGTTTGCTTTAGTATTTACTTAGGGTTTCACAAGATAGCATGCTTTAAAACCATTACTGGGAAGGCAATACACACCTGTAATACCCAGGGCGCTGAAGCAGGATTCAGAGTTCTAGGTTAACCTGGGCTACTCAGTGAGGTCCTAGCAAAAAAAAAAGTTAATAATTATTTTATGGAGCTAGGATTATGACGCACATTATTCTCAAAGATAAGGCAATATTTCTCTAAGACACTGTTATCAACATCAATGGACATCCAATGTCAGATGTCACTGAATCAGGCCCTGAAATCTTGGCTTCCAGAGTGCTTCAATGTTCTCACAGTTGAACTTAAAGAGGCAGATACAAGAGTAGTTTGAAAAAAATCTATATTAGGAAAAATCTTAAAATCCATATTTTCCCAGAAGATACACTGGCGTTCTTATTGAAGAAGAATGCTCTTCGCAGCATACTTTCAACTACTAAGTCACCAGATTTCCCTTAAAGTATAGCTCACCCTATAGCCCAATTTGCATCAGCCTTTTACAAACCCATCTGTGCCATAATGTGAGGACCACGGGGGCTGGAGATGCGGTTCAGCAGTCAAGAGCACTGCTGTTCTTGCCAAGGACCAGGGTTTTGTTCCCAGTACCCATCAGTAACTCCAGACCAAGGGAATCCAGCACCCTTTTCTGGACTCTAAGGGCAGCAGGCACACATATGGCATATATACATATATGAAGGCAAACACACATTGCATAAAATAAAAAGAAATACTTTTAAAGTATTTATGTAGTTGACTCTGATGTTTAAAGAAGCAACCCAAATAATGCTAAATCTTCCAAACCTGAGATAATTAGTTTATAATTGTTCTTAGAAACAGGATGCATGGTTCCTTCCTGGACTCTGAACCCTAGACTCCAAACAACAGAACCTCTCTCCTTGGCAGGATGTAAATTGTGTGCAGTAGGAAAGAAGTTGTATCCAACTCTACAAACCTAGTGTCGCTGTAGTCAGTTCTCAGGATGGGAAGCAGCTCCAGGATGCACTTAGGCAAAGGAGAGCTGAGTGAGGAATTCAGCCTCCCTCAGGCATTGTGGTTTTTAAAATAATAAAAGATCGAAATGAAAAGTTCTGAAAGACTAACAGTTGAAAATCTTAGTTGAGCACACATATGTCTTTCCAAATCATCTTAAATTTCTAAACAATAGTAACCATGAAAAAGGTACTGAAAGCCTCATGACTTACATGTAGGGGAATGTACAAATAGTGCCAAGTTCAATAAATTGTGCTATTATAGAATTAGCATCTAACAGAAAGGAGGGGTACCAGAAGTAAGCAAGGGGGCATCCACACATATACTTCCTAGTGCATAGAAGTCTGTTCTTATGGTTAAATGCGAAGCAGAAGGGTGTTTTGAACATATTAAAGAGAAATGATATGGTAGCTATGATCTGGCCTATTAATTCAACACCTTGAAGTCTGTCTTCCAGTTTTTCTCCCTTTTCTGAATTTTTTCCTGAGATCATCTGTGGTGTCCCACAGAAAGCAGATGTGCTAGACCTGAAGAACATTTCACTCTGCCTCCCAATTTTCAACAAAGGCAAGGCTATGAGTTATACAAACTGAAGTGAGTGGCAGTTAAGACCATTATGGATTCTAAGGGGAAAGTCTAGATGGATTATTTGAAGTATAGTAAGCACATAGAGAGGAAAAAATATGTAATCACAAAGAATTTCTCTGAATTCAAGGTTATTTCTTTAGCTTTCTAAAATTTGTAGTGTGTTAGGAATCATAAACTGGCACATTACCTTTTTTCTAACATTAATGATGATGGAGAATCACTGATTGCTGTCAATATAACCTGCATCCCAGTAGCCATGATGTCTCACACATGTGGAAGATGGATAAATGAAGAATGTTCTCAAATGTAGGCAGAGTCGGTGATAGCTTCTTATTACTGATGCAAAATGCCTTCAGTAAACAACTTAAAATAAGTAAAGGTTTATCCTTAGTCCATGGTTTCAATCCATGTCCAAAGAGGCATCATTGCCTCTGGGCTTGTGGTGAGGCCTATAATGGCAGAAAGAATGCTGGAAGAAACCATTCCTCTCTCTTGGCCAGGAAACAAAGAAAGAAGAGATGGCCAGCAGGCCTCCATTCTGTGACTTCCTTCCATGAGATTTCTACCACCAAAAGTACCACAGGTTGGTGACCACATCTTTTCAATGGCCCTATGGAGGACATGTACTATCTAAACCATAACACCAACAGCTAATAAATGCTGAATTTACGGATTAAATTATCCCCAGAGACTGATTTCTAAAAACCTCTCTGCAACCAGAAGAGGTGTGTCTTTGCTCCTAACTAGTTCAAATTCTTACTGACAACTTGATTGAAGACATTTGTGATCCAATGATCAAATTTTCAGCCAACTTTGAGAACAATAATGATAAATGACTTCATGAAATCACACAAAGGTCACAGCTAAGTGAACCAATAAACCAAATCTCATTAGGGTGAATTTAATGAGATAAAAGTGAAATTCCTTGGCCCAACTGATTTACTACTTCCTGACCTGGGATAGGGAGGGACCTGGGATGGGAGAAATCTGAGAAATGCTTTGGACAGGGCCAGGCACAGAGTAAATACAGTGTCACTCCCTGTTACCTTCTTCACTGGGTGCTGTCATTTCCGTTGCTTCATGAAGCTCTGTGATACAGTGTTGGTCCATTGCTGTGATGGGAACAGTGGAATGAAGGAGAGGTTTATTTCACTCCATAGATAGGACTCCCAAGACTTAGTTCATTCACATCAGCATGCAGGAAGCAGAGCCCTCAGCCAGAATGAGAAGCCGACAGCACCTTCAAGGTCCCACCCCCATGATCCCTCATCAGCTAGCTGGATCGTAGTCCCAAAAGTTCCACAACCTCCAACTTAACATCACCAGTTGGGTATCACATATTCAAGGTCAGGAGCCATTCAAACCATAATGAACACCAGTAGCTATGATGCATTCAATTTTCAGATAATTTAAAGACAGGCCCATGCCCCCATTCTGAGACTGCTTCAGCTCTAGAGAAGGTGTGAATACCTAACATCTTGCTATCACTATAAAAGAGAAGTGTCAATTGTGTGCTTTGTGTTAATATGTTCATAAGCTGGCCTTCTATCATTCTTCTATATTCTGGCTTTCTAGAACTGTCTCCTGGTATAGTTGTGCATAAGCAGTGTCTTAGAGTTTCACTTCTGTGAACTGACACCATGACCAAGGCAGCTCTTATAAGGACAACATTTAATTGGGACTTGCTTACAGGTTCAGAGGTTTGTTTAGTCTATTATCATCAAGGCAGGAGCATGGCAGCATCCAGGCAGCCACGGTGCAGGAGGAGCTGAGAGTTCTACATCTTCATCTGAAGGCTACTAGAAGACTGGCTTCTAAGCAGCTAGAAGGGGAGTATTAAAGCCCACACCCACAGTGGCACACCTAATCTAACAAGGTCACACCTACTCCAACAAGGCCACACCTCTTAGTAGTTCCTCTCCCAGGGCTAAGCATATACAAACCATCACAAGCAGTTTGGGAAAGCATCTAGATTCTTTTGGGTTTCTTTTTGTTTTTGTTTGTTTGGTTGGTTGGTTGGTTTTTTTTTTTTTTTTTTTTTTTTTTTTCGAGACAGGGTTTCTCTGTGTAGCCCTGGCTGTCCTGGAACTCACTCTGTAGATCAGGCTGGCCTCAAACTCAGAAATCCACCTGCCTCCGCCTCCCAAGTGCTGGGATTAAAGGCGAGCGCCACCACTGTAGCCGCCAGCAGCCACAGTTAAACCGGGTTCACCTGCAAGAGAGGCTAGGGAAGAGTACGAGGGCAGAAAGAAATGAAGCCAGGACAAAGTTCTCTGATCGAGGCTCAAAGTTTAATATAAGACAATCAATTAAAAAGGGGAGACCCCACCCCCACAGGAAGAGTCTCTTTGGCACTTCGACTCAGCAGCAGCGGAGGCAGCACTTTGGTTCAGCAGGGGTAGCAGCGATGGCGCCAGGCGCGGTGACACTTCGGCTCAGCAGCATGGGTGAGGGGTGTGCATCCTTAATCGGGGGCCAGAGGTGTATCAAGCAAGCTCAGCAGGCAATCTACTCAACTCGATTGCTGTGACAGACAGCAGGTCTCCAAAGCAAGCAGCTTCCCAGGTCCTACTGTTATTCGGTCTTTAGTGGTAAGCAGCTCGGCCCAGCCTGCTCAGGCTGACAGGTCGGCAGGCTGGGGGAAGGGTACACACCACCGCCTGGCACATCTAGATTCTTAAATGTGCTATTATTATCCAGTGCTAATTGTGCACCAATCACGAGTGGCCACTTATAGATGATCCCCAGCAACATACATCTGACAGAATCACTATTTTATTTCTATCCTTGCAGATTTTCAAGGGCTCTAGAGGTGTGCAATCAAAGATTCTGGGTCAAATGCCTCTGTCATCTTCTATGCTGGTGAGTTTTTTGTCAGTTTGACTCAAACCTAGACACATCAGGGAAGAGGAGAAAAGCTCACCTGGGGGACTGTCTCCATCAGATTGGCATGTAAGCAAATATTTGAGACATCTTCTTGATTAATGGTTGATGTAGGAGGGCCTGACTCACTGTGTCACTCCTGGAAAGCCTGGTCCTGAGTTACATAAGAATGCAGGCTGAGCAAGCCAGTAAGGAGCATCCTCCATGGCTTCTGCATCAATTTCTGCCTCCAGATTCCTGACCTGCCCTCCTTTTATAAAAATGGTCTATGATTGTGATGTGTAAGCCAAATAAAACTTTTTTCTCCCCTGGTTAAGGTTGATTGTGTTGTTTTATCACAGCAATAAAAAGGCAGACCAGAACGCCTTTTATCTTTCCTGTGAAGCCAGATGGTTATCTTTAACATATTTTGGCTGTGTCTGGATAGAATCCCCCATCCCAAGCCCATCAAGTTTGCAGAAGAAATCATTACCTTAAGTGGACACTTTCATGAACTCTTTTCACACTTTGCCTCAGTGTAGAATGGTCATAGCTTTCACTGGGAATGACCTGAAGCACCACTGTGCTGGAAGCAACGAGATGTCCTAAGAAGTTTCCATCAAAGCTTCAACCTTCAGCTTTCTGGAGGCCATTCCATCTTGGGAACACTCCTTTTTCTCACCATGGTCATAGTAGAGTTTCTGAACCAAAGCCCTCTCTCCTTGTTTCTCCTCATTCCCCTCAAGCTAAAGGACTCATATGGAAGAATAAGCGTCAGGTTCAAATGCTTTTGAATACCCCCGACCCATACCTATTGTAGCTGTAATGCCTGTGGTGCTGATTTAATAGAGTTACATAGGAAATGTCATGTGAACAGTCTTAGATCTTTTTGCCACTGGGATCCCACTAAGGAAGTAATTAAAGACATTAAAGACCTTTCTATTAAGGCAGTGATGGTGATACAGATTGCTTATTCACAGAAAGTAAACTCAAACACGTAGACATCACACTTGGGTAACTCACACAGAAGACCAAAGAAGCGAAAGCTGACAGTAGGCCAGGCTGACAGAGGAAAGTCAGATTCTCATGTGTCTAGCCCTGTGAGGTTGTCTTTTGCCCTGACATCCGACTGCCCTGGCTCAAACCCATACATCAAGCACAGTGAGCAGAACAGAACCCCTCAGAAGGCTTTCATTTATTCATTCCAACAACTCTTTATTGAGAAACTACTGTATATCAAACTCTAAACACGTGAGACAGGACAAAAGAGAGAAAGAAAGAAAGAAAGAAAGAAAGAAAGAAAGAAAGAAAGAAAGAAAGAGAAAGAGGGAGGGAGAGAGGGAGAGAGAGAAAGAGAGAGAGGAAGGAAGAAAGGAAGGGAAAGAGAAAGAAAGAGAAAGAAGGGAAGAGAGGGAGGGAGGGAAGGAGAAAGAAGGAAAGAAAGAAAGAGGGAGAGAGAGAAAGAAAGAGAGAAAAAGAGAGAGAGAGAAGGAAGGAAAGAAAGAAAACAGATAAACACACGTGTCTCCCTTGTGAGGGTTACACTCTACGTGTGTGCGCAGGCTCCTGTGCTGGGTTCGTCGTGTGGTCCACTATTCTGCAGCCCCTACATCCTAGTAGCTGCTGAACCTTTTCTTTGTCATGATGGGAAATACCACGTCTTTCTTCATTCCTCCTCAGCATAACCCAGTGTGTGTTGCAGGCTTTCTTATTGCGGATTAAAGTTCTCAGAGGAAGGTCACAGCATAATGAAAATGTAAATAACATTTAGCAGTAGGAGATTCTTCCCTGTAGCTTAAGACCATCTACCCACAGGTTCTTGGTCCCAATAGCAGTGCCAGGTCTGGGTTCCAACTTGTCGTGCACTGAGCCTTAAATCTGATCGGAAAGTTACTGGCTATTTTCAAGCCATTCATATTGTTATTCTTATAGATTAGCGCCTTCTCTAGCCTCATCAAGGAGACGCATTTCCTTGCAGTAGATGACAAATACCAGAGTCGCAACTGGTCAAGATGCAGAGAATAAGAGATGGAAGATCGCTTAGCCTCAAACAGGACATCTCTCTTGTGACTAGGCAAGACACTGCAGAGGCTCCTCCAGCTGGTGCTCTTGCTGAGGCCATTTTGGCATTAACTAAAATTCGATCTCCTTAATGGAGAACCCTGTGGAAAATTACCCAGCTCTATTCTAGGAACCTGAGGACAAGATGCCCCAACTAACTTAGCTTCTGTTAAGCTGGAGGAAAAAAAAAATCCTCTCACCACCATAACCAGCTATAGAGCAAGATACTGGGATATGGAATTATTTTTTTCTTTTTTTGCTTTAAAAGCCCCTTATTCTAAAGACTCCAGGTATTACACTTAGGTTCCAAATACCTGGGTGTAGGCACAGTCAGCTGAAATAAAGACATTCAATTGTCAATAAACTGTGACCGAATGGCCATCTCTGTGGCGCTCCCCGTAACAATGTTAAGATGTCTCCTCCCAAGGCCCAGGAATCACTGTGGAAGAAGGATCAAAAGAGTTGTAAGTCAGAGAAGGTAAATGACTACAGTGGTTTTTTTAAGGCACAACAGGCGACTTGAAGTTACAGCCCTAGCTAAGGAGGTATTGGCTGTCGATAGCTGTGGCGAGGAGTTAGGGGAAGAAGGGGTGTGATTGAAATACACTATTCAAAATTCTCATAACACTAATAAAAAGTGAGGCAATGTAACTGTAAGACCCAAGGTTAACCCGTAAGCCCCGCCCACCCAAGGACCAGGTAACTTCCTGGAATGCTGGGAGTTGTAGTTCCTGAAAAATAACTATGCCACACAGGAAAATACAGTAGTCATCTGGGTTTGTCCTTAAGTAACTGCTACAACACTTGTCTAGTCACCACTCAGCTGGGAATTCCAGGGAGTGGTCCTGACCAAAGTCCATCCCAGTCACTAATTAAAGCTTGCTTCAAATTTGGCTCCAAATTGTGGAACTGGTTTTTCTTTTGTGAATCTCAGAATTAATAGTAATAACTTAAAGTAGAATTTATATTCAGCATATCTGATCAGAGGCCACCACCCTTGGCACTGGTGGACAGTTTCTGTTCTCCCTTGGCTGATTGCCATCTTCCCTAAGATCTCCCTCTGTCTCTGACTCTGTCTCTCCCCCTACCACTTCCCCTTTCCCAGTCTCCTCCATTTCCACCCCACACCCACCCTTTTTCTCCTCCCAGTCGCTGACCTTCAATTTCCTTCCACATTACTCATGTAAAATAGCTCCCCACAGCTTCTGGACTATGCCCTGGATGAGTTGGATGGAAAGAGGGAGGCATCACCTTTCCCACCCAAGAAGTCTGCCAAGACACATTTTAGATCAAAGAGCCATCTGGCCTATGTGAGTCCTACCACTCTGCTCCAGCTTAACAGCAGCTGCAGCCCTTCAGAATGGGAGGTCTTCCTCACTGAATCCAGGCAGCATTGGTGGAAACAATATGCAGAATGAATTTTTAAAGTCCACCCTTAAGGTGGAATTAAACTCTCCCTAACATAGACTTGGGAAGTGTCGATGATTCTGAGTAAGTGGCCGTCCCAGCAGACTCCATACCCAGTGAGTAGAAAACAAAGAGGCTCTTCTAAAACATGAAAATACAATCACCCTTCAAAAGGATGACATCAAAGTAGCTTTCAAGTGTCAAAAAAAAGAAGATGAAACTAAAACATTGAATATGATCTGAGTTTTTATTAAACGCTTAAGTGCAAAAGACTTTCAGATATGGTACTAACTGTAGAAAAGAAAGAGAACACCTGAATGATCTGAATATACATTAAATGCTAAACTTATATATACCAAAAGTACTACACACCTTGTCACAAATAAACAGGAAAAATGCAGGAACACAAAACAAATTGCCGAGCAGTTTCTTCAGGAGAGAAAGAGGCCAAGCTCATCAAAGTGAAAATTTAAAAAAGCAGGAAAACAATATGATTTGGCAGTACACATATACATACCTCATACACACACAAACATATATGTTCATACACACACATTCACATGCCAACATGTACATACACACATATGCACATAGACACACATATACAGAGAAGTCTAGGCTGATTCCATGATAGGCTTCAAATTGGCAGTTCAGGAGACTAGGCCTAAGAACTGGGCAAGTCCAGGCAAGCCCAGGCAAGTTAGCTATGAGAAAAAAAACAAACAAAAAAAAAAAACAAAAAACAGGCTTAGTCAGAAACTGCCCTGCCATCAGAAGCTATTCTGCCACCTGGCCTGAGGCAAGGACAATGGGTCAGTAGCAGTTTCCAGACTTCCTCAGCAATAGTTTCCAGCCTAGAGAAGGACTCAACAGATTAAGATAGAGGTCACCTACCCTGGAATTCCCCTAATGTTCTTTAAATCACACCTGCAAGCTCACTTCATTATCAAGATGAAGGGTCTTCATCTTGGTAATGACAGACTCCAGCATGCTAGATTTCTGCAGAATAAAACTCTGCATTTACATACTATTTGAGTTCAGGGTATCATTCATTGGTGAATCATGTACCCTTACAATACACATATTTACACCTACACAAATATATACAAGCACACATTATCCACACACAAATATATACAGAGAGAGACACACAGATACATAAAACCACATACAGATACACCTATATTTACATACATACACATATATTTACATACATACTCATACACACAGAAAGTTACACACATAGACACATAGACACAAAGACACAAACACAGAGACACATGTACACACATTCACACAGAGATACACATATATACACATAGGCATACACACACACAGATGCACACAAATACAACAGAGACATCCACACAGACACTGATGCACAGATATACACAACAATACACACATACATAAGCACATACACAGACACACACATAAAGACACATACACTGGAAAATGTGTGTGCCTTTACTTTCACAAACAAATAAGCATTGTGTAAAAGATGCTTCCACTCAGGTAACTGGTAAGTATATCAAAATATACTCTCTTATTCCGTGTTCGATTGCTGTGAAGAGATGCCATGACCATGACAACTCTGTAAAAGAAAGCATTTAATTGGGGCTTGCTTACAGTTTCGGAGGTCTATTAGCCCATTATCCTCATGGTTGCATGCAGGCAGACATCATAACTGAGAGCTGCATCCTAATCCAAAGGCAGCAGGAAAAGAGAAACTCGCTGGGCTTAGCTTGAGCCTAGAAACCTCAAAGCCCATCCCCCAGTGACATACTTCCTCCAACAACTCTCTACCTACTACAATAAGGTAAAATTTCCTATTCCATCTAAGTAGTACCACTCCCTGATGACCAAACATTCAAATGTATGAGATTACGGGGACCATTCTTATTTAAACCATCACATGTACAGTATCTGTCTATCTTAGGTAGGGTTACTATAGCTGTGATGAAACACCATGGCCAACAGTAACTTGGGAGGAAAGGGTTTATTTCACTCACACTTCCATATTGTTCATCATTGAAAGTTGTGAGGGACAGCAGGAACCTGGAGACAGGAGTTGACGCAGAGGCCATGAGGATCGCTGCTTACCGGCGTTTTCTTCATAGCTTGATTGTTCAGCCTGGGTTTTTATAGAATCCAGGACCAGCAGCCCAAGAGTGGCCATATTTACAATGGACTGGGCCCTCCTACATCAATCACTAATTAAGAAAATGTGCTGAAATAATATACAATTGGCCAATATCTATTTCAGAAGTTTCACTTGGCAGAATCATTTCTTAGATGTATTTTAAAAGAGTTTTATAGCAATGTTTACCAGGGCAGCACAAGGATGACAATATAAATGTTCGTCCAGAGAGTTGACTATGAACCCAGTACATTCATACAGTGCAAAACACTGTACAGCCATACTGAAGAACAAAGTAGGTTGGGCTGGGGAGAAATACAAGCACTTCATGCAAGCATGAAGATGTGAATTCAAATCCCTGCAGTCCACATAAAATTTAAATGTGGCTGTAAATGCCTGACCCCAGTCAGATCCCAAGGACTGAGGAGCCAGTGTAGTTGAAAGAGTGGGCTTCTGGGTCGGTGAAAGACCCTGTCTCAAGGTACTAAGGGGAAAGCCACAGAGGGAGACTGACTCACATGTGTGCAACACACACATGCACACATGTGTACACAGGCACCCTTGCACACACTTACACAAGTGCACACGCACATCCACATGCGTGCACATACATGTACACATGCACATACTCTAACACATGTGCACACAAACATACACACACACAAAGAAATGAAATTGATTATTATTAACTTATGGATATATTAATAAGTGTGCCAGACCAATGATCCTATTGGGATATTTTTTAATGTAAAAGGTGTTTTTGAATTCCTATTCACAAAGTAGCAAAAACTTAATCTTAACTACTTTGATGTCCCATTTCCCCAGAGCTGTTTTCAAGTCTCGGGGTGTAGAAATTGGGAAGGCATCCAGATACAAGGACATTTAAACCCTGGAATAGCAGTCTATCCACAGTGGCACCCATAAGTCACCCTGTTTTCTTCTAGTCTTCCTGATCATTTCACCAAGGACTGATACCTAATGGGAACCCACAAATACAGCCAGTATGACATTTTAACCAACTGGTAAAATAGTGAAATGTTGTGTCAGCAGTATAGTCAGTTGGTAAAGGTATTCATTGGTACTCAGCCTGGTAAGCTGACTCAGTCTCTAGAACCTGTGTAAAGGTCAAAGGAAAGAAACAACACTACAAAGCTCTCCTCTGAGTACACACACACACACACACACACACACACACACACAGAAAGAGAGAGAATAAATAAATAAACAAATAAACAAATAAATAAATAAATGTTTGAATGCAGAAATATTTATTCTACCGTAGTTGTTAGATTTTTGTCCCAAACAAAATTCTACCTACTAGACTTGTCTACCTCAGCTCTCTGCCCTGTGGTCCTCTCAAACCTTCCCCACAAACTGGCAGCTAGAGTTTGTAGAACCTGCTCAGTGACAAAGCCAACATATTGGATTGTCAGGGGTCTGTATGGTACCAACTGTTGTATAGTACTCAATACTCAACTCTTCCAAACATCAGTAAAATAATCCATTGGTCCAGGGAAACAACTCACTGGTAAAACATCACCTAGAAAGAATGCCCTGAGTTCAATCCCCAGCACCACAAAATAATCAGATTGGTTAGGAAAGGCAGAGTAAATGGTTTCCTGCAGTCTAGGGCCCTACTGTGGGAGTGAAACAATAATCTCAGAGCAGGAGGCAAAGTTAGGAAATTTATAGGGCTTGGCCTTGGGATAAAATGTAAGACTTCCAATTAGAGGATAGTTTGATTGATATTAGATAAATATTATAACATAATAATTAAGAATTGGTGTACTTGGCAAAGAACTTTAAGACAAGGCTATTAAAGTCTTAAAGGTGCAAACTAAATTCAGGAATATATCAAAAACATCATACACTGATAAAGTTGTGATCAAGTTGGCTTTATTCTAGAGATCCAGGGATGGTTCAGTATATATAAGTCAGTAAATGCTATAGATTATATACATCAGAGTAAATGAATTATTCTTAATACAAATGTTAACAATGAATTAAACTGGTGGCTGCAGTTCTGTGCTTTATGTTTTCCCCAACAATTACACAGAGCAACCAATATTTAATCAAAACTGTACCTCAGTAGATGAGCAGTTAAATGATCTTTCTTTACTTTCTATGCTAGTCTGGCTACCTTCCAGCCTCATCCCATGATATTTGCATATATTATTGATCTGGTTCTGGGTTTCAGATGTGTTTCCATGATCTCTCTCCAAGCCCCTTCCCCACCTTCCTCATAGCTCATAGCTAATCTGAATCTCTCTCTCTCTCTCTCTCTCTCTCTCTCTCTCTCTCTCTCTCTCTCCTGACAGACATCCCACCCTATTCTCTCTTCTATCCAGCCATTGGGTGATCAACATTTATAAGACAGAGAATAAATGGTAAGAACTGTTTACACAAACTTGAGAGAGGACATTTTGGTATCACCATTACAATGCCCTGTCCCATTCAAACAAGGTATGAGGGCAGAGAAATCAGCATTTGAATAACACAAGGGTAAACTTTATTCAGTGTATAAAAATTATGCCTATACATGAGCTCAAGGACAGGAATTATATGATCATATCAACAGATGCACAAGGGGTAGGGGGTGGGATTTGGCAAAATTCAACTCCCTTCATATTAAAAGTCCTGAAGTAACTCAGAATAAAAGAAATATATCTCCACATAATAATAAAGTCTATTATTGCCAGGCAGTGGTGGTTCACGCCTTTAATCCCAGCACTTGGGAGGCAGAGTCAGGCAGATTTCTGAGTTCGGGGCCAGCCTGGTCTACAGAGCAAGTTCCAGGACAACCAGGCCTACACAGAGAAACCTTGTCTCCAAAAACAAAACAAAAAGTAAAGTCTAGTATTACAAACCAATAGCCAGTATTACAATAAATGAGGGGAAACACAAAGCATTTCTATTAGAATCAGGGACTAGTCAAGGTGTCTACTTTCTGTACTCTCATTTAATATGGAGCTGGAAGTCTCAACTAGGGCAGCAAAGCAGGAGAAACAGATAAAAGGACTCTAAATAGGAAAGGAGAAGGCAGAGTACTTCTAATTTCAGGTGATACAATTCTACCTAAGAAACCCTAAAGCGTCCACTAGAAAATTCTGAGGATTGATAAACATTGTGAGCAGAGCAGCAGGATACAAAGTCAACATACAAAAACCAGTAAACTGTCTATATACCAAAGGCAAACATACTGAGAGAGAAATCAGTCAAATAACTCTATTCATAATAGTCTCAAGAAATAATAAAATACCTTGGAGTAAACCTGACCAATACCTCTATAAAAATACCAAAAGAAAGAAACGGAATAGACATTTGAAATGGGAAACTTGCCCATGATCATGAATTAGAAGAATCAATATTGTAAAACTAGTGATTCTACTAAAAACAATCTACAGATTCATACAATTCTAATAAAGTTCCAGTAACATCCTTCACAGAAATAGAAGGAACAACCAGGTGGTAGCATACCTTTAATCCCAGCACTCAGGAGGCAGAGGCAGGAGGATCTCTGAGTTGGTCTACAGAGGCCAGCCTGGTTGCTCTGCAGAGCAAGTTCCAGGACAGCCAAGGCTACACTGAAAACCTCTATCTCAAAACAGACAGACAGACAGACAAACAGACAAAAATATAATAATTTTTTAAAAGATATTAAACTTCACATTGAAGCAAAACCAAACCAACTCCCGCCCCCACCCCCACCCCCCCAAAAAAACAATGATAGCTATAGCAGTCCTGAGCAAAAACAAATAGCACTGCAGAGGAATCACCAAGTGACACTAATGAGACAGAATACTAAAGATGGCCTGGTATCAGCGCACAGACAGACCCATAGACCAATGGAGCAGAATAGAGGACTCAGATCCAAAGCCAGGAAAGCACAACCACCAGACATTTGACAAAGATTCCAAAGGTATATATTGGAGAAATGACAGCATCCTCAACAAACAGTGCTGAGAAGAAGGAATATCTTCATCCAAAGATGAAATTGAGTTTGATTTTGCTACCCGTGGCCATAAATACAACTGTATTGCCTGCCCAATGCGAGAAAGAACAAACAAACTAATGAATGGGGTCGACCCATGGGAGGTGGTTGCTAAAGTCGGATTGCTGCCTGCACTTGCAGGTCAGCACTGGGTCAACCTAACATCTCCAAGAAGGCGGAATGAAACTAGATGCACCATACTCTTAAGTCAGCTCCAAAATGGATCAAAGTCCTCACCATAAGATCTAAACGGAAGAACTAGAGTTAAAAATAGGGATATTCTTGAAGACGTAAGCATAGACTCAAGCTACTCTCAACCTTGGTCAGAGAGGGAGCAGTCAATGTTATAGGCTCATAATTGGTCAAATCGCCAAGAAATCGTGACTATTGAGTGTTCGACCTTGAGTCGAACATTTAGGTTAGCCTCGGGTGTGGTTCTTTGGCAACTGTCCACCTTGCTTTTTCAAACAAGGTCTCTCCATGAACTAGAACTCACCCATTAGGCTTAAATAGCTAAGCAGGGAGCCTCAAAGACCCATCCCTGGGCTGGGGCTACAAGCATGCACCACCACACCAAGCAACAGCTGAGCCAGCTAAACTAATGTAGCGACCTGTTACCTTCAGACAAGGTTAGCAGGTTTGGTCAATGAGACAAGAGACCATAATAAACAACTGCTGTTTGATAAATCTCAAGAAGTTGATTTAAGCATTAAGGTCCTGTCTAGTAGATCTCTCACATAAAAAGATAACAAAAAATAAGTGCTCTTAAGATGAGCAGACAAGCCAGGACCAGTTAATGTTTAGGATAATAGGAAAGTGGTTTGACTTCCCATGACTTTGTTAGACCACATGGTAGCAGAGAAATTCCAGAAAAATTAGAAACACATTACATGTGGAAGCAGGAAGGCCTAGGAATCTTCTAATTATTTCTTCTGACAAGTTTTTGGAAGTTTTAAACCAGTCTATACTCTGTCAAAAACAAGACATTTAACCACCTTTGAACAAATTAGGTCCTACTTCAAAGCAAAATTACAACTTCTGTTTGGAAATCATGTGCCTTTCTCACATGAAACAGTACATTGCTAGAATGTTTGCTTTTAGAACTCACCTTTACAAAATGACAAAGAGACAGTCATCTAGGCACTGCACGAAAACAGAGCCACAAGTCCTGGCTGATACTCCTAAACTGCAAGAGAGAGTTTGAATAAAGCCCTAGAGCCTAAGCAATCAGGGGTGTTATTGATTTTTTTCAGAAGGCAAATAAGAATTGACTATTTTGAATCTAAATAGGATGATAACAAAAGAAGCACACAGATGTAGAATTATAAAATAATATACATACTGTCATTTATCTTCAGATTATGTAGCAATCAATAAGTCATAAAATCTTAGTGGTACCAAAGATGAAATTGAGTTTGATTTTGCTACCAGTGGCCATAAATACAACTATATTGCCTGCCCAATGCTAGAAGGAATAAACAAACTCTAATGAATGGAGTCGACTCAGGGGAGGTGGTTGCTAAAGTCAGATTGCTGCCTGCTCTTGTAGATCAGCACTGGGTCAACCTAACATTTCCAAGAAAGCAGAGTCGTAGCTAAGAGTAACGGAACAAATAATAGGGTTATACAGTGAGGGAAATTCAATATTACATTAATGCTTCGAAAGAGGCCTGGAGCAAGCCACAATGTTGTGTCTTAGCTCACTTCCACCAGATGCCTAAGGGAAGAAGCCACAAAATGCTTAGCTCATCCCTGCTTTTGAAACCTGATCTGCCTGAATGGAAGCTTGAGAATCTTAGATGCCTTGCTCTGGGATACATTTTGTTCACGTGTTGTGACGTGATGCTGGATTGATTACTAATGTCTGAGTGGAACTCTAATAATGAGCCAGTATCATTTGACTTTTGTTTTTCAGGTTATACTTCCTATACTGGATATCAATTTAAATGGTAAGGTCAGGGGAGAGATTATAAGGCTGATATTGATGGTCAAGTATATTGAGAAATTTAACTCAAATTCTCCAATGCCTTCTCTATATTGGCTGTCTCATATAAAAAGAATGTGTGGCCTGTTATATAATAGAGACTGTCAATGGCCTTTATCTCAAAAGGCAATAAATCTAAATCTTTAGAATTCCCTGAGTAATGGGAATGTTTTATTGTTTGCTATTATTGATGAGCCTCCTAAATCATACTTGAGTTTATGGAAAGATCTGAGGTGACTCAGGATGAGAGCCAATCACTCACCAGAAAGATCAACCATGTGATTAATAATTAGAAATTCGACCTCGCTTGGTCTGTCTCGTGTAAGTGAGTGGAGACCAAATTCAGCCACATGGTCAATGAAAGAACCCCAGTAACAAGATTTAGACATGAGAACTCAGAGGCATGTCCTAGCCAGAGCTGGGTGGCTGCTGGAAGGGTGATACAACCAATTTCACATGAGAACTTTGTGTTTCAGGCCCTCCCCAGCCTCAACTTATTAGGCTGGTCCCAGTTTGAGTCCTTGATAATAAAAGTGTAATTGTGAGTATAATATTGTTCTTATTTCTAAAGGACATGAGGCATGCTTTAAAAAACTATTAAACATGCAGAGATTATGTTATCCCTTTGAATTTGTGCCCAGTTGGTCAGAAACATGTGACCTGGAAACATCACTGGCAGCTGGTGTCTAAAGCAGGGCAGTGTTGAAGCTTGCCCCTTTAACATGTAGAATCCGATGCCAAGTGAGTCATAATTTAATTGTATTGCAGCATAACGATTAGCATCAAATTATTGTTTAAACAAGAATAGCTATTTTATTTATGGCTCTGGGATGCTGAACAAATGAACAGATAGCGCTGACTCTTGACAATTTTCAACTAAAAAGACGGAACTTTTTTACTTTTAATGGCACAAAATACAATGAGCCTTTACTAAGTTCCCCAACTTTTTATTATTTAAGCATCCTTTAGCTTCTGGCTTTAGAGCGCGCTGTATGAGATTATCTGGAGCTTCACATGGGTCAATTTTAACTATCATGACTTCAATCCTAATAACACTGCCTGCCAGTATAACTTACGTGTTGACACAACTGGAGACACTCAATCTGGGCTTGACGTGGACTGAAAGATAACCTGCAAGTCAATGTTGAAATTATTTGTGATTCATTATTAGTAAAGAGTGTCCTATATATTTCAAGAAATGGAAAATAAGCACTCTGGTCATTTTAGCTGCATAATAAATCCTCTTGTGGGTGCAATACAGCAGTAGCATGAACAAGCACATTTGTGTGTTTCCACAAGGTCAGCACCTACTGAACAACGACAGGTTCAGAAAGGTCAACAGCTGCAATGACAGCTGTTTGTCATATAATCCCATCCACCTTGGTAATTTGGCCAAGGCAAATGCAGGTTCTCTTATTCAAATCTCAGTTCCTAATAGGAACTCTCATACCACATGACACACAGAGAATACATCTATCTACATGTAAATATTTGGGTTGCAAAATAAATACAATTTGAAGAGATTGCAGTGGAATCCAAATATTACAAAAGTGTTGAGAAGGTCTGTACCGATCAGATAAGGAACCAGAACAGGGCCAGGGAGCAGCTGGAGCAGCTGGAGCAGCTGGAGCAGCTGGAGCTGCTGGAGTGAGGGTTTGCGTTCCAAGTTGTAGAGTTAAGATGTGATGTAAAGGCTTTGACAGGGGTCAGAAAGCAGGACACAGCAGGTTCAGGTCCTGGTCCAGATTGGCAAACAGGAGGATGGACAGGCAGGCCACACAAACAGTAGGGAACCAAACTGAGCTGAAGCTTCCGGGATAGTCCCCTCTTGTGAAGATTTGAATGAAACTGATCCCCTATGCTCATAGATTTTGATGCTTGGTCATCAAGGAATGGCACTATTTGAGAGGAATTAGAAAGTGTGTCCTTATTGTCAGAGGAAATGTGTCATTGGGGGTGGGCTTTCAGTTTTTAAAAAGCCCAAACCAGCGTTTCTTCTCTTCCTGCTGCCTATGGATTTGAATATAGAACTCTCAGCTACTTCTCCAGTACCATGCCTGCCTGGATGCTGTCAAGTTCCCCACCATGATGACAATGGACTGAACCTCTGAAATTGTAAGTAAGCCCCAGTTAAATGGCTTTTTTCTAAGAGTTGATGTGGTCGTGCACCTTTTCACAGCAAAGGAACACTGACTAAGTCACCTCTACTTGCCAGTCCTTGAGACACACACCAATAAACTTGTAGGGTGGCTCTTTCTCTATTCCCAGTAATAATCCACTTATCAGTCTGTTCTGGATGGGCCGTGTTCTAGTTAGTTTTCATTTTATATTTTCTATTTGATGCGAAGTAGAGCTTCCTGGTAAGAGAAAACTTCAGTTGAAGAAATACCTCCATCAGATTAGGTTGCCCTGTCACCATGTCTGTGAGGAACTGTCTTGATTGATAATTGATGTGGGTGGACCCATCCCATTGTAGGTAGCACCATCCCTAGGCAAGTATAAGACTGGACTGTATAAAAAAGGTAGCAGAGAGACTGGAGAGATGGTTCAGTGGTTAAGAGCACTGGCTGCTCCTCCAGAGGTCCTGAGTTCAATTCCCAGTAACCACATGGTGGCTCACAACCATCTATAATGGGATCTGATGCCCTCTTTGACATGCAGGTGTACATGCAGATAGAATACTCATATACTTAAAATAAACAGATAAATCTTTAAAAAAAAAAAAAAGACTAAATGGAAAGAAAGGCAGCAGAGAGGAAGAGAGAGTAAAACAGCAAGCAGCATACATCTGTGGTTTCTACTTCCTGTCCTGACTTTCTTCAGTGATGGACTAATCCAGATAAACTCTTTTCTTCTAATGTTGCTTTTGGTCAGAATGTTTTATCACAACAACAGAAAAGCAAACTGAAACCAGTGGTGCCTGACAGATGCTGCAGT
This sequence comes from Rhabdomys pumilio, assembly GCA_030674055.1. Classification (NCBI taxonomy): domain Eukaryota; kingdom Metazoa; phylum Chordata; class Mammalia; order Rodentia; family Muridae; genus Rhabdomys; species Rhabdomys pumilio. The sequence continues at coordinate 191,750,205 of JANHMN010000001.1, read as the reverse complement.
TTCTGGATCTACTTGGGGGTTGCCATTGTCCTTCCTCCTCAAAAGGGAGTCAAAAGTTGCTTGTAAAAGGCAGACTTTTATAGAATACAGAGTAATTTAGAGTAGGCTGTAGTCTGATCTCAATAATCCTCATGATTAATTTAGTGTATAAAGTGTCCCAAAGTAGAAAGGATATTCTTGATGAAAGATTCAAGAGTAGCAGGTAAGGATGGTACCATAATCAGTGTTTACTGCTGTGAAGAGACACCGTGATCAAGGCAACACTTATCAAAGAAAGCATTTAGTTGTGGACTAGCTTACAATTTCAGAGGTTAGTCCATTATTATCATGGTAGGAAGCTTGGTGCTGGGGAAGTAGCTGAGAGTTCTACATCCTGATTGATAGGCAGAGACAAAGAAACTGGGCCTGTCATGGGTTTTGTAAACCCCCAAACCCACCCACAGTGACACCTTTCTTCCAACAGGGACATCCTTCTGAATCCTTCTAATCCTTTCAAATAGTGCTAATCTCTGATGATTAAGCATTCAAATATATGAACCTATAAAGGCCATTCATATGACATCTCTAAGAATGTCTACATAAGCCCACCATCTGAAGCTTGTTGACTTTTGGGACAGTGGTATTGTAGATGATTGAGTATCAATCATGACTGATAGTATGATTCCTAGGTTTAGAGAGCATTCTCCTTGTGAGATGAAAGGTGAAATGGAAGATTAAGCTGTTCATTTCAACTATCACTAACCCCACACTTTATTACTTAACTTGGACAATTGTTTCTTCAATGTCTTTTCTATTTATAGACACCATAAGTGACTTCATTGAGAGAATACTTCTCCCAGCAGTTAATGACTGGAATAGGTGCATCTGGTTGTTCTGTTGTAAAACTGTCCATATAACCCAAGTCTTAGTCTGATTTAATGCTTTTACCTGCTCAATATTGTGTCAGAGATGCAGCAACATGGATGCTTCTGTTTTGCTCCTGGTCTGTCTGTTAAACCTCCAATTTCTGGCTTTAAGGTGATTCTCTAAAAGTTGAAAATCTTGGACCTCATGGGCTCAGGCTCAGCTTGTGTTGTCTGAAAATGTGAAAAAGTTGGTCTCTGGTGTCTCCAATTGGACTCAGGCTTTCTCTGCTTAAGGTACTTGAATAGACCCTAGTTTGATTTCATGGGAAGACATTTTTTAAAAGAAAAATCTCTGGAGCTGTAAGACCTCTACCTTTTATAAACCCCTTTTACTCCGGGGCAGTTGGGATCTTCTATGAGACTTGGGTTCTTCCATTTACCATCTTATTATAAACTACATATTTCTGTAGCTAAAAGTTCATTTGTTGGAATGTATCACTGTATGGTATCAGGAACTATGGCTTTTGTTAGGTGACTAGATCATAAGAGTGACTTTCATTAATAAGATCGGTGCCCTTATACAAGATATCAGGAAAAGATCACTACCTGTCCACCATGTGAGGACACATGGTACTATCAACAAACCCTTACCATATACTGAATTTGCCAAAACCTGGTTCTTAGTTGTCTCACCCTCTAGTCCTATGAAAAGTAAAATCATCCTGTTTATACACCACTCCATCTATGGTATTTTGTTACAGCAGCCTGAACACACTAATGAAGTTTCTATCAATTATTTTCTAAGATTTCCTCTACTGTATGACTTCTAGATATTCTAACAATAACACTCCATAATGGTATTCAACTCAGATTAAGAAGAAGGAATAAAGTCAAGCACAAGAAATTATTTCACCTACTATAAAATTAACTGATATTCTACAGCCTAAATTCATATACTGAATCTTAGTCATCCAGGTGATCATCTTAGAGTGAGGTTTGAGTAGCTTTTCTCTCATATATGAGGTTAGAGCCCTTATAAATAATAAGTCCAAAAGAATTTCTTCTCCTAATACTTGGTAAGGACCCCACAAGTCTAAGACAATGTACCCTCTCAACACCAAATCTGTTGAGAACTTTATCTTGGCTCTCTCAACTTCCAAAATGGTAATAAATAAATTTCTGTTGTTCAAAAGAACTACTCAGCCTATAGAATTTTGCTCTATCAACCCCTACAAAGGCCCAACACTTGAAGTCTGGAGGGGAAGGGAATGGGAGCTAGTCAGGTCCTACAAGGACAATGGGGAACTGAATTAGACCTAGTTTTATAAATGCTATTAGACTCACAACTGCCTGTAACTCCAGCTCCAAAGAATTTGATGCCTTGTTCTTTTTTTAATTTTTATTTGATATTTTATTTAGTTACATTTCAGATGCCATGCCCCTTCCCCATTCCCTCCACCCATTAAACTTCTATCCCATCCCTCCCCCTCCTTTTTTACCTTTATACTGTTTAAATTACATGCAAGTATTAAGGTCAGTTCTAGGTTGAGGAACTAGCAATATAATAAATGCAAATAATCCAGGAACAAGGAAGACAATAAACCCAGATAATCAAAGAACATGCACAACAATAAACAGCATCCTGTGATCACTATTTCTAAGGACTTATCAGGATGATCAAAGTATCTGAGCCTGCTTCCCTGTTCTAGCCCAAAGTCATTTTCATGCCTGAAGCCTATTTCTTTGTTCTAGCCTAAGATTTAGAATCCTGCCTGAAATTTCTTCTTTGTTCTAGCCTAGGATTTAGATTTCTGCCTGAAATTACTTCTTTGTTCCAGCCCAATGTCAGATTCCTGCCTGCAGTCCATTTCCTTGGCCTTGGCCTATGTCAGATTCCTGCCAGGCAGCCCCCAAAGCTCTCCACATCTCCCCCTTTTTATTGAATAAACCAGACTGAGCCTGTCTTAGGTCGTTCTGACAAGAAAGCCTTCCTTACCCATCGTGGAATATGCATTATTATAAGCAATGCATTTCTGTCTTAGGTTGGTAAGGCTCTGTGCAAAATCTTACCCAACCTTGGCTTGCCAGCCTGTTAAATTAATAACTCTGTCTAGGGATCCATTATCAGTTTCAAGTCATGTACTTTGGCTGCCAGCCTGCTGATGTAGTTAAATACAAGCTTTCATACAATGGGCAGGAATAAAAGTATTCCTAGGACAAAACGGGCTAGCCTGATCAAGCTATATACGCCATTCCCGAGATTTGACTAAAATGGAAATACTGACCTCAGACCATGGATAATTTTATCTATCTGCAGCATCAAAACTCAACAGAGCAATGATGCCCTCTTCTGTCATACAGACACACACATACACACACAAACATATACATATACACACACATACATATACACACAATACACACACTCACACACATACATATACATACACATACACACTCTCACACATACACACACTTATATACACACTCACACACATATACAAATCTTTAAAAATTAATACAAATAGAAAAAAATCTTAGCAATTATCAACGGTGAAATAACACATTTAGAAACATAGGCACACAGAGTGTGCTTTAGCACAAATATACATGTAAGATACAAGAAGTCTTTCTCAAAGAGGATATAAAAATAAGCTAGGACTCAGGGGAAACAAGCAAAACATTGGTCCTTGAGCTATGTGCAGTTCACTGGCCATTTGTATAAATAGAGCTGGCTTAGAGCACAGCTCTATATGCATTTTGTCAGTGGCTATTTTCAAAAGGTCTATATAAACCCTTTTCTCTCTCATCCCCATAATTAAATGTCTGTCTCTTTTGGTTTCTTCTGGATAATTATCAGAATAAGAGATATACCTTTTAGTAATCCAGGGTTCATCCTTGATTATTCTTGGTGTCTTTACTTCTTCCTCTGATGACAGTTCCAGGCTGGGTTGGTCTATGTGTCCATTAGGAGGCAAACCAACCAAAGAAAGTCTTAGGAACCTCCTGTCTATTCTGATTCAACCACCTGGATTCTCTTGTTCAAGGGACTGTACAATAATGCACTGTGTTGAAATTATATATTTAACTTTACCATGTCATTTTCATTTGCTTAGTCATTTCAATGTAGTGAAATTATAACTGTAAGAAAGGGACACACTGTAGAGGGAGAACAACACCTTGGCCAATAGATGGGCAACTACAATCCCCAAAGGTGCACTATAGGGGAGACATCAATTGTCTATTAGAATCACTCTTTAAGACATCCTCCCAAAGAAAATTACCTCACAACACTTAGGCCAAACCTGGGTTAGAGATGGTTCCAGAACTTTTAAATATGACTGACTATTGGCTGTCCTCCCCCACCAAGCTGCTCCAACCAGGATTTGACTATTTCCCTTAACCTGGCCCAGAAAAAACAGAGGGCTGTGTCAGCCCCTGCACCTCTGGTGCAAATTGCCAGTCATATCTTTGATGCTATCACCACATCCATTCTCAGCCACTCTGTGGGCCAGACATACTTTGCCTGATAGTGTACACATAAGTAGGACAGTCGAGATCGATTGTTCTCACACAGTTCAACTGAGAACATGGATTGGGAGTTTAGATCTGTGGCAGAGCACCAGCCAGCAAGTTCAAGAATTCTGGATCAGTCCCAACACTCAAAACAAACAAACTAGAAAGGAACTAGGAACCCTTTCGCCTACCAGCTTTCAAGAAGAATGTAGGTATCCTCAGCCCACATTCCCTGCCTGATGTAAACTCTACCTGGGGGACCTTACAACTGATAGCACTTTACTTCTGGAAGCACCATGTAAGCCTCAGGTCTGGACTGCTTGTGTGAAAACCAGCAATTAACTTAGCTCCTTCCCCTAAATCATGATGACTTATGCCTTATGACTTTTACCAAGAGACCTTTAAGTTTTTAAGGAAATAACACAAATAAATCAAGTGGCCCTCAAATGACTGAAAGTCTCTCAAAAATGGTAATACTTAGTTACTGGAAGTCTCTCAAAGGGATTGTTTATGTGCACCTTTGAAACCTTGTTTCTACAGTGAGACTGACCAAGTGAGGAAGGGAATCCAAACAGTCAATGACAACCAGCTTGGCACCCTGGCCTTACCTGGGTGAAAGTGAGCAGAAAGTTTTCATTTTTCTCTTCTGAGTGTCCATCACAGGGTTATTTCAGAGAGCTCCCACCCAGGCTGGGCATCACCAGCAGTCAATGCCAGCAAATGAACAAAGCAGGATGCAAACACACACACACACACACACACACACACACACACACACACACACACTTAAATACATGCAGTATAAAGGAGCCCCTAAAGCCACAGGAAGAAAAACAGAGGTGAAAAGCTCCTCAAGCTGTATGAAAAACAAACTGACCAAACTGAAATGACATAGTAAGTTTAACTCTTGACAGACTGGAGAAGAAAGCCCACATCTTTGTACAGCTGAGTTTTGTGCCTGCATGCATTCACACTCTTATACTTAGGACCAGACACATTATTTCATTTCAGATAAGATGTTTTTTTTTTCTGGTGAATTTGAAAGAAAGGGCTACATAAGCAAAACTGCACAGCCTTTTCTTTGTTTCTTTCGATGTAAACAGTTCATTCTGACACATAAGGAAGAAATATTTAACAGTCAAAGTGTTTTCTGCATGTTTTATTTTGCCCAAACAATATTCTAATTTATTCACTAATTTATGACTTATTTGCTCCCACGTAGGAAGAAAGGAGATATTGAACCAACCATTAACCTTTCAACTTCAAGGTGCTGACAGAGGACAGAACTTCATAGAGATTCATCGGTGAGTCTGGGACTAGGTCCAGATGCCAAAGGAACAGATATTTACTTGTATTTAATTTTTTCAGTCACTGGTTCAAGTAACTAAGTACCTGAAGCTGAATTTGATTCCTGAACAAAGCCCATGTATGACATTCAGAAGGCATCAAAGGACTTTACTTACCATTTACATCTTAGGTAAAAATAACAACTAAAGGAAAAGGTTTTCTATACCTCTGAGCTGTTTACAAACTTTGAAAGACCTATTCCTTCTTTCAAGTCACATGTAGAAACAATGTAACAGTTGGTATGGTAGGATAGTCCATATATCCCCTTAGTGTCATAATTCACTAAGGAGAACGGCATCTGTTTTCACTGTATTGAATTGAAGAGGGTGCACAGCCATTATCATGAAGATCTGAGCTGAAGCGAGACTTAGCCTTTGGGGCTGGCATTCATGAAGGGCAAGGTAAAGACAGTGTTCCTCCAAACAAGCTACAGAGCCTTATTACAGATATTACAAGTGTTACAAAAGAAATGCTTGGGGTATTTATAATGGTTTAGCTAAAGAAGTTTATGTATGTCTATTTATGTGTTTGATACTATATATGCAACAATTATATATGTGTGTGTATATAATTTTGCAATTCATGATATTAGATTTGGGAAAAGTAACTAAGTCTAAAAAATGTAGATGGGTCAGGTGATGAGATTTAACTATTGCTTCAAAGTTAAATCACCTGATTTGACCATTTATACTGTGTTTATTACATAATCTGAGGTAAAGAGAAAGAGACTTGTTAGAAACTCAAATATTTCTGTAAAAACAAAGTCGATCTATTCATTTGTGAGGCCATTTGTGCAGATGTGAGTACACCACACGTAGACACATCCAGTTATATGTAGAAAAAGAAGAGAGAGTAACAATGTAACGAGCTGCAGCCAGATGGGGTAGACACACAGAGTATAGCAAAGGACCAACAGGTAATTGGACGGCTATATAGGATGTTCCTTACACTAGTCTTTCAGCTGTCCTGTAAATATGAAATTGTAACAGAAGGTAAAGTTGTGAAAATAGCCTGTGCTTATAGCATTTGCTGGGGGGTGCTCTGATTTTTTTGTGGTATTAGAGAACAAGAAGAGGACTCAGGCTTTAAAAACCTCTGCTGAAGATCCTAAGATCAAACACTGGTTTCAAATCCCAATCCAGTTATCTGTTCCTTGTGCACAACTGGAACTTTAGCTTCCTGGTGCTTCGGTCCCCCCCCCCACGCCTTTTTTTTTTTTTTTAAGAGAGAGACAGAGACAGATAGAGAGGGGGGGGGAGAGAGAGGGAATAATGCAATTTAATCACAGGCTTGTGATGGAAGAGTAATAAGGTTAACTGATAGACATTAAAAATAACCCAAATATCTGGTCTCACCTTCACTTGGGATCAAAAGTAACAAATTACCATGTCCAAGGTTAATTCCCAAGAGTGCCCGATCCTCAAACTCACTCTCTCGTCTTCCTCATCTCAGTTAATGGCGTCTCTGCCACTCAGGTTACCACTGAAAAAGTAAACCATACTTTATACCTCTCCTGTGTCCTTTCTATAATCCCACTAGAGATACTAGTGGGCTTGAATTATAAAGTATATCCAGAATCCGACATTCCCCATGCCTCTATTAACTACCTCCTTGATCCGAGCCTTCACCTTCCCTCTCCAGGCTTATAGCAATAGCCTTCCACTTCCACTTTGCATTATTCCAAATCTATTTTGTTGTTGTTGGGTTTTAATTGTTTTATTTTACATATATGAGTATTTTGCTCACAAGAATATCTGTGCACCACATGTGTGTCTCGTGCCTACAGAGGTCAGAAGAGGGCCCTGGATACCCTGAAACTGGAGTTATGAACAGTTGTAAGCAGCCATGTGGGTGCTGGGAATCAAACCTCTGCAGAGCAACAGTGCTCTTAACTACTTGCCATCCCGACAGCCCCATCCCGGTTCACCTCAGCTCTGCAAGAGCATTCCTCTTTATGTCATCTCTCTGCCCAAAAGGTGGACCTCACCTTTCATTTTGAGCAAAGTTGTGACTGTTTCTGGAACACACACATACACTTTTGCCCAAAGTTCTCTTTACCCAAATATATATGTTATGTCACAAGATACCCTGTCTTTCTTCAAACTTGCTCAAACGTGCCCTGCTCTGTGAGCCCACTTGCCCCACCCTGATCTCCTTCAGCCTACTCCACTTCCCCTAATATTTTCTGCCTTCTAAAACGCTATTGCACTGTTATGAGACTTGTTTATTATCAAGAACATTCTGGATTTTTACTTTTTCATTACTGTATCCAGAACACCTGCCTACCTGTCACATAATGGGTACATTAAAAATTTGTAGAACAAATAAACACTTACAAATACCTAGCTATCCAAGTCAGCTTAAGGTAAGTGTTCATTCTCAAGGAATAGTAAGTGGGGGAAAGGGAGAGAAGGAGGAGGAAGAGGAGGAAGAGAAAGAGGAAGAGGAGGAAGAGAAAGAGAAAGAAATTTAAGATTTAACAATAAAACTCCTTGAGTTATTTATTGGAAAAAACTCATTAACTCATTTTAATTTAGGAGATATCAGGGTGAGTTGATAAAAGTTACACACATGCTTATAATATCTACTTTCAAATTCACAGGGGACATTGATATAAACAAAACCTCTATAATAACACTTAACTGTACTCATTTTTGAGGAGTGCCTTCATAAAATATCATCTACGTTGTGCCTTAAAATAATAGAAAAAGTATATAGAAAAAACTTTGAGGGCTTCAGGTTCAGGAGGAAGGTTTTGGCAAGTTGGTGACTTCTGAGGCCCTTTCCCTGCCTCCTAGGTGACAGTCCTCTCTCTGGTCTTCACTCATCCTCCTGCAGCTCTGTGCCCACCTTTCCTCTCTGTGTAATAACACCAACCATGCTAGAGAGAGATCTAACCTAAAGACCTCGTTTTAACTTAACTCTCTCAGCCCTACCCCAAAATGCAGTCACATTCTGAGATACTGGGAGTTAAGTCTTCAGCACATGAATTTCGAAGACACAAAACTTAGTTCTTAACATTAAGAAAATGTAAATATATTTGTATCAAGAAGAGATGAAATTAAGTTAGTACATTCCATAGTTGAGCCTACTAAAACTAGAGTTAGTTACCTCTTCATAGTTGTCATATATAGGGTTTTACTGCTGTGAACAGGCACCATGACCAAGGCAACTCTTATAAGGACAGTATTTAATAGGGCTGGCTTACAGGTTCAGAGATTCAGTCCATTATCATCAAGGCAGGAGCATGGCTACATCCAGGAAGGCATGGTGCAGGAGGAGCTGAGAGTTCTACATCTTCATCTGAAGGCCACTAGCAGAACACTGGCATCCAGGCAGCTAGGATGAAGGTCTTAAAGCCCACACCCACAGTGACACACCCACTCCAACAAGGCCACACCTACTCCAACAGGGTCACACCTCCAAATAGTGCTACCCCTTGAGCCAAACATAGTCAAACCACTACAGTAGTTGTGAAAGTGTTGGAGAGAAATCTTTTTCTTTCTACTATTCTAGTTGCAATAGTTAGAGCCTGCAGATGAAACAGATTTTTTAAAATGCTTACAAGAGGAAAACAAAACTGTAACAAATAAGTATGACTTGGGACTGGGAAGATATCTCAGTAAATAAGAGCCCTTGCTGTGAAAGAAAGAGGTCATGAGTTCAAATCCCCAGCACCCCCATGAAAGGCTTAGCATAACCATATTGCAATAGCCCTGGAGTTGGGGGTGGAGATGATCAGTTCACAGGACCTTTTTGGCAGACCAGCCTAGCCAAAGTGATAAGCTTCAGTTCAACAAGAGACTATGACTCAAAAAACAGTAGATCTCAGTTCACAGTCTCCAACATTCTGTGGCCTCTGTTTGCATACACATGGGTGCACATACATGCACATGTGTTAAGTGCATACATAAGACAGAAGAAGGCAGAGAAAGACAGCTATGTGTATAGCTGGACAAACATAACCCCTAGACAGAGGCAGGAGGATTCAGAGTTCAAGTCTAGCCTGGGTTATAGAAGAAATTCCTGTCAAAAGAGAGAGAGAGAGAGAGAGAGAGAGAGAGGAAATATTATGGGTATAATGTGTTATATACCATCTTACACTAAAAGAGTTTCAAGTTTCTGAGTGACAGAGGCAAGTTCTAGCAAGAAGAAAGGAAACATGTGGTAAATAGGACTGTCTTATCCAGATAAAAACAAATGGATATTTTTTTTTAGGTGTAAACATCTGGTTTTTATAACAAATAATGAAGTTAACAAATCATCTAGTACAGCATATAATGTGTTGTATTAAATTTACACGATGATATATAATCACATACTGTTTATATCATACAGTAACTCAACAAGAGGGATATTAAAACAAGAACCCAAATAATGACTACTCATGCACAAAACACGCATATATCAGTATTTTAAAAACTCTATTTTACACAATACTGCTTACCAAAAACTTTTTAAAAAATGGAAAGCCCTTCCAGATACAAATGGATATTTTGAAAATGTCAATAGCTTTTCTAGACTTTAATGATTTTGTTGAAATATTAAGCATTTTAGGTAATTTTTTTCATTATGTTGACTTTTCAAAACTCAGTATAGGTTAGGCATGATAGTATACACCTTTAACTCCAGCACTGAAGATCACTGGGAAATCAAAGCCAGCCTGGGCTACATAGCAAGTTTCATATTAGCTAGAGCTACATAGTGAGATCTTGTCTCAAAAACAAAAGGTCCTTGGTCCTCCAAGTTTTAAGAACTATAATCTCTAGAGTCGCTGTGTACCTCCATATAAGAGAAGTCGGGTGGCCCAATGCTTAACAGCCAATCTTTAGAAGGTAAAAGTTGCTGAGAAGGAATCAATTGTATTCAGTGACTAACAATTCTGAAAAGATGCAGGGGTTGTCTTCTCTAAGATCCACGTTGGGAGTGCTCAGGGATACAGGGGTGTTCTACACAGGCTTTATACTCTGGTCTTGGAATAATCTCTGCCAGAAAGGAGACTGTGAGCCTGATCCAGGATCTGGAAGCTGGTGAAGACTCATGTCAGGACTCTACCTCAGCCCCTTCCCTCTATAAGAAGGTCAGAGAAAATTCAACAAGCCTCGGGTTCTCCAGGCCTCTGTGGTTATACATCGCTGTTCCTCTCCAGCCCAGACTCTGGGAACTGCCTGTCTCTTCCACCTTTTTGAGACATATATACTCAAGCACTGGAATAAAACTTTCTGTAGACTCATTTCAAAAAAAAAAAAAAAAAAGGTCCCTAGTCTACTTTGCTTTTTGTTTTGTTTTTCAAAAAGACAGAGCTTTTCTATGTAGACATGACTGTCCTAGAACTCATTCTGTGGACAGGCTGGCATTGAATTCATGGAGATTTGTCTGCACCTGCCTCCCAAGTGCTGGGATTAAAGGTGTGTGCCATCACTGCCTGGCTCCTGGTCCTCTTTTGTGCAGAAACATGGCCCCAAATCAAACTGAATTATGGGAAATTTAGCTAAAGCAGGGAGGCATAAACTGTAATAGTATTTACAGCTAGAAAATGGGAAGGGTCCAAGATCCCATACAGTCAGATCCTCAGAGAACTAAGACATGAACCAGAGATGTCTAAGGCCCAGATAATAGGAAAGTACCTGGGAGTTCTGCAGAAAGGGAAAGAGAACTTCATTCTGGTGAGACTCCTGTCCTTTCCTGTGACCTAAACACCACTCCCTGAGAAGGTTTATGTCCATTTGACACAAGATGGAGTCCTTTTAGGCAAGGGAGCCTCATGGAAAAAAATGCCCCCACCAGATTGACCTGTGGGCACACCTGTGGTGCATTTTTTTGATTGAAAATGAGCCATATCAATGTAGGAGGGCCCTGCTCACTGTGGGCAGTGCTACCCATGGGCTGGTGGTTCTGGGTGCTATAATAAGCTGAGGAAGCCATGTGGAGCAAGCCAGTAAGCAGTGTGTCTCCATGGTCTCTGCTTCAGTTCCTGCCTTCACATCCCTGCCTTAACATCCCTAGATGATAGACTATAAGGTGTAAGATGAAATAAACCCTTTCCTCTTCAAGCTAATTTTGGTCACAGTGTTATATCACAGCAATGGAAATCCTAACTAAGGGACACTATGAAATCTTCTGCCAACAGTTTCTCTCCTCCACAATCCCCTGCTCCTTATGACTTTTTCTAACTAATGCTCCCTGGAAAGAGGGGGCACCCCCTTCATAGAAAGTGACAATGGGACAAAGAACCAAGAAACATGAGAACTCTCTCTCTCTCTCTCTCTCTCTCTCTCTCTCTCTCTCTCTCTCTCCCCTTCGTTTTCTGAAACAGTTTCTTGCTATGTTTTCCAGTTTACACTGGCCACAGTCTCATCCCAATCCCCCTGCCTCAGACTCTTGAGGGCTGTGGTTACAAATGTGTTCTACCATGTCTGGCACCTGTTTTCTTTTCAGTGGGAGACTTGAGATAGGTTACAGAAATAGTGGTCTATAAATATCTTAAAGGGATTTTTTTTCTACAGGATTCTGACTTTTGAGTGCACACAGAGAGGACTTCTCAGCCACATTTCCACATTGCCGCAATGCAGATGAGAAACCCTATATCCAGGGCGCTATACAAGTGTAGGCAGATCAACAACAAGCCATTAACCCAATTTTCTGATGGAGCAACAGCATTTCCTGAGGCTAGTCCCCAACTGCAACTGTCAGGTCAGTCGGTAACAATCACTGGGAACACAGGTACAAATTAAGACTCAGCAGAACGGGATGAAACAATATGTTACCATAGCAGTATATTTTGCAAAGGCTGACAGTGACCCAGAGAGGTGGAGAAAACCCTGTGTTTCTCGGTGAACATCTAAGTAAGGTTTTCTGAAAATCTATGACTACAGACTTGGAATGTCTGAGGAGGATTGTTCCCACCACTCAACTCATTTCCCAGCCAGCCTCTGACATTCAAAGAAAGCTACCAAGCAATGGTTGTAGGCCCCTCGACTCCTCACTTAGGGTGATAAAAAGCAAGAAAGAAGAATGAGAGATGAGAGAGACATGGACAGGAAGCAGGGTACACCCAGCTGTTGGGCATTGATCTCCCTTAACCTTCATTATCTGTCCAGGATGCTTCCTGGACAGGAGGGTCCAGCCTCTACTCTGAAACTGCCATGCTCCCATGGTGTGACACACAGCCCACTCTCTTCCATTTAACCCTCTCCAAGATTTCCTCTAACCCCTAGCTTTCTTGCTCTGAGACCTGATGCTCTACCTCAAATGCCTTCACTTGGTGGTACCTCTTTCCATATGTTTCAACACTTTCTCTAGGGATGATGCTTTTTGACAGAAAAGCCCCAGGGACGTCATGACTCCCACTGCAGTGATTTCCTGGACTCTCAGGGCCTTAGTTTTTCTCACTAAAGTAAAGGAGGTGCCTGCCTTTACTGGAAAGAATAAGGTAGCTTTGAAATGACTAAGACAATGCCCTCCTTTTCCAGCACAATTTTGCTTGGGCAGTTCTCAGACCCTCTACTGTCTCCCCACAGCACTCGCATCTGCCTTGGTAACACGTTTGAGATTCCCATGGCCTTGACTATGTTGTTTATCAAAATAATTGGCAAATCATGTCTAAAATCACTATTGTGCTCTGCCAGAAATGAACAGCATTTCAGAGGGTTACTTTGACCCTCATCTAACTGATGTGTCTTATGGGTTTTGCCTTTAAAAACTGTTTCCCTGAACTTAGGCACCAAGATGACTTTTCAAAAGGTCAAGCTTCCTCTTGGTCTGGCCATCCATAAAAAGGACTTAAAACTTCTTTAATTGGTTTAATTAGCATGGTTGACAGCAACTCTTTTATGTGGATCATTACATTGGAGGCCCCAGCGAGATTTCCCCCATGTCTTGTGGGACTCAGCCTCATTCCTGCCCTGCCAGGGAGATGTTATAGGGGAGATACCCTGACAAATGTTCTAGGGCCCAACTCTTCTCACTGAGTCCTGAGAGGTCTGGAGTGACTACCAGGTTCCCTGCACCAAAACAGAACTCTTCTCACACTTTTAGGATAAACCTATATAATAAATTCAGTTCTGGCTCTGGTTGAAGAGGATAGCCTCATGAGAATGTTCTGGATAAATGAGGTAGGACCTAAAGGGGAGTTGAGAGTCATCTTCTTCTCTTTGCCATCCTTCTCCTTCTCCTCTTTCTTCTCCTTCTTCTGACTAAGAGGGATGGATAGTTAAGGCTCTTTTCCTGCTTTAGAAAAAACCAATTCTGACAAGAACTTCTCCCCAGCCCTCCACACTAAGTAGGGATGCCAGTAGTGGGGACTTTTTATCCTGGTTTAGCCTTTCATGGGAGATTCTATTTTGCTTGAATGAATAACCAGCCATTTATTCATTTGTGAGTGATTGAATGTTGTCAGGCAAGTTTGACTCACAGAATTGTTTAATTGATTTCTTGATTTTGCTGTTGGTATTTCTGTTTTGTCTCGTCTTCCCCCCACCCCCAAAGGAGTTACCTCATCTTACCCATCCCTCACCACCCCCCAAAGGGAGCTGACTGATTGAAATTCTGCTTGATTTTCCAGATTCTGCCAGTAGGTGGCAACCTCTGCCATTTTTAGCTGTTTGTCTTTTTGTTGTTTGCAAAGACTGTCTGCTTTCTTCTCCAATATAAGAAATCTCCAGTTAAACCCTTTAGATCCTGGAGCTACACATCTCTCGCCCAAGGCTCCACAGTAGGGATTCCTTGGACCAAAGCCAGTCTGGGCCTGCTTCACCTAGCAAGAACAGGCCCAGCCTCATCCTGGAGGCCACAGGTCCTGCTCCTTCCTGGCAGGAAAAGGACCTGCCAAAGCTAGGGCGCCCGGGAGGGGATGGTGGAGGGGGGTTGCTCTCAGCTCTGCACAGAGCTAGGTTGCTGTGACACTGCTGGGTACTGAAAGGTAGAGGCAGGCAGTTAGAGGCTGCTTCACCAACAGGGAGTCCAGTGCTACTGGGCTCCTTGTCATAGGCCTCCTGCTATCTGGCCAGCTGCCTTCAGAGTTCAGAGCCCTCTGTTGGGCTCCCTTTCCCCTGTCTGTAGTTCCCACCCCCCACCTCTCCTACCTCTTCCAGATCCATCCTTCCCCTGTAACCTCAGGCCCATCCATTCAGCCTAACCCCATTCTATCTGCCTCCTCACCCTACCCCTGTCCCTGCCTTGCTCACTTCCCCTCTGGATTTCTACTCTTTGTTTCTATTCCTCCTCTGTGCCTATTGCCATGCCTCAGATGGAGATAGTGACCCCAACTCTTGCAAATTTGTACATTTTACTCAGTCACCTCCCACCAGACCACCAGGTCTATATAGTCCTGAATCTTAAGGATAATTACTTCTCCATTCCCCTGGTGCCAGTTAGCCCACATTTATCTTTGAATGGACTGATCTAATATGCAATGAGATGAGCCAGCTAACCTGGACACAACTACACTCCACGGGTTCAAAAATTCCCCTACACTCTTTGGTGGAGGCATTACAAAAAGATGTAACAGGAGACCAGGTGACACACCCCAGTTCAACTCTGCTCCAGTATGTAGATGATATTCTATTGGTATCAGCCAACACTGCCTGCCACCTGTTTGCAAGTCACAAAGAACTTGTTCCAGCTGCTCTAGACTTTTCATCTCTGAGGAAAGACTCAGCTCTGCCAAAGTCTCCTGTCTGGAACACAAGCCCACTCAAGGTAGCAGAATTCTCAGTGCTGCCAGGAAGGAAGCCATCCTCTAGATCCTCAGTCTCTTAACCAAGAAGCAAGTACAAGTCTCCAGGGGGCAGTGAGGATATTGCAAGCTCTAGATTCCTGCGTTTGCTGAAAAAGCCCAGACCATGTATTATGTCATTCTGGAGAGACCAGCCTTTGAAACAGAGGAACAAGCTTTCTGAGAGCTAACACAGACTTTAACCCAAGCCCCAGCTTTAGTTGCCGGATGTCCCTAAACCATTCCACCTTTTCACCCATTGAGACTCAGAGCACTGCAAAAATTATTTTATCTTAGACCTAGCCAAGGCCTGTAATATATCTGTACATGCATCTGGACACAGTGGCTGCCAGTTAATCATCCTGTTTGGGTTTCATAGCTATAACCACTATACACGTAAGGAAAGCTGACAAGCTCACCCTGGCCAGAACCTGACTTTCAAAGCTCCCCATGCTGCAGAGGCCCTCCTAAGAGTGACAAAGGGCTAGTGTTTTAGTCACTGTTCTATTGCTGTGAAGAGACAACATGACCATGGCAACTCTTATAAAAGGAAGCATTTAATTGACCTTGCTTATAGAAAGATTATATTAACCTTTAGGAGGGTTAGTCTATCATCATCATGGGTGGAGCATGGTAGCAAAGGCAGGCATGGCACTAGAGCAGTAGCTGGGAACATTATCCTAAAAACACAGGCAGAGAGAGAGAGAGAGAGAGAGAGAGAGAGAGAGACAGAGAGAGAGAGACAGAGAGAGAGACAGAGAGAGAGAGACAGAGAGAGAGAGACAGAGAGAGAGAGACAGAGAGAGAGAGAGAGAGGAGAGACTGGCCCTAATGTGGACTTTAAAACCTCAAAGACCACACCTTCTCCAACAAGGCTCCTAATCTTGTTCAAATAGTCTAACTCTAACAGATAACTAAGCATTCAAATATATGAGCCTTTGGGGGTCATCTATTCTCATTTAAACCACCACAGTTGGTAAATGTCAAGTGTTCACATTACTCAGTATCAGTCTGTTGCTTGATTAGTCCTATCTCATTTTGTTGCTATACAGAATCTCAACCCTGTGCCATTGATGCATGGTGACAACCCTGAGATCCTCCTTCATGATTGTGAGGACTTACTGGACATATCTCAGGCCAGTTGACCATATCTCCAGGAGACTCCCATACTTAACATCTGCTGACTATTTATTTAAGGGGGGCTGTTAAAAAGGACCTTATCATTAAGGAGATTACTAATCCATCTCTTTTAAAGTATCTCTAGTCTCTCCTACAGGCTCAGGCTGTAGTCCATTCTAGGGTTCAAGATGCCCTTCTAGATCCCTCCTTGGTTTCTCATCATTCATTCTGATCCAGAGGCCAAGTATACATTAAGAAGTTCCATTAAGGGGTGGGGGGCGGCTGGAGAGATGGCTCAGCATTTAAGGACACCGACTGCTCTTCCAGAGGTACTGAGTTCAATTCCCAGCAACCACATGGTGGCTCACAAACATCTGCAATGGGATCTGATGCCCTCTTCTGGTGTGTCTGAAGACAGTGACAGTGTACTTTCATACATAAAATACATAAATAAATCTTTAAAAAAAAAAAAAAAAGTCCCAGAAAAATGGACTGACACTTGCCTGGAAATGACTTCACAGTATCATCCTGACAACACCAGCTGCAATCAAAATTGATGGATATCTGCCTGGATTCACCACTCCCTTGCCAAGCCTGTTCCAGACCAGGACCAGAAATGAACCTCTCACCCAGACCATTCAGGCTAAGACTCTTTCACAATAGGACTCCTGTTTGGCTATATACCCCACTTTCCTGACTCTTGCAATACTTATCTCACAGTTACTCTTAAGTCAAAAACTTATTTCCCTCCCACAGGATCTTGGTTCACCTCTACCGTGGGTCTCACCTGCTGTGTGGTCTCAGAACATCTGTGTAATAATCCAGTCTTGTGTGTGGTTGCCCATGCTTTCCCCCAAGTGAATGCTTATTCGGGACCACCTCTTAATCCGCTTTGAGTTACCCCAGCTGTATAGGAGAACTTCCCCTCCCTTCATTCCAATGAAGTAAAGTCTCCTTAAATTTCATCAAAGAATCGCCTCCACTCGAGTAATGACTCCCAGGACCCAGTATTTACTTACCCCTTAGCCAAGATCCCAGATTTGAAAGTAACTAAAGAAATGAGAGAATGGAATGACTGTTATGCCATCCCATTCTGCCTCCATTCAGTGTTTGCTTAGATCTTGGCCCCTCTACCTTCCTCCCCTCAATGTTTACGTCTGCTTTGGTAACACATTCTAGATTTCTGTGGCCTTGAGTATGCTCCAGATATGTTAACCAAAATAATTGGCCAGTTATGTCTGAAATACCTACTATGTTCTGCCAGGAATGAACATTTCAAGGTTACTCTGACCCTCATCTAACTGATATATCTGTGTGAATTTTGCCTTTAAAAACTTTGTGTCGTTGAGCTTATACACCAAAAGACTTTTCAAGGGATCAAGCCCCTTTCTGGTCTAACGATCAATAGAAAGGACTTAAAACTTTTAATTGGCTTAATTGGGGTTGGTGTAATAACTATCTCATGGTGATCATTACAGCTTTTATAAAGATAAATCATAAAGTGTCCAACAGGACAGAAAAGTCTTATTGGATTAGGTAGCAATTACCAACCATGCATCCATTACAATCACTGGAGTTATTGATAATTCTCCTTCCACTGGGGGTGCCTCTAATAATTCTCACTGATGTTTGTACCCCCTCTTATTTATTTAGCCTCTGAATTATTTATCCCCCTTATATGATTTATCATCTCTGATTGAGTTCAATCTATTCTAATTTTCTAGAAATATCTAACAATGTGACTGACTAGACACAGCAGGAGCACCCCAGTGAGCTGAAGCCTGCCAGGTCCTCCTTGCCCTTCATCCTCTGTCTAACTGCCACCCTGACAACAGCCACTGATAAAGCCTAAGCTGGCGAGGAACTGTGATGGGAGCGGTATGCAGAGTCCTCCCTCCCTTTTCCTTATAGGGCTATAAGGACCCTGATCCTTGAGCAAATCTTATAAAGCAGTCATGAGGCAGGAAGTCAGAGGACATTACCAAAGTTTCATTATTCTCTCCTTCCTTATTTTGTATTAAGTAAGACAAACTGTCTACCTTCTCATCCAATCAGAAAGTATATTAACTATGCTGCACTGGTTGTATTTCTGGATCTTTAAAAATTGTTATCTACTGCAAAGCCCCACACATCCACCCACGGCTCTCGGTGGATGACCACCAGGCCCACTCATAACCTGCCTCTCACACTACTCAACCAGTCAAGGAAATGTCAAGAGAAAGTAGTCCCACTACACATGTCCTGAAACTTTAAATTAGCAATACTTGCTTAATTGGGCCTAGAAAGACAGCTCAGTAGCTGAGAGCATTTGCCTGGATTTGGGTCCCAGCATCCACATGGTGGCTCACAGCCTTCCATAAATCAAGTTCACGGGGACTCTACATTGTCTCTAGCCTTTTCAGGCACTATACACGCACATAGTACACACACACATACATGCAGGCAAACACTCGTGCACAAGATAAAAATAAATACATATTTTAAATGAATAAAAACTAGAAATTAAATGAAATAAATTTAGAATTTAAAATTATGACTAACAACAAATATGAAAACAAATTGGTGGAAATCTCACACAACTTTGGAACATATATTAATGATGTATATTTATGTGTAAATATTTGTATATGGGTCTAATATGTGTCTTTGGATTTTCTGAAGCCCTGAAAATTCCAAAGTGAGTTTTGGGGGAAAAAAAAAGGACCTAATTTTCTAGTTGCCAAGCGTAACAAAGACTTAAAACATTTAGTGAAGAGGAAGTCTGGCCAGCATCTCTCTTCGCTGATGGCCATTTTAAACGGTGAAACCAACGAGCAGAAAGACATGAAGACACAGTGATCCTCGTAAATAGACCAGAAGAGCACATGACATGGAATGAGAGTTGGAAAAGGCAGCTCATCGTGCCTGAGTTCTCCAGGGAAGCTCCCTGCCGATGGCATGACTCCAAGTGCCATGATTCCCATTCCTCATTCCTAGCTGTCAGGAAGTAACCAGGAAAGCAGTGTGTGTGCTGAGTTGGGGCTTGCAGGTAAATTTTATAGTGAATTTGCTTTCCCAAATTCATGGCCGGTGAAAAGCACTTCTGAAGACAGATGAACTGTATTTGTTAAGAGTGAACTTCATGATGTGTGAATTGGGGGATTTTTTTTATCTCAAAATATCAAAGCTACTGTTTGTTTTAACTTTAAAAAAATGAGACTAATGTTTCAGTGGACCTTTCTGCACTCAATATACACTAGGTTTTTTTTTTTTTTTTTTTTAATTTTATTTTTTAAGAATCACAGTTCCTGTGAAATAGGAAAATATGTTGTGTTGGTTACCTTTCTATTGCTGTGACAAAACACCATAAGCAAGGCAATTTTGCAGAAAGAAGAGTTTATTTGGGGCTTACGGTTCCAGAGAGACACGTGTCCATCATCAACCACCAGGCAAGAAGAGTGGCAAGCACCAGCAGTGGTGGCATGGTGGCAGGAACAACTGATAGCTCACATCTCAAACTGCAAGTAGGAAAGGGAGCATGGGAGAGTGTGGCGAGACACAGGACTCAAAATGCTCTGAATCCTCAGAAACCTCAAAGCACTCTACCAACAAGGTCTCCTAAGCCTCTCCAAACAGCCAGCAAGTATTTAAATACCAGAGACAATGGGGGACACCTGCTGTTCCCTGAAAGAATACCTAAAGAGAAACAGAACGGGTCCTCTGCTGGCTGCATCCTAGGAAGGAGCTGGGAGAAGGGAAGCCTCTTCAGTTGTGTCCAAAACCCAGGAGAGAAAGGAGCTTCTTTCTGTCTCTTCTGCAACAGAGTTTCAATTCCTAAAACAAGAAATGAAACTACAGTCATAAACCACCCAGCCAGGCTCTGCGGTCATCGCTCTAGGCTCTTGAACCCCTACATGGGATTTCCTGGAAAAGTTTTCATTCTTTGAGATTCTAATAACACTCTTAAACGAGAAATACAGAAATGATTTCTCAGGCTCCTTTTGAAATCTATGTTTTTAAAAAGATTAAAATTACATTTTTTTTCTCTTTCCCGTTTCTCCCTCCAACTTCTCCTATGAAACCCTACCCCTTGCTCTCTTTGAAACTCCTGGACTTTTTTTTTCTTTAATTGTGTACGTGCATGTTCCTATCTGCTCAGCCAGTATAATGACACTTGTATGAATATGTTTCAGGGCTGATAATTTCTTATTAGATAATCACTTGGGCTCTTCGTAATGTTCCATATTCCACCCAGTTCCTGGTGATGAGAAAATAGATTTTAAAAAATGTATTTCCTTAAAAGTTTAAGTGTATCTGTACAGGCATTTTGCTTCCACACATGTCTGTGCATCACACGAGTTTCTGGCGCCCTCAGAGACCAAAAGTGGGTGTTTGAGCTTCTAGAATAGAGTAACTGATGGTTATAAGCTGGCATGTGGGTACTGGGAATTGAACCCAGGTCCTCTGGATATGCAACCAGTGCTCCTAACCACTGAGCCATCTCTCCAGCCCCAACACAACAGATGTTTTAGAGACCTTTCCGGGATCATATGAGCAAACAATAGATGAGTATGATTAGATTTCCAACTGGAATGGGCTTAAGTATAAAGATGGTTATGAATCCTCGTTGGTTCCTGAGGGTAGAATGTCATCTTGATTTTTTTTTTTCCAGAATTTATACTCACCATCCATTTCAAGGAAGGAAAATGTGAATATCAAGTGATGAAATTGTTCAGTGTTACAAGAATCTCTAGGACAAACGCCCCTTTGTGGATGGTACAGCTGGGCTGGTCATCCGATTATTCTCAGCTAGCTGTAAGGCCTGTGTAAAATGGTATCAGAAAAATCATCACAGATCCAAAGGGCCTCTTGCAACTGATATTTTTCATACATGAATTAAGCTTCTTAAAATCATTTATACACTATTGATTGGCTTACTAAGCTCCTTGTTCCTGGCCATGATAGAAGGTAAATATCAGAGTCCGTCTCAGACCAGTACATCCCAGATCAAGTTACAGTGCCCAGCTAAGCCCTGTTACAGTTCTCAGCTGAACCAGCAAATCCCAAGGAAGGTAGATATTGACACTGAGGGTGATGTTCAACGGAGCCCTTTGGGGCATTTAATGTTTCAATAAGAAGAAGAGAGGCACTTTTATTACCTGCCCACAAACGTTCCTTTTCTCTACCGTCCAAGAGCCCAAGTGCCAAGGGAATGTTCCTAGATGATCCGAGCACTTATACATGAGAGCAGGAGACAGCTCTGGTTCTCACACTAGCCTGCAGCAGACACATGAGGGCTTAGTACAATCAAGTTGTTAAGGGCATCCTGACTGATGGAGGGAAGAATGAGACGTTTCCACATTTCTAACTGGTGCCCACAGTACATGAGCCACACTCATGGAGTTAAGGCCCTAACTTTGAAAACCAGGGAAACAGAGAATCTTGTGCCAATACCGAGAGCCAGGATACATTATTTCTGAGAGGCTGTCAGAGTAGAATATGACCGTATAAGAGACTGTGGGTAAAAAGAACTGTGTTCCTGCAGCGTGCTCTGCTTTTCGTAGTTCTAGCTTCCCTGGGGAGGTTGGGAGGTGTTCTTTTAAGCTCCCTAAGTCATTAGGTATATCTGATAACATGATATTCAAAATACAAAAAACCTTTTTCCTCTTGAAGCTTGTTTGACTGCTGCATGGCCTGAGAAGGGCACTTACAAGTGGGTACTTTCAGGCCTTGTTTTGTAATTTGTGCTCTGTCTTTATCGAGAGACCTCCTGCCCTGCTTCTGGGTTAATCTTAGAAGTGTGGTCTCTGACATTCCATGAGTATCTATGGCACACAAACTGCCACAGTAGAGGCCATGGGAAATGCAGGCATCTAAATGAACTGAGTGTGTCTCACAGCAGAAAGTGGCATGTGGTACTTTGAGGTCTTAAGCTGTTCCCTGAGAGTTAAGGCAAGGTGATCTTTGTAGGTAGGAATTGTAGAGAGTTTTGTGGTATGGATTTTCTCCCCTCAAGGGCTCACACTTTATTACTTGGCAGTTAATACTTTTCATGGTGCTATGAAGACTCAGGTTTGATTCCCAGCACACACAGGGTGGTGGCTCACAACCATCTGTAACTCTAGTTCCAGGGGATCCGATGTCCTCTTCCGACCGCCCAGGGCACCAGCTTGCACATGATGCACAGATGTACATGCAGGCAAAACATGCATATATATAAGTAAAATAAATTTTTAAGAGGTCACTGTGTTGGTTTGTATATGCTTGGCCCAGGGAGTGGCACTTTTAGGAAGTATAGCCTTGTTGGAGTAGGTGTATCACTGTGGGCATGGGCTTTGTCCTAGCTGCCTGGAAGCCACTATTCTGTAAGCAGCCTTCAGATGAAGATTCAGAACTCTCAGCTCCTCCTGCACCAGGCCTGCCTGGATGCTGCCATGTTCCTACCTTAATGATAATGGACTGAACCTCTGAACCTGTTAGCCAGCCCCAATTAAGTGTTGTCCTTACAAGAGTTGCCTTGGTCATGGTGTCTGTTCACAGCAGTAAAACCCTAAGACAGTCCCAATGCCTTATTATTATATTATAAAGAAAAATTTAAATGTGGTCTCCATGAATAATAATAGTATAGCTTTTAATCTTACTCAATTATTATAAGTATATTTCATTCTAATGTCATAGTAAAACAAAAAAGACTACACTGCGATTTTCTAATAAAGTAAATGATCATTCAATCTGCTTTAAATTCCAAACTAAGATGCCACATCAATATACTCATTTTTTTTTTTATTATTTAAAGAGTTGTTTGAGGAATTTACGATCATATCTCTTAACTACTGCTAGTGATTAGGCCTTCTTATGTGCTCTGAGCTTCAAAAACATACTTTAATTATGTATAAAGTATAGGCTGACTCAGTGGAATTGAGACCATAGTAATGTTGGGAGAAAGTTGGAAGGTTGTGGAGTGTCGTGGAAAGCATGATTTGGTTTTGGTATTAACTAGCCACAAAACTTTGAACAGCTCCCTTTGAGTCCTTGGGTCAGAGTGTTCTCCTCCACAAACTGAAACATGCAATGGATTCCACATACAATCACTGCGCTGCCTAACACTTTATGTCTTGACATTTAAACTCCATCATAAAATTAAAAGGAAAAAACCCTCAATCTAACTGTAGAATTCTGGGGTGAGGCTTTTGTGAAATGACTACATTAGATGAGGCCACCAGGGAAGTGTCCCACCCCCATCACTACTGTGATTTTCCCAGAAGAGACTGAAAAACAGAATGTGAGCGAGCAAGAGAGTGCACTTACGTGCACAAGTGCACATGTACACACACACACACACACACACACACACACACACACACAGGAAAACAGTCATCTTCAAGATCAGGCTTCAGGTGTTTCCTTACAGCAACACAAAATGGACTATCGCAGACTTGATACTTAGTCTGAACTAGAGTAGGCATCAGCCTCCTAGGCAGCATTTATTGAAAGCAGTCACAGATGCCCTCCTGCTTGCCCGCATCCCACCGCAGAGTACCCCATCAGAGGCCTGGCACACGCATTTCTAACAGCTTCTGCACATCACGCCAGACGGTCTTATACATTTATTATCTCCCAACCGTTTAAGATTCTCTGCACTGAGAGCTCTATTCTCCCCCAAGTTCCTTGTGCCACCAAGTAGAAGCACTTAAGCCCTTACGTGTAAATGTGGGCATTTATTGATTGTGTGTGACCATTTCTCATACTCTGGTTGAATTTCAAGCTCCCTCCCCCAGGGGTTACCACAGACTTAGACCATCCCCAGAGCTTTTCAAAGCGAAACATAGTTCTATAGCAGTGGTTCTTACCTTCCCTGATGCCGCAACCCTTATATATCTCCTCATGTTGTGGGGACCCCCAGCCATAAAATTGTTTCATTATTATTAAGCTCTCTCGATTGCTTGCTCACATTCTGTTTTTCAATCTCTTCTGGGAAAATCACAGTAGTGATGGGGGTGGGGCACTTCCCTGGTGGCCTCATCTAATCTAGTCATTTCCCAAAAGCGTCACGTCCTAAGTGTAATTTGCTACTTCATAAGTGTAATTTTGCTGCTGTTATGAGTCATCGTACACACATCTCACATATCTGATACACAGGGTATCTGATGTGCATCCCCTGTGAAAGGCTTCTCTGACAACCCCAGAGGCTGAGAGGCAGTGTTCTATATGCTTTTAAATCTTGCCAAACTGGTCACAACATTGGCTTGTTTCATAGTAAAATGTCTTCTTATGTGAGCTTTGCCCATAAAAAAGGGTATCTAGCTCTGATAATCAACTTAATTATAATCAGTAGCATTTGTGAGTATACGTTTGTGTCTAATAAAACACCAGAAAATATGCCAAACAAGTGAAAACAATCACTGCTGTTCATGTCAATGTTTTGAAATCAATAGCTTCAATTGGCAGCCAGGAAAGCTTATGGCTTAAGAGACAGACTTTTCGCTGGGCCCATTATGGATCTCTCCTCTCCACAAACAACTCGGATGTTTATTTTAATCTACCAATCAGCCTTTCCCTCTGCCATGGTACTGGGGCGGAACACTGGGCCATGAGTATTCTAGGCAGTAGTTCTGCCACGGAGTTATATGCCCAGGAATCAGCCTTTTAACAATACCAAGAAGCCACGTTTATACTGGCTCAGCAAACTGGAAAACAAACAAACAAACAAACAAACCTGTCAGATTCCTCCCTCTTTGTGGGCAGTTCAAGAAATGAGAACATTCTTTGTAACCCACATGTATAGGACACCAGCTGGTATCACACATGGGTTAAAGAACCATTTGAAGGAGATCTGGGGCCGTGGCTCAGCAGTTAACAACACTGACTGATTTTCCAGAGGGTCTGGGTTCAATTCCCAGCACTTACATAGTGGCTCACAACCATCTGTAACTCCAATCCCAGGGGAACCAACACCCTCTTCTGGTTCTTCCTCGGGCACCAGGCACATACTTGGTGCACAAACATACAAATATCCATACACACTAAATTAGTTCATTAATTAAAAAGCATGTCTGTGTGCTGATCCCACTTGCCTAGACTGCATTGCAGAAGACTGCCCCTTCAGAAGCCTGGGAGGGGCACTTCCAACTAGTTCTGCACGTTATCCTGGACGGTGTTAGAGATTTCTCCTCTCCCTCCCCTTTATAATTCTCTATGTGAACAGCTTATTTTCTCTTGTGTTATCTTGTGCAGCCAAGGGGAAGTGTTATTTTTTTTAAAAAAAAAAATATTTGAAGGAGGAGATGGTTCATTGCACACCTGAGTTTGAACCCCACAACCATATAAAGCCGTAAATAGTAGCATATGTCCATAATCCCATTCACTTTTATAGTGAGATTAGACACAGAGCCAGGAGTTAGGGGCTAGTTAGCATGGCAAACTCAGCATCCAACAAGCAACCCTGTGCAAGGTGAGGACAAAGGCTTGAGATCTCCATACATGCGCCATAGCATATGCACAAACACACACACACACACACACACACACACACACACACACACGTACACACACACATTTAATTTTTAAAAAGAATCACTTGAATACTAGCTGTGAAATATTTTTTGTCTAGCAGACCCTCAGAGGGAACAAGCAGGCAATTGCTTCAGATGTTGTGAAATACAGCTCTCCAAGATCCACAATCCTAAACTTGAGTTATCTGATTTCTGGGTTTTCCATCCAGAAAGTGATAGAGTGAATAGACCCGGTGAGACAGGATTTATCATTTTCATTGCTTTTGGTTTCCAGGGCTCCTTTCATTGCCTACTGATTTCTGGGGCTGCCTGGTCCTTGCTTGTCCTGCTTAGCAGCTGCAATAACCACAACATCTAAATAGTTAACAGCTGCTAACAGCTGTCCACGCTTGCCCTTTGTGTGTGCATTGTAGCACGGTGCCTAGACTTATGATCAATGGAGTTCAATAACTGCTTGTTAAATTGAATTGCAGAGGCCACTGTATCTAAAAGATAAGAATGCTTGGCTCCCACTCATGAAAATTCTAATTCACTTGGCCTTGAGTGGGGCACTGCATCTTTGTTTCAGTTTTCCAGCTGATTCTATTGTCCCCGAATACCCCACCCTTTATTAAAGGCATGTTAGTGGCTCAATACCTACAAAATGTCAAAGAAAGATTAGCATCTTGTTGTCTTACTATGTAGCCCTGGCTGTCCTGGTCTTCACTATGTGGAGGCTAGCCTTGAACTCACAGAGATCTACCTGCCTCTGTCTCCTGAGTGCTGGCTTAAAGTCATGTGCCATTATGCCTCTTAACAGAAAACCCTCTAATGTGTTCAGAAACCAAAGCTCAGAGTAGAGGTGGATCCCAAGGCCAAATGGACACAACTGTCACTTCTTCATTGAACTTGCCAGGGACTTTGCAATACTTCTAAGATTCAAACTCTCTAGCATAGCATACCATGCTTTTAGCATGTTCCAGCCTGGGCTAACACCATCCTCTCTCACACCTTCCTTGCTGACTTCCTACTGGCCTTTCAGTTTCACCAGATGCCAGCCCTTCTGCACTTCCAGCCCCCCAGCAGCTGTGTCCCTCTTCCTGAAACAAGACTGTTCATCTTCTCCCTCATTCATGCCTCCCACCCATCCCTTTGACTTGCAAACTCCTACATTCTGTGGGATTCCAGGATGGTATGCTGGAAGGATGCTTTCCTTGATCCTTAAAACTGGAGCTTGTGAGGCTATGGTGCATGATATGCCACGGTAGGGGATCTCCAGGAGAGGGGGGAGGGAGGGATGGAGGGAAGAATTGTGGGATGGGTGACTGGGAGGGGGCAGTGAATGGGATGTAAAGTGAATAAGTAAAATTATTATTATTTAATTATTATTATTTGAATTTTTTAAAAAACTGGCTCTGTGTGTCTCCTTTGCACTGATCAGAGCGCTCCTCGAGGTCACCGTCCACTATTTATTTGGTTGTTTGATGTCTTTCCTCCCCATTCAGGAATGGGATTGGCTCTGTCTGCCAATGGAACTACCAGAACAATATGCACCTCCAGGCACAGTTTAAGGTCTCCACGCTGCAAGTTTCTAATTGAGAAATGATATAAATAGAACTCATCACCCAGGCACAGTGACACACACCTTCAACTTTCACACTTGGGGGCAGAAGCACACAGATCTCTGTGAGTTCAAGGCTAACCTGGGATACATCAAGGTCCAAGTCAGATAAGGCTACATAATGAGACTCTGTCTCTAAATAAACAATAAATACATAAATAAACAAGTAAACAATAGGGCCTCTTTGGTAGGACTGTTATTAAGAATGAAATGAAGGTCAGGCAGTGGTGGCAGGAACCTCTAATCTCAGCATTTGAGAGGCAGAGGCAGCTGGATCTATGTCAGTTTGAGGCCAGCCTGGTCAACATAGTGAGTTCCAGGACAATGTGGGGAGATTCTGTGTGGGGAGATTCTGTGTTGTGGATAGCCCTGGCCTTGTATTGTGATGCTAATTCCTCTTTCTTGTGAAGGGCCACATAGGAGGAGTGAATGTTACACAGGTGAATTCTAGTGAACCTTCTGCCCATCTTAATTTGTAAAATAAAGGCTGGAGCCAGTGATTGGGCAAAGGAAGGGATGGGGAAATAAAGGTTGGTGGGAAGAGAGCATAGAGGAAGAAGCAGGAGAGAGAGGAGAGAGAAGATGACAGTGGAGGAAGACAGATGAGGATGACTGGGAAGCAGGAGGTAAAAGGACAGATGCAGGGTCTGGAAAACCCTTAAGTTATAAGGGTCTCACAGCTGGGGAACAGAGTAGTGGAGGGGTATCTGCCCGATCTAGGCTTACATAATATATTCATAATTACTGAGTTGTGTTTTCATTGACCGGTCATATTTGGGTTGGAGATTTACCACAACAATTCTGTGTTTAAATAAATAAATAAATAAATAAATAAATAATAAAATGTAATAATTCATGCAAAAGTGTTGACTGTCCATATCAATCAAAAGAAAGAGCTCAGGAAACTCTAGAGGTTGGTTATCACAAAGAGGCTTGAAAAGTGGATAAGTTTCCAGGTGACTTTTTAAGGTTCCTTCCAAACTCCAGCTCACAATGTATGAAGACATACAGCTTTGGAATTTAGAAATTAAATAAACAACATCTCACTTCCTACATGCCAAAATTTGCAACAAATTGGCGTGGGAAGCAAGAGAGATAGGAGACAGAAACGAAAATATCAAAATATAAACTTTGTAACCAATCAAACTAATAAGATAATGTGACTTTCAATATGAAGGCAGTCAGACTTACTGCTGCCCTTCCCCAAACTGAGTTTGCCTGTATCTACTATAGGCAGTGCTTCTGCAGTAGGAAATGGAGAAGCATCTTGACGATAGGTGGGGCCTGAGAGACAAATCTAGAAAGCCCCTTGCCAAGCTACTTTGCTGATCAGAAAGTTATTACATCTCCCTGAAGCAGGAGCAGAAGGAGTCTTGGCATGCCTTTTCTTTCTAAGGGAGTTGGGGAGTGGTTCATCCCTCTAGAGAGATGAACAGAGGGAAAAAAAACACGGGCTTCCTCACCATACAGTTTTAATGCCAGCCAGATGGTATCACTCCAAGATAATTATAATTTTTTTCTTCGAAAAATATTGCTTCAGGGTGTACTTTGGGTGGCATGTCTGGTAATGGTATACAAGAAGTTTGGTGAAAATCTTAGTTTGTCTTTTAAACAAGATGGTGTCTAGACATAACAGAGTGTGGTGATGACATTGAACATATAACTCTGAGTCCCCTTCTGAAACCGATTGCCAAACCTACTTTGGCCTCTGGGGCTGACCACCTTCCTCTTCTTCAGGAGAGTTCCTGATTCATGGAAGTCCTTTGGTCTGAGTGTTTGCACACTTCTATATGTGGTACTTTGGGGTGTAATTATGCTGTTAGGACAGAGCCCTCGTGAATGGCCTTAGTGCCTTTCAAAGAGGGTTGAGAGAGACTGCTCACCATTTCCACCAATGAGAATACAACAAGAAGACAGATGACTATGGACCAGGAAATGGCCCTGGATGTCCCAGTTTTCAGCTCTGTGAGAAGCAACTTTCTGTTTAAAAACCACTCAGCCTACTTGTTACAGCAGCCTAAGCAGACTAAACCAGTAACTACATGGTTTTGTTTTTTGTTTGTGTGTGTGTGTATGTATGTATATGTGTAGGTGCATATATACACATATGTGTATATATATATGTGTATATATGTGCGTATATATGTATCACCATTGAAAGTTATTGTATCATTTTTAAATGAACACTGAAGAAATATTTCCAAATTCTTACATTTCTTTTTAACTTTGAATATATCATTTCTTGTACCTTGATGTCCTTATCTGTAAAGCGGGAACAATACTACCTACCTCATAAGGTTATAACATCGTACATTCGGACAACTTGCTTAGATCAGTTCCTTGATTATAGTGAGTTCTGTAAGCATCAGTGACTATCATTCAATTTGAAGACCACTCTTTATTCTCGAAATTAATCTATCTTATTACTTACTTTTTTCTTTTCACCATGTGGGTTCTCCAAGCTAGAACTCGGATGGTCAGCAGGCACCTTTGGCAGCAAGCACTTTTACCGTTTGAACCATCTCAGTGGTTCAATAAATATATTTTTAAATTTGTTTACTTTATGGATTTAAACATGGCCACCTAATAGTCTCTCAAGTTTTAGTTTTCTAACTTAACCAACTTATAAATACAAACAGCTAGAAATGTCGGTGTTCTCCCACTGTGCTAAAAGAGGAGATGACATAAGTGGTAATTAAGTAATTTTAGAATTTCAACAACTCTCAAGATCATTTGTCTATGTAATGCGCCTTCACTGCCAACATTCCAGCAATGTTTCATGAAGGGATTTGATTAGGGGTCTGGAAATCTCTGCAAATTCACCCATAGGTCTAGTCTTTGTCAGTGGACAATTATTCTATTTTCCTGCACTTGGTGTCATACATTGGCAAATTTATAATAAAGCTTACTTGATCATGATAATGTCTAGGTGGCAGTGGTTCTAATATTCTTTGTCACTTGACCATCAGTAGAGACCCTAACTGAACAAGCTATTCATACACAGGTGACTGAAAGACAGTGGAAGATATGCATGGGACCAAACATTGTTCTGGTCACTAATGATATGAAAACAATTATTCTGAAGTGATTTGGACTTTATGGAAATGAGGATCCAGGTATTAAGAAGGTGAGAATCCATCTCAGCAATAGCACCAAGAAGTTCTACAAATCTCATGAAGATGACCTTGAGGCTCCCAGAACAGTTTCAGAAACCCCACCCCACATCTGCTGCAGCAGTGAAAGCTGGGGTTGCTCCTGAACTGGACCCCACTGATGCAGTAAGTAAAGCATTACGGCATAAACATAAAGCCTCTGTGTCTGACAGACCCGTGGAGGACGTTTTGTATCTAACTGAACTCATCGGGTTCACTCCTCCGAGCCAGCTCTGAGTGTCCTGTTCCTTTCAGTGAACAGAGGAATGATGCCAAGACTGTAGTCCCTTGTCTGACTCTTAATCTCCTCTCCTGACAACAAGAGAGGAGGAGATGCCTGCTGCTGGGAAGAGGGGTGACAGTTTCAATCAGCATTCACCTCGACTTGGCGAAATGATGCAATCTAAAAGCAGGCTCTGTGGGAGAAGTCGACAATCACAAACCATCCTGAGTTGTCCTCCAAATCGAGGTCGGCAGCTGTTCATGTTACTTATTATCACCCGAGAAGCAGCAACCAGCTGGACATCACTAGAATGTGACCTCTTCCACTGAAGAGCAATCACCTATTGCTCAGGAAATGTATACTCGTTACCTCTGTGTGTGTGTGTGTGTGTGTGTGTGTGTGTGTGTGTGTGTGTGTGCGCGCGCGCGCGCGCGCACATGTATTCATGTGTGTGCAGGTATGCACGAGCTTAGGGAAGCCAGTGTTATTGCTTGGAAGCCATTCACCTTTTTTTAAGATTTTATTTTATTTTATGTGTACAGGTGTTTTGCTTACACATACGTTGTACACCACGTGTCCATAGAGACCAGAAGAAGGAAGGTATCAGATACCCCTGGATCTGGAATTACAGACTGCTGTGAGTGATGAGATGGGAATTGACCCTGGACCCTTGAAAGAGCAGCAAGTGCTCTTAATCACTGGGCCACCTCTCAGGATCCCACATTGGTTTTGTTTTGTTTTGTTTTGTTTTGTTTTGTTTTGTGTGTGTTTTTTAAAGAAAGAATGTTTTTCATTGTGATCTGGGGATCGCTATTTAGGATAGGCCTCCTGTCTAGTCCCTTGGTGATCCAAACATGTGCCACCACATCTGTTTATTTTTTAAACATGAACTCTGGTAATAATTAGGCCCACATGCTCACACAGAAAGCACTTTAAAAACTAGGCTATGTCCCCCTCAACCTACAGATGTATTATTTTATATTATTATAATAACCATCTATGGTAATCTTCATTGTACAGCTAAAGGATCCAAAACTGAAAAGGGCTTGGTTGTTTGTACAAGATCACACAGCCTATACATCCACACAGCAGCTCGTGTCTGGCTGGCTTTCCAGCGTAGGCACTGGCAGCTGGTAGTCAGTGTGCCAGTCTGTTCCTTCCTGCATCTCTCTGCAAGACAGAGGTGTGTTTGTGAGGCAAACATTTCTAATAAAACTTAATTCTAGGGTGTTACCCAGGAAAGCCCACCCCACCAGACCTTTTAAGTTCCTTTACCGGTTTATCAGTTTCTATCACCCTTCTCAAATCCAAGGCCCTAGCTTTGTGTGCCTTTATTTCAGAAAATTAAAATATAGATTTAATATTTTTGTTGGAGTCTCCTGACTGCCATTACTTTAGTTGGTCCTAACCCTGGTTCTACAACTGGATTATCTAAGAGGAATTCTAAAACTTGGTACTCACATCTAAACGTCTAGCTGAGATCAAAAACAGCCAAGAATCTGTAAAATTGCAGTCAAAGTCCAGGGATACCAAGTTCTCCATCCTGAGAGACAAATGTAATGAGACTCTCTAAATCTAGTATGGAAACACTGAGTGAAGTATTATGTTTAGGCCAGGCAGGACAGTGGGAGCCAAGACAACTGTTCTTGCAGAGGACTGGGGTTTGGTTCCTAGCACAACCATATCAGGCAGCTCACAACTGCTTGTAACTCCCATTTCCAAGAAACCTGATATGGCCTGGCCTCCTTGGGCACATGCACTTATGTGGTACACAAAAATCCATGCAGCCTCACGTGCACATAAACCCATGCAGTCTCACACACATACATACAAATATAAATAGTAAATACATCTTTCAAAGTGAAAAAAACTGTATATGTGTATTAGATGGATTTTGCAAGAACAATAAAGAAACTTTCTTCTTCGTGTCTTCAGGAACTTCAGACTATTCTGGCTTTGGCGTCATCATCATTGTTGCCCCCCTGCCAATGAGCCACCAGGATCTGCTTGTCTCTGCCTCCCCTACACTGGGATTACAAGTATGGACCAACATACTTTTTTGATTGTTTGTTTGTTTTTCACTTTTGTTGTTGTTGTTGTTATTGTTGTTTTTCCTTGTGGGTTCTGAAATTCCAGATCAGGTTTTGACACTGGCAAGAGAAGCTAGCATGGGAATCTCTGGAGTGCTTCCTCTTGGAGTTGTCCTTCCCTTAAGTGATTTGTTCCAGCATCTCAAGAAAAGAAAAGTATACCTACATGATGGTTGCTCCAACAGAGAGAAGATAAAAATCTTTCTGTTCCAATTATCATAACTTCCATCCATAGTGACCAGTTCCTTTACTTTAAATGCAGATTTACAATTATGTTTTCTAAAAGATACCTTATAAGATAGTGAAATTTATTATGATTGAATTGATCTGAATTTGTTCCCCATGGAAAAAGAGACCAAGATAATAAAGTACTGCTGAAGAAACAAGAAAAAATAGAGAAAGGGGGGAGGGGTGGGTTACAGAAGCATAAGGCATTACCACTTCCTAATTTAGATATTAATGTGCACAGCACTGGACGTTTGAAAACAGTGTTCTACCACAGCTACATTGTTAGAATGACAAACCCAGTGTCTGTTAGCTGTTTATTGTCTTATGCCCAAACCAGGGACTAGATTATTTGCTAAAATTTGAGTTAAGACATTACTCAAATTTTGAGACATTACTCCACGGTTCTGAGAGACCTGATCTTGGGTTCAGATTACATCTTAGAGAACCTGACCTAAGATTAAACTCAAGTTTAACTAACAAGCCAGCACCTAGCTCCAGTTTCCAAGTTACGCCCCAGCAAACCCATGTCTAGCACCAGTTTTCACGTTACAAGCCTGCCCCTGGAACTCCACTTCCTAACAAATACCCATCAGGAGGAAAGCAGAAGTTTACAGTCTGGCTTCCAGCACCAGCCAGTTATGTTAAAGGGCAACAGGATTCTGTAATAGTCTCCCCATCAGACATGTGCCTGGATAGAAACCCCCTCACTTGCTTGCCATTTCCTATAAAATCTTGTCCTGCTCAAAGCTTAGGGCTTCACCTTCCCATTTTGCTTCGTCAGCGATGGCAATGTGGCCCAACCTCACTGATCACCCAGGGCAGATCAGGTCAGCCTGTGCTGACCATCGTGACAGGTATTCCAGGATAGAGATGAGGATGAAGTAAATAGATGCTCCCAAATCTCACCTCCATCCTGGTCCCTCCTCACAGGACCCTAAGATAAATTTTTAACCAATGGCCAGGGCCAATCTAAGAACTAAAGAAAGAGGAGGAGGCATGTCTGTAGTCTGAGTTTGGGCTACACTGCTTTATGCTTCCAGAGGGTTGCATTTCCAGCCATCCGCCCAGGGAATCTTTGGATCCTCGAATGAAAGACACACACACACACACTCCCATTAGCTTATTTTTGAAATGCCTTGGCTACCTCAAAGGCTAGGCACTCCTAAACCTTCTCCTGCTACCCCAGGCCCAAATCAGGGAAGTAGCCAGTGGTCACCCACATGAATTCTCACATGACTGGTCGGCTTTCTCTCCTGCCACGCCTACATCCATCCATCTCCCACCGCTTCATGACAATCCTTTCTCCTTTCCCGTGCATCCTAGCCTGTGCATCTCTAAGGTCCTGCCATGGCTCCCTTTGCCCTGCCATTGGAGATGGCATCTTTATTGATCAATCAAAAACCAATTGGGAATGAGGACCCGTAGCATTTGGACACACAGATTCCCAATTGAATCAAAGCATTAGAACCAATCTCCAACACATCTCTTATGTAATTGAATATGTCACTTGTAATGTATACCCATTAACTAACAAAACAAACTGCAAGTTCACCAGGTAGGAACATATTTTTAAGAAGCAAGAAGTTAGGGCACAAGGAACATATAACAGCAAAGTGAGGGTGACTTGCACATGTCAGCCTTGTAGAGCTTGTGCTTGGATAAGGATTCTGTCCCTGGGATTCTCCTGCCTGAGCAGAGCCATCTACCCCTCTCCTCCAGATGCTTTGCCCAACCTATGCAAATTATCTGGGATTATATTCCAATTAGCAAGCATTACAATACATTTCTTTCAGAATCAAATTCTGAAAAATTTCTTGGCAAGCACAACCAGGCCTCCCCACATCTGGGGTGAGGACAGGGGTGGGAATTGGGATGGGGGGGTTAGCAGGCACCATTATGAAGAACAAGGAGGTCAGAAAGATGGAGAAGATGGAGGATTGGGTGGCTCGGGTTCTGTGGAGAGAGGCAGAACTGGAGACATAATAGGAGTGACAATCAGGCTAAAGTGAGTGGCCTTCGCTTCTACCTGACCAAACTTGATCAGACCTGTGAAATGACCTGAACTTGGGTTCTCTGCAAAAGCAGCAAGTGCTGTTAGCCACTAGGCCATCTCTCCAGACCAAGTGTCTGTAAGAAGACATTTCTATTCAGTGTAAAACTTGAGTGACTGGTGTTCTTGTGTGACGCCATCTAATATACAATAGCATGGGACTGTAATATCTCTTGGTAGGCAGCAAGCTCTAGTAACAGGCAGGACAATGAATGGCAGAGGTCACTAACAGCATATCTACATGGGCTATTTCTGGATGTTTCCTTCACCATCATGATTCTGCTCAGCGATCTCATTTGCTTTCATCCATTTTATACCCCTCAGACTAATTTTCCTTTAAAATCAAAAGACAGGGAGAAGGTTCAGTGGTAAAGTGTAGCCAACTGGAATTCAGTCCCCCAGAACCCACGTATGGCCTGCCTTTACTTCCTGCCTCTGACGGTAGAGACAATGGGTTCCGGCAGCAGGCTGGTAAGTATCTCTTGGAGTCCTGACTTTGACTGAGAGACTCTACCTCTCTGAATCAGGAAGGAGAGCAATAGACGAGGATTCCAGTCATCAAACACTGGCATCCACCTGCAAGCACACTCACACACACAGAATGGAAAAAGACAATGAGCAATTGCAGAGTTGATGTTACTGTTCTACTAAACACCTTTCTATGTCTTCATAGTCTACAAGAGTAAACTATCATCTCTTGAGTATGGCGTTCCAGGTTCCCTGTGACTGCGCTGATTACAGCATTCCAAGTTCTTTGTGATTACAACAAGAAAATTTTGTTTCATTTATTTGGCTATCAGCCAAAAGTGCCCAATGAACTTTTTTGATCCACTCTTTTAATAATTTTGAATTTTTTATTTCCTCTTTTTCTAATTTTCTGTTTCTAGCTTTTGTCTAGTTTTCTAATATAACTGTAAGTATTATTTGCTGAGGTTTACAATCGTGTAGCAGTCATTTTAAGAGTTTGTTGGCAATGTCATCTTATGAATGATTTTAGGAAGTCAAAAGTACACAGCAAGAATTTGTTTTCTGGGGTGAGTTGAGGGGAGGGTGACAGCAGAGGGGGACTTTCCCTTCCCAAAAAAGAAGCAAACGATGGAATGAAGGGAGGACTTTCATGGGAGGAAGGGGACTGATATTGGGATGTAAAGTGAATGATTAATTTTTTTTTTTTTTTTGAGACAGGGTTTCTTTGTGTAGCCCTGGCTGTCCTGGAACTCATTCGGTAGACCAGGCTGGCCTTGAACTCAGAAATCTGCCTGCCTCTGCCTCCCAAGTGCTGGGATTAAAGGCGTGCGCCACCACTGCCCGGCTAATTAATTAATTTAAAAAGGAGTTTGTCTCCGACACAATTCATATCAAGACTCTCTTGCAGGACTGGAGAGATAGCTGAGTGAGCAAAAGCACTTGTCTCCAAGCCTGATGACCTTTGTTCAATCCTCAGATGACCTTTGTTCAATCCACATGGTAGAAGGAGAGAACAGACTCCCTAAAGTTGTCCTCTGATCTCCAAATATGTGCTGTAATACATATGCATACACACGCAGCACAAGCACACACACTAAGTGGATAAGTGAATGCATGTAAAACCAGCTTTAAAGAATTGGTGGGATAGATGACTCCGTGAGCAAGTCACTTGCTACAAATCCTGACAATCTGATTTTGATTGCCAGGACCCATATAAAAGCAGTAGGAGAAACCAACCCCTGAAAGCTATTGTCTGACCTTCACACATGACCACGTGCACACTATCCACACCCCATCTCTCAGTTAAATATACAAATTTTAAATCTCTTCAAAAACTCTCACTTTCTGTCCTATTTTTTATGTGATTCATAGGAACCTAACTAGCCCTTTCTGTTCAAGGGTGTTCTAGAACTTATCAAGGGTACCCAAATCCTTGAAAGTCCAAGTCCCTTATATGAAATGGCAAAGTGTAGATGGCCTAAGGTATCTACTGATTTAACCAACCTTGGATCCGAATAATTGGAAAAGCAAAGCCATGTCTATGCTGAACATGTACAGTCACACATCATTATTGCCATCATTGTCTAAATAACACAACTGTTGATGTGGCATTTACATTATAATAGGAATATAGGATGCCATGGTTAGCTTATATGCAAACCCTATACCCTATTATTTCGGAGTCTTGAGTTTTGGTATCTGAGTTGGAGAGACCTTGGAACTTATCTTTCGTAATATTAGGAGATGTCTTCACTTACAGTCAACATCCACCAATATGCATTAAATAACCTCTGAGCACTCATGGGACTCACTATGTTTAATGTATATAAATTATGTAAATTGTTGCTACACCATGTTGTTTAGGGAATAGGGACAAGGAAAATAGTCTTTATTCAGTAATAAGTAATCACTTTCCCATTTTCTGTCAGTGGTTGGTTGGATGAAAACCTCACAGATCCAGGGAGATTACTGTGCGACACTCACACTGACGAGCATCCAGGCCTTTGGCCACCTGATAAGCCTCTGGAAGTTAATAGGGCTGATGAGAGAGTCTTCTTCTCTCTTCCAGGTAGGAGATCTTCCTTGTGTGCAAAGGAGCCTTTGCAGACCCCTGGCTTTAAGGTTTTTGAAACCTGGATTAGCTACAAATAAGAAAGTTGTCATTTCAGAGTTACAAGTTCTGCTGTGTCTGGCAATGAAGATGGAAAGTGTAGAAAACTGTTCTTGGAGGAAAACACTAAGATGCCTGACACATTAGGAGATCAGACTTTAGGGAGGCCATACTCTCCTACCATGTGGCTTCTGAGAACTGAACAAAGGTCCTCAGGCACAGAGGGTGTTAGCTTGACCACAGGTCAAGATCTGATCTCATATTGATCTGTGCTCCCTGGGCTGCTCTAATGAAGAGAACCCATTAGAAGCTATTGGTGAAAGTGCAGTCCAGTTACATCAAGAGACCCCAGGAAATGTCATTTTGGAAATGTACCATGGGATGACCTCCAAGAACAGCAGCAGCTGTGGAGCACAGCCAGCCAGAGCCTAGAAGACAAGCTGTGTGTGCTGCAGAGGGTGGAGATGGAGAAGTGACCCAAGCCCCTTGGAGAAGCCGAGAAGATGATGACTGAATCCCAGATATTGGACACTGAGTTATTTACAATGTTAGCATGTGGGTTTGCTTTGTCCAGATTGTGACTATGCCCTGGTTCTTCTCTCTTGAAGTAAGGAAGAAGTTAACTTATTTTTTATTTTACAGGAGTCCACAGTTGAACAACTTTGAACTTTTTGAAGAGATTTTGGATTTTAAAAGAGACTTCGATTTTTTTTAAAGATTGAGTTTTAAAGTGTCTGAATTTGTAAAGACATTTTAAGTTTGTAAAATGTTTTATATTGTGATGTTTATATTAATGCGCGATCTTTGGGATAAACATCCAAGGAAAGATTGTAAGTTTGTGTGCCAAGTTGACAAGAAGTCAGTTGTGCTGGCTAACTTTATGTCAGCTTCACACAAGCTAGTGTAAGCCAAAGAAACCCTTTCTTTCCCAAGTTGCTTTTGGTCCTGGTGTTTCATCACAGCAAAAGTAACCCTAACAAGGACGCTCTAACTGAATATTTATCCTTCTTAAAAAATTATAATGAATTTCAGAGTTCATCTTTCTGGCTTAGAGTTACTAAGTTACCAACTCAGAAATCCCAGAAAGTTAGACTTACCTAATTAACATTGATTTTAATCTAATGGGGTTTTCCATGATATTTGATAAATTTGTATGTTCCAAAGAATCTATAGGTCCCCTAAGGAATATCCCTAAGCACACTGAAAAGCGTGCTAAAGTTTAGTTCCCAGAACCCCATGGAAAGGAACACCGACACCAAGACGTTCTAGAGTATCAAATTGTGCAGACTGCAGACTTACAACAAGGACTCCCTGTGAGCTGAAATTCATGTCCATGGCCTCTCCAAAAAGCAGGAACAAAAAAGAACTTGTGAACAGCTCTAGAAGGGGGAAAAAAAGAGGAGTGTGGGATTTTTTTTCAGGCCCTTCCAGGACACAGAAGTTGATTCCTTCCCCTGACCTCCATGGGGACTGGCCAAGAGTTCTGAGAAGACAGTTTTGCAACTGAGAAATCACAAGGCTAGAGTGAAACAAAAGCAAACAATGTCCTTTAACTGCCGAGGGCCATTGATTGGTTCTACTCTGTAGGACTTCAGACAAAGAAAAATCAAGGGCTAAAGCGGAAAAATGTTACAATATAGGAATGTCTCCCTTTGCATGATGTGCCTGTTATCAACTATGGCACATGACAGTCACAGGAGTCACCGCCAAAGGGTCTGTGTATGTTATTGCACTTTGCATTAAATGATACCCACCTCTACAAAGAAAGACAAGTAGTATTACTCCTGTACTGGATTATGAATCCAAGTTCACAGGTCACAGACCTTGGGTCTGTTTGCAATGTACATGTGATTTTTACAACATCTGTGGATAATAATTTTATTCAAATATATTTATTCTCATAGTTATACAAGAAGATTTCTTTGAGAAAAGAGATCCTTAAACATACAGGCTTAAATTGTATTTTAATTGTATTTATTTTTCATTTGGCTTTTACTTATTTTTAAAGGTATTTTAATGATACAAATACCATATAATGTATGTTTGGCATATATTTCAAATAATATAAATCCTGAAGTCAACCTTTACTTACTCTCCAATATCCAGAATAAGAATGTGGGTACTTTTGGAGATAATTCTTTCAGAATTTTACAATGATCTATATCTATAAAAAGAAAGATGCAGAAATATTCGAGTATATATATGTGTGTATTATATAAATTTACATGTGTACTGTGAACTTATTTTAGTGTGAAAATGAAATATAGATTACTGTTTTACAGCTTGCTATTCTCGAGTTTCTGGGCCAGTAAGTCTACCATTTTTAACTGTTGATTTTTGGATAGCTGTACAATGGGTTATTTACCTGTTATTTTTTCATTTTATGTCAAAATATTTGCTTTGATACATTGTATCTTACTACATTATTTTTTAAAGAATTATTTATTTTATGTATATGAGTGCACTGTAGCTGTCTTCAGACACACCAGAAGAGGGCATCAGATCCCATTACAGATGGTTGTAAGCCATCATGTGGTTGCTGGAAATTGAACTCAGGACCTCTGGAAGAGAGGTCAGCGCTCTTAACTGTTGAGCCATTCTTACATTCTTATTAGAGTTTATTTGTTAATTTCTTTTTGCTATGTTTTTGAAACAGAGATAAGCCACATTGCATAATGTTAGGCCACGTTGAATAATGTTGTCTCGTCACCTATGTCTATATTACTATGACTTAGGAAGTATAGTCTCTCTCCAGCCCTCTCCCCTCCCCAGTGTTGGACAGAAAACGTGATTACTCTAAGAAATTACGGATAAGACTATACAAAACAAGGTATCTAAAATTTCAAAGAAAAAGAAGTAGCATTTCCCTTTGCAATGAATAATGCTGCATTTCCTTGTTAACACATTAAAAACTGCCATCAGAAAGCAGTTATTTCATTTTATGGAGCTATGAACCATAATTATGAATTATAATTAATATGCTTGAAAACTCAGAGCCAAACTGTAGCCGATGTCTAGTTCTGAATATATAGGAAGTCATTCAATGTGTGTTTTTAACGTAGTTTTTTAACCTTAATTTCTTCCTTTCTCCAAAATTTTTCAATGTTTTGCTTTAAATATGCTTATAAATCACACTATCATCTGGATAAGGGAGATGAACAAACCACTGGACACGATGGGTAAACAGGTGGAAGGGACCTTTTTTGAATTGTCCTGGCAAATATCACCTTTGGTTTTTGGATGGTTTGCTACCTGCAATGTAATGCAGCCATACAAAATCTCCTTCCTACTTCATTGTGCTCTGTGGTTAGATTCCACATTCATTCTTCTCCACGTGCTCACGATATTTATATTGTCCCGTTCTCATTTACATAT
Source organism: Rhabdomys pumilio (assembly GCA_030674055.1). Taxonomy (NCBI): domain Eukaryota; kingdom Metazoa; phylum Chordata; class Mammalia; order Rodentia; family Muridae; genus Rhabdomys; species Rhabdomys pumilio. Next base: position 191,708,876 of record JANHMN010000001.1, on the reverse strand, counting down.
GTAAAAGTTCCCAAAGCAACCCCCCCAGTAACTATTATGTTCAACAAGGCAGTTTAAACTCTAGTCCTTAAAAATGTACATCTACTGCTTATGATTGGTTAAATGTGTCCTTCCCCTCTCCCACCCAGCCCCCCTCAAAAATTCATATCCACCTGGAAACTCAGCATGCTACTTTCCTTGAAAACAGTCTTGTAGATGTAGTCGCCTAAAATGATGTCGTATTAGAAGTAGTCCTGAACCTAATGACTGAGGTCCTTGTGAGAAGAGTCAGCGAAATGGCTCAGCAGCTAACGGTACTTGCTGCCAACCTTTGACCTGACTTCTATCCCCAGGACCCTCATGGTGGGAGGAGAAAAATAGCTCTCACAAGTTGTCCTATGATCTCCACACATGCTACGGCACACCCATGCCCCACCCCCACATACACACAAAATAAAAATTTAAAAAATTGAATGAGTACACTAGACCACCTGAGATCAGAAGAATGCAGCCTGGAGGCATGCAGCTGCAAACCAAGCAATGCAAACTGCACTTGCAGTGTTGCAGCCACCAGAAGCTAGACAAGATGCAGAACAATTTCTGTGAGGAACCAACCCTGGTGGAGCCTTCCTTTGGGATTTCCAGCCCTAGAACCATGAGGAAATGAGTTGTTTCAATCCATGCAGTTTGCAGGAATTTCTGACAAAAATTTTTTTTTTTGCAGGGACAGTTTCAATGTATCTTTTTTCTCACTAAAACTCACTGAGGCTTTATTCCTTTTTTTTTTTTTTTTTTTTTTTTTTTTTTTTTTTTTTT
>JANHMN010000001.1:191679303-191707981 GCA_030674055.1 Rhabdomys pumilio | reverse complement strand
TTTTTTTTTTTTTTTTTTTTTTTTTTTGGTTTTTCGAGACAGGGTGAGGCTTTATTCTTTAGTACAATGCCTTGAGTCCTCAAAATGAGGTAGGGACACTATCTCCCATTTCCTATATTTAAAATACAGGTTGTTGAACCTTTAAACTTTTAGACAACTCTGCATTCCTGCCCACTCCCCCATCACTTAACTTCTCGGATTTGTCTACTCCTGTCTACATAGTACTGTTCAGAAACCATTAGGAGAGATGGTTTACAGGTTCATAAGTCTAGACTATTTTGTTCAGGTTGCAACCTTAAGGTTTTAAATGTTGACATACAGATAAACTTACTTCCTCAAGCAGTAGCTGTAAAAACAGCAACTGTGTCCTGCAAGATAAAATCTCAGTAGATGACTCCATGTATCCCCGCTAGACATCCCATCAGAACACAGGACTCATTCAGTGTTTATTGGAAATCAGAATAAAATACGCAGGTTCAGTCCCTCTCAGCACAATATTATGTCAAAGGTATGTGAGTCATACATTATATACTTTTTAAATCATTTACCTCTGGGGTGAGACAGGAGAGAGGGGGAATCCCCACAGCACAACAGAAGCTATCAAACACATCTGCAGACTCACAGCTAAGGTCTAACTCATCGTTAATACTGAGAGGACAAGGCTGTACCAAATCTTCCCTTTCTGTATTAAAAAGGAAAGCCAATGAATGAGTATTTTGTGAATGCCTCATTGTATGTATGTGTATGTGTATATATATATATATATATATATATATATATAAAATATTGTATTGATTTGTATTTCTGCAATTAATAAATATATATCTTCAGTACAATTGGAGATTTTTTTTGTTTTGTTTTATGGAGTTTGAAGTATTTTTGTAAAGTTTATAGTTTTGTGAATAGCCCTTTAACAAATTTGTGAATAAATGCATTTCAGAATTTCACATTTATTTCTGTTATACACTTATATAAACAGAAGCAGCATATTACAAGAATACTACACAAATATCTGTTGAATGACTAGACAGAAGAATGAATCACTTTATTCACTAGGTATTCCCATGTCACTTCGCCTGCAGTTTGGTTTTTTCTGTCGATCTGTGTTCAGAGAATGGCTCTGTGTAGTACCGCACAGCTGTGTGCAGTACCGCATAGCTGTGTGCAGTACCACATGGCTCTGTGTAGTACCGCACAGTTGTATACAGTATGGCACAGCTGTGTAAAGTACCCCACGGTTGTGTACAGTACCACACGGCTCTGTACAGTGCAGCTCGGCTCTTTGCAGCACCACACGGCTCTGTGCAGCACCGAATGGCTCAGTGCAATACCACATCATCTTCACCTCACAGCCACATTCCTCTTCAGAATTAAAAAGGCGCCATCGTTTGCTCGTTTCCAATTTGAGCATTTTCAAAGAGAATTGTATTTATATTTATGTGTGTTTCTGTGTGAACATACACACAGACGGCTGAGAAGGGCATTGGATCCCCTGGAATTGGAGTTACAGGTGGGTGTGAGCCATCATGTGGGTGCTGGGAATCAAACTCCAGTCCTCTGATAGAGTAGCAGGGGTCTTAATGGCTGAGCCATCTCTTTAGTTCCACCATTATGTTTTTACTGGGAGATACCTGGGCTTCCAGTGCTTCACTGTGGAGCGGTGGTTCTCAGCCTTCCTAATGCCACAACCCTTTAATACAGTTCTTTATGTTGTGGCGACTTCCAACCATAATATTATTTTCGTTGCCACTTCATAGCTGTAATTTAGCCGATGTTATATGACTGACATGAGAGCCCCCAAAGAGGCTGTGACCCGCAGGTTGGGAACCACTGCTGTTGAGCCTCACAGAAAGCTTTGAACTTAGGAGAACACCTGGCATGTTTGTAACTTCTCTGTTTAAGTCTAGAATGTGGTGGTTGTATTTGGTCAGTGCCCTAAAACTCATCTCCACTTTTAAAAAATGGAAAAATGCTGGTCCTAACATTCAACTGTAAAATTCAAATGTAGCTGGCTTATTAAGCAGAGATACAGCAGATTGTGCAGGCTTCATTCTAACTAAACACATAACCCATCATACATCTGGATGCAGCCATTTTAAGCGTGAGTGTAGAGTATTAGCTCAAAATAAATGATATGACATCGGCTATTCTCATCTTTTCTACAGGTGAAAGCAGATTAAACTGAAAAGGAGACACAAGATGGACAGGAAATGGAGCCATGTAACTCTGAGAGGCAGCAAAAGAAAGGTGGTCTTTCTTGTCAGATAATCCTAGCCAGAAGCATCATGGGAAGGGAGGTAGTAGGATAAACTGATGGCATTGGGCTGTTTTTCTTTCATAGTGGGAAAAGGCCAGTTGTTTTCTCCCCTACTGAGTCTCCCTTGGGCTTGGTTTTAAAAACCACCTGGCTCTTACAGGCTCGCAAATGCCAGACGTTTGAATCAATCGTGCCCGGTTTCCTTATGTGAAAGAAGCCTGGCTGGGTAATTATTAAAATGCAATAGGATGTGTTGCATAATGCCACGGCAGTTCAGAAAGAGCTGTATCCATTAGCGTATTAATGATGTGCAGGACTGAAGGGCTACTTGACTCCTATTCTTGCTGGTGAGGAATGGAAGGCATGCCAGACCCATTATCCACCTGAGAGAAACCTATCTGAAAGAAATTCAATAGGAAACAAGAAGATTCCAGCTGGAAGTCTTAGATAAAGAACGGCCCTTTAAAGCTGAAAAGAGAGTTGAGAGGAGCAGTTTCAAAACCTTTGCCTTGCTGTGGCTAGGGAATAAAAAGGAAATAAATGCATGCCATCATACACAATCTGCTATCTTCAAATGTCGTCTGCTCACTGTCGGCCTTCGCCGGTGCAAGCTGTCCTAGGTCTAAGGGGAAGCAGCAGGCTCAATTCCCACAAATATGCACGGACATCTCATCTCACTGCCGCACTCTGGGGTCAGGAGAGAGCATTAAACACCTTTTTCTTGCCACTTGGATGATAACAAGAAACCAACATTTATTTCAAGAAAAATTATACTACCTAGCTGGGTGGCATGCATTAGCACACAAATGATAAAAACATTTTTTTCAGTACAAGGTAAAGTGTCGTTTGTAAAACAGAAAACAAGGGATGTGATGGTCTTTAATCCCAGCATTTGGGAGTCAGAGGCAGGCGGATCTCTGAGTTTGAGGCCAGCCTGGTCTACAATTTGAGTTCCAGGACAGCCAGAGCTACACAGAGAAGCTACCATCTCGAAAAACAAACAACAAAACAGACAACTCAAAAGAAAAAAAAATGATATTCTTTGATAGAGATATCATCATCCTTAAGAGTTAAAACTGCTTAAAAAAAAAAAAAGCAAACAAGCAAAACCACAACTGGTTATTAGCATGGAAATACTTGGGCTACATCTTACCAAGAAAGAGGAAGATATTTTAAATATCTTGATTAAACAGAAAATAAGAAAGAAAGAAAAAAGAAAGGAAGGAAGGAAGAAAGGAAGGAAGAAAGAAAGGAAGAAAGAAAGAAGGAAAGAAGAGGAAGGAAGAGAAAGGACATGACTGTTCTTAGGAATGGTGGAGGAGGAAGTTTATTATAGATACGTGGGAGAGCATGTCTATGGCTATGCTCTCCCACATATCTATAAGACAGAGACATCTGGGAGAGTCCAGAGTACATGTGACCAGGCTGAGCTGGGCTATGTGGGGAGAAGAGGAGGAAAAGAGAGAGGGAGAAGAGCCAGGTGCTGTAGCCAAGAGGTCAAAGGCACAAAAGAGGCAAGTAACCAAAACGGCCGGATTATATAGGGAGAGGCACCTGGGAAAGGGCAGCCTGGCCCTGAGCTGGAGAGTTCTGGGGTAGAAGGCAGGCTATGCTAGCCATATCCTGTAACAGGTAAGGAGGAATTGAGGGATGCTGGGAGAACCTGGAACAGGTCTGCTTTGATATTGAATAGGCACCTCAGCCATTTGTCCCAGGGTTTGAGACTTAGCACTGATATATACTACTTTTAATTATACTTTAATATAGCATCTATGTTTACTTACCAAGATCCCCTCCTAAGCTGGTTCCTGGTTCTCTTTGTCATCAGAAGCTATACAGAAGTGTCTGTACATGGATAACTATCAGAACAGTGTGGATCAATACCTTCAGAAATAGCCAATTTCTTACTCTGCTCACTATTAATAGAAACATTGGGAAAGAATTTGGGATACAGAAACTCAGATGGTAGTATGGATGCTATTGGGGTTGTAACATACAAATGGACAGACTGCTCACTGGGCAAGATTACCCAGCCAATCTAGTCATTATGGTAGAAAATACAGCCTACCTTCCTCTATCTACCATAAATTGCAACAGTATCACTTTGTATCTGCCCACAGAAAGCAGGGATTTTAACAGATTCCTACAAAAGTACAGATGATCGTGATTTAAGTTAATGACTTTGAAGGATCTCTGACAGGTTGCATCCTAAGAGTAAGACAATTTGCCCTACTGACCTGATTCCACAAAGTAAACATTAACAGTGAAGACTGTCTATTCTTAAACTAAGAGCAAGGTTGGAGATTGTTTTCCAGCGATTCTCAAGATAAGATGGGCTTATAAAATAAAAACTTTTCAATTGAAAGAATTGTCTGAGGTGACAAAGTGCCTCAGCTATAAAACAGGATTTCTACGAGGTCACAGCTGAACTTGACCAGACTCAGCAGTCACCCACAATCCAAATAATCTCTGCTGGGGCAGCCTAGCCCCCAAGATGAACTGTCTTTTCTAAAACAGATAATTTCAGGAAAGATACATCACAAACCAACACATAGCCCTATAGCTGCAAGAATTTCATTTCCAAGCCTCCAACTTGCCTCTATAAGGGGCCCCAGCTAGCTTACTCTTTTCCAAGACACTCTTTTCACTCAAGAGATTGTCTGTCCTCTGTGTGAAATAAACTGTTCTGTCTGTTGAGGTCAGACTCTGGTCTCTGTCTTCTCTTTATGCTGTCTTGGAAGTCTAACATAAGGAAGCCTCCGTGTTTCCCTGAAACCAGGAAGTGAGTTACAGAATCATTGGTACACTAAAAGCAAAAACCAAACCAAACTTGAGAAGGCTTAAAGGCAATAGAATCACTGCTGGGCATTACTAGAGACCATCCGGTACAATGATTTCCTAATTATACCAAGGAATAAGACAAATAGATCAAAGAGATTAAGTGACTTGCCTGGGGGTGGCAAAGCTGAGTCTAGAACCTATTTTTTTTTTCTTTTAGTCTAAAAATCTATCATACCAGCATGGCAAGGCCGGTTAGTTATAACCAAGGAACATCGAATGAGCCCAGGTTGTGGGATAAGACTAAGACATAGGAACTTGGTTTCCATCCAAGGCCTTACTGCAATACGGAAAGAACTGGAAGCATAGGTACAAGTGCAATCCTAAGAGCTGGCACAGCGACGCTAGGACTCCTGTTTTCTAAGTGGGAGTAGTATTGCCCAGGTGCCTTCTTTATGAATGGGCTGAAGGTTGGGAAAGGGCCAGACCAGGTGACCAAGCAGGTCTTTCGGATGCTGCAAGCAGCAGGCCTAAAGCCAGAAACGTGAGCTGGCAACTTCCAGGGTCCCTCTGGGCATACAGCTGAATCAGCCACGGGGCTCCTGAACCGTGTAAAGATGAGTGGGCGAAAGCCTCATTCCAGCCGGCATCCAGGGGCGTGGAAGCGAGGGGGCGGAGCCACTGCGTCGAGAGTCGTGAGGCAAGGGCTCCACTGATGCCCAGACAGCCGCGACCTGGTGTGACCCCCGCTTCCAAGAGCCGACGACTATGTACCACCAAGCGCCAAGCCAGAGCAACACCAGCGGCTTCGGGCCTTCCGGGGAGGCGCGCGCCGCGGCGTGAGGGCGGGGCTTCGCTCGGGCCCCGCCCACGCAGGAGTGCGTAACAATGGGGCGGGCCCCGGAACGGCGCTGCGGCGGCCGGGGGCCGGCGGGGAGGCGGAGTCGCCTCGGCCGCAGCTGCTGCCCTGCTCGGGATTTGAAAGATTATAAAGTCCGGGCCGAGAGGGTGGCGGCGTCGGATGCCCGTGTGGCGGAAGCGCTGGCGGCATGAACTACCCGGGCCGCGGCGCCCCACGGAGCCCCGAGCGTAACGGACGCGGCGGCGGTGCCTGGGAGCTAGGCTCGGACGCGGCGGGCGTGTTCGGCGGCGGCGGCTGCTGCTTCGAGCACCAGCCGGGCGACGGCGTGCCGCTGTCGCTGCTGCGCGCGGAGTCGCTGCACCTGGCACCGGGCACCGACGACCTGAGCCACCTGGCTCTGGACCCCTGCCTCAGCGACGAGACCTACGACTTCAGCTCGGCCGAGTCGGGTTCGTCGCTGCGCTACTACAGCGAGGGCGAGAGCGCGGGCGGCGGCAGCTCTTCTTCGCCTCCGCCACCGCTGATCGCCCCGAACTCGGGGGGCGGCGGAGCAGCGGGAGGGGGCCCCGGGGACAGGAAGCGCGCTCGGCCAGGCGGCTGCGCCGCCCGGCACCGCTACGAGGTAGTGACGGAGCTGGGCCCGGAGGAGGTGCGTTGGTTCTACAAGGAAGACAAGAAGACCTGGAAGCCCTTCATCGGCTACGACTCTCTGCGCATCGAGCTCGCCTTCCGGACCCTGCTGCAGACTACGGGCTCTCAGGCCCGGGAGGCGAGCCGCGATGGAGACCGGGTGTGCGGCCCAACCTCCAGCTTCGGGGAGGAAGACGACGAGGACCGCGCCTGCGGCTTCTGCCCGCGCGCGGCTGGGCCTGAGCCGGAGATGGAGGAGCTGGTGACCATCGAGCCGGTGTGCGTGCGCGGTGGCCTCTACGAGGTGGATGTCACTCAAGGAGAATGCTACCCGGTGTACTGGAACCGTAAGTGGCTGGCCAGGGGCGGGCCGGGCTCCGCGCGCTTGACCAGGTTTGGGACTCGATTGCCCCGCGATGCCTGCCTTGGTTAGGATGCAGGTTGCGCGGGGTGCCTCGGCAGGTGAAGGGTAAAAGAGCAGATGGCAGCGCCCAAGCTGCTAGCGGGATCAGGAGGGGAGGGTTCCGCGGGGGATTGCGCCTCCTGGGTGAGTAGAGTGCTGCTGCCATCCCCTGGAGCAGATCCCCAATCCGGTAGCTCTAGTTTCTTGACCCTACCAGGGGCTTTGTCCACCTGGATATCTGATTCGGTCTCACGTCTCCTGAAGCTCCTGTGATTTAAATTACATGTCCTGGAGTGAGTGAAAATGCTTGAGAGTGTCTTCATGAGAATCAACAGTTCAGTTAGAGACCTGGGAAGAGAAAAGCCCTGGCGGGAAAAGAGAGCTACAGTGTGTTATTCCCACTGGATATGTTGGGCAGAAGAGGAAAAGAACTGCAGGAAATGGCTCTGGGAAGTGGGGCCGTGTCCTCTGTGTAGAATGCTGGTGTATCTCCTCGGTTCTGTTTACGTATTTTTACTTTTGCTTCTTAACCTAGAAAAATTGCACGACCTCGGTTTTCTCATCTGTTAAATGGGACTATCGTAAAGGTCTGAACGATGATACTTTAGGCAACACGAGTAGGTTTAAAATCAGAATAAGAAAGGTAATACATAATCTGTGGCATACAGCATATATTAATATATGTGATATATAGCAGTAACAGAAGCTATTGGCCATCAATAATTTGTACCATACAGTATTCAACTTTATGGGCTTCAGTGCCCTAATGCAAATGTCTTACCTGATCTTTAGGCCCTCTATACATCTTATATTATTCTGATCTATATTAATTACGAGTACTGATGGCTTAACGTCCTTTCAGTTTATTTAGTGGCCTCTGGGCAGAGTCTACCACCTTTATCTTTGTACTCATAAAACAGTGCAGTAGGTATTCAGTGACTTGGTATTGAATTGCATCAGTGATTCTGATAATGCTAAAGCATGCATACATTAAGTGCAAGTAACTAAGATGGCAAATTCAGTACATGCCAAATCAGGTGTAGGTAGCATAGCAGGAAATTTCTTGTTACTCTTAATGATAAAGGCATTTGTTACTTTTTTAAAGATGAGACTTGTGTGGGCTTTGTTAGGTCACCTCTTGATTAGAAGCTCACTGAGGACAAGGCGCCTTTGCATTCATTCATCATTTGCATAATTTACTTAGTAGTTGTATGTGTTAGCACAGTACTTTTGTGCACATTGTTAAGAAACCCATGTCTTCCAGAGGCTTCCCATCTCATTTCTTTTTAAATGATCCATACATCACCAAGGGTCTTTCCTGCAGATAGAAACACAGAGCTTAGTGGACCCAGAAAGAAAGGTGAGAGGGGCTGGAGAGATGGCTCAGCAGGTAAGAGCACTGAGGGCTTTTCAGAGGACCCAGGTTCAAATCCCAGCCCCCACACCCCACATGGCAGCTCACATCTGTCTGTAACACTATGATCTGACACCCTCACACAGACATACATGCAGACAAAACACCAATGCATGTAAAGTAAAAGCAATAAGCAATAAATATAAAGGCAGGGGAGGGGGTGGGGATGAGAACACAGAGCATCCTGGAAAGGGGAACTGGAGACTAAAGTTCAGTCTCTCCCTTAGCTCAGACTTGAGTGCTTGGACTATACTTAGAAGTTTAACTAACACCTTACTGTTCACCTTACTGCTACTGTTCACTGTGGCAGCAAATTGATATTGGCTGTCAGCGTAGGGGGAAGTAGCCTCAGTGTTATTAATGAACTTGACCAAGGTCACTCAGCTGGAAAGTGATGCAGTAAGCAGCAGTTGAGTGATGAGGGAACACAGTGCCATATTTCATCCATCCAAAGGGAGGCATAGGCTACCAGGGATGTAAGACTGAGTCTGGAGGAGTCAGAAGCAAGGGGGTTAGAGAAAGGGATTCCTCTCAGTTGGGGCCAGCATATCCAAGGACACAGAGGCATGAAAATGCAGAGCAGTTGAAGGGGTGAAGGCTGCCCCTCTGGGGCTCAGGCATCTAGTGTGGGTTTGGATCTGCCCAGCCCAGCGGTGTGGGTGTGTGAGGTTGGCGAGTGGCCCCCTGTCGAGAACACTGCACAGGGTGGGTGTGCAGCGCTGAGTTTGGACTTTATCCTTGAGTCGCAGCCAGCCAAAGGTTCCGTATTAGGTGGGACTGGTGCCTGAGCACTGTTGGGTTGGCGATGAGAAAGCAGATGTCATGTGTTATAAGTCAGTGGTGGTGACAGAGTAAACCTGAAGGTCATGTGACAGACCTAGGCCTCGCCGTGTTCTTCCTGAAAGCAGTTGTTGTGAGGCCATAGAGCTTATACATTACTTGTTAATTTGCACATAACAGTGGTTTTGTTTTCATTTTAGCATTTTCTGACCAGCTCTTCACAATATACAAGCCTGTGGGTGTTCAAGGACTCCTTATAATCTAGTGGTTCTCAGTCTTCCTAATGCTACCCCTGTAATAGAGTTCTTCATGTTGTGGTGACCCACAGTCATAAAGTCGTCGTCACTGCTACCTCAAAACTGTAATTTTGCTACTGTTATGAATCATAATATAAATAATATCTGACATTTTTGTTAGTCTTAGGCGACCCCTGTGAAAGGGTTCTTTGATCCCCAAAGGGGTCACGACCCACAGGTAAAGAGCCACTGATCTAGCGTGCACAACACAACAAAATAGCAGTTTTTAGGGTCCTATTAAGTTTCCATGTCCTGTGTGATTTTACTTGAATTGGTTTCTGTGTATTTTATACATTTTCACACCTTTTAAGGAGAAGAGTATTCCCAGTATGGTGGTCTCATCCTTTCCCCAAATGATGGAGCCTAACAATGCTGTGTAGTTCTGGTCTTCCCCGTTGTATTTCCCCTTTTTACCCTTTGGGAGACTCTGAATGGTGGGTAATGAAAGGTTTTTTAAAGAAAAAGAAAAAAATCAATAAGGAACTTCTTAGTACACTACTAGATGTCTGTCCGTTGGCCATTTAGGTTTTGTGGCCTGGTTTAACCCACTGCTTCTTGGCGTTATGGAGAATGAGCTAGCTCTGTCCAATGTAAAGGAAAGTTGTTAATTCACCATTTTTTCTGAACTTTTTCACAGTAATTTCAACCACTGGGAGATATGTCGATCAGACGGGGAATAGCATTTGTCTTCTACAGATAGGCAGTTCATACAGATGAACAAACCAGATGTAGAGCATTTATTATCATCTACTCAGATGATATGGCTGCATGTGGACATTGTAGATAAAAGTTGATCATTGCTGAGCACTGGCTAGGTGACCGCCCTTCTTCCCACCGTCCCTCCTAAGCTGCTTTTTTGACAATTATCACCCGTGACATGGTAGAGTAGAACTTGCATACACAGGACTAGGTAGGTAACTACTGGCTGTATATGGATCTCAAAAAGCTATATACAGAGATTAAAATTGTATGCTCCAAGTCCATTTCTGGCCTTGTCCTCATCAGAGGTGACAAAGTAATCTGTAAAGAATATTGCCAAGAAAGTGGCCAAAGAATTTAGTCATACACTGATTGGAAGACATGTGGAACTAGAGATGTTTTCATGAGCTTAAAATAGTGTCTCTGCTGTATCGTGGCATTGATGTGTACAGTATGCACTGGAGAGTATATAATTTTTATTCAGTGAACAAATTATTTAATTGGCCATAATTTGTTTCTGTGAATTTGTAGCTTCCAGAAGGAGTCAGTTCCTAGCTGCAGGTTTCTCTTCTACCTCTGCTTCTAGTCACACTGTATTTCATATTGATTTTCATTTCTACTGTCAAGTACTTCAAAAATTAGTCTGTTATTGTCATGGATGTTAAAATGAAAGGGACATTGTATTTCTGACAAAAATAGGATTTTAAAAATCCTGTTTTTTCCTCAAATATGTGTTTATTAATGTAGCATAAATGTGACTGACTCAAGAGTGAAGAATAAGCTGGAGAGATGGCTCAGTGGTTAAGAGCACTGACTGCTCTTCCAGAGGTCCTGAGTTCAATTCCCAGCAACCATATGGTGGCTCACAACCATCTGTAATGGGATCTGATGCCCTCTTTTGGTGAGTCTGAAGACAGCTACAGTGTACTCATAAATAAAATAAATAAATCTTAAAAAAAAAAAAGAGTAATCTTCGTGGCACAGGGTGTCGTGAGAGAATGTGACAAAGTCCAAGGAGGTTCTAGGCACTGTCTCATGATCAGTTCCTGCTTCCAAAACAGGATTGTAAGGGTTTAGAGACCCCTTATAGTGTTAGTGTCAGTTATCAATGTTATCAGTGCCTAACCCTGAGACAGTGCTGAAGAATTCCTGAATCATCCAGGTTAGAAAGCATCCTTGGGCACATATTTACAGACCCTAGTTTGTCTTCTGACTTACAGACCCATTCCAGGTCTACTCTGGGATGCTTTGTCAGTGACCCACTGAAGCAGCACAGGATGTTACAGAGGGCACGACATGCCTCTCTGAGGGCACGACATGCCTCTCTGATCATGGCCCATTCAAGACTTCTGTTAATCTTTGCTGCTAGTTAAAAAACAAATCTTGTCGTATCATTTATTGGATTTGCCTTGTTTCTATGTGGAGTGAATGTTTGTGCTTGTTATGTAAGTGCTTTATGTAAATGTTCAGGATGGCTCTCTCTCCTCTGCCAATCCCCTCCTCTTTCTTCTTCTACTGTTTTATTATAAAAGACACTTTGTGCTCTTTCCTCATCCAGAGTTTATTTCCTGGATCTTTTATTTCTCCATCAATGCCTGTGTTTTGTGTTTGGTGGAGGCCTTTTATGTCTGGAACCCTACAGCTGATCCCTTTTTGTAAAGAACAGGAAAAGACTGGATATGCTGGCCAAGGTAGCCTCAGAAAGTGATCCTCAGTAAGAGGAGGGCCTGAGGAGGGAGATGGAAACTTCACAAGAATCCTGAGGTGGAGATTGCTGGCCAGAGACATTGAAAGTGTAAACAGCCTGGGTAACTGGGGATTTGGACCTAAGACCTTCAGCTTTCCATAAGCAGAATAGTATGTAAACACGTCACCAGGAAAACCAATGGCACTGATTAAAGGTGCAGACCATCCTAATTTGTTTGTTTGTTGCTGTGGTATATTCCTAAAAGTTCTGTTAAAGACAGAAAAATATGGGGCTGGAGAGATAGCTCAGTGGTTAAGGAGCACTGGCTGATCTTCCAGGGGATCTGGGTTCAATTCCCAGCACCCACATGGCAGCTCACAACTGCCTGTAACTCCAGTTCCAGAGGATCTGACACTCACATGGACATACGAGCATGTATGTAGACAAAACACCAATGCATATGAAAGGAAAATAAATTTTAAAAAACAAAAAAAGAAAAATATTTTTATTAGATTTACTCAGTTTGTTTTGAATGCATGTGAACCATGTCCATGCATGGTGCCCATAGAAGTCAGAGGAGGGTATCAGATCTGCATAGAACTGGAGTTACCAGATGATTGTGAACCACTGGATGGGTGCTGGGATTCAGACCCAGGTCCTCTGGAAGAGCAGGCAGTGCTCTTAACCTCTAAGCCATCTCTCCCACAACCCACTTCCAGTTCTGCATCTTTTAAAGGTCAGTTATTCCCCCACCCACAAAACACACATGAAGTTAAATCACTGACAAACACAGGGTCTGTTGAGACTGAGAATATACATAGATATTTCCAGTATGCCAACATTAGGAAACAAATGAGATGAAGATAGTAAAGCACCAGTATTGACTGTCAGAGAGCCGTGGACCAACTGCGGTGGCAGCAGCACATCTCTGTCAGAGAGCCGTGGACCAACAGTGGCTGTGGTGGCAGCAGCACATATCTCTTATGCACTACTTTCCACGTCTCGTGTTCATAGTGTTTATCCTAAAGTCTTAGCAAGCCACATTGCTAGTTTGTAATTCTTATTCTTATATTTTGAGATTAACTCTGGAAGAGACCCCAGGGGCCAGGCCAGCCTTTGGAAATTACATTGCTATTGGTACTTCTTTTATTCCATAACCAGAGATACCTGAGAGTTCTGGGGAAATACAAATATAAACTTCATCTGAATGGTAGATGGCATTTCTGGGGTTTGTGCTTGTTTGGTTTGTTTTGATTTTTGTTGTTTTTGTGACAGAGTTTCTTTGTGTAGCCTGAGCTACCCTGGAACTAGCTCTACAGACCAAGCTGGGCTCTGCACCTCAAATGCTGGGGTTAAAGGCCTGTGCTGCCATGACCAGACTAGACTACATTTCTGCTTACTTGTAAGCTAAGCTTTTATGTGCTGAGATGTAATGTTTACTAGTGTGTGAGTAGAGATCTGTATTACCATTTCTCCCTATGGCTCTATCATGGACTGTTGTTTTAAACATTGGTACAGACTCACCTTGACTCATGGTACAGGACAAAGGACTAGGTGAACTCTGCTAAAACCTGAGTTTTCTGTTTCTGACCCCTGTGCCATGGGGTGTGCTGCTCTGCTCATTGATGCCCACTGGTGAGTGACAACGGAACTGGACAGAGTCTCAGCCTCAGGATGGAAGTAATTAGACAGGCTGTCCTCGTGCTTTACTGTTACAGGTGGCCAACTTTCACTTCATATTTTACTGACAGAATCCATTATTCCCATAGAATTGCTTTTAGCTAGGCCCAGGGTCTGCCTGGTTTGCTCTCCTCCTCCTTCAGTAAAACCTGCATTTGTGTGTGTGTGTGTGTGTGTGTGTGTGTGTGTGTGTGTGTGTGTGTGTGTGTGTGTGTAAATATGTGTATACGGCAGCTACTTATGTAATCTTTCTGACTTGCTCAACACCTAATTTTTTACATAATATTTTTATTTATTCTATGAGAATTTTGTGCATGAATACAATGTATTTTGATCATATCATCTACTCTGCCTCCAACACCTTCCAGATACCCTCGAAATGTCCTTCCAACTTCATGTTCTTCTTACCTTTATGATCTATTAAATCCAGTTCATGTTGCCCATCAGTGCATGGGTTGGCCTCCACTGGTGCATGGCCAACCTACTAGTGGCCGTACCACTGAAGGAATGATGCCACCCTTCCCTAGCAGCCATCCATTTCCTCCTTTGCTTTCTGAGACAGTTTCTCACTTTATCCCGAATTTGCCATCTAGATTGGCTGGACAGTGAGCCCCAGCATCCTCCTTTCTCTGCCTCCCGGTTTAGAGGTATGAACTTGGATCTTGTGCTTGTACTCAGGCAAGCCATTTCCTGATCCCCAAAACCATCTTTTAATATCAAGTATATTTAACCTTCCTCCAAGTTGGCTTATGATTTAGAAAACAAAGCCTTTGCTTCTGATTCAAAAGACAATCCTCAGAAAGAGTCTACTTCAAAGAAAGCCGGTGTGGGTACCACGCGGATAAAGATGGTCAGTGCGGTTGCTCAAGCTTGTTTAGGAGCACCTACTGGACAGCTGGACAGCTGGACAGCTTGGCTGTCACTGCTGAATTGAGCCTTTGTTGTATACTTGTCCCTAAGTAAGACAAATGGAATGTTGCTAAATTACTGAACAGGGGCCAGAGATGGCTCAGCAGTTAATGCTCTTGCAGAGGGCCAGGTTAAATTCCTACCACACACATAGCAACTTATAACCATCTGGAATTCCATTTCCAAGGACTCTATGGTCCTCTTCTGGTTTCTGTAAGCACCAGGCAGGCACATGGTACATACACAAACATACAGACAAAACACTCACATGCAGAAAATAGTAAGCCCCAATAAATCTGTGAGCAGACACTTGCCTTTCCTTAACATTCTCGTTTCACAGCCAACCACCGATACATTTCTTATTTAAGATTAGCACAAGTTACTTGTGTTTTTCTTTTTGCCTTTCACTGGGTCATTCCTGCTAGGTAAGCGCCCTGTTACTGAGCTTTAGACATCTTTTTTAATATGTCAGCAGGTATGTAGTGTTCACTCATTCATTCATGTGTGTGCACATATGTGTTCATACATGTTACGTGTGGAAACTAGAGGACGTCTAGACTAGTGTTACTCCTTGAGCACTGTTCACCTTGGTTTTTGAGACGGGATCTCTCACTGGAAGGTGGAGCTGAGCTGGATGGCTAAGTGAGCCCCAGGGATCTGCCTGACTCCACACAAAGACACATGGAAAATAAGTAGTGAGCTGCATCGTCTAGTGCACTTTCCTGTGTAACCCTGCCTTGTGTGTAGTGAATGCCTAGCACTGTAATGCAGGATGGACTTGCTTGGAATTCTGATTACCTGACTGCTTTCTGTGTGAAAGAAAGACCTCCAGCCCATCCAAGAAGATGACCGCTCACACACAGCAGTGGCCTAGTTTAAAGTTTGGTTTTCACATCCCCTTTCATCGCATGGTAGCCCCACAGTTCCATCCTTGCCGCCTCCACCTCAGTTCCCACTGCCTTTTCTAGAGAAAAGCTGCATTGTCTAGCCCTTAAAATTAAGACTGAAGAGCCACTGAAGCCAGCTCTGCCATGTGCTGTGTGTGTGACTGTAGGTGTCTTTGTTTCGCCCACGGAGTGTGTGTGGACAGTGTCATCTGCCTCGTAGCAGTGCAGTGGATGTGTAAAAATTCCCTGTCTTCCTGCCATTCTCTTCCTGAGTTCGCACACTGCTTGACATTCTTGGCTCCCTTGATTTAGAGTCTCTTTCCTGGTGCGACATTTTCTTGGCCTATTGTTTCAATAATCACCTCTCAAGTAGGCAGAGCCCTAGAGTCCCAGTAATTGTTGCCTGACCCTGAAAGAAGTTGCGGTTTCTGAGTGATCTCAGACCCCTGAAAAGGGTGAGCTGTCTTGAATCTTCCTGGCTTGCACCTCAGAGAAGTGCCGCAGCCGACTCCTGCAGTCTGCTGCCTGGATGTGTGTTGGGGTGGAGTGGGAGTCTTTCCCATAAACGGACTCTAAAACCCTGAGCATCTGCTTCTGAGAGAATGGCTCTACCCCCAGAGCTCATTCAGGTCCTCTACCACCTTCTGGGATTTTGATACAGTAGAAAACTTTAAAAGACTACACAGTTTTCAATTGAGGTGGAGCCAGGAGTGCCCTGGTTTTCTTCCATGTTAGCAAAATAAATGGCTCATAACTGTCCCCTTTACTTTGGAGATCGCAGCCTGGAAACTTCCCAGGATTTCTTTAACTGGCCTCTAGCTGAGCCAGCAGTAACTACATTGGGTTCTGGCATCTAGTAGACCAACTTGAAGTAACCTTGAATTTACCCTTAATCAGAGGATTTGAGACAGCCACCTCTTTCCAGCATTGGCAGTAATTGCTGGACATGCCCAGAGAACAGATCTTTGTTGTCAGATTTATTTAGTTAAATCCTTGATTTACAGTTGTTACATGGCTTTGAACAAGTTATGACCTGTGGCCTAGTTTCTTTTTTGTAAATGGGAGCCATTCCTGTGTCAGAAGATTCAGTTGATTTTCCACCTACCTATTTCTGTTATTTCTTGGGTGAGAGGAGGAAAGACCCAAGCAAGGCATGGATAATAATTTCCCCACAGTTGTATAGACAGTATCCGCCCTTCACCAACCTTTTACTCACCAACCGCATCCTTCCAAGTATAGAGACCCATGACCGTAATAAGACTGTATGCAGCTTGGGCAGAATTACATACCACTGACTGGAAAGTGCAGGTGGGAATGGCTCTCTGTGAGGGGAGGTCAACAGGCCCCATCTCGAGATAGTTGATATGTCTCCCCAGTCATAGTTGCTGTGATGAAGACAGTGGTGGCTCTTGTGCCTGGGGTACACCATTCTGCAACACTGTGTCACTTTGGGGTTAATTTGTATGGTTTCTGATATGAAGCTTGCAGTTGTTACCTTAGTGTTGCTCATCAGTAAGTCATCTTTCATTCTCCTGCCCCTCCCCCTCCCACTGATGGCCTTCAACAACTCGATTATATTGTACCTTGGTTTTCTTCATACAGCATTCATTTTACATATTACATTTACACAGGGTTTGTTGAGATTTTGGTATCTGGGCCTGTGGTTTTAATCAAATTAGTAAAACATTTTTCCCCAAATTATGATTGCAGTTATTCTCTTCACATTTTTACTTGGAATCTACTGTTTGATGGGCCACCAAACTCTGCATTGAGTTTCCTCACCAGCTCTGAGTTTTCCTTTCAGTGGTTTTTCTTGTTTCATTCTAGATAGTTCCTATGATTACTGTCTGTCAGGTTTATATTTTGAACATGAAGTAATTTCACTGGTCTGCTGTAAGTTCTTTCAACAGTTTGTTGTTTAACTATTTCAATTTCAGCTACTGCTTTCATTTTGTATGTTTTTCATATGTGATGTATTTCTTCTACAAGTCATTTAGGTATTTCCTGCGCCTTGTTACTTCATCGTGTTCACATTTTCCTCTATCTTCTTGCATCAAGGACTTGTAATGGTTGTTTTAACATCTTATTCTTCTGATCTTACCATCTGTGGTGTGTGTGTGTGTGTGTGTGTGCGCGCGCGCGTAGGTTATTTTCTCCCACGCAGGGTTGTTTTGAGCTTAGAACACCCACTAGGTGTTCTTAGGATTCTTTAGGACTCTGCAAGGCTCCGTGGAACTCTGTAGCACTCTGCGGGACTCTGTAGGACACTAAAGGACCCTTTGTGACTCTGGGACTCTAGGACTCTGTGATGCCTCTCAGCTTTGCTCTAGCACACAGATAAGTTACTGCACAGCTAGATTGACCTTCTAGGGCTTTCCTTTAACCTGTTTGTTTGTCTTAGTTAGAGTTTTATTGCTGTGAACAGACACCATGACCAAGTCAACTCTACTAAGGACAACATTTAATTGGGGCTGGTTTACAGGTTCAGAGGTTCAGTCCATTATCATTAAGGCAGGAACATGGTAGCATGCAGGCAGGCATGGTGCAGGAGGAGCTGAGAGTTCTACATCTTCATGTGAAGGCAGCTAGCAGAATACTGTCTTCCAGGCAGCTAGGATGAGGGTCTTAAAGCCCACATCCACAGTGACACACCCACTGCAGCAAGGCCACACCTTCTAATAGTGGCACTCCCTAGGCCAAACATGTACAAACCATCACACTCTTCTAGAGTCAGAGCAGTTAGTAATATAAGGATAATTTGTCCCTGTTATACAGAGGCAATGCCTATGAGGACATTCATCGAGATCCCCTGGCTTTGGGGTTTGGAAAGACTTGCTCAGTAGTTAAGAACACTTAGCACATAATCTCAGCTCCAGTTGTACTGTTTCTCTCCAGCCAACACCGCACTCCAGCCACGATAGACTTCTTACTGATCCCAGAATCTAATCCTAGGACCTTTGCATTTCCTTACTAGTCCTTTCTGTTTCGTATTTTAATTTAACTTAATTTTACTTTTTGCTCTTTTGAGACAGGGTTTTTCTGTGTAGCCCTGGCTGTCCTGGGACTATCTCTTAGAGTAGTATCTCAAACTCAAGAGATCCATCGGCCTCTGTCTCCCAAGTGCTGGGATTAAAGGCATGCATAACCATGCCCAGCTTTCTATTGAAATTTTTACACTTAATTATCATTTTGTATATGTGCACAAATGATGTGTTTGTATAGGAGTGTGCATATGGAGGCCAGAGGACAGTCTGAGGAAACAGGTTCTCTGGGACCATCATGTAGGTCCCAGGGATTGAACTCAGGTCATCAGACATGGTGGCAGGTGCCTTTGCCTGTTGACCATCTAATAGGCCTCTGTTCTTCCCATTGTTTTTTTTAATCTTCTTTCTGCAGTTCTGTATTTATCAGACAGGACACAATACTCTTAAATACTTGATATCTTTCTGTGTGAGGGAACGGTATTAGAATGAGCAACAGTAACCTTTTTAAGTGGGGGAACAGATCAAGTGTCTACCACATAGAGTATAATTAAGATGTCTCTGTAGCCATTTTTAGGAGCTATAGGGTATAAGTGCTTACTGACTTTTTATTTCAGAACTGCTTGCTGCTAGGCCTTTTATTGCCAGTGTAATAACTACAGGCTAATTTAATTAGTTGCTACATTTAATTTCTTGTGGTCTAATTATTCATAGCACACTCAATTCGTATACTGAAATCCTAACTTCCAAGTTGGTGGTATTGGGACATGGGAGTTGGGTGAGGAGGAGATAAGGTCGTGAGGTTAGAAAGTCCTCCTTAATGAGATCACTACCCCAGCAGCTGTATGTAGATGCGGTGAAGTGGAAGGTAAGACCTCACCAGATACTGTGCCTGCCAGTGTCTTTGCCTCCAACTTCCAGAACTGAAGTGAAATTGCTGTGTGTAAGCTTCCCAGTTTATGGTATTCCCCTATAATAGTAAAGATGACAAGATAGTCTTCCTACTTCCTCCACCTTTCTTTCCTGATTCCTACAACCCTGTCGTAACAAAGGCAGGAAGAACTTGCCTTTTATTGGTATCACCAAGACATAAAGGAGAATACAAAAGTAAGTCTCTAGTCCCAGTATGACTACACGATCTCATCTTTGAGTCTTAGGAGACTCTGGGTTCCCTGGGCTACCGTCTACACTTGTCCTTACAGGAGATACTCATTTTGGAATTTTGAGATGATAGAAAAATGGAGTTTTAATTATACCAGATGGTTCAAGACACAGTGAGGATACAGACAGACTTAACTAGTCCATGTGGCTTTAGAAACTTCAGAAGAAACCCGGTGAGTCAAAGCAGTATAGTAATGCAGAATGGGGTCTGTAGAGAAGCAAAGCGACATTATGATACACTGTCATTCTGGTGCAAGACAGTATCTGATTTCAGTCTTGCCAAGTCTCTTTAGTGTCCCTTTCTGTGCACTGTGAGCTTTCTCAGCTGTACTTCTCAGCATTCTGGATCTGGGCCGTAAGAACGCTTTTTCCTCTTTGCTGTTCTTCCTCTTTAAAAAAAAACAAAAAAAAACAAAAAACAAAAAACACTAGCTTCTCTTGATTTCTATTCAGTTCACAACTCAAGGTGCATTTGCCCTCAGTTAGTTTGTCAGCAGTCCTTGTTGCCATCACCTCAGTGTGGTTCATCCTTTGCACCGTGAGGGATTTTCTTCCCATGTTTTCTAAAAAAGTAAATTACTTTGATTTAACACACTTATCTATGTCTCCAGATAAAAGAAGGAAATTATCACTTTTCTCTTGACAAATAACTCTAGAGAGAAATGCGTGGTTGGCTTGAGTCTTAAAGGTCCTCAGGACAGGAATGGCCGCCTGTTTGAAAACCTGGAACCACGAGGATGCTGTTTTCAAAGCTTTGGCAAGGAACAATGGAAGTGGAATAGAAAAGGGTGGAGGACGATTAGACAGGGACTAGGTTGGAGTGAGCTTTTTCATGCTGAGTTTTTACATTTTATCCTGTGAAAATGAAACCTTTGTCAGGTGTAAAGTGGAGAAGCTGAAATTTGCATTTTAGATTGCCACTTTGGCAGCAGTGTGAAGGATAGCTTATTCTGGGAAAGCAACTCAGAGTGTGGGAGGCTCACCAGGG
This sequence comes from Rhabdomys pumilio, assembly GCA_030674055.1. Taxonomy (NCBI): domain Eukaryota; kingdom Metazoa; phylum Chordata; class Mammalia; order Rodentia; family Muridae; genus Rhabdomys; species Rhabdomys pumilio. The sequence continues at coordinate 191,687,569 of JANHMN010000001.1, read as the reverse complement.
ACTTACACAGTGCGCTGAGGCCAGCCAGCCTGAGGCCAGCCTGAGGCGGCACTCCAAATGGTTGGGGCAGGGGTGGGAAGGTGATAGAATGCACAAAGAGGGTGCAGGGTGCAGGGTGAGTTCATATGTCAGAGAACATGTGGACCAGCCCTAGGCTCTGTGATGTCTTCACTTGATTGAATTGTGGGTAAGAAAACATTCTGACCCAGCCTGTGTTGGCAGAGAAAAGGTCCCTGCTTCAGTTAGGATGAAGTATCGTGGGATTTGAGGTTACATAGGTCTGGAATTCAGGAGAAGAGCATGCTGGGATTCAGGGAACAAAAAGACTCTGTAAACCAGTGGCCTCTAAAATGGAATATGCTAGCACTATTTTTGGGTATGTTACAATGGGACTGTTTGGATTTTATTTAATTTCTGTTTGGTCCTAATTTTGTATACCTTATAATTAATAAAAACATTTTGTAACAATAGTATATGTGCATGTAATATATGTGCATTGTAAATATATGTGTATTAGAGTATGTTAAAAAATATCTTTTAAAAAAATCTTTGATGAGTGACCAGTGTGGAAATGGCTAGTTTAAACTGGTTAATATTACAGAAACCATGTTGAATAGAAAGAGAACATATGTGTGAATGACACTGTATTCATCTAGAAACCCCATATGCTAATGCATATTCTTTTTCCTTTAGTCAGCATGTGGCCGCATATTCAGTGGCTGTGTTGTTGTGAGCAGAGCGGATGACGTCAGTATAGAAGTGAAGATCCCCGCTACTTCAGTTTACACTGACAGCTCAGTCACTGTTTCCATGTGCTTACTCCATCCTTCACATCTGTGTACATTAATATCAAACTTTTTTATGTTAACCAGGTACATAGGTATAAAAATTTCCTTAAGCATGTAAAATTCTGCATTCATAAATCTACCAAAACCCTGAACTTGAGAGACTTGATATATAGTGACTTACGATTCAATCTGTCCTCCAGATTCGAATGGAAGGGATGCTAAGAACATCTGAAGGCCACCATCTCCTATTTATAATGTGAGGGATTATGAGTAGGATATGAGCCTGAAGAGACCATGCAATAGAAACTTCCAGGGATTGTCATGGGTGAATCAGGTCCTCACCCAGTCCCAGCCTCCAACCCTCAGAATGTGAGTGGAAGTGAGACTAACTGGAGAGATTAGAGTCAGGCTGATACGTGGCCCTCATCAGCCCCAGTCAGCTGGAACTGGGTGAAGAAGGAGGTTTCGGCACATACAAAGGGAAGCCTGTGAGGACACTGAGTCAGTGAGCACTGTGTCCTCTCTGCCAAGCAGAGAGGCCTGAGTGCCCAGGCTCCCTGGGATCTCAAGATGCTAACACCTGTGTTGAGGGTACCTGGACATATGGACTTCAGTTATGAAAAAACGTATTTCCACAGAATGAACTCTCTTAGGCTGCTGTGCTTTGTTAGGCAGCTCTGGCAAACTGATTGATAGTGAGGCAGTTCGCTTTGAAGCTGCACTGCTCAGGAAGAGACCGGGGGCCTTTCAGATCCTTAAAGGAACCAGAGCTCTTGGCTTCATGTGCCACTACATCCAGCATTTCCTACCTCCGAGAAATCTATAAAGTGGCCCAAGCGTGGCTAGTGGGAGGTAGTGGTGTTAATGGAAGCATGGCTTTGTGGTCATAATGTGACTGTTGTTTTCCAGCATGGCCCAAGGCACATGTGGAGGTCTGTTTGTTTGTAAGGTCAGATGTAATGCTGCATGGAGCCGAGCCTGCTCTGTTAGCACAGTCATTGATTGCTCTTAGCGTATGTTCCTCCAAATCACGGTTCCTCTCTAGTGATGACCTGCTTTCAAGGAATTCTGATGGTTCCTAATTTGCTATCTTTAATTCCATTTATTAGTTAAATTGTTGTCAATCTTATTCCTATTCTATCATTTACCTAAGTGTCAACTTAATATTTTTAATTTTATGATTATATATTTCAAATATAAAAAAATAACAAACAGCATAACCAAGAATATCCTCTGTACTTAGGTTAAACATCACAGACAACACATCTCCTCCATGACCTCTCCAGTCACTGTCCTTGAATCTAGACATAGCCACTTATCTGTATTCCTTTGTATTTCTTAGATTGCTATTCCCTGTTGGCACTTTGGACTTACTGTAGCTCTATGTAAAAAGGGCTGTTCTATTTGTTTCCGTCTGCTTTTTGGTTCAGAAATAAATTATTGAGACTTAGCTGCAGTGATACACAGACTCCACCTGTGTCCGTTGCGTGAACATGCTACTTTACTTTCTTTCCCCTTTGGTCATTAAGTTCATAGTTTGGGAGTGCTGTGAACATTGCTGCAGTCCACATCTCTGCATGTACCTCCTTATGTTCCTGTGCCAGAACTGTGCCAGAGATGTTGCAATCTGTCTGTCTTTGATTACCAGTTAATCTGAGCATACTTTACATTATAGTTTCCTCTATGACTATTTTCTACAGAACTTTCCTCTTCCATAGAAAATCTTATTATAGATGTTCCAGTAAAGGCCAAAATTCTTCTCTAGTTTTAACAGAAAGAATAACATAAAAGATTTATGCTGGGTGCACATCTTTAATCCCAGCACTTGGGAGGCAGAGGCAGGCAGATCTTTGAGTTTGAGGTCAGCCTGGTCTACAGAGTGAGTTACAGGACAGCCAGGACTACACAGAGAAACCGTGTCTGGGGAAAAAATATTAACAGAGAAATGAATACAGCAAAGATAAATAAATGATGCAGAGGTAAAAGATACAGGGAGCAGCCACGTGGGAGGAGATAGAAATGACCATTCCTGGGAAGGGGTGTGTGTGTGTCTGTGTCTGTCTGTCTGTCTTTTGTCAGTCATAGCACATATGTGGAAGTAAAGGAAGACCTGCTAGGGATCAGATTTAGTCCTCAGACTTAGCAGTAAGCACCTATACCCAGCTGAGCCACCTCACCTGCCCAGATGCATTTTTCTTTAATAAAACATTATAAAAGATGATTTTGTGGAAATGGTATATTAACTAATGTGCATAAAATGGCTGAAGGAGGCCTCTGTGTGTGTCTGTCTGCCTTGAGTGCTACAGCACCTACTTTTGAAAGCCACTATAGTAATGGCTTAAAAACATTACTACATGTATAGGTGTGTGGCTTTCTGAAGTCGGTGATAGGCATCTATTTTGTGACCAGGAATAGAGCTGCATTCTTGTACAGAGGACCCACAAGCAAGCTCTACAACACACGTGCCATAGTGAGCATGTGGAAATCAGAGGATAACTTGTGAGAATCAGGGCTCTCCTACAGTGTGGAGCTTGGGGATGGAGCTCAGGTTCTCAGACTCCGCAGCAAGTGCCTCTGCCCACTGAGTCATCTCCCCATCCTATATTTATCCAGTGTTTTGTCGACAAGCCATGGTTTTTCATTTTTATTTTTAATTAACACACTGAGTATTGGACTTGGCTGTAGTATTCTCATACATACTCGGTGTGGACTGACCCTTCCTCTCATTCCCCTCCACCTCCCCAGCCCCTCGTCATGTATGTCATATGTCATATATGTCGTGTGTGCTTACACCCCTAGTGTTTTGCTGTCCACTTTGATATGGCATGTCTTCTATTGCCTTCCCACCACCCTCTGTCAAACCCTCTTCCCCTGTGTTCATGGGCCCTTTCTAGATTCCTGGTCTCTAACCATGCTCACTCCCACATAATTGTTAGGATCACCATGGGAGAGAACATGTAATATTTGCCTTTCTAAGCCTGGTTTAGGCTTCCTTGAAATATTTTCCAGTTCCATTTTCCTGCCAGTTTCATAATTTTGTTTTGCTTTACAGTTGAATACAATTGCATTATATGTCTGGACACATTTTCACTATCTATTTGTCTTGATGGACATCTAGGGTGATTAAATTTTCTTGCTATTATAAATTAAAACAGTAACTACAGTGGAAGAATTTTAAAAAACAGCATGCAGCTCTGCTAGTTCCTGGGCCACCCCATGTTGGTTCTCTATGTCCGGGCTCCAACACAACACGAGCTAGGCAGGAGCACCGAACGGGTCCCACAAAAAGCTGTCGTGGCCGCTGCCTTTGCTGGCCAGCTCTGTGGACTCCATGGCTCCAAGCGTGGCCTATGGTTCAACTCTGCCACCCTAATGATGCTTGACTGATCCTCAGACAATATCCGCCATGCTCACAGTACCCAGTAGAATGAAGACTCTTAATGCTTAAAGATTATCCAATGGATTTATATATCAGCAAATACTCAATACACAAGATGCCCACACAATCAGAATTGTAGACCCCAATATCTACCCTTTTGATATGAATAGCTACCCGAGACTGCTAGAGACAAGAACGTCGGCTTCCTTCTTGCTTCTCCCCTCCTTCTCCTTTCTCTCTACTCTCCTCCTTCCAACTGCTGGTTCCGCCTACCTCTTCTACTGCCCAATCACTGAGCTCCACTGCAAATACAATGTGGCAGGAAAATTCCTGCAACAAGTAACAAATATGGTCCTGCAAGTATCTCTGCAGTAGTACATACAGTCCTTTTGATATATGCCAGGAGTGGAATAGCCGGGTCATATGGCAGTTCTATTTTTAGTTTTTGAAAACCCTCCACACTGATTTCCATAGTGGCTGAAACCAGTTTACATTCCCACCAATGGCAAGAGCCCCTTTCCCTAGATCCTCTCCAGTGTTGGCTTCTTGATAGGATAGGCCGCATTTTGTCATCGTTGCTCTCTGTACAACAGTACCGGAGTAAATACCTTGGCATCATCTCTGGACAGTTTAGCATGTTTCTGTATATACATTCTAGAAATACAGTTGCTCTATAAAGATTACTAATATTTTAGTTTTTGAGAAATAGCTGAGCCAGACGTGGTGGTACACACCTATATGCAATTCTAGCATTTGGGGAGGGGAAGCAGGAGAATCAGGAGTTCAAAGCCATCTAACTTCAGCAAGTCAACAAGTTTGTGGCCATCCTGGTGGAACTACATAAGGCACTGTCTCAAAAAAAAAAAAAAAAAAAAAAAAAGTTCTTAGTATCTGTACTGTTGACAATTTGAGTCCAACATGGCTTTGTTGGTGGGAAGTAGAAAGGAAGAAGCTGGATTGTATAGGTTTTCATCAGCATCTTTGGCTCCACCCACTGAGTTCTAGTTAGCAGAGCTATCCTGAGATCAAGTCTTTAACAAATGAACCTTTAGAGAACACACAACCATGCCCAAGCCTCAGGAGTCCTGGAGATCCATTCCTACTTTGATAATCATAGTTCACAATTAGAGAGTTGCTGTCTGGTGTGTCTAATTATTTGAAATCAGTTTAGTGGTAGAAATAAGTAAGCCAAGAACACATCTTATAGCTATCTAATGTTTGACAATCCATGACAAACACTTTAACCATTAAAATACCCTATTTCTGGTTGGTTAATGGCTCATCTGGTAAAACTGCCTGACACTAAGTTCAGTCTCCAGAGCCCCACATGGTGGAAGGGGAGAACCGACTCTGACCTTCACCTGTGAAGATGGATGGATGGACAGATGAATAGTAAAGTCCCATGTTTTGAGCCAAAGAAACAACAAAAAGTACAAATTATATTGTGATAATATCATATATAATTTCTAACAGCTAAACTGATCTATATACTGCTGTAACTTAGGAGTTTACTTCCTTCAGAGGAGTGAAGGGTTGTACCTGAGTGGTGGTAGGGAACCTTCTGTAATATTCCCTTAGTCTGGGTATTAACACTTGTAAATTGCTGTGCATGAGATTGGTGTGTTTTTCTGTGTACCTGTTATTCTTCAATGAGTAGTTCACCCTCTAAAGTCCTACTGTTCTTATACTTAGAAGGTAGGCAGACGGTTGCTTGTTTGTTGGTTTGTTTCCTCAAAGAATTAAGTATTAAAAACAAATGTGTTAATGGCAATACAGCATATACCAGCTAATCAGACAAACAGGCACACTCAAGAACTAGGGAAAACCCAGTGTAGGTTTTCTCTGCCAGCCACTAGGGCAATGCTAATGCCTCCCTCAGCAACATTTCACACGTGCAATTGAAGTAGCTCTTCAAGTTAGTTCCTCTTTCAAGCATCTGAGATGTAGGTGGACATAGCACTTGTATCCCAAGATTCCAGAGAAGCAAGGAAGGCTAAGCAGTTAGACTATACACAAAATAAATACAGGACCATCAGAAGTGCAAGGGCATTCTCAGCTACATTGTGAGTTTGAGAGCAGCCTGGTGTCCTATAAGTCCCTCCTTGCCCCTCCGCCAAAATCATTTAAAGATAAGTAAAAATGATCAGAACAGAAGCAAAGTATATGTGGAATGTCATAAAGAAACCTTTGCTTTGTATGGATAGGTTTAATGTATTTTTTTTAATCTCTAAAATCTTTAAGTATTAACTTAAAAGACTGTTCAAGATAAACACTAGCAGCTCTGTATAGCATTAATCCAGTAGAGTCATAGCTAAGGGAAGGGCTCATGAAGAGATAAAGCTAGAAGTTAACTAGATGAAAACAGGTCAGAACAACCTGCAAACACTGTAAGAGCATCCCAGAAGCAGCATACACAGAATATAGCCAGATCTCACACACACACACACACACACACACACACACACACACACACACACGGAAGTGCCCTATTGTTGTGAAAAGTACCAAAACCATGGGCGATCTCTTCCGCATCCCAAAGCCTACCTTGGTACCTGCTTTATGGTACATACTCAGAAGTTGTGTGAATATATGTGAAATATATGAAGAAGCAGTCTAAGGGAAGGTGATTAGGAACTTCTCTGAGGAGCAGTACCGAGCCATAAGAGAATTTGAGTATTGAGATAAAACAGTTCTTTTTGGCAGTCATAAAAGGTGGATTAGGTTTCTGAAGAGATTCTCATGTGTACTTACATGGACATGTGCTGCCAACTAAGGGTTAGCAGAGGTGGTGGGACTGTTGGAAGATTTGACACTAGGGATTCCAGGCTTCTGTGGCAGCTTCGGAAACTAAACAAACAAGAACCAAGACATCCTGGTGAGTAAGGGAGGATTTGGAAAGCCATCTGAACTTTTTGTTGTTATGGTCACTGATGGTAGTAGATGAGTATGTACATAACCATGTGTCCACATCCAGAGGCTGGGCTCTGCCGTATTCTGTCTTGTTCCTTTGAGATAGATAACTGACCAGCAAGCTCCAGGAATCTGCCTGTCTCCATCCGCAGTGCTGGGGTTTCTAGCACCTGTGCTCACACCTGACTTTTATATGGGTGCTATGTACTCAGCTCAGCTCTTCATGCTTGCCACAGCAAGCACCTTATTCATAGAGCCCAATGTGAGCATAATTTTTGAGATATGGTAAACAGTTCATAGTGTTGAGCTATGATTGTTAAAAGCAATTAGGAAGAGGCGTCCTGGATAAAGCCAAGGTTTCTGCCTTGAGTGACCCATCCAGAGCAGCTGCTAAGTGACATAGAAGGAACAGACTTGTGTGGTGTTGTGTTTTGTTTGTTTTTCCCTACAAGTCAATGTGTTGAGTGACTCTTTCATGACTCAACACAACTCAGGAACCTGTGATTTTGGTGAATGAGGGCTAAGCAAGTGCCTTTCCTATCTGGAATGCTACATCGTACAGTTTAAAATAGCTCTCTAAGACTCACTTGGGAACTGGGAAGTGTGCACTTGGGAAGCTGGAGAAATTAAGATTAGAGTTAAGATTAAATAAGATAAGCTACTTGATTTGGAAGGTAGCAACAGCTCTCTAAACCTAAGTTGCACTACATGTCCTCGAACATACACAGACACAAAGCCCAGAATGGGCCACATACCCACAGCTCACACCTGCACCAAGATAGACAGTGGTATGACTCATTAATCACACACACACACACACACACACACACACAGAGAGAGAGAGAGAGAGAGAGAGAGAGAGAGAGAGAGAGAGAGAGAGGCGCACAAAGTTACAGCATATGAGTACACAGAGTGGGCACACAGTGGCCTAAGAGACCAAAGAAGATTGGAGTGGGAAGAGAGGAATTATCCACAGATCCAGTGGATAAACTCCAAAGGCCCCACCTCAGAAATGGAGAGCTACAGGTAGTCACTGGCTACTGAGAGGGTGTCTTCAACTAGATGTAAGGTATTCAGTCCCAACTGGTCAGCCCTAAACAGATGTACATATGAGCAATGCTACACGAATTCAACAAACTCTGTGTGTGTGTGTGTGTGTGTGTGTGTGTGTGTGTGTGTGTGTGTGTGT
>JANHMN010000001.1:191647354-191679293 GCA_030674055.1 Rhabdomys pumilio | reverse complement strand
TGTGTGTGTGTGTGTGTGTGTGTGTGTGTGTGTGTGTGTGTGTGTGTTTAACAATGATAAAAGGAATCATTACTTTGAAAAGAGTTGAACAGGGAGAAGATATAGTTCAAATGAAAATACAATATTCATTTATGAAAATGTCAGTAATGTAAATAAAAAGTTTGACCACTTAAAGCATTAAAGAAAAATGTCCATGTAGAGAAAACGTCCCAGCACCAGTGCAGGCCTGGGATTGGTAAAGAAGGAAAAGGAGGAGGAAGAAACTGAGGGAGGGGACTAGTGGGAAAGGAGAAGGGCAGAGAGTCACTTAAAGTCACATCAAAAGCTAAGACACCACAAACCCAGGAAGAAATGTAACAAGATTTTATTAAGTATTAGTAAACAAGTTTGCGCTGATTGGTTTTGTCAACTTGAACATCCCTTCACGTTTCTGGGAAGAGGGGATCTTAATAGAGAAAATGCCTCCGTCAGTTTAGGCTGAAGACAAGTCTCTACATTTTCTTGATTAATAATTGATTTGGGAGGGCCCAGGTCTCTGTGGGCAATGCCATTGTTCCCCTGAGTTGTATAAGAACTCGAGCTGAGCAAGCCATGGCAGGAAGACAATAGGCACTGTTACTCATGCCTTTGTTTCAGTTCCTACCTTGAGTTCCTGCCCTGAGTTCCCTTGAACTGTAAGCTATAAGATGAAATAAGCCCTTTCTTCCTCAAGTTGCTTTTGATCATGTTTATTGTAACATAGAAACCTAAGACAAAGTTGAAGGAAAGATAATACATTAACTACAAGCTATCCAAGGGCGGGTAAATTCAAACAATAAACTAATAAGGGCCATTGATAAAAAGGAAAACAACCAAGAGTGTGAAAGTAGGATGCAGAAGCAAGGGAGGGTCTTAGAAGGTAGCCAGTGGAGGACAGGCTGGAACACCCACCCTGGAGAAGCCAGGACAGCTCTCATTCAGCCCTGTGACATTAGATCTTAAAGATAACTGTAAAGGGAGAGAAAAGTCACGTTACTGATAAAGTTAGCACCCTGTTCTAGGAAGATGGAGCTGGAACTTTTCGAACTTAAGCTGGCTAGCCTGCCCTTCCAGTATTGGGTGAGCAGACTGAACATTCATAACAACATGCCACAAACAGTTATATTGTAATGTAGATTCAAGATAAAACAGTACTGGGAAAATAAGTGTAATTGTTGTTATGTCCAGACAGAGAAAATTAAAATAGAATAAGATAATTAGCCTATTGCATATATTATAATATTATAAGTGTGAGGTCATAGATGCCATTTAAAATAGTCTGGCCAAATGGTAAATTTTAAATAAAAAAAAAGACCTGCACACCTGCCTAGTTTTCCTAATTGGTGGGGAAGTGGGCACAGAAATGCCCCATAGGAAAGTTTGAATAATAAAGATGATAACTATAAAAGAACAGAGAGTTGGGTTCAGACATATTAATTATATCAATAAACAGTTCAAAAGAAAATTTCACATGACTTTATCTACAAAGCTTAATTCTATGCTGTGTTTGAGACACATGTAGAACCCAGTGATATGAAAGGAATATGCAGACACCACAGCCAGATGGAGAGAAGAAAAACTTGGGTATCAGTCTCAATAGAAAAAGTAAAATTCAAGCCCACCCTCTCAAGTAAACATAAGAGTGTGCATACAGCACGAAAAGTCATAGCTCAATGAGGCTTTATGTTCACCGCGTACACCTAATTCATTGTGAGACTCTCAGTGCCCAGCACCACTGTAGAGAGAACAGAAAATACAAGAGCATCCCAAGAAGCACAGGACAGGAGCCAGGGTGGTGGAATCTCAGCACTCCAGGGCAAAGGCAAAGGGATCCTCCAGGTTCAAGACCTGGGCTAGCCAGGGCTACACAGTGAGATTTCAACTCAAAAAACAAAGCAAGTAACAGACAATTTTTCATACCTCCTAGTACAACTCTAGTAGAGTGAGACACATAACATCATCTGGCGTATCTCCTGCCCAACCTGAAATCAGCCATTCCTGGCCTTTGGGAGAACTGATTAGGGTTGCTCACATGCACTGGTTGTGCCCCGCCCCCTTTAAGAGAAAAGATATCAGTAGTTCACATTGATATTCCTCATTGAAATTTATAATTACAGAGGTTTTCTTTTTATATTTGAATCTCTTTCTAAGAGATTCAATGCTAACATTCTAAGTTCTAATTGTCAGGTCCAAAGGAAGCTCCCAATTCTCCAAACTTCAAAGGGCAGTCCAAATAATCAAGAAATGAATTCAACCTAGACTATGGAAGGCTTTCTCATGGTTAGATAAAAGCCAGCATTTCTCAGGAATTTGTGGAACTGATTCCCACCTGCCAAAAGGAGCCATTTCCCTACCTCTGGCAGAAGAGCCAGTTGACTCTCCAATAACATACACCTGCGGCCCTATCAACATGTCAGACATATCAGCACGTCAAGGTTCCTATAACTGCACTTTAGTGCCTGTCAGCCTCTGGCTGTTCTCTCTCATGAAAATTTTCTTTCTTTTATGAACAGTAAGACATGGAGTATTCATGTCATCAGTTTATACACTAATGATATTCACAGAATCAATGCATTCATCAAAGCCTATAGCTGGGTTGTAATGACTAACAATGTGACTGTTGCAGAAAGCTTAAGGCATGTTTCTATTTGTGTTTGTGTATGTGTGCGTGTGCATTTGCATGTGTGTGTATTCGTTCATTCATTTGTTTCATTTTGCTTGTACTTTTAGGTAATGTTTCTTTCGTTCTGACTAATCTTTGGCTTTGTGGGGTTATTGTTTGTTTTGTTGGTAACTTTTTGCTGTTACTGAGAATAGAACCTAGGACCTGGTGTTGCCCTACAAGCACTTTGATACGATGGTAAATGCCACCCTGCTTTTGCCATTTTTATAAACAGTTTTCGGATTCAAGATGACTATTAATGTGGTTTGTTTATAATAAAGAAAAGTCTTGGGCTTCCAGTAATGGTGTTTTATTAGGAAAATGTGGAGTTTTTTTCTAAAATGGATGAGGAATTTGCTTTATACAATTGCTTTATTGTTTTTCCCTGTGTTCCACCTGGAAACACATGTTCCAACATGACCTAAAAAAAAGCGCATCACTGTGTTCACAGTCTCTAGACACGCTGCCTGGAATGCTACACTGATAAGTGAACTACCAACCAGGCCTTGCATTAAAGCCCTTAACCTCCACACTGGGCTTACACAGACCATCACGTACATAGACAGTTGCTCATCTGTCCTCCTAATGATAAAGCAACCTTAAGCGGAATGTCTAGTAGAACTTAATAACTGAAAAACCCTCTAGCAAGGCTCACACCTGGAATAGCGGCCAGAGTGAGCCACTGACTGAAACAAGCAGAGAAGGTACACCTGGCTTGAAGTCTGCTTTTCTCTACCTTAAATGATTATATTCTGTCATAAAAGCCTGCCTGGGAAATAGCTGTGTGCCTCCCTGTGAGAGACTGATCTTGTGATCTCTCTTTTCAGAAGCTGATAAAATACCAGTAATGCGTGGACAGTGGTTTATTGATGGGACTTGGCAACCTCTAGAAGAAGAAGAAAGTAATTTAATTGAGCAAGAACATCTCAGTTGTTTTAGGGGTCAGCAGATGCAAGAAAATTTTGATATTGAAGTGTCAAAATCCATAGATGGAAAAGACGGTAAGATGACCAGTTATGTTCTATGAAAGTAAGTAATTGATACAGTTATTTAATGTGTTCTATAAACATAAGTGATTGATACAGCTGGTAACTCTAGTACTAGTAACTGGGGGGTGGGTGAGAGCTTACTGAATATGATGTTTTGAGGTGCTAGCAGTCAGGCTATGCATGTTGGGCAAGTGTTCTACCCTGACTGTACCTGCAATTCTAAAGTTTGTTTTTAAAACCACTTTATATTCTAGAATTTAAAACTGCTATGAGTTTCCAGGCGATTTTACTTAATACATATGCTTTATTGCACAGTACTAGAACGATTTGCCATGTAGGGACACATTGTTTATGTTATACTCAGAGTTAGTAATTTGGGGCAATTTGAGTTACCACAGAAAGTAGAACTTATAAAACATTCTTGCTGTCATATAAAAAAAGCAGTTTTATTAGTATCTTAATAATCTTCTGAATTTTAAAAGCCAGAATTGCTTTTGTGTTATCTTTAGTTATCTCTGGTAGTTAAATACATGTTTCTAATGTAAAGCAGTTCTGCCCTTTAGCTTACTTACTCAGAAGTATGTTCCAACTGTTAAGAACATTATAGAATAGCCAGGATTGCCATGTTTTCAGTATATGTCTGAATATTGAATAAGCCTCAAAATGTGTGGTGAAGTTAAAACTCCTTCTATTATTCCGTTTGCTGCAGGCAGTGGGATCAACTACTCTGGTGAGTACAATGCTCAGGCAGCTTAGACTGTGTGTGCTCAGGGGCTCTTCATCCATGCTTACCTTAGTTTGGGAGGCTTTGACAAGCCCTGCCGAACCTAAGGAATTAAAGTACAACTTGAGAAACCATTTTTCTTACCTCATAAAACCTCTCTGAAGCCAAGAAGCCCACCCAGTGTTGACAGGTGATTCACAGAATGGGGCTCCTCGCTGTTCACAGGCCTTGACCCTGTTTCTTCTCTTTTGCTCTTCTTTTCCTCTCTGCTGCTGCTTTTTGTTGTCTGTCATCTCTCTGAACATATGTATAGATACATACACCGGTCACAAGAAGAGAATTCTGACTCTACCTTGGTTTTTGTCTCCTCGGTTACGATGACTGAGGAGATTTGTGAACATCCAGCACTTCTGTGACCCTTTTGTAATTTTCAGGTACCATGTTCCGAGTTTTTAAATACAGTATCTCAGTTTCTTGATCTGTAGATTCAAGCATTTCCTTATTTTGATGTCAGATTTAGGCTAAAGGTTTACCAACAGTGTAGAGAAAACACTTCTCTATAAGAGCTGTGGCTACAGGTAATACTTTAATAACTAGAGAAATAATACTTCACTCTTGTGCAAAAAGAAAATGTGATTTGAAGATAAGGAATGGTCTCACCACTGCTACTAAAATCGCACACACCTACTTCACAGTGTCTGAAGGACAGAACGTGCATCATAAAACAGTTTCAGTGCTGCTAGACAAAGCAGGGTTGGCAGTTCACATAGCAAACAGTTTTGTCAACGCTAGCCAGTACTGTTAGTGCATGAAAGCTCTCAGGAAAGATGGCTAGCACACAGAAGGGAAGTGCTTCCGTCCTCGCACTGTCCGTCTCCTTTGCAGCAGCCTGTGCAGGTATCAGCAGGTCTGTGTTTTCTCTCCACCACCTGCTTACAGTCATAGTCAGAACAAAATTCATTTTCATGTGAACTCTATACTTCTGCTTTCTTTCTAAATGTTAAATGTAACAAATACTTCAGTCTTCTGCAAACTCCCCAAACTTACTATGCTTAAGAACACAGTTTATTTGTATGAGTAAGGTTTCATAGGTTTCTGTCTGTCTGTCTGTCTGTCTGTCTCCCTCCCTCTCTCTTTCTTTCTCTCTCTCCCCCACCCTCTCTCCCTCTGTGTGTGTGTGTGTGTGTGTGTGTGTGTGTGTGTGTAAGTAAAGGAGAGAGAGAGAGAAGAGAAAGATCTAAATCTCAACTACTATAACAACATTATATGATGTCTTTAAAGGATCCACATAGAGTAGTAAAATTCTGATTAAAAATAACATGTTTGGCAGGCGTGGTAGTATCAGCTCTCAAAGTCAGCTTAGTAGTCTCTGTAGCAAGTTCCTGGGCAATTAGGACTACATAAAAAGGCCTTTCTCAAAAAAAAAAGAAAAAAGAAAGAAAAGAAAAAAAAGAAAAAGGAAGGAAGGAAGGAAGGAAAGAGAGAGAAGAAAAAAAGGAATGAAGGAAGGAAGGAAAGAAAGAAAGAACTGTTTAAATTATTACCCTGTCATTTCTAGAATGGTTCCCTGAAGATCATTAGAAGACTTTTCTTTTGCTGTAGTCCTACGTGGCCTTGAACTCTCCATGTAACTGAGGATGGCCTCTAACCTCTACCTCCCAAGTGCTAAGGTTACAAGCACACACCACCACTCTTAGTTTAAGATAAAAATTTTAGCTGTGAGAAACCCTGTCTCGAAAAACCAAAAAAAAAAAAAAAAAAAAATTTAGCTGTGTTGTGGCGTAAGTAAAGATTTATCATATTGTCAATTCAATTCATCATAAATATGATTTTCAGTCCTTTTACCTACTATTTGGTATTATGCAAAATAAATACTCAGAGGTTAAGTTGTGACATTTAACTTTGAAGATCCTGGGAAATTTTGTAGTATATTTGAAAATTACGGGTGATGTTACAGAAACATGTACCCTCCAGAAAGCCAGTATTTAAGGGAAAATACCTCAAGTTTCAGATATTTAACAAAAGAATGCATGTTCCTTTAGATTGTTTTGGCTTTCTACACTTCTGAAGTTTTCTATTTTACTCTTTTTGGAGTGAAAATACCCTTTTCACCTAGATCTTTTCATGTGTGATGATAAAGCATTGACTTTTCCTTTGTCGAGATTATTAATGCCTCCAAGTTGTGCTGGGCACTTTTGTGGGAGACATATAAAGGCGTCTGTCTCCCTGGAGTTGTCAGGATGTCTTAGAGAAGAGAGAACCCACAGGAGAGGTATGGATGGTCAGTGCGAGACAGCGCTGTGTACAGCGGATCTGAACAGGTTGAGTAAGTGCCATGGAGTTACTAACAGGCTGTCTGTAGTGTCATCTAGTAAATACACATTTTTAAAATCTGGGAGCAGAAAGTCAGTAGTATTTTAGGGAATTACAAAGAAACTAAGTTCTTGCCTATAGAAGCATTAGAATAAAATACTACTTCTCACATTAGGTATGTTTATATTTTATCTCCTTTAGATTTTTCATCCCAGTGTCTAAATGAACATTGAATTAGATGATGTAAGTCTGGTAAAACTATCCAAATAAAGAGAGCCTACAAAAAGATGATCATTGTTGTGACTTAGACGCTTGAAACTTAATTCTCCAAGAACTACAGTGCTCCCCTTCCTTACCCAGTAGCTAGGAGAAAATTTACGTGTGTGTGTGTGTGTGTGTGTGTATGTGTGTGTGTGTGTGTGTGTGTGTGTGTGTGTTTTCCCGTGTCTCCCCCCTGTCTGACTGTACTTTTGTGTACACCTGGAGGCAGGAGCCTAAGAGGGTCGGAAGAGGCATCCGGTCCCCTTGAACTGGAGGTTCTGATATGTGCTGCCATGTGGGTGCTGGGACCCAAACCTCGGTCCTCGGCAAGTGCAGCGAGCACTCTTAACCACTGGGCCTTCTCTCCAGCCCCAAGGCTAGAGAAATTTTATCTAACATGGTGACTAATCTGAGTCCATTCATGCACTTGAGATGACTAAATAAAGTTATGCCTTCAAATAAGTAATTCTGTAAGCACATTTAGTACTGGATTACAGTTTGTCTAGGTATATACAGTAGTTTAAAAAGTTGGCCTAAATGCATTAATACTGTGTATCATGCTGGCCACAAAATACACAACCTCGATTTCATAGTAAAAAACCATAAGACAAACTGAAACTGAGGGCTGCTCTACCAAGTAATAAATAAGATGTGCCTGTTCTGTTCAGTCTCGGTCACAAGTAGGAGCAGCCTGAGGAGCTGCTAACAGCAAAATGTAATCAGGATAGGATCCTGGAACAGAAAAACTGTTCATGGGAAAAGTGGAGAGCTCTGGATGAATCCCATAGCTGACAGCTGGGTGCCAGTGTTAATCCTCACCTGTGGTAACTACTGCAGTGACACGGTGCTAGCCCAGTAGGAAGCTGACGCAAATTAAGATGAAATACTGAAAATCTTCAGTGCACACACACACACACACACACACACACACACACACACAGTCAAGAAAGTGGGAACAGAAAAAGAAAAACCAGGTGGGAACAGGTGGGAACCAAAAGAAAAATAGAAAAGTGATAGGCCTGCATGCACCCATGTCAGCAACCGTGGTCAAAGGCGGAGGCTGGCGGACTTGAAAAGGGTGTAGAACCTGCTTGTAGTCCGGCTGCAAGTCACACCAAGCGCTTGCCTCACATGGGGAAGGTCCAGGTTTAATTGTCACCACCAAATAATTAGCCACACAGAAGTCCTGGGTCAAAATTTAAAGAGCAAGGAATGCTGAGGCTACAGTGTCAGGGATGCTGTGAGCATATGCAGCTGGTGAGAAGTCAGTAAGACCGGTCTCTCTTGAGTTTGAGGATAGCCCTGTTCCACGACAGCTAAGGCCTATCTTTTAAAAAAAAAAAAAAAATTAGGAGGAGGTGTTCTGACCTGCTAATCAGCTCCTCTTCTGTTTGTGATGGCTGAGGGTCCCCATCTTCTAGTTTGTGATGGCTGAGGATCCCCGTCTTCTGTTTGTGACGGCTGAGGGTCTTCTAGTTTGGAGTTACAGTTTTATGATTTACTTTTTTATCGGTTTGTTTAATTTACCTGAAGTCCAAGAAAGAGAGCTGGAGTTCTGATGTAGTCAGCAAGTTCGAGATGCACAAGGCCACCTGCTTTCCCTGAGAGTAAGAGTTTTCCAGATCAGTGCTACGCATCACCGGGCTCTTCTAGACTAGACTCTGATTGCTTGAAAAGGTACTCAGAAGAGATCATTTGAGGCAGCCTACGGAAGCCCCTACCTAAAAAAGAATAAATCCTAGTTTTCCAGTCAGTGTTCACAGAAGGAGAAGGTATTAGGAATATAGGAATAATTAACCTGCCCACTTTGTGGATAAACTTACTGTATTCAGAGTTAGATGGTGATTAAGGTTTCTTTGCAAGATTAATTAGTAAAGAAACGATTCTGAGTAATTTGACATTTCAGAATTTTCTGATTACTGAACAAAACTTTACTATGTAAACATTTAATTAAATGTTAATCAGCTTATAAACTAGCATCTTCAGATTAATGAATGCATGCATACTGGTGCAGTAGTACCTAGGAACTACTAAACTTTATATTTAACAAAAGACAAAGGAAATAGAACTTTCTAGAACCTAGATGTTTTTTACCAATGAATGATCTCCAGCTGATAGTTTGCAAAGGCTTTTCTTCTGCTAAAAGAGAAGTAACCCCTGTAATTCTGTGTTTGGCGTTAAAAGAGTTAAGCTCTCTAGCAAACGATTTCCAAGTGGAAATATGTGCTGAAGGTAAAGAAGCAGAGCATTCAGTTTATAAAAAAGGTTTTAAATAAGTACAAGTTTCTTTTGGACGTAAAAAGCTGTCTAACAGTGTGTGCTTATCTTCTTAGAGTCATGGTATTGTTTTTGAAAGGCAAGAATTCATTTTGTGTCTTGACCAGCTTTCTGAAAGTGCTCACATGATTTTATATCAGGTGGCCCATGTGCATCCCAAGAGCTCGATTTGGTAAATGTGGGATTTGGTTCAGGTTTGTTTTACTGCTAGACCTAAAAATTTAATCTTTGTTTCTTTGTGTAGTAAATTACCAAGTTTGAGTCTGTCTGACCCTCTAGCTATGTCTCAGCTTTTTCCTAGTTTATTTGGTTTATTTGTTTGCTGGCCTAAGTGCCTCTGTTCCTAAATGGCCAGAAGGCACGTGAAAGAACGAGACAGGAAGAAGCCAGTTTCCATGCTCTTTTCTACTGTGTCAGAGGCATTTAATAGCTGCTGTCACCCAGCTTTTAGCCCTAGTTTATGTCCTGCAGCATCTAACTGCACTGCAGATGTAGAAATTATTGTGTAGGTGTACTTTTTAGTGCCTTGTAAGAATTTTATAAAAACCCTTATTGCACAAATCTTTGCATATAACTTCAATTGAATATACAACAGAAATGCAAGGTTTTTTTTTTATTTGAACAGTATTTAACCCATGAATGTTGAGTTCATAAAAGGGAGTGAGGGTGAAAATTGAATATATTAGAATATAAATATTAATTAAGTCATAAACATTGGTAATTTGTTAACTGAATAGTAAACTGATTTATAAGATTCTATTTCAAATGTACTAAAATAATTACTTAAATGTAAAGAATGTTATCAGTATCATAACTAGCAAAATTCTACAAGGAACATGTTGGCTTTAAGACTGATTTGTCACATATCAATTCTCTGCCTGGCTTTTCTGTGTTGTCT
Source organism: Rhabdomys pumilio (assembly GCA_030674055.1). Classification (NCBI taxonomy): domain Eukaryota; kingdom Metazoa; phylum Chordata; class Mammalia; order Rodentia; family Muridae; genus Rhabdomys; species Rhabdomys pumilio. Next base: position 191,669,151 of record JANHMN010000001.1, on the reverse strand, counting down.
GCTTAATGCCTACAAGGTATCACAGTGTATGTCTCCTAATGAAATTATTTTTGTTTTATTATCGCTAATCTTTCCAAAAGAGATGGTTGAAAGTAGAACCTTCAATTTGACTTTCTTGGAAATGTTTTCACTTTTAAGTCGTCAACAGCTGTCTCAGTCATGAAAGGAAGCCTTGCTCGGAAGCAGTCTTGAAGCCATCAGACCTCAGTATGGGTAGCATTCAGTGGATTGTGGACTGTGGTATCTCAGACCAGCTGAATCAGCTATTTAAAACATGGTTGTCTTCTTAGAGTGCGTACCACCTCTTGGCTGTGCCATCCAAACCTGGAGATGTAAATAATCTTCAGTATCATAAAGATAGAGAAAATTTCTCAGCATTCAACATGCCCTGCGTTTCTTATAGCCGTGCAGAGGTGTTAAATGATGACCATGTACTTGTCTGTCACTGGTAAATTTAGATATTATTTGCCTTTGTTCCTTTCAATAAAAGTAGAACATATATATTTGACAGACACTAAACTAATTTTTGCTTTACTGGTTTTTAACTAGGAGTTGCATTTTAGAAAGCATCTAGAATAATGTTTGTCAAATGCAGTTTTTCAAAATTAGGACGAAAAGGAAGATGCGGAATAGAAAACCTCACTTAAATTTACTTTGAAACTCAGTGCTTTTGCTTTCTTAGTTGTCCACCACCTCCCTCCCTTCTCCCTCCCTTCTCTGTTCAAATGGAGAGGATATAAGGAGAGCACAGATGCCACAGGTCTTAAGCGAAAGCGCTCCCAAGGTACAGTAAACCTGGTTCTCTTCTGTGTAGCTTACGCCCAGCCTTAGAGCAGTTGCTTAAAGCATAGAAGTACTAGCTTTTCTAAAAATGTGTCTGTTGTGCTGTTTGGCTTAGTTTTACGTTATTACACTTATGTATGTGTTCATTTTGTGTCATATGTACATGTTCTTAAGATGTTAAGACAATATATAAGTGGTTTTCAGAGGAACAGAGTTTTGCTAGATTTTACTTTTCTCTAAATATTTGATCAGTTTCAATCTTTTAAACATATGTAGCCCAGAACTATTTCAACAAAAATTTACTTTGTAAATGGTTATTAAACCCTTGCAAAAATTTTAACCCTTTTAGCTTATAAAAAGCTTTGTGTTTAAAAGTCTGACCCTGTGGTTGCTTTCTGTGAACTAAAGCTATTAGTGTATATTGTATTAATTAATTGAATCTTAGTCCTGTGAGAGAGACACACACACACACACAAACACACACACACACACACACACACACACGTGTACAGTTAGTGACGTATCCTGAAAGATAAATAACATAGTTGATTTTCATAAAACTTAAGTTATTTGTAATGTAAGGAGTGCATTTTCTTCTAGTGTACTGTGTTTTCTCATGGGGAAGATGCTGCCTGAGCATGCCTTATAGTCTTGACCACAACTGAACCCTCTTATTCTTTTTTAATATCCATTTATCTTATATACATTTTCCCTGCATACATGTATATGTGCACCATGTCATGCCAAGGACCCCCCACCCATGGAGTTGCAGACAGTTTGGAGCTGCCATGTAGGTGCTGGGAATTGAACCCTGGTCCTCTGAAGGAGAAATTAAACCCTGGTCCCTCTAAAGGAGCTTAAGCACTAAGCCATATCTCCCACCCTAGAACTTTTTTTTTAAGATTTATTTGTTTTATTTATATGAATAATTATTTATATGAGTACAATGTAGCTGTCTTCAGGAACACCAGAAGAGGGCATCAGATCCCATTACAGATATTTGTGAGCCACCATGTGGTTGTTGGGAGTGGAACTCAGGACCTCTGGAAGAGCAGTCAGTGCTCGTAACCTCTGAGCCATCTCTCCAGCCTCCCAAAGCCCCAAAGCTGTATTTATTTATTTTTTTTTGGTTTTGTTTTTTTGTTTGTTTGTTTGTTTTATTTTTCAAGACAGTGTTTCTCTGTATACAGAGCTGTATTCTTAACTTGAGGTCATTTGCAACTCATCTTCAGGTAAAGCAGGTGTACCCTGCTAGTTAATAGTTTTTGAGCAAATTAGTCTCTTTCTGTGTCGAGTTTTTATGACTAAAGTGCAGATACAGTTTTTGCCATAATGAGACTTCAAAATGATAATTTGGACCCAGTGATGATAAATACCAGCTTTCAGAAGATAAGAATATGAGTCTCTTGCCTAAGTACCCAATATAGAGGAAAATTTAACCCTTCAAAATACATGCGTTATCAAATTATGAATTGATAAGAGTAGATCAATCTCCCGGTGCAGTGGTGGCGCACGCCTTTGATCCCAGCACTTAGGAGGCAGAGGCAGGTGGATTTCTGAGTTCACAGGCCAGCCTGGTCTACAGAGTGAGTTCCAGGACAGCCAGGGCTACACAGAGAAACCCTGTCTCGAAAAACCAGGAAAAAAAAAATAGCTCAATCTTTCGGTCCTTGCTTCTTCACTATTACTGGATGCACATATGTGCCCCACACTCGGAGCACTGTCTTTAGCACTGGAGATGCAGAAGAGAGCAGCTCACAGTGCCTGCCTCATGTGCTTGGGAGTTCCTCATCTGCACTTGCATTTAAGACCTTGTGCATATAAGCATAGCCTTGCTTACAGAAATGCAGTAGCCATGCCGTGTAGACATGAATTTTTTCTTACGCCTTCATTTTTGTATTTCTGCTGTGATGAACAATGTCAAGTGATAACTGGCCTTAATATCCAATCCCAGCGTACCTTATATTCTTACATTATCATCATCTTATTGGTTTTTTGTCTCACATTGAGTAAAATTTTTACATATCTTGCTAATTTTAGTAAAATCAACAAGAGGGACAGAATTAAAGTTTCCGTGTCAAGGCTGTTGATAACTTTTAAGTAGGTGCATATCCCTCAGGAAGAGGAGCCATACCACTGGGGATGCAGCTCCTTAATACTCAAAACCATGTCAGCTACATACACCTGGCACTCTGCTGTTCCTTGTAGCATTGATGATCATTTATAAGGTTCTATGCATTACTTAATGTGACATAAATGGTTTTAGTGACATTTTCTCTACTGATTGAGAAGCCTGGGTGTTAGAATGTCTTATAGAAGGAAGATCTGTCTTGGAGAACTTGAAATTCCTCTCTTTTGTACAACAGCTGTTCATAGTTTCAAACTGAGTCGGAATCACGTGGATTGGCACAGCGTGGATGAAGTCTATCTCTACAGTGATGCAACAACATCCAAAATTGCGAGAACTGTTACCCAAAAACTGGGCTTCTCTAAAGGTAATGACGGTTCCATGTTACTGTGGCCTGTCAGAATTTGGGGGATCAAAAGTAGATAATTCAGATTCTGTTTTTAATTTATGTTTTAAATAGTTCAGTGACAAGAACCCGGTGAAGTGAAACTTTTATCAAGGTCTGTGCACTCTGGGAGGCAGAGGCAGGCGGATTTCTGAGTTCGAGGCCGGCCTGGTCTACAGAGTGAGTTCCAGGACAGCCAGGACTACACAGAGAAACTCTGTCTCGAAAAACCAAAAAAAAAAAAAAAAAAAAAAGTCTGTGCACTCACTCATGAGCTCAGAATTAAAAATTCAGAATACTTTGACAAGGACAGGAAATGCCAACATACGTTATCTTACAAAGTATATTTACTCTGTGTATACCCAGTAAAATACTTTTTTATAGTCTTATCATTACTACTTTTTCTTTCTTTAAATCTCTGTGGAGGTAGTAAACCTAGGGCCATAATTTCCCCACAGCCTCCAGCAGTGGGACCAGACTTCACAGAGGTTACGTAGAAGAAGCCACACTGGAAGACAAGCCGTCACAGACTTCTCATATTGTGTTTGTTGTACATGGCATTGGACAAAAGATGGACCAAGGAAGAATCATCAAAAACACAGCCATGTGAGTACTAAGCACATGCTTCACACTGAGTCCTGCCTACGGCATACGCAGGTGCACGGATGCTCAGCTCCGTGTTCCCAGCACCAGCTCTCTAACCTCAGTGATGCTTCTGAACCAAACCAAGAGTGACTGTATCTAGATGAAGTCTGACTTCACCCTCCATTGCAGGAGAGAGAGGGATAAGAAAGCCTTACTCGCTGTATTTAATTGATTTAAGGTCAGCAACAGGAAAAGATCTGATTTTAAGTTTGTTCCCTACACTCTGAGATTCAGAAATTGAAAGTGCTCAAAGTTGTCCAACTCTGAGACGATTAAAACTTGTTTAAACTGACAATTTTAAATATACTCTACCCACTCATTGCTCCAGAGGAAACAACTCTGGACTTTTACACAGAAGTCAGCGCATACTAACACACAAGGCAAGTTAGTTGCCTCCTTAGTTGACGCACAGTTAGCTTTATTCTAAAACATCTTTAGAAGCTTCTCAGGATATGTGTGTGGGGATTTGTGTGTTTCAGAAGTAGTTAAGTGCTGTATTAACTGGCTGTTAGGGTTAAAGGTCACACCATAAATTTGGCTCTTTGCCAGAATAAAGCAAACTGATGAGCACAGAGTTACAGTACCTGAGAACAATCAGTCACTATTGAAAGCACAGTTTATCAGACTCGGAGGCTTCCAGCAAAATTTCTTATTCCTGAAGTAAATGCTGTCTGATGCTGGGAATTAGATCTAAGTAACCTGCATACATAAGCATTGAGCTTGCTACACTGTGAAATCATGGTGCCCACTGGAAGATTAAAAAACAGTGCAACTCAGGTTGTGTTGTGTTAGACACTGGCACACCTTAATTCTTCAGTCTTTTGGTTTCTGTTATAGGCACCTCATAAATCCAATTCTGACTTAGTTTTATGATGAGTCATATATTACTTGGCACATATGTCCTGATACATCCTTTGCTTAGATATTGAGGACTGTGAGAAGTAGGTTTGCTGGCATAACCTCCCTGGGAGCTTTAGTACAAGAGAAGTTTAATTTATTCAGGTACAAGTGAGGCCAATCTTTGCACACTCACTGACAGCTGCTTGGCCTCCATATCTCACTACCACCTCACGGGGCTGTACAATAGAAAGACCATCTTAATAACATCACATGGATGCAGTTAGCAAATAGACTATAGGAAACTCTATAGACAAGGGGTGTGGGGGGTGCGAATTAACAACAGACAATTGAGATCTGTTTACCCTCTGCAGTGAGTGGACTGTAGTATTTGAAACATAAAATAAATATAAAATGTTTTAATGTTATAAATATATAAAATGTTATAATAGTTTTATCATTGGCTGGGGACAAAGCCACTGAACTACATCTTTGCTAAAATTAAAATTTACTTAATTGCAACACCATTGTTGTGGTAAATCTTTGACCCAAACAAGTCTGATCAAGGAAAACACAACTCAATATTTATGATTATAAACTTCAAGCCTAGACTGGGCAGATTTACCATTGCACTACTCTATTCCCCAGCTATGAGATCCCTTACAACTTGTGGTTTTTCTAGGCCACGTTCTTCTCCTCCGTTGTCCTTCCACCTCCAGCTCCTCCGTAGCCTCCATAGCCTCTCTCCCATCAACTCCTCCTTTTTCGACTCCTCCCCTAAGCCTTTTTCTCCACCTCCCCTTCTACTGCCCAATCACTGGCTCTAGCCTTTATTTTACAAATTCAATTGGACAGAAGGTTCACAATATTCACTCCTCCTCCGCAGCCCCTCCCAGGAGTGGAACTACCATCAAAACAAGAGGCTGGGGCTATCCACAACACTTCCCTCTTTCTGTTCAATTAAGAGATTCTTTTTCTCTCAGATATAAATTGAACACAAACTATATTACCATGTTGTAATTGTTAAAGTACAAGATAAACCTAATACCCAGTCCATCATTTTTGTTAACTAAATAAAACCTCTGCCATCTCTCTCAACTAAAAGACTTAGTTCTGAACCTGGCTTATGTCCTGTCTTCAGAATGAATAGCATCTGAAAACCATCCTCTCAAAGTAAATAGCCTGGGTTGGCTGTGAGACTATAAATCTTCAACCCCATCAGAAATCCAGAATGACTTAATTAACTGAAGATATGGGAAGCACAAAGCGTGGCTTCTAAAACTTAGCCAATTTAAATAGACTGCTGAACACCTGGACAGTCCCTTATTTCAAAACATTGGAGCATCTGGTCTTCAGCCTTCTGGCCCAGGATCATCTGACAGACCTTGTAATGCAGAATTACTAAGGGCTGATTATTCTGCCTTGGCAGATATAATCAGTCAACTACTCCACAAGTGTGTCCTTTTTCCACACAGTATTTCGTCTGTAGATGAAAAGAGGCAATTCTTGCCTAGCGGCTGTCTCACCACAACTGGAATAACTCCAAAGATGCTCAATTTCTTCTTAGAATCCAAAACAGGGAAGCTGTCAGGAGCAGACGGGTCTTCAATAAAATGAACGTTTATACAAGAATGCTTGTAACATCAATTCTGTGGACTTATGACGTTTTTGAAAACCAACTATCTATGTAAAGCAATCTGAACTGTTGTCTGTTAATTCCTTTCCACTATTTCTAATTAAAATCTAGAAAACACCCTAACAGTAAGCTCTGAGCCATGTAATTGCTATAGGCCCTTGACTCACAAGCCAACCATCTCAAATCAGTTTTTAAAAAAATGTTTAAAAAGGACTGGGTCTAAGCCTTGTATTTCTAAATGAGTTATACAAGCACAATGCCTATATGAGAGTAAAAATATTAATCCCACTTTTATATCAATAAGAAACTCACACCAGTGAAAACCCTAAATTTGTATAAAATAAATTCTATACCAATATAAGAGATTATAACTTCAACCTTGTAACAATCATAAAGATTTCTACCAATGTAAGATATACCTATGTAATGTTTCACCTAAGAGTAAATTTGCTAACCTAAAACCCTATTTGTCTATTTCTATGATATTACTATGTCTCCCCCTTTCTTTCCTCCCTCCCTTTTACCTAAGAAGGAAGGATAGAGAAGAGGACAGGAAAGGTAGAAATCCCTGAGTTTAAGCACTCTAGTTCCCTCCTTGTCCAAAACTACATTTGTAAAGTATCCTTTAAATGACAACACATGTATAATTTCTAAAGTAACCAGAACCATCCACCCCAACATAGGGAACAATGATCTCCTTTTGTCTGCTTCCAGCTGAATTGGGGCGAAGAATTCCCATCTGGGGGCCCAAAGGGAAATAGGAAAATTGGCTTAGTCAAAGGAGAGCTAGCTGGCATCATTTGCCTTGAAGTCACTATGTGCTGAGAAAGTTCATTGCTTAGCTGACACCATGACTGTGACAGTCAGAAAGGCTGGACAGGCAATCTAGCTGTTCTGGAAAAGTTTTGGAAGCAAGTCTTAAAAGAAACAGCTTCGATGTAACTGCAGTAGAATCAAGCACGAAGCTGGAATATAAGGTCCTGGAGTCTCAGCATCCCCGAGTATGAATCTTGCTAGGACTGTCTTTTTCTTCTTTCATCCTGCAACATATAAAACTTAAAAGCAGCAGGTAGTTTTATAAAGACATTCACGTGGAGCATGCAGGGCACACAGCTTGTTCAATGAAGATCAATAAGGAAAGGCAACTGCCCTTCTTCAGGCTAGTTTGATCACTTAATCAAACTATAATATAACTTTGTATACATGCCCTTATAAAGGATGGCATGTATCAAGTCATGAGAAATTAGTACCCAATTAAGTGTTCTTGGCTTTGTATAGACATTTTAGTCCCACCCAGTTCCACAGCTGTCTTCATATAAGAGACATAAACAACACCATATATACATCACCTATTTGGTTGGTTGTGTTAGTCTCCCTTTTCTTCTGTGTCGACAAGGTCTTCAGGAGGTCTCCCTTTGTCATGTCTGATTTTTATCAACTTGGAAGGAACCCACAGCTTTTCTTTTCCTGTGGAAACATAGGCATAACCTCCTCCCCCAGCATAACACATTTCCTACTTTCCATTCTGATGTCAGAATATCCTTAATATAAACAGGTTGATTTAGTTCAGTAGTTTTTTCCACCATCCAATGTCTCTCAGCAGCTGTGCTGTTTTGTTCCTTAGCATTCAAAAAATTTAAGGTTAATAAAGCACTATGTAATCTTATCTTTGGGTTCTTATTGATCCCTTTTGCCTATTAAGCATCTCCTTTAGAGTTCGATTAGATCTCTCCACAACTGCTTGCCCAGTAGGATTGTGTGATTTGCCTGTAACATGTTTTATATTATAGTATGTAAAAAACTTCTTCATCTTAGCTAGGTGATGAGAGAGAGAAAGAGAGAGGGGGCATGGAGGCAGATGTTCACGTGTCTCCACCAGTCAAAGATAGGTTATATATCTAGGTTGGGTATTGGGTTACACTTCTGATTGAGCATTACCATACTTATAAAGCCTTTGATTAACATTTAAAAAAAATTGTATAAAAGCAAAAAGGAAAGGGGGGCACAGGATAGGGGTTTTCTAGGGAGGGGAAATGGGGAAAGGGGATGGCATCTGAAATGTAAATAAAATATCCAAGAAAAAAAAGAAAAAAAAACTTCTTCATCTTATTAGAGATATATGCCGGACCATTGTCTGTTTTAATTTGTATGGGTAGTCCCATAATGGCCATGACTTCTAACAAATGTGTAATTATAGAATCAGCCTTTTCTGATGCCAAGGCAGTTGCCCATTGGAATCCTGAATACGTGTCTATAGTATGGTGCACATATTTCAGTTTACCAAACTCTGTAAAATGAAAGACATCCATTTGCCAAATGTCATTTCTTTGAGTACCCTTAGGGTTAGTTACTGTAGGCAAGGGAGTTTGGTTATATAATGAGCAAGTAGGGCATTGCCTCATAATTTCCTTGGCTTGTTGCCAAGTAATAGAGAACTCTTTCTTTAAACCTTTGCTTTTAAAATGGTGTTTTTGGTTGATTTCACTATTACCTTGTGCTAGAGGGCCTGGCAGACCTGTATGGGATCTTATGTGTGATATATATAGTGGGTTACTCCTATTTCTGATAATTTGTTGTAGTTGAATAGTGAGGTCAATTCAGAATCATCCTGAATAAGTTCAGCAGTCTCTATGTGTAAAACAACCCTTTCTGCATATTGAGAGTCAGTTACTATATTAAGAGACTCTTGAAAATCTGACAACACCATGATTATTGCATATAATTCAGATTTTTGAACTGACTGATAGGGACTCTCAGCCACCTTACTTATGTCTTCTGATTTATATCCTGCCTTTCCTGATTTACTAGCATCAGTGTAAAACATAGGGGCTCCAGATATCGGAGTTCCCTTTAATATATGAGGGATAATCCAATTAGTTCTTTTTATGAACTGAAGCCACTTGCTTTTTAGGGTATCTGTTGTTAATCTCTCCCAAGAAGTTACTGCACACTCTTTGCCAATGTTCATCTTGTGCCCATAACGAGGCAATTTCTGTGTTAGTAAAAGGTACAACAATTTCAGCCGAGTCTATTCCAACTAATTGTCGAAGTCTCATTTTTCCCTTTAGTATCAATTCAGAAACCTTCTCAATGTAGGTTTTTAACTTCTTACTCTGTTTATGAGCTAAAAATATCCATTCTAAGATATAATCTTCCCTCTGCATAAGAATTCCTGTAGGAGAATGAGTAGAAGGTAAGATAACTAAGATGCAGGCCATCTTTGGATCAATACGATCTAGATGTGTATCCTGAAGTTTTCTTTCTACCAAGGCTAACTCCTTCTCAGCCTCAGGTGTCAGTTTCCTTGGGCTATTTAAATCTTTATCGTCTTGTAAGGTTTGAAATAAATTACTCAGCTCTTGAGTGGCCAAGCCAGTTGCTGGCCTCAGCCAGTTGATATCTCCAAGTAGCTTCTGAAAATCATCAAGGGTCCCTAACTGATTTCTTTTGATTTGTACCTTTTGTGGCTTAACCCCTTGTAGACTTATGTTATACCCTAGATAATTAATAGAATCTCCTCTTTGTATTTTTTGGGGGGGGGGGCTATTTGCAATCCCCAGCAAGGCAAGGTTTTCTTTACTTCATCAAACATTCTTTCCACGATATTAATATCTGGATCAGCCAACAAAATATCATCCATATAATGATAAATAATGGATTTGGGAAATTGTTTGTGAATCATTTCCAATAGCTATTGTAAAAGTATTGACACAAGGTAAGGCTATTTACCATTCCTTGTGGTAAGACTTTCCAATGATATCTTTTTACTGGGCGACCTCTATTGAAGGTAGGTACTAAGAAAGCAAACCTTTCCTTATCACATTCATGTAGAGGAATCGTGAAGAAACAATCTTTCAGATCAATCACTATGATGGGCCATTCCTTAGGCAACAAGGAAGGCAATGGGATACCAGGCTGCAAGGAACCCATAGGCTGAATAATCGTATTAATTGCTCTGAGATCTGTCAACATCCTCCATTTGCCAGATTTTGTTTTAATGACAAGTAATGGAGAATTCCAAGGACTGGTAGACTCTTCTATATGCTGAGCCTCCAGCTGCTCCTGGACTAGCTGTTCTAATACCTGTAATTTTTCTTTTGTCATAGACCATTGCTCAATACAAATGGGTTGATGAGTCAACTACCTTAATGGTAAGGCTGTTGGTGTCTTGGCAGCAATGGCTCCTTGGGGTAGAGCTAAATTGTCAGCCTCTGCCATATCTTGTTTATGGACAGCTTAGACAGTCTGTGACTGCCTTTGATAATGTTTCCTAACTACTTTTAAATTTTTATTAGGAGCCTGCTGGGTTTCATGACTAGACACTGACACTGAGGGGATATTAATTTGGGTTTTCCACTGTTGTAATAGATCTCTTCCCCATAAGTTAATAGCTATATCAGCCACGTATGGCCTCAGTTTTCCTACCTGACCTTCCAGTCCTATACATTTAAGCCATCTGGTGCTTTGTTTTATTTTGGATAAAGTCCCAAGTCCTTGAAACTGGATGTCTACTTTTTGAAGTGGCCAACTTTCAGGCCAAGAATTTGGAGAAATAATGGTGACATCTGCTCCAGTGTCAACCATCCCTTCAATCTCAGTATTATTCACTAGTATTCTTAGTTTTGGTCTTTGATCCTCTATAGAAGTTTGCCAAAATATTTGCTTTTGGCCCTGCGAGGCCTTCTGAATTGTCTATAAAACTTTCCTCAGCCTTATCTGGTCTCAGAACATCTGTTTTTGAAGCAGTGACATTTAATTGTCCTGAGGGAGAGAACTCTCCCTGCCTGGCATTGGGGCCTGCGAGAGACGCCCCTGGAAGTTTTTTGCCAGGGTATTGCCCCATTTGTCTGTTGTTGCTCTACATTCCCTAGTCAGATGTCGGCCTTTGCCACATCTTTGGCATATTCCAGAAGGCCTAGGCCCCCATTTTGTATTATTTTGGTCATCACATAAAGCCCAAAAGATATTTATTGTTTTTGTCATCTTTATGTATCAAAAGATTATGTGTCTTTTTTATATCAAAGAATTACCTGGTCCGGAGCCCTCAGTTCACTGTTTCTGTCTGAAAACAACCTCGCAGGCAGTTGTGTTCTAGGATCACCTGTCCCTCCTTGCAGTTTTTACAGAGCACTGAGCAAGCCCAGCTGCAGGCTGAGTGCTGCTCCTGACCCTGGCTGTAGCTCTCTGTCTGGGGGTTGGGAGAGGAAGCCTCTCTGCAGTTCTTTGTAGGCCCTCAGACCCACTCAGCTTTCAGTACACACTGGTGCAGCCTAGAAGACTGTCCAAGCCATATTCAGAGGTTGGGGGGCAATGAACTTTTATCTCAGGTTAGTTGAGTCCTAAGTAATAAGTTGGGCGCCAATTTGTTATGGTAAATCTTCGGCCCAAATAAGTCCAGTCAAGAAAAACACAACTCAATATTATTAATTTAAACTGCAAGCCTAGATTGGGCAGATTTACCATTGCACTACTCTATTCCCCAGCTATGAGATCCCTTACAACTTGCGGTTTTTCTAGGCCACGTTCTTCTCCTCCATTGTCCTTCCACCTCCAGCTCCTCCATCGGTAGCCTCTCTCTCCCGTCAACTTCCTCTTCCGACTCCTCTCTGACCCCTCCCCTAAGCCTTTTTCTCCACCTCCCCTTCTACTGCCCAGTCACTGACTCTAGCCTTTATTTTACAATTCAACCTTGGACAGAAGGGTCACAAGATTCACTCCTCCTCCACAGCCCCTCCCAGGAGTGGAACTACCATCAAAACACGAGGCTGGGGCTCTCCACAACACACCATAATATCGAATAGATGTTATTTTAGAAAAATATGCTATTTAGAGATAAGAGAGCTGGGATGTAGCTCAGTGGTAGAGCATTTACCTCACTTACCCAGGATGTAACTCTGGTGAGGCAGTTGCTTCAAGGATTTGAAAGCTTGGGTTAGTGTTTGCATGAAGAAACTAAAAGCAGAAATAAAATGATATTGTATCTGTGATTTGGTTTAAACCATGCAAGGAAGATGTATCTGTTGAAGGGATAACATGAGAGGTTTTCACAGTGGCCTGTTCACCATCTTTATTATGTTGCACCAATCATAATCTTATCCATGTAGAAAAATTCACATAACTGAGAAAAAGTTCATTGATACTTTAATTTTTAAAGTTAAAAAAAAACCTGCAATTCTCATTATAAAGAAAAGATAAGGGGCTGTGGGTCAGAAAGAGTGCAAGAGTCAGGAATGCTTGTGCAAGATGGTGTCGTGTAGATGTGATAGGGAAGGCACACCTGTGGAACCTCAGCAGTATGGCTGCCTGACCAAGACCCGAACGGCCGCACCACCACTAGACATGCCAACATGGATGCTAGAAATCTCATGAAGGCCCATCACTAGAGGAAGAGCTACTGACAATTAACTACTTTAGAGGGAGGGGAAATTAGTCATCTTCATGAAGAGCCCACTAATTGGTTATCCAGTACCACATGGTCAGACCTGAAATGATATACACATAAGCAACACTAAACAGACCTAGCAGGCTGTAGTTATACATTTATTTCTGTGTGTGTGTGTGTCTGTAACAGTAATAATTCAAGAAAAATAGGCCATAATTTGAGAGAGAGAGGAGAGGCAAGTGCTAGGATATAAGAGATGCTGGAGGGAGGAGAGGAAGAGAGAAAGGAAATGATCTAATTATATACTAATTAAACATAAAGTAGTTAAAGGAGCTGCAGTGAGATAATCCATGACTGGACAGTGTGTAGAAGTGAGCACAGTTGTGGACACACTCCCTGTGCTCACACATCCCCAGGAGCCAGGCCATCTTGAATGTTCTGTATGTGGGAGCAGTTCAGGTCCTCGTGACAGGAATGTAATTGAGGCAGAGCAGTGCTGAGTTGCAGCTTAGTGTCTCAGTCAACCGGAGACGGCTGGACAGATGTCTCAGTCAGCCAGAGACGGCTGGACAGACTTGCCTGGAGATGGACGCGTACACTGTGAGGTATTTTAACACGTGTTTGAAGTTATCCTCAGAGTTTGTCTTACGTTTACTTGTTTGCTTTATTCTTTTAGGATGAGAGAGGCTGCAAGGAAGATAGAAGAAAAGCATTTTTCCAACCATGCAACACATGTTGAGTTTCTGCCTGTTGAATGGCGATCAAAGCTTACTCTTGATGGAGGTATATTTTGTTTGCAATTGAATGATTTTAACCAGTGACAAACCTGTTCTAGAATAAATATACAAAGTTTTTAAAATATTTTGATTAAGAACAAAATCCTAGCCAGGTGTGGTAGCATATGCTTTTAATCCCAACACTTGAGGGGTAACGCAGGGTCTCTGTGAGTTCAAGGCTAGCATGGTTTATATGACAAGTTCCAGCCAGCTGGACATACATACCATGAACAAATCTTTCCAGTTGTCTTAGGGTGTATTCACTTTTTGTTCCAGATTATTCAAGAACATATTTGAGGGGAAAAATGTTTTTTAAAATTACCAACATTGACTTGTGTCTTTGGACTGCCATGTAGACTTCATAGATCAGTGTGTGTGTGTGTGTGTGTGTGTGTGTGTGTGTCTGTCTGTCTGTCTGTCTGTCTGTCTGTCTGTCTGTGTCTGTGTCTGTCTGTCTGTCTGTCTGTCTTTTGTGATTTGGAGGTAGAGGGAAGAGATTTAGGTCTCTATGATAACCAGCACCTACCTTCCTCACGGTGCTACACACACACACACACACACACACACACACACACACACACACACACGCCCTCTCATTTCCCAGTTACTTGGGGTTTTTGTTGTTTTGGTTTTGTTTTGGGGTTTTTTTGAACAGTCTGACCTTTGTAGCCCAGATGGCCTTGAACTCACAGGCTTCCTGCCTTAACCTCCTAAGTCCTGGGATTCTGGGCATCATGTAGTGATGATAGTTTTGAAAACACTAAGATAACTGGAGGAAGCCAGCCAGAAAGATCCTGTTCTTTCAACTTTCAGTCATGTAACAGTGAGACGGCAAAACTGCAGGCGCAGAAAAGAAGCCAGGGACTGCCAGAACTTAAGGCAAACTGTGGAAGTCCTGGTTACATAAAACTGTGCAAGTATTAAAATTCATAATCAACTTTACTCTGCATAAATTTCAAAATAAAAGCATGCTATGACAAATAACAGTGTACTATCTGGTAGTAAAAGGGTGAAAACAAAGATTTCCGTGCTACTTACAGTCTCTGCACACAATAATACATGAAGAAACAATGACAGGCATAAAAAATCGAAAGCATCAGTTCTGGCTTACAGGTCACGTGCTATCTGCTCAGAATACACACACACAAAACAAAAAATACAGAAAAATCATTAGAACCTATCAACTTAGCAAGGTCATGACAGAGGATTTATGTGCAAAAATAAGTGCTCCTCTGTAGACCAGCAACAAACATGAATAACATCAAAAATGCAATACACCAAGAAATAATTTACATACACAACTTTTATATAAAATGTGTAACTTTAAATAACTTAATTTTATACATTTAAATATTAAAGTGTAAGTACTATTAAAATACATAAAATTTAAATACGAAGTTGATTTTCTCATTAACTGGCTGAATATTCTAGAGATGCTAACTCTCACATTGGTCTGTAGACTTTCACAGACTGTGGTAAGCTGACACTGAAATGCATAGAACAGAGGGCCCAGAATAGCCAAGAACTGAGTCAGGGAGTCATGTCCTCCTAGGTGGCTGGAGCGACTGAACTTTTGAAATTGAAACACTTTAATGTCAGGACAAAGCTGGGCAGATAGACCAGGGCTGCAGCATGTGCCTCACATACTCCTGTGCTGAGGCTGGAGCATTATGACAGCAGAGCAGTGTTGCAGCCCAGTGCGGAATCTGGTTATCCTATGAGGGAAATGGTTAAAAGAGAAAGATATCTGCTTCATATATCAGCTGGACCAAAGGCTTAGCATGAAGACCATGACTTTCAACACTTTAGAAAACATTTGAGAGAATAGTTCAGAGCACATAGAGAGTCTTAGTCTTTATCATGGTGCCTTCTGGTCCTCACTGTGCTGTGCTAAACTGCAGACTGCATACACACTAAACAGTCGCTGAGCAGTGCAGGGACTGAGGGCCTAAGGCTCCATCTGCCCTTCTGAACCTCTGTAAGCACTACACAGTACACCAATGTCCCGTTTCTGAGCCCATGGTGGCTTCGCTCACCTTTGTTTGTATCTGGGATCTGACAGTGCATGGCCATAGAGTCATTGGGTCACCAGAGATAGAGAAATATGAAGCATAAGAAAAGTTTTATTTGTTGCCAGTTTTTTGTTAGCAGTGCCAGGATGCCAGATGGACATAGTCAGGCTCAAGGTAAATAGAACCCAAAAAGTTAATAATGGCCCTCCTCCTTTCATGTTCCTTTCCTTTTGTGTCTCTTTTTGTTGTCTTTTACTTTTTAGTTTTTGGGTTTGTTTAGTTTCATATTTTGCAAGAAGGAAGGAGCCCTACTTACTATTTAAATACTGACTTACTTTAGATGTCAGTGTCCCTGTGAGCTTGCTGAGTTTGGTTTGGTTGTTGTGCCCTCACAGACACTGTTGACTCCATTACCCCTGACAAAGTGCGAGGCCTGAGGGACATGCTGAACAGCAGCGCGATGGACATCATGTACTACACCAGCCCGCTTTATAGGGATGAGGTAAGCGTCCTGACCAGCTGCTCGTGTTTGCTATACTTTATGGTGACAGCAGATACATGCTTTCTAATAGTGAATTTGTCAGCTCCAGACTAAGTGTTTCACAGATGGGCCTGGCCTGATAAGACCGACCACTTGGTGCTCCTTCAAAATACAGAGAAAGGCCAGAATTGGCAGCGCACACTGTTAGTCCCACACTCCGGAAGCAGAGCTACACAGTGAGTGAGACCTTGTCTCAAAACAAAGCAAGAGGGAGGGACATACATGGTGGTGCACACCTGTATTCCCAACACTCAGAAGACTAAGGAAGAAAGATTGCCATGAGTTCAAGGCCAGTCTGAACTACAGAGAGAAACCCTGTCTCAAAAAATGATAGAATAATAAAAATAAGTGTATAATATATACACACACACAGTTAACTCTCTCTGTGTGTGTGTGTGTGTGTGTGTGTGTGTGTGTGTGTGTGCGCGTGTGCGTGTGCGTGTGCGCGTGCGCGTGCGTGCAGCACACAGGTGACTGTTTACATACATGCATACACTTCCTGGTCATGTACACTAAAATAGCAAAGAAACAAAATACCCCTATCACAGTGAACACACCTAACATCCAGATGTCTGTAGTACTGTTTTTCTCATAAAGAGAAATTACAGTTCCTTGTGAATATAGCTGATTCAGAAACTAAAACATAAGTAGTTTATGACATAAGCTAAAGAATTGTTCAGACAAATAATGGCAGGTGACAAGGATAGGAGCCAGTGCCTGGATCTGAAGCTGTTTGGAGACCCAGGTCGTCACTGTTACTACCAGAATTATTACTACTTGTAATGTGGGGATAGAATAATGACAGTGCAGTAAAAGAGGGCAAACCATTTTTTAATCTAACATTCACATTGATTATAATTTGAGAAATAAGTGGGAAGCAGATAGGTCTCTTCCTTTTAGAACAAAAAGCTGACTAGGGTTGGAAAATGATTTTTACAGATGGCATGGCAGTATTGGGTACACAGACACTGGACATGAATCATCAGTGAACATTGACTCAGGGGCAGTGTTTTGTTTAGGAGCAAACTAATTGCCTGGTCTTAGACTGCATCCCTGTAGACTGCTTACTGGTCCATAAAGGAGAGCCATAATTACACACAAGAGAAATCAGGCAGCATCTATATTGGGTTTTCCCAAGGGGCAGGTGGACACTTACAGTCCCTTGGATGGGATGCTCTGTGGAGGATGCACCATCCCCTGTGCAGCAGCATCGTAATATTGAGGAAATACCTGAGAAACACAAAACAAGGACCAGGACTACGGCTGACTTCTTTTAAACCATTAGTGTCATAAAGACCATAGTTACAGGAAATGTTCCCGAATACAGGAGGTGAAGAGATCTCATACTCTATCTTGTTCTCTGCTGTAGTAGATGAGGAAGCTGCAGGGAAGGATGACAAGAGTGGCGTTGTGGGCAGTAGATTAGAAAAAGTCGATCCAAATAGTGCTCTGTGGCATGGATAAATAAACTAGAAGTACTCCTCATTTGAGGGAATATACAAGGAAGTATTAAGGGATAAAAGAAAACAATGTGTATATTGAACTCCTCAAGTAATTGCCAAAAATTTGAGGAAGTTATGTGTTTGCATATTTACTGAAGCAGAGAGAACACAAATGTGATAATTGATAACAAAAGAAGACTCTAAATAACCATAATGTTTGGATTTTTTAAATTAAGTATTATGAGGAGGGGAATGTGCAAGTGAGCCCGAGTCCTGTGGAGTCCAGAGAAGGGCAGCGGCTCCCAGGGAGCTTGAGTTAGCAGGCTGCTGCAAGCCACCCTGCTGAACATGAGTCCTCTGTAAGAGCAGGGTACGGCTCCAGCCCAGACATTTGATTGTACTAATTTTGCTTTGTAGTGTTTTATATTTTCAAGTTTTTTTTTTTTTAATAAAAATTGAAGAAACAAAATATCAAAGTTAAGGGGGAAAAACAGTTTTCTGTCCCCTAGAGGTTGTGAGTCACTTAGTCAGACGTTAAATTAACAGTTCTCCTAGGTGATACCATCAGGGAATTCTGGGTGGTACTTCTTAAAGCATTGTGAAGAACAAAAGGAGTTCATACTAAGAGGTGGGCAAAAGTGCTCTTGTTTGTTTGTTTACAAAAGGAAAATCTGTACATTAAAATCCTCCATGTTGGAGCTAGAGAGACGACTCAGCAGCTGAGAGCACTTGTTACTCTTGCAGAGGACCCTGGTTCAGTTCCCAGCACCCACATGGTGGCTCAGAGCAATCCTGACTCCAGTTCCAGGGCATCATAACCCCCTCTTCTGACATCCTCCAGGCACATGTGCTACATAGGCATACATCCAAACAAAACACTCATAAAATAGAAAATAATCCTAAAGAAGCAGTCTCTTGTGTTACTCTTTAACATAGAAAGTGAAATAATGACCAGTGAGTAGAGGGAACATGTTGTTTACTGTGATGGAGACCTTTTTAATTGCAAAGTTGTCTTTAAAAGAATGAACACTGCCTTCACCATGGAAACGAGAGGCTGCATAGATGCGAGCTACCACCCACCAGAGGTGCTGCAGAAGGGACTCCCATCTCCACAGCAGTTAATTTAGGTCACCTCTTGGTCTCCTGACTCTGAAATTGAGATTCTCAAGGGAAAAACTATAACTTTGTTAATGGCTGCAGAAGAGCCCAGATTAGAGGAACAGGGCTGTTTTCCTTCTCGGTTCACACTTTTTTGAAGGTTATATTTTTTTAAAAAAACATGAAAAATATGTGCTTTTTGCCAGCGTACCAAAGTATTTACATGTTTACATGGTTTAAACCTGAATCAAGGCCTTCGATAATAACCATGAAGCTAGATCAGTGCCTCACTTCCCTAGCGTGCACAAAGTCCTGAGTTCAGTCCCAGGCAAAACACATGCATGTGCACTTTTGCTGGAACCACTGCATGGAATGTAAGGAAGGAAGTTGTTTTGTTGTTTTTGTTTTGGTTTGTTATGGATGGCTGATAGCATAAGAGCTCACTCCCGAAGAATTACATTACAGCTCCTTTAGTGAAGACCATGCAGACTGACATCACACGCACGGTCCTTAATCCTACCTGAAAGTCACCTGCAGTCCATCTAAAGGCTTTAGTGGCCATTTGTCCTGGAACTGTAGTTCCTAAAGTAAAGTTCTTCGGCCAGCAGTACCAACATTTCCAGGAAATTAGTACAAATGCTAGCTCGCAGGGCCTCCAGAGCCTGAGTCAAGAAGTCAGAGGTAGAGCCTACCAGTCTGCCCTTGGCAGTCTCAGTGACTGATACATGTGAGAATCGCAGTTTCCACTAAAGTGTGGAATTCTTGTCCTCTCTCTGCCTCATCACCAGAAGATATGCATCAGACTTACTGCACAGTCTCAGTAGTCCAACTTAGCTTTTATTGTACTCTAAGATGCCAGCAAAGGACGCCAGGCCTTCATGCATGCCATCCCAGAGCCTCCCAGTCATAGAGCACAAGAGTGAATGCCAGTTTATGCAATCAGGTGAAGAATGTTGAGAAGCAGATGATGAAGTTTGGTTATCTGTTAATATAACATGACAGAAGTTAGAAGCTGGGGGGAGGAGGGAGGGAGGAGAAAGCCTTCTGTCAGAGCAACAGCTGGCTTATTAAGAAATGAGATAAAACTGAAATTTTGTAGTCAAGTAGAAGAAGCAGTAAGGAGGACTGCACTAACGTTCAGGTCAGGTCCAGGACAGGTTGGAGGGATAAGCAGTGTTATTCTTGTGGACTCGGAAAAGATGGTGTTATCTCAGTAATGTCTGCTGCTGTCCAACTCCAAGGGAAACAGCTTCACAGAACAAAACAAAGTATGTCCATCGCAAATTTATATTCTTTTAAAATATTACTATAACCAAAGCCTGTACACTATAAAAATTTAGAATTGACACATAGTCAGATGAACTGAAATAGAAATTTTTAGGGGTCTTTGGAGCTTTTATTGAAATCTAAAAGAAAAGTTTTCTTTTCCATCTACAAGATAGCTGGCTAGTGTCATTTACTTACAGCCTACAGAAGACTCTATGGGTGATCTGCCCGTGGTATATTCTGTGGTGTGGACACAGTTTGCAGCATATATCTTTTTAAAGTACCTGAGTAAATTTAATAACCTAGTCACAGTTCATCTGTCATGTTTGTTTTTCTTCTTAATAAATTTGCAGTTAGTACTAAGGTTACTAGCACTCAGTGAAAAGTCTAATATTATATTTTCTTATTTCAAACAGCTAGTTAAAGGCCTTCAGCAAGAGCTGAATCGATTATATTCCCTTTTCTGTTCCCGGAATCCAGACTTTGAAGAAAAAGGGGGTAAAGTCTCAATAGTGTCCCATTCCTTGGGGTGTGTAATCACTTATGACATCATGATGGGCTGGAACCCAGTTCGACTTTATGAGCAGCTGCTGCAGAAGGAGGAGGAGCTCCCTGATGATCGATGGATGAGCTACGAAGAGCGGCATCTTCTCGACGAGCTCTATATCACAAAACGACGGTAACAACCCTAGCCTTTGAAGAAGTTGAAAATGCCTTTATGAAATTGTTAATGTTCGTAAGAGAAAACCTTACTCCAGTCTGGAGACAGCTTCATGGTTAAGCGTCTTGCAGAGGACAAGAGTTCAGTTCCCAGCACCTACATCAGCCTGCTCACAGCTTCCTGTAACTCCAACTCCAGACGATCCAGGGCCCTCTTCTGTACCCACGTGTGCACAGAAAAACACGTAGTTAAAATTTGAAGCAAAAATTTCTTTGCTACATTATCTTAAGTATATGCTATATACTTGCATTCTCATCTTTTCCGTCCTCTTACTGATACAAGTCTACGATGACAAACACCAATTCTGATAGTTTAGCATTGTGTAAAAACAGTTAACTGATGAACTTTTACTCACAAAGTTGGCCTTGTTTTACCTTTAAAATAGTTGTCTCAGGATTTGTTTGACCTATGAGATGCCATAGACATAAATATTAGGATAGCAAAATGATTTTTAGTCTTGGAAGAAAATGGCATTTTACCAGAGGCAGGTAGATTTTTGAGTTTGAAACCAGCCTGGACTACAGAGTGTGAGGTATGGACATTCAAGGCTACACAGAGAAAAACCTACATTAAAAAAAAGAAGAAAAAGAAATTAAGTTTGACATCATCATCATCATCATAATAAAATAAAACCTAAAACACATTTTAAATTAAAAAACAAGCATAGTCATGGTGGAACACGCTTGTAATCATGGCCCTTGTTAGATAGAGTTAGATAGCTCAGTGTCAGCCTGAGCTACATGAGACTGTCTTAATTAAGGAAATACATGAGCAAGTAAATGAGCAAGTCTGTATCAGAAATTGAGCTGTAGCTCTCTTGAGGAAGAAATGTTAAGCAAATGTATTACATGTGAGGAAAACTGAGATGACTCAATAGTCCTCAGCAGAGAAGCCCCAAGCTGCAGCTTCTCATGTAGTGGGCAGACAATGGCAGCTTTAGAATGGAAGTAGGTGAGAGCAAAGCGATGAGAAGACCTGTACAATTCCTTATTAAATCTAGAAAAGGGAAAGACTTTCTAAAAAAGACTGAACAGAAGAGGATAAAGTGTAATTTTTAAAGCTACATAGACTAGGTAGGTAGGTAGCTAGGTAGGTAGGTAGATAGATAGATAGATAGATAGATAGATAGATAGATAGATAGATAG